>JABWPP010000050.1:131871275-132568775 GCA_016920855.1 Puya raimondii
CCAGCCCATCGATCAGATCATAGTTACAGGACCGGCGCTTATCAATATCGCCTAATAAGACGAATCCCACACCATTTACCATTAATTTCGTTATGTAGTCCTTATCAATTTACAATCTACTATTAGCAACAAGATATTCCCGTTCAATTTACATATACGCCCCTCTTTATCTTTTCCAGCTCTTAATATTCTCTTCTTCTTTTTTTATCTGGTTTTTTCCAACACGTATTTAATTTATTTTTGCTTTGATTTTACATGATAAATTTTAATCCTTATATTTTTTTGTATCGGAACATGGTAAAGAAAACTTCGTGAGATTATTAAGTTGATGTCAAACTGCTTCAACCAACAGACTTTTCAACTTGTTTTTGAATTGTGGGCTTTAAACTTGCTAGAAGATAGAAGAGAGAGAAGGGGGGAGAGAAAGAGATGACGGTTAGGGTTTTCTAAAAACTCCCATCTCTTATATAGAGGGATATAATCTCCTTTTTAATAATATAATAACTATTAAGAATAAGAATAAATCTAGGTTTAAATTTATCCTTTCTTTAATTGGTTAGATCGATCAAATCGTAATTTGATTCGACTTGAACTTTATCCTAATTTGTTCATATCAAATTAATAATGCAATATTTACACATAAGCCCTCTCACAACTTACGAACTGTTGATAAGTCCTTTCTTGCAACATTTGCACTTTAATACCACTAATTTATAATAATTATAAATTAGTCCAATTATCAACATACTGACAATTAAATCCTTCGGCGATTCGAAAATCGTAATCTAGTTATCCGATCAGTCACAACCTCTTATGTGTGTGACCCCATAGGTTCTATTCTATTTAGTAGTGAGATATATTCTGATCACTATCAAGAATATCACTGAAACTCCTTTCAGTGGGTAGGAACAATTCCAATTCAGCCCAATGAGAATTATCGTCATCCAAATAATTCTCATGAGTCTCACAATCCACTAGTGACGCCTAGCAGCATGTAGTGGCATTCCAGTAGAATAGAATACTGAACCTCTTGGTGCAGTTACCGTGTGATACAGTCCACTATCAAGAGTCCCGACTAGACGGAGGTCATGGAATAACTCGTCAAACTCCATCGTGTGTCATATGTCAAATTTATTCGACTCGAGTTTCTAATACCGAAAACCCTTTCCGCTGTTAACTCTGTCGTGGCCAAGGTCTTCAAACTCGGTCCTATAAATCACATAGGACTAACGCCCCTATCTACCAAAGGAGATAGATTCCATATAGGTGCACACCCTATTCCTACAACGTACCTACTGTAGCCAACATGCACCGCAAAGACCCAAATGTCTAGGGACCAAGTGTATGTACAATCAAACTACAACAACCTCATTGTGAATAGCCGAGACACCGCAGGTCAAAGGACCAGTCACACTACTGCAACATTGAGTAAGTCACCGACGAGTGAGTAGACATCCAAGTGACTTCTCGCTTTGGTAACGCTCGGTACCCTTGTTCTCTAACAACCACCTGCACATTCGCTCAAGTGTCCCCACACTGTTGACTCGAGACTCGTCTACCCAAAAGAGAAGCGACCTATGCACCAATCTTACCAGATCAATCACCGTCCCCGTGATGATCCATTGATCGGGAGCGTTTAGGAATAAACCACCAATGACACATGTCTCAAATTCTCAACTCTTGAGAATAAGTGTCATCATCTTATTAATTCCTTGGACGATTCATGGACACATACACAACATGAATGAAAATAAGAACCAAATTTATTCATAATATTTATATTCAAATAGAAATTTATGTCCTAAAAAGAATACATGTGTCGGCCTGGTTGGCTTTTGAGGCATACATCTAATAATCTCCTACTTGCACTAAAGCCAATCAGCCATGTACCTAAGTCCCATCTTCTCAAGGTGGGCTTCAGTCTTCTGCTGGCTAAGCGGTTTAGTCAATGGGTCTGCCACGTTATCTGCGGAGTCTACTCTCTGCACCTCGATTTACTTCTTGTCGAGATAGTCGCGTATAATATGAAACCGCCGCTCTATATGTTAGACTTTTGATGAGACCTGGGCTCCTTAGCTAGGGCTATGGCGCCATTATTGTTGCAATAAAGTAGTATGACATCTGATGGCATCACACCTAGTTCTGCGACAAACTTATTAAACTAGAAGGCTTCCTTTGCAGGTTCAAATGCGACGATATATTCTGCTTCCATGATAGAGTCAGTAATAATTGGTTGTTCGGAACTCTTCCAATACACCGATCCACCATTGCGCAAGAACACGCATCCTGACATAGACTTTCTATCGTCAACATCAGACATAAAGTCCGAATCAGTATATCCTTATATTTTCAACTCTCATCCTCCAAAGACCAAGAACATATCGTTAGTTCTTCTCAAGTACTTAAGTATGTTTTTCACAGCAGTCCAGTGCTCCTTGCCTGGATTAGATTGATATATGCTTGTGACACTCACAGCAAGTGCGATATCAGGTCGTGTACATAGCATGGCGTACATAAGACTCCCTATAGCTGAGGCATAAGGGATCTTACTCATACGTTGAATCTATTCAAATGTATTGGGGCAAATTTTCTTGAAGAGATAAATTTCATGCCTAAGGGGTAAAAGTCTCCTTTTTGAATTTTCCATGCCGAACTTTTTCAGCACCTCCTCTATGTACATTTTCTGTGAAAGGCCTAGCATCCCGTTAGATTTATCTATAGACCTTAATTCCCAAAATATAGGATGCCTCCCTTAGATCTTTCATGGAGAATTCTTTAGACAACCACACCTTAACCGAAGTCAGCATAGGAATATCATTTGCAATTAGGAGAATGTCGTCCATGTACAATACGAGAAATGTGACAGCACTCCCACTGACCTTTTTATAAACACATGATTCCTCATCGTTCTTAATGAAATCAAACGGTTTGATCACGTCATTGAAACGAGTATTCCAACTCCGAGATGCTTGCTTAAGTCTATATATGGACCGTTGCAGCTTGCATACTTTGTGACTTTCGTCACCGGAAGTGAAACCCAGAGGCTGCTCCATATAGATATCTTCTTCAAGATATCCATTTAGGAAGGCAGTTTTCACATCCATTTGCCAGATCTTATAATCATGGTATGCTGCAAAGGCAAGCACTGTTCGAATGGATTTAAGCATGGCCACAGGCGAAAAGGTCTTCTAATAGTCAATGCTTTCGCGTTGACTTCGCCACCAGCCTTGCTTTTATAGGTCTCTATCTTTCCATCCGAACCTAATTTTCTTTTGTAGATCCATTTACACCTGATAGGTACTATACCTTCTGGTGGATCTACCAAAATTTAGACCTAGTTGGTGTACATTGAGTCAATTTCTGATTTCATGGCTTCCAACTATTTCTCGAAATCGATGTCAAACATCGCCTCGTTGTAGGTTTTGGGTCATCTCCATGTTCCCTATCTCCCATGAGGAATATTTTCTCTACATCCTCTGTAAGAATACCTAAGTATCTTTTGGAAGGATGGGAGATTCTACTCGACTTACGAGGTGGATGAGGTACTACATGTACCGGCTCAGCTTGAATAGGTTTTATAGGTTCGACAACTCATTGCTTTTTAGAGACTCTCTTTTCAAGCTCAATTTTTCTCCCACTAGCTGCTTCTTGAATAAACTAATTTTTTTAAGAAAGTAGCATTCTGGCTCACAACTACATTGTGATCCTCTGGGATATAAAAATAGTATCCTAAAGTTTCTTTAGGATATCCAATAAAATGAGCTCTCTCAGACCTAGCCTCTAACTTGTCTGCCTGTAGTCGCTTCACATGGATAGAACATCCCCAAATCCTGATATGACCAATAGTTGGCTTCTGTCATGCCCCGGATTACTCGTTTCCCCGGGCTCGCCAACAGATCCGCTGTATACATAGATTTTTCTATGTATACGAAGCGATAGCTAACCTGTAAACAAACATACAAGCAACTACAAGAGATATAGAGCTGAAATAAAAACATACTAATAGAACCAAAACCACCTGTACATATAGAATCTGAAAGACAACAGTCCCTCCAAATCCAAAATAGGGACAAGTCCACAGTATATGTACATGGCTCAACACAAAAAGGAACTATCTCCAGTAGGGTCCTCCTCTAGGAACAACAGGGACAGGTATCAAATAATGCACGAGCTCTAATGCCAGAAATTAAAATGATACCTGCCACCACATGATCAGCCGCCGTGGAGTCCTCCAGTTGAGCCGCAAAGACTCTGCCGCTCTGCGCCTGCTGTCGCCGCTCACCTGGGCGTGGTACAGAAGTCCTATCCATATGGCTGTGAGTCGGTGGAGCTCCATAGGTCTGCTGATGAACTGGGGGTGCCGATGCGATCGATGGTACAGGCGACGCTGCTCGGGGACAAGCTGCCCGCAGATGTCCGGACTGACCACACCCAAAACACCGGCCCTCTCGCTGCTCGCACTGCCTAGGCCAATGTGGTCCTCCACAGATGACACATCTCGGTGCTCCCCTCTGCTGCCGTCCCTGCTGACGGGATCCACCAGACCTCTGTCGCCCCGAAAACCCACGACCCTGGGAACGTGATCGTGGAGGTCTCGGCGGGCGTCTGCCGCTGGTCTGTCCTCTGTCGTTTGGAGCCGAGCGTTTTCTATCCAAACCTTGACTTAGTGTGGCCGCCCGCTCACTCGCCGTCAAAGCTCCTCGCTCCACCCATAGCGCCTGCTCGATCGACGCATCTAAGGTCTGCAACCTCTGCGCTTGTACAAGGACAAAGATCTCCTGTCTCAATCCTCGCTCGAACAAGTAAACTCTGTGAGCCTCATCTCTCGCAGCAAAAGGAACACAGTTCAGGAGTCTGGTAAACTCTCGGGTATACTCCTGCACTGTGCGATCACCCTGGAGTAGATTCTTCAGATCCTCCTCGAGTTTCTGCTTCACGCTGTTAGGGAACTAGGACCCATACAACATCCCGCAGAACTCGGCCCAACTCAACTGCAGCGCATCCAGCGACCTGCTCGATCTCGTCCTCGTCCACCAGATGCGTGCATCACCCGTCAAGCAGTGAACCGCCAAGTGAACCTGCTCCCGCTCTGGTACGAAGAGATCCTCGAATAACTTTTTCATCTCGCCTACCCAGGCCTCCACCACCCAAGGCTCGGCTACCATCAAAACGAGGTGGATCAAACCGGCAAAAACGAGCCAGTCTCTCGGTCATCCGCTCCTGCTCGACCTCCGACATCTGTCCACCTGACCAGAAAGTGTGGCCAACCGGTGCGGCCGGAACTACCGCTGCTGGGGGTACGGCTGCAGCTGGAACGTCAGCTGGAATAGCAGGGGGTGGCTCCTGCGACTCCGTCGCTCTAGGTGCTGCACTCCATGTGTGAGTAATTGTATCACACATCCTCCGCAATAGTGCACTCTGCTGCCTAGCTGACTCGGCTAGCGCAGTCAACTGCTCACTCAAATCAGGGGGTGCACTAGGCCCCGCCTGCTCAGGCACCTCAGAAGGCACGGGGGTAGCCCGCGTCGGGGGTCGACCTCGGTGTCGGGGAAGCATCATGCTCACCTGCGCAACACACAGATCAGTCAGCAAACACAAACAACTCAAGACCCAATCAAGCGAAAGTCTAGAAGGTCGCCTCTTTTCCCTCGCTGCTTGACGTCGTCTGCAGCCAACGCAAGTTCGCGACAGGAAATGACACACGCCTTCGATCACTCCCTCCACTTAAGGATGAGTTCAACAGTCAAATCGATGACTTTCGCAGCAAGTCACGTCTCTCACATTTTGCATTCCTAGGGTCTGCCAAAGCCTAGGATTTACTAAGTCCCAACGACCTATTCCTAAGCTCTGATACTAACTTAATCTGTCACGCCCCGGATTACTCGTTTCTCCGGGCTCGCCAACAGATCCGCCGTATACATAGATTTTTTTATGTATACGAAGCGATAGCTAACCTGTAAACAAACATACAAGCAACTACAAGAGATATAGAGATGAAATAAAAACATACTAATAGAACCAAAGATTCCTGCACATATAGAATCCGAAAAACAACAGTCCCTCCAAATCCAAAATAGGAACAAGTCCACAGTATATGTACATGGCTCAACACAAAAAGGAACTATCTCCAGTAGGGTCCTCCTCTAGGAACAACAGGGATAGGTAGGGATCTAGCTCGCGACTCTCTTACCTCGATCCGCAGGAACAGGGGCAGCAGCCGCAACAGACGAAGGCTCTGCAAAAAAAGGTGGCAACAAAGGGTGTGAGAACTACTATCAAAAGAAGTAGTCCTCAGTGGGTTCCAATACCGACCTCAACGGTCCACCCACTAAGTCTACGAGACTAACAGTATAGCTGGTAGGTAAAGAATAACAAAGTAAGCTGGAATAAACTCTACAGCTGTAATGCCACTACCCTACCACTATGCAAGTCAACTCTCAAGTAAGCATCACCGAAGTAAAAAGTCACCCCTGACCCAATCTATCGGAACCGCCCAAACAGGCTCGTCCAGCCAACTGTCTAGCCACACCGCACACTACCAAAAAGGGTAGTCGGTCCAAAATCAGATCCAACTAATCTGCAGCGACATCAACGCAAAAGAGGCCTCACTCCGGAGCGGCACTCGGGGGAGCTACCCAGCCGAGTTAGTACGCGTATCTCTGTCGAGCACAAACAGGCTCCGGCAGGCTATAATCAAAAGGAAAGGGGTCAAATGGGTCAAAGACTCCACGCTCACGTGCCCTCAGCACAAACAGAAGCTAAAACAAGAGTCTGGATCCACCGTCAACCCCGACGGCACCCGGTAATACAAAACAGCCTAACCCGACTGTAAATACAAGCTCGGCATCCCAGCACAAGCGTAAACTCGTCCTACAACAAACTAAGTATCCACCTCGCACTAACAGTGGTGATACAAGAACAGAAACGGCTCCTAGAGCTAAATCTGATAATAGTTCGAAAAGTGACGGTTGTAGGTTCACGAGTTTTCTCCTAAGTCAATTCCCAGTTCAGCATGTAAAGTCATGTCTATAAATTATCAATTTATACTCCAAATTCAGATTTCATATTAATACATGCAAATTCATGAATTCGAGCTACTAACATGATTAAACAGATAATAAAACAGCATGCTGCACTCTCTACAACTTAGGAGAAAATTCGGCGATTTCGGTAACATTAACCCACCTCAAACGCTATCCAACAAAGGCTAGGAGTCGAGCGGAAGGCCTCCAAACAACACCGGCTGAAATCGGGCTCCAAACTGCAACCTCGAGATTCGGACCCACCTGCTCAAGTTCTGGGCGCCCAGAACATCAGCCCAGAACTGCAGCCTGGCAGCATGACCAACATGAATTCAACATACGATAAAATCTAAATCTGAAGTCCAAATGCAGTGAAACTTTGCCCAACCCACCAGCAGGGGCTCAAGAACACAACCTCCAAATTTCAGCCAAAACGGAGCTCGACACGATGTCCAAAAGGTCCTCACACTGATTCGGACCCATTTCTGGACCCTCCTGCACATGCATCCAGAAGTTCCAGCAACTAAGCAAACAAC
This sequence comes from Puya raimondii, assembly GCA_016920855.1. Classification (NCBI taxonomy): domain Eukaryota; kingdom Viridiplantae; phylum Streptophyta; class Magnoliopsida; order Poales; family Bromeliaceae; genus Puya; species Puya raimondii. The sequence continues at coordinate 131,878,834 of JABWPP010000050.1, forward strand.
ACATTAAACATGAATTCTGGAATTCCAACGAATCTAGCCCATGGAAAAGGGTCACAAACCTCTCAAAACAGTGATGGAACAATCCAAAACCTCTCCAAAGATTCTCACAAAGATCTGGATTCAAAAATCCAAGAAATCCATCAATGACCAAAAAATTCAGCACTTAAGCTAATTACTCAAAATCTGAGCTATAACTCACCTTTAAATCCTCAAATCAGGTGGAAGGAACCTCCAAACCAGCAAGGAAAGAGGAAGGACCAATCTTCACTTCGAAATTCCAGCTCCCAAGAGATTTGGATCCATAAGATCAAAGGAAAACCCAAGTTTCAGCTCAAGAACATAAGGAGTTCAGTAAAACAACAACTGTAGCTTATATACCTGTCCAAATTGCAACTGGAAGGATTTCACGTCTTCCTCTATGAGTCCTCTATCCAACAAACCAAGTTTCGTTGGATTTGGACACTCCCACACTGCACACGAGCAAGAACACCACCGGTCGACGCTGCAGTTTCAGCAGGAAACCAAGGTCTTCAATGGAGAAAGGTGAAATTTGGGAGGAATTGGAGGGCTTCCTTGCAAAATCCTGGGTTCACCATGAAGAGGGGAGAAAAAGCCTCGGGGGAGGTTGTCCACATCTTTTATAGACAAGGGGTTAGGATAAAATGGACCTCAAGAACAACAAGCTGCTAACCTGTTTCTCAGCAGGTTAACACACTTTCGGGCGCCCGGAACTCAAGAAGTGGGCGCTCGGTTCTTCAACCTGCACAAGTCCAGAACTTCGGACTCTCCGCCCGCGGTCCGGTGCGCCCTAACTTGGTCCGGCGGAACTCACCCACCAACCAACACGTGTCAAACGGATCGATACTCACGAGGTAGATTTCCGGATCCACTTTCCGGGCGCCCGATCCTGGATCCGAAATGACTTGCTGTTTTAGCAAATGAGCACTCGACATCTGGGCACCCAAAACATAACTTCCGGGCGCCCTAAAGCTCTAAGCGCCCAAAACTTCAGTTTTGGCTTACTTCGGTGCTCCGAGTCCGTTTTCGCGTCTATTTGACGCCGAAACGACTCCGACTTGTCTCGACCTTCTCCAGAAGCGTCGAACAGTCTAGGATACTGCAGTCATTCCGTTAGTTAGGCCCCAGGGGTACTACAGTTTCTTACCATACCACATCTCATACGGTGTGGTAGGAATGGATTTAGAGGGTACCCTGCGGTAACCAAAGCATATCCCTAAAGAAATAAAGGAAGATCAGTGAAGCTCATAATGGATCGAACCATATCCAATAAGGTTTGATTTCTCCGTTCCGACACCCCGTTGAGTTGAGGTGTTTCCGGAGGAGTCCATTGTGAGACTATGCCGTTTTCTTTGAGATAGTTTAGGAACTCTCCACTAAGGTATTCTCCTCCTCTATCTGATCGAAGAATCTTGATGGATTTTTCAGTTTGCTTTTCTACTTCATATCTGAATTCTTTGAACTTTTTAAAAGCCTTAGATTTGTGTCTCATAAAATACACATACTCATACCGTGAATAATTATCGATAAAGATTATGAAGTAGAGATAACCACCCCTAGCATGCACATCAAATGGACCACACACATCAGTATGTATTAGGGCAAGTCTCTCAGTGGCCCTTCCTACAAAAGGTAATTTGGTCATTTTTCTTTGAAGACAAGATCCACAAACTGGATAAGACTCAGAAGTCAATGAGCCAAGAAGTCCATCTTTATCCAATTTGTTAATCCTTTCTTTTCCAATATGACCAAGCCTGAGGTGCCACATATACTTTAGATTCATCTCATCTCTAGGTCTCTTAGACCCAACGGTACTCACTATATGCTCAGAAATATTTACAGATACATCCATATGTATTTGATACAGACTGTCAATCATAAAACTATGGCCAACAATTTTATTTCAAGAATAAATTATGCAGTAATCTTCATGAAAATTAAAAATATAACCGTCCTGTGCTAAAGAAGAAACATAAATTAAATTTCTACTAGCAGCAGGTACATAATAACAGTCTTTAAGTAATAAAATATGTCATGACGGTAGTCGCAAAGGATAGGTGTCAGCAGCCACAGCAGCAACTCTTGCCCCGTTGCCTACCCGTAGGGTCACTTCACCTTCCCTAAGCCCTCTACTTTTCCTTATACTATGCATTGAAGTATATAAATGAGAACTAGAATCAGAGTCTATAACCCAATTGGAAGTAGAGGAAACCGTAAGGTTAGTTTCTATTACGAGCATGTTTGACAAACCTTCTGAAGGTGTGTCCTTCCTCTTATTCTTTAGGCTCTCTAGGTAGACGGGACAGTTTCTCTTCCAATGACCGTCAACATTACAGTGGAAATATTTTTCTTTGTTAGCGGCCTTCTTCTTAGGAGCGTCCCTTCTTAGGCTTATTCTCTATCTTTTGTTTCTTCATGGGTTTCTTCTTCCAGTTAGACGTTCTTTCGGAAAAGGAAGCCCGCTCCACAGCGAGAACGGAGCCCTTTGAACTTTTCAAAGTCCCCTCCGTTGTTACCAACATGTTTAATAACTCCGCGTTGGTACAGTCAATTTTATTCATATGGTAGTTTACAATAAACGGTCCATATGATATAGGAAGGGATTGCAGGATCAGATCAACTTGCAATTCCTTATCCATTTTCACGCCGAGCTTCTCAAGCTCTTCGAGATCTTTTGATCATTGTCAAACAATGATCATGAACAGACTGCCCTTTAGTCAGCTATTGGACGGTTTGGTAACGTGAGGATTTCCTAGTCGAGAACATTACTGAGCTTCTCGGAACTCAAAACTATTTTAAAGTTCCTTAGCCAGTCTTTATAATTCATTTCGGTTAAGGGGTTTGTGTCGAGAATACGAGAGAGACGATTGGAAGCAGACATTTGCTTTGCAGAGAGTAAAGATTCAAGTTAGATATTTGTATTTGTTTTGAAAATTTTATTTTAGGGACTTAAAAAAAAATTTTAGCCTCCCACTATTTCTCGAGTCTTTTGTACTCCTCGGGTAGAGAAACGAAAACCCAACGCGACAAAAGGTTTCAAATGGGTACTGCGGTCCCACCAGTTTAACGTACCACCTCACCTGACAGATATTGACGACACGCAAATCGATGAGTGGACAACTCTTGTCCAATGCTTCTCAAGCAAATTACAGTAATCGGTCTCTAAGTCCTGTAGGCCTCACCTGACAGATATTGGCCTCATTCCTTAGTTAAGTCAGACCCACCGTTCAAATGAGCAAGCAAAGCCGTCATTGGGTCCCTCACCTGACAGATATTAGGCCCAACCCCATCTTTACTCCGCAGCATCTCATGCTAATAGAGTGGTTGCGCTTTTCCGATGCAACTGACCACTGTAACCAGCCGTGCCAATCAACACCAGAAAAATGCCCGCACTTCTACAACGGCGTAAGACCGCTCGACTTAATATTTGTGAGGAGATTAGAATTTAGGTCTCATTTTATTTTATTTATTTACATCAAATGCAAATAAAAATAATTCGGGCATAGAAACATAATGTAACTGGTGATGATCTTGGATCTAAAAAGTGGGTTCGAGCTCGAGCCACTGAGCCGGAATCAGGGTCTTGGGGTCATAAATTATAAGCACACACACGTCATTGGTTTGATCGTTCTCAACTACTTGATCCGATCCGAAGCTACAACTTGATCTGATCCCTATTAACATCTTGATCCGACCGCCATCAAGTGCTCATCTCGATCTAGTCTTTGCGTGCTTCTCGACTTGCAACCGATCAACCAATGACGTGCAACCATACAATATACAACCCAACAATAGTGATAAAATAAAATTAATTACATTTGACAACTTTTATCTCTAATCTATTGAGACACATAGATCTCTAAATAAATCAGCTTGTGCACGCAGGCACCCAAGATAGTCATCTCTAATATAGAGTTCTTAATTTAAACAAATTTAAAATTACAGAATTCTGCATACACATCATACATCACATGTCGAAACATAATTAAATAGGTCGCTATCCATGATCATCACCGATTTGTATCTCATACATCACATGCATATCAATTAATTTTGGGCATTCTAATTAACCATTAACCAATGATTCGAAAAATAACAATGATCAAATCACCAAAATCAATCGATTTTATCGATTGTTTATAGTTTTGATCAAAAACTTAATTCGCAAAATAACAACTTGATCTCATCAAGAATTCATATCTCATGTACAAACTAAATTTGATCTCATCAAATTAGCCCCCTTTTTTTAATTATATACTTAAAATTGATCTCATCAAAATTTAAAATTTCAAAATTAAAAATTTTAAAAAATTCGGAACGGATTTCGTACGGATTGCTGCAGTCAATCCGTACGGGGATTGCTACAGTATCATCCGTATGGATGCTACAGATACATTTGTACGGATGCTACTGTAGCATCTGTATCCGTATGGATTGCTACAGTTAAAAAAAGTTTTTGATTTTTTTTTCAAAAAACTGTGGATCAAATTACAAAAATTATTGATCAAAATTTATGAATTTTCGAATATGGTGAAAACGATATATAAACTGTGATGCCCCAACTTCCCAGGGGGTCACCCATCCTAGGACTACTCCCGTCCTAGCATGCTTACCTCTCTTAACCTCTTGGGCCTAGCCACCGCCCAAAATGCTTAAGTTGGGTTAAGAGTTTAACCCTATTATATCTTTATATATAGGACTACTTGGGGTCTCACAATCTCCCCCCCTTTAAGCCCTGACGTCCTCGTCAGGCTCAGACTCACAAGTATCAGGCGATGTGAGACTCGTCTTGCTAGCCTTGTCATTCCGACCCTGCCTCAGCCAAGACTCATCTCACACTTCCCGCTGGTAATTGTCTCTGATACCAACTGTGACGCCACAACTTCCCAGGGGGTCACCCATCCTAGGACTACTCCCGTCCTAGCACGCTTAACTCTCTTAACCTCTTGGGCTTAGCCACCGTCCAAAATGCTTAAGCCGGGTTAAGAGTTTAACTCTATTATATCTTTATATATAGGACTACCTGGGGTCTCACAATAAATCATTCAACCAACGAAGAATGGTTCAAAATACCCAAATCTAAATTTAATCTTAAAAATCGTGAACCTGTCTCTGATACCACTGTTAGAAAATTGTACGCGATTAAGCGTAGCAGAAAAGAAAATCAAACAAATTTGATTTTTAAAAAACTCGAGATTCGATCTAAAAAACCAGGATCCCTAATGTTGTTTAAGATTAAAGGAGAAAAAGAAGATCTAATTTTCACCTTTGCGCGGGTAGATCTTCACCTCAATCTGATGATCGTGGAATTGGTTCTCTTGAAGCCGCACAAGCGTCCGACCTCTATAGGTATCCACACAACATTGGTAATCTGATCGATATCCTCACCGGAGTGCTAGCTCCCTTACAAAGGACGTCTTTCTTGCTAGAAAATAGAAGAGAGAGAAGGGGGGAGAGAGAGAGATGACCGCTAGGATTTTCTAAAAACTCCCATCTCTTATATAGAGGGATATAATCTCTTTTTTAATAATATAATAACCATTAAGGATAAGAATAAATTTAGGTTTAAATTTATCCTTTCCTTAATCGGTTAGATCGATCAAATCATAATTTGATTCGACTAGAACTTTATCCTGATTTGTTCATATCAAATTAATAATGCAGCATTTGCACATAAGTTCTCTCACAACTTACTAACCATTAATAAGTCCTCTCTTACAACATTTGCACTTTAATACCACTAATTTATAATAATTATAAATTAGTCCAATTATCAACATAGTGACAATTAAATCCTTCGGCAATTCAAAAATCGCGATCTAGCTATCCGATCAGTCACAACCTCTTATGTGTGTGACCCCATAGGTTCTATTCTATCTGGTAGTGAGATATATTCTGACCACTATCAAGAATATCACTGAAACTTCTTTCAGTGGGTAGAAACAATTCTAATTCAGCCCAATGAGAATTATCGTCATCCAAATAATTCTCATGAGTTTCACAATCCACTAGTGACGCCTAGCAGCATGTAGTGGCATTCCAGTAGAATAGAATACTGAACCTCTTGGTGCAGTTACCGTGTGATATAGTCCTTCTATCAAGAGTCCCGACTAGACGGAGGTCATGAAATAACTCGTCAAACTCCATCGTGTGTCATATGTCAAATTTATTCGACTCGAGTTTCTAATACCGGAAACCCTTTCCGCTGTTAACTCTGCCGTGGCCAAGGTCTTCAAACTCGGTCTTATAAATCACATAGGACTAACGCCCCTATCTACCAAGGGAGATAGATTTCATATAGGTGCACATCCTATTCCTACAACGTACCTACTGCAGCCAACATGCATTGCAAGGACCCGAATGGCTAGGGACCAAGTGTATATACAGTCAAACTACAGCAATCTCATTGTGAATAGCCGAGACACCGCAGGTCAAAGGACCAGTCACACTACTGCAAAATTGAGTAAGTCACCGACGAGTGAGTAGACATCCAAGTGACTTCTTGCTTTGGTCACGCTCGGTACCCTTGTTCTCTAACAATCACCTGCACATTCGCTCTAGTGTCCCCATACTGTTGACTCTAGACTTGTCTACCCAAAAGAAAAGCGACCTGTGCACCAATCTTACCAAATCAATCACCGTTCCCATGATGATCCATCGATCGGGAGCGTTTAGGAATAAACCACTAATGACACATGTCTCAAATTCTCAACTCTTGAGAATAAGTGTTATCATCTTATTCATTTCTTGGATGATTCATGGACACATACACAACATAAATAAAAGTAAGAATCCAAATTTATTCATAATATTTAAAATCAAATACAAATTTATATCCTAGAAAGAATACATGTGTCGGTCTGTAGGCTTCTAGGTCATACATCTAACACATCGGAGTGGTGCAGCGACAAGCCAAGATTGCATAGTGCTAGGAGGAGCAGATCAGAAGGCTCCAAGAGATAGTGGCGCAGCAATGACCATGGCTTTGGTGGGCCAAGTGCAACCTATTCCTCCAATCAATTGTCATTGTCACGCCCCGGATTACTCGTTTCCCCGGGCTCGCCAACAGATCCGCCGTATACATAGACTTTTCTATGTATACGAAGCGATAGCTAACCTGTAACAAACATACAAGCCACTACAAGAGATATATAGAGCTGAAAATAAAGCATACTAATAACCAAAGCCACCTGTACATATAGAGTCCAAAGTACAACACGTCCAAAATACAACATGTCCACCACAACCAAAATAGGTACAAGTCCACAGTATATGTACATGGCACAACACCAAAAAGAAACTATCTCCGGTAGGGTCCTCCTCTAGGAACAACAGGGACAGGTAGGGATCTAGCTCGCGACTCCCTTACCTCGATCCGCGGAAACAGGTGCAGCAGCCGCAACAGAAGAAGGCTCTGCAAAAAGGGTGGCAACAACGGGTGTGAGAACTACTATCAAAAGAAGTAGTTCTCAGTGGGTACCGATACCGACCTCAACGGTCCACCCACTAAGTCTACGAGACTAACAGTATAGCTGGTAGGTAAAGAACAACAAAGTAAGCTGGAATAAACTCTACAGCTATCATGCCACTACCCTACCACTATCCAAGTCAACCCTCAAGTAAACATCACCAAAGTGAAAAGTCATCCCTGACCCAATCTATCGGAACCGCCCGAACGGGCTCGTCCAGCCAACTGCCTAGCCACACCGCACACTACCAATAGGGTAGCCGGTCCAGAACAGAACTAGCGGTCTGTAGCGACATCAACGCAAAAGAGGCCTCACTCCGGAGCGGCACTCGGGGGGGGAGCTACCCAGCCGAGTTAGTACGCGTATCTCTGTCGAGCACAAACAGGCTCCGGCAGGCGAAATCGAAGAACAAAAGGGGTCAAAAGGGGTCAAAGACTCTAAGCTCACGTGCCCTCAGCACAAACAGAAGCTAAAACAAGAGTCTGGGTCCACCGTCAGCCCCGACGGCACCCGGCAACACTAAACAGCCTAACCCTGCTGTAAATACAAGCTCGGCATCCCAGCACAAGCGTAAACCCGTCCTACAGCGAACTAAGTATCCACATCGCACTAACAGCGGTGATACAAGAACAGAAACGGCTCCTAGAGCTAAATCTGATAACAGTTCGAAAAGTGACGGTTGTATGTTCGCGAGTTTTCTCCTAAGTCAATTCCCAGTTCAGCATGTAAAATCATGTCAAATAAATAATCTACTCATGCTCCAAATTCAGATTTCATAATAAACATGCAAATTCATGAATTCGAGCTACTAACAGATAAATAAATAGCATACTGCACTCTCTACAACTTAGGAGGAAATCCGACGATTTCGGTAACATCAACCCACCTCAAAGCTATCCAACAACGGCTAGGAGTCGAGTGGAAGGGCTCCAAACAACGCCGGCTGAAACCGGACTCGAATCTGCAACTTCAGGATTCGGACCCACCTGCGCACAGATCTGGGCGCCCAGAAAATCAGCCCAGAAATGCAGCCTGGCAGCACGACCCACATGCAATCAACATGCGATAAAATCCAATTCCTAAGTCCAAATGCAGTGAAATTTGGCTCAACTCACCAGCACAGGTTCAAGAACAAGCCCTCCAAATTTCAGCCAAATCGGAGATCGACTCGATGCCCAAAAGGTCCATGCACTGAACCGGATTCACTATTGGACCCTCCTGCACATGGATCCGAAAATTCCAGCACTTGAGCAAAACTCAAAAACAACAAAATCTCAGGGATTCCAACGAATCTAGCTCATAGAAAGGGGTCACAAACCTCTCAAAAACAGTGATGGGGCTACCCAAAGCCTCTCCAAAGATCCTCACAAGATCTGGATCTAAAAATCCAAGAAATTCGATAAATGACCCAAAATCAGCACTTAAGCAAAATCTCCAAAATCTGAGCTAGAACTCACCTTTGAATCCTCAATTCAGGTGAGAAGGGGCTCCAAACCAGCAAGGAAAGTGGAAGGATCAATCCACACTTCGAAAATCCAGCTCCCAAGAGATCGGATCCAAAGATCAAAGGAAAAACCCAAGTTTCAGCTCAAGAACACGAGGGGTCCAGTAAAACAACAACTGTAGCTTACATACCTGTCCAAATCGCGATTGGAAGGATCCCACTTCTTCCTCTGCGAGTCCTCTATCCAGCAAACCAAGTTTCGTTGGATTTGGATACTCCTACACCGCACACGAGCCAAAACACTCCAGGTCGACGCTGCAGTTCCAGCAGGAAACCGAGATCATCAATGGAGGAAGATGAAATTGGGGAAGAAGGGAGGTTCTCCTTGCTAGCTCCGAGCTCAGGATGAAGAGGAAGGAAAAGAGCCTCAGGGGAGGCCATCCACATCTTTTATAGACCTCTGGATTGGTGCAATGAGCCTCAAGAACAAAAACCACTATGCTGTCCCTCAGCAGAATTCTGCACATCCGGGCGCCCGAAACTCCAAAACTTCAGTTTTGGCTTATTTCGGCGCTCCGAGTCCGTTTTCGCGTCTATTTGACGTCGAAACGACTCCGACCTGTCTCGACCTTCTCCAGAAGTGTCGAACAGTCTAAGGTACTACAGTCATTCCGTCAGTTAGGCCCCAGGGGTACTACACTCTCCCCCCCTACGGAAAGTTTCGTCCTCGAAACTTAAACTCAAACTCATACCTCAAGAAGGCAGCTCGAACAGGTAGGGATAGGATTCCCGCATCACCGTCTCCAGCTCCCAAGTCGCCTCACGCTCCTCGTGATTACTCCACTGCACTTTCACGTACGGTATGACTCGGTTGCGCAATTCTTTCGTCTCGCGAGCAAGAATCCGCACCGGTCGCTCCTCGTACTGCAGGTCCTCAGCCAACTCGAGTGGAGTGAAGTCAATCACGTGGGAGGGGTCGAACACATATCTCCTCAGGGCCGAGACATGGAACACATCATGGACTCCAGAAAGTCGCGGTGGAAGGGCAATCCTGTACGCTACCGGCCCCACTCGCTCTAATACCTCGAACGGGCCAACAAACCGTGGACTGAGCTTTCCACGAACTCCAAAACGGCGAATTCCTCTGGACGGCGAGACTTTTAAAAAACACATGATCTCCAATCTGGAACTCCAAGTCTCGTCTCCTAGTATCCGCATAGCTCCTCTGTCGACTCTGGGCGGTCTCAAGACGTCGTCGAACCATCTTGACCTTCTCTTCCGCTTCCAACAGGATATCGGGACCCAAAGTCCTCCTCTCACCCACATCGCTCCAATGCAAGGGCGAACGACACTTGCGTCCATACAATGCTTCAAACGGAGCCATCTGGATGCTCGCTTGATAGCTATTGTTGTACGCAAACTCAACCAGTCCTAAGTGTCGATGCCACCCTCCACCAAAGTCTAGGACACATGCTCTCAACATGTCCTCCAAAGTCTGAATGGTCCGCTCAGACTGACCATCTGTCTGTGGATGAAAAGCCGTGCTGAACCGCAGCTGAGTACCCAGTGCTGTCTCTGAAGACTCCTCCAAAACTGTGAGATGAACCGTGTGTCTCGATCTGACACAATCGAGGCAGGCACTCCATGCAGTCTCACTATCTCGTCCAAATATAGCTGAGCGAGTCTATCCCTGGACCAAGTAGTCTGCACTGGTAAGAAGTGGGCAGACTTGGTCAGTCTGTCCACTATCACCCAAAAATAGCATCGAAACCAGCCTGCGACCTCGGTAATCCCACGACAAAGTCCATGGCGATCTGGTCCCACTTCCACTCGGGTATTGGGAGACTCTGAAGCTTGCCAGCAGGTACTCGGTGCTCCGCCTTTACCTGTTGACAAGTCAAACACTGAGCCACAAATCTCCCAATATGCCGCTTCATTCCATTCCACCAGAAGTGTGCCTTCAAGTCCTTATACATCTTGGTTCCACCGGGGTGAACCGTATAAGGTGAGTAATGAGCCTCTCTCAAAATCTCCTCTCGGATCTCTGAATCCATAGGCACACACAGTCGGTCCTGTACCGCAGTACTCCCGAACTGTCAACACTAAAATCCCCTGTCTGTCCACTAACAATCTGATCTCGAATCCTCGTCAAATAGGGGTCCGCACTCTGTTTCTCTCGGATCCTATCCAACAGAGTGGGTTGCAAAACCAAAGACATAAGTTTTGCCGTAACCCCAGGGGATACCACCTCAAGCTCAAGCCGCCTCAACTCCTCAAGTAATGGCGCCTGCCGAGTGATCGTCATACTAAGGCTCTGCACTGATCTCCTGCTCAACGCATCTGCCACTACATTCGCCTTGCCGGGGTGATACTGGATGGCAATATCATAGTCCTTCAACAACTCTAACCACCGGCGTTGCCTCAGGTTCAATTCCTTCTGAGTGAACAGATACTTGAGACTTTTATGATCCGTGAAAATCTCACAGTGCTCACCATACAGATAATGCCGCCACAGCTTCAGTGCAAACACTACAGCTGCCAGCTCCAAATCATGCGTAGGGTAATTCTTCTCATGATCCTTTAATTGCCGGGAGGCATAGGCAATTACCCTACCATGCTGCATCAACACACAACCCAAACCACTGTGTGACGCATCACTATAAATCACAAATCCTTCCCCCATAACTGGAAGGGTAAGGACGGGAGCAGACATCAGCCTCTCCTTCAGCTCCTCAAAGCTACGCTGGCACTCATCAGTCCAAACAAATCTAATCCCCTTCCTCGTCAGACGAGTGAGGGGTGTGGAGAGCTTCGCAAAGCCTTCCACGAATCGACGGTAATATCCAGCTAACCCGAGAAAACTCCTCACCTCGGTAACCGTCGTCGGTCTAGGCCAATCCCGCACGGTCTCAATCTTCTGCGGGTCCACCGCCACTCCAGTGGCTGAAATCACATGGCCCAAGAAAGCTACCTCTCGAAGCCAGAACTCGCACTTCTTCAACTTGGCATACAACTTCTTCTCTCTCAGAAGTTGCAGCACAATCCTCAAGTGCTCCTCATGCTCAGCATCACTCCGAGAGTAGATCAGGATATCATCAATAAACACCACTACAAATCGGTCCAAGAACGGCTTAAACACTCGATTCATCAAATCCATAAACGCGGCAGGGGCATTGGTCAATCCAAACGGCATCACCGTAAACTCATAATGCCCGTACCGAGTCCGAAAAGCCGTCTTAGGAATATCCTCGGCCTTCACCTTCAATTGGTGGTAACCAGACTGTAAGTCAATCTTCGAGAAGACACAAGATCCTTGCAGCTGATCAAACAGATCATCAATGCGCGGCAAAGGATACCTGTTCTTGATGGTCACTTTATTCAACTCTCGATAATCCACACAAAGTCTAAGTGAACCATCCTTCTTCCTCACGAATAACACCGGCGCTCCCCAAGGCGATACGCTGGGTCTCACAAATCCTTTATCCATCAAATCCTGAAGTTGCGCCTTAAGCTCTCTCAGCTCAGCCGGTGCCATTCGGTAGGGTGTCTTTGAGATTGGCGTAGTTCCAGGGACTACATCAATCACAAACTCGACCTCCCTGTCCGGTGGCATCTCAGTCAACTCCGGGGGAAACACGTCCGGGAACCCGCGGACTACAGAGATGTCCTCGAGCTCCGGTGCCACCGTAGATACCTCAACAACAGTCGCCAGAAATGCCGTGCATCCTCGACTCATCATCTGTCTCGCTCGTGCCGACGAAATCCACGTCGCGAACAAAGTACTCCTGCAGCCTCGATACACGTACTCCTCCTGGTCCGGCTCGCGAAACGTCACGGTCCTCTCGCCGCAGTCGATCGTCGCGAAGTAGCGCGCCAGCCAATCCATGCCAAGTACCACATCAAAATCCTGCAATCGCCCCAAGACCAACAGGTCTGCGGGCATCACCCACGGTCCAAGCTGCACAGGGCAAGCTCGACAACAGTCCTCCACACGTAAAAAACGTGCTCGGGAACCTGCACCTCTCGTGCACACGGTAACGGCCCTATCACTAGCCCATGCAAGGATGCGACTCGACTAACAAAAGAATGTGATGCACCGGTATCAAATAATGCACGAGCTCTAATGCCAGAAATCAAAATGATACCTGCCACCACATGGTCAGCCGCTGTGGAGTCCTCCAGTTGAGCCGCAAAGACTCTGCCGCTCTGCGCCTGCTGTCGCCGCTCACCCTGGCGTGGTACAGAAGCCCGATCCATCTGGCTGTGACTCGGTGGAGCTCCATAGGTCTGCTGATGAACTGGGGGGGTGCCGATGCGATCGATGGTACAGGCGACGCTGCTCGGGGACACGCTGCTCGCAGATGTCCGGACTGACCACACCCATAACACCGGCCCTCTCGCTGCTCGCACTGCCTAGGCCAATGTGGTCCTCCGCAGATGACACATCTCTGTGCTCCCCTCTGCTGACGTCCCTGCTGACGGGATCCACCAGACCTCTGCCGCCCCGAAAACCCACGACCCTGAGAATGTGATCGTGGAGGTCTCGGCGGGCGTCTGCCGCTGGTCTGTCCTCCGTCCTCCGGAGTCGGGCGCTTCCTATCCAAACCCTGACTCGAAGTGGCAGCCCGCTCACTCGCTGTCAAGGCTCCACGCTCCACCCAAAGCGCCTGCTCAATCGACGCATCCAAGGTCTGCAACCTCTGCGCCTGGACTAGAACAAATATCTCATGTCTCAATCCTCGCTCGAACAGATAAACTCTGTGAGCCTCATCCCTCGCTGCGAAAGGAACACAGTTCAGGAGTCTGGTAAACTCCCGGGTATACTCCTGCACTGTGCGATCTCCCTGAAGCAAACTCTTCAAATCCTCCTCGAGTTTCTGCTTCACGCTGTTAGGGAAATAGGACCCATACAGCATCCCGCAGAACTCGGTCCAACTCAACTGCAGCGCATCCAGCGACCTGCTCGATCTCGTCCTCGTCCACCAAATGCGTGCATCACCTGACAGGCAGTGAACTGCCAAGTGAACTCGCTCCCGCTCTGGTACAAAGAGATCCTCGAACAGCTTCTCCATCTCGCCTACCCAGGCCTCCACCACCCATGGCTCGGTGTGGCTACCATCAAAACGAGGGGGATCAAACCGGCAAAAACGAGCCAGTCTCTCAGTCATCCGCTCCTGCTCAGCCTCCGACATCTGTCCACCTGACCGGGAAGTGTCGCCAACCGGTGCGGCCCGAACTGCCGCTGCTGGGGGTACGGTCGCAGCTGGAACGTCCTCTGGAACAGCAGGAGGTGGCTCCTGCGGCTCCGTCGCTCTAGGTGCTGCACTCCACGTCTGGGTAATGGTCTCACACATCCTCTGCAAGAGCGCACTCTGCTGCCTAGCTGACTCAGCTAGCGCACTCAACTGATCGCACACATCAGGGGGTGCACTAGGTCCCGCCTGCTCAGGCACCACAGGAGGCGCGGGGGTAGCCCGCGTCGGGGGTCGACCTCGGTGTCGGGGAGGCGTCATGCACACCTCCGCAACACACAGATCAGTCAACACACAAACAACTCAAGACCCAATCATGCGAAAGTCTAGAAGGTCGTCTCTTTTCCCTCGTTGCTTGACGTCGTCTGCAGCCAACGCAAGTTCACGACAGGAAAGGACACACGCCTTCGATCACTCCCTCCACTTAAGGATGAGTTCAACAGTCAAATCGATGACTTTCGCGGCAAGTCACGTCTCTCACGTCTTGCATTCCTAAGGTCTGCCATAGCCTAGGGTTTACTAAGTCCCAACGACCTATTCCTAAGCTCTGATACCAACTTAATCTGTCACGCCCCGGATTACTCGTTTCCCCGGGCTCGCCAACAGATCCGCCGTATACATAGACTTTTCTATGTATACGAAGCGATAGCTAACCTGTAACAAACATACAAGCCACTACAAGAGATATATAGAGCTGAAAATAAAGCATACTAATAACCAAAGCCACCTGTACATATAGAGTCCAAAGTACAACACGTCCAAAATACAACATGTCCACCACAACCAAAATAGGTACAAGTCCACAGTATATGTACATGGCACAACACCAAAAAGAAACTATCTCCGGTAGGGTCCTCCTCTAGGAACAACAGGGACAGGTAGGGATCTAGCTCGCGACTCCCTTACCTCGATCCGCGGAAACAGGTGCAGCAGCCGCAACAGAAGAAGGCTCTGCAAAAAGGGTGGCAACAACGGGTGTGAGAACTACTATCAAAAGAAGTAGTTCTCAGTGGGTACCGATACCGACCTCAACGGTCCACCCACTAAGTCTACGAGACTAACAGTATAGCTGGTAGGTAAAGAACAACAAAGTAAGCTGGAATAAACTCTACAGCTATCATGCCACTACCCTACCACTATCCAAGTCAACCCTCAAGTAAACATCACCAAAGTGAAAAGTCATCCCTGACCCAATCTATCGGAACCGCCCGAACGGGCTCGTCCAGCCAACTGCCTAGCCACACCGCACACTACCAATAGGGTAGCCGGTCCAGAACAGAACTAGCGGTCTGTAGCGACATCAACGCAAAAGAGGCCTCACTCCGGAGCGGCACTCGGGGGAGCTACCCAGCCGAGTTAGTACGCGTATCTCTGTCGAGCACAAACAGGCTCCGGCAGGCGAAATCGAAGAACAAAAGGGGTCAAAAGGGGTCAAAGACTCTAAGCTCACGTGCCCTCAGCACAAACAGAAGCTAAAACAAGAGTCTGGGTCCACCGTCAGCCCCGACGGCACCCGGCAACACTAAACAGCCTAACCCTGCTGTAAATACAAGCTCGGCATCCCAGCACAAGCGTAAACCCGTCCTACAGCGAACTAAGTATCCACATCGCACTAACAGCGGTGATACAAGAACAGAAACGGCTCCTAGAGCTAAATCTGATAACAGTTCGAAAAGTGACGGTTGTATGTTCGCGAGTTTTCTCCTAAGTCAATTCCCAGTTCAGCATGTAAAATCATGTCAAAAATAAATAATCTACTCATGCTCCAAATTCAGATTTCATAATAAACATGCAAATTCATGAATTCGAGCTACTAACAGATAAATAAATAGCATGCTGCACTCTCTACAACTTAGGAGGAAATCCGACGATTTCGGTAACATCAACCCACCTCAAAGCTATCCAACAACGGCTAGGAGTCGAGTGGAAGGGCTCCAAACAACGCCGGCTGAAACCGGACTCGAATCTGCAACTTCAGGATTCGGACCCACCTGCGCACAGATCTGGGCGCCCAGAAAATCAGCCCAGAAATGCAGCCTGGCAGCACGACCCACATGCAATCAACATGCGATAAAATCCAATTCCTAAGTCCAAATGCAGTGAAATTTGGCTCAACTCACCAGCACAGGTTCAAGAACAAGCCCTCCAAATTTCAGCCAAATCGGAGATCGACTCGATGCCCAAAAGGTCCATGCACTGAACCGGATTCACTATTGGACCCTCCTGCACATGGATCCGAAAATTCCAGCACTTGAGCAAAACTCAAAAACAACAAAATCTCAGGGATTCCAACGAATCTAGCTCATAGAAAGGGGGTCACAAACCTCTCAAAAACAGTGATGGGGCTACCCAAAGCCTCTCCAAAGATCCTCACAAGATCTGGATCTAAAAATCCAAGAAATTCGATAAATGACCCAAAATCAGCACTTAAGCAAAATCTCCAAAATCTGAGCTAGAACTCACCTTTGAATCCTCAATTCAGGTGAGAAGGGGCTCCAAACCAGCAAGGAAAGTGGAAGGATCAATCCACACTTCGAAAATCCAGCTCCCAAGAGATCGGATCCAAAGATCAAAGGAAAAACCCAAGTTTCAGCTCAAGAACACGAGGGGTCCAGTAAAACAACAACTGTAGCTTACATACCTGTCCAAATCGCGATTGGAAGGATCCCACTTCTTCCTCTGCGAGTCCTCTATCCAGCAAACCAAGTTTCGTTGGATTTGGATACTCCTACACCGCACACGAGCCAAAACACTCCAGGTCGACGCTGCAGTTCCAGCAGGAAACCGAGATCATCAATGGAGGAAGATGAAATTGGGGAAGAAGGGAGGTTCTCCTTGCTAGCTCCGAGCTCAGGATGAAGAGGAAGGAAAAGAGCCTCAGGGGAGGCCATCCACATCTTTTATAGACCTCTGGATTGGTGCAATGAGCCTCAAGAACAAAAACCACTATGCTGTCCCTCAGCAGAATTCTGCACATCCGGGCGCCCGAAACTCCAAAACTTCAGTTTTGGCTTATTTCGGCGCTCCGAGTCCGTTTTCGCGTCTATTTGACGTCGAAACGACTCCGACCTGTCTCGACCTTCTCCAGAAGTGTCGAACAGTCTAAGGTACTACAGTCATTCCGTCAGTTAGGCCCCAGGGGTACTACAGTCATGCCCCGAATTACTCGTTTCCCCGGGCTCGCCAACAGATCCGCTATATACATAGATTTTTCTATGTATACGAAGCGATAGCTAACCTGTAAACAACATACAAGCAACTACAAGAGATATAGAGCTGAAATAAAACATACTAATAACAAAAGCCACCTGTACATATAGGATGCAAAAAACAACAGACCCTCCACAACCAAAATAGGCACAAGTCCACACTATATGTACATGGCACAACTCAAAAAGAAACTATCTCCAGTAGGGTCCTCCTCTAGGAACAACAAGGATAGGTAGGGATCTAGCTCGCGACTCCCTTATCTCGATCCGCAGGAACAGGAGCAGCAGCCGCAACAGAAGAAGGCTCTGCAAGAAAAAGTGGCAACAATGGGTGTGAGAACTACTATCAAAAGAAGTAGTCCTCAGTGGGTACCACTACCGACCTCAACGGTCCACCCACTAAGTCTACGAGACTAACAGTATAGCTGGTAGGTAAAGAACAATATAATAAGCTGGAATAAACTCTACAGCTGTAATACCACTACCCTACCACTATCCAAGTCAAACTCTCAAGTAAGCATCACCAAAGTGAAAAGTCACCCCTGACCCAGTCTAACGGAACCGCCCAAACAGGCTCGTCCAGCCAACTGCCTAGCCACACCGCACACTACCAAAAAGGGTAGCCGGTCCAAATACCAGATCCAACTAATCTGTAGCGACATCAATGCAAGAGAGGCCTCACTCCGGAGGGGCACTCGGGGGAGCTACCCAACCGAGTTAGTACGCGTATCTCTGTCGAGCACAATCAGGCTCCGGCAGGCTATAATCAAATGAAAAGGGGTCAAAAGGGTCAAAGACTCCAAGCTCACGTGCCCTCAGCACAAACAGAAGCTAAAACAAGAGTCTGGGTCCACCGTCAACCCCGACGGCACCCGGTAATACATAACAGCCTAACCCTGCTGTAAATACAAGCTCGGCATTCCAGCACGAGCGTAAACTCGTCCTACAACAAACTAAGTATCCACCTCGCACTAACAGCGGTGATACAAGAACAGAAACGGCTCCTAGAGCTAAATCTGATAATAGTTCGAAAAATGACGGTTGTAGGTTCACGAGTTTTCTCCTAAGTCAATTCCCAGTTCAGCATGTAAAGTCATGTCTATAAATTATCAATTTATGCTCCAAATTCAGATTTCATATAAATACATGCAAATTCATGAATTCGAGCTACTAACATGATTAAACAGATAATAAAACAGCATGCTGCACTCTCTACAACTTAGGAGGAAATTCGGCGATTTCGGTAACATTAACCCACCTCGAAAGCTATCCAACTACGGCTAGGAGTCGAGCGGAAGGCCTCCAAACAACACCGGCTGAAATCGAGCTCAAATCTGCCAACTCGAGATTCGGACCCACCTGCTCAAGTTCTGGGCGCCCAGAACATCAGCCCAGAACTGCAGCCTGGCAGCACGACCAACATGGATTCAACATGCGATAAAATCCAAATCTTAAGTCCAAATGCAGTGAAATTTTGCCCAACTCACCAGCAGGGGCTCAAGAACACACCCTCTAAATTTCAGCCAAAACGAAGCTCGAATCGATGTCCAAAAGATCCCCAAACTGATTCGGACCCACTTCTGGACCCTCCTGCACATGCATCCAGAAGTTCCAGCAACGAAGCACACAATACTATAAGCACGAATTCTGGAATTCCAACGAATCTAGCCCATGGAAAAGGGTCACAAACCTCTCAAATACAGTGATGGAACAATCCAAAACCTCTCCAAAGATTCTCACAAAGATCTGGATTCAAAAATCCAAGAAATCCATCAATTGACCCAAAAATTCAGCACTTAAGCAATTACTCAACATCTGAGCTAGAACTCACCTTTGAATCCTCAATTCAGGTGGAAAGAACCTCCAAACCAGCAAGAAATTAGAAGGGACCAATCTTCACTTCGAAATTCCAGCTCCCAAGAGATTTGGACCCATAAGATCAAAGGAAAACCCAAGTTTCAGCTCAAGAACACAAGGGGTCCAGTAAAATAGCAACTGTAGCATGCATACCTATCCAAATTGCGATTGGAAGAATTCCACGTTTTCCTCTACGCGTCTTCTATCCAACAAATCAAGTTTCGTGGGATTTGGACACTCCTATACTGCACACGAGCAAGAACACCACAGGTCGACGTTACAGTTCTGCAGAAATCCAGGGTCTTCAATGGAGAAAGGTGGAATTTGGGAGGAATTGGAGGGCTATCCTGGCAAAATTCCAGCTTTACCATGAAGAGGGGAGAAAGAACCTCAGGGGAGGTCGTCCACATCTTTTATAGACCAATGGTTTCGGTGTGCTGCGCCTCAAGAACAAAATACATCTAACCTGTCCCTCAGCAGGAAAATCGACTTTCGTGCACCCGAAACCCAAGAAGTGGGCGCCCGGTTCTTCAGCCAGCACAAGTCCAGAACATCGGACTCTCCGCCCGCGGTCCGGTGCACCCTAACCAGGTCCGGCGGAGTTCACCAACCATCCAACACGTATCAAACGGATCGATACTCACGAGGTAAGATTTCCGGACTCACTTTCCGGGCGCCCGATCCTGGATCCGAAATGACTTAGCAGTTTTAGCAAATGAGCACTCGACATCTGGGCGCCCAAAACACAACTTCCGGGCGCCCTAAAGTCCAAACGCCCAAAACTTCAGTTTTGGCTTACTTCGGTGCTCCGAGTCCGTTTTCGCGTCTATTTGACGCCGAAACGACTCCGACTTGTCTCGACCTTCTCCAGAAGCGTCGAACAGTCTAGGATACTGCAGTCATTCCGTCATTTAGGCCCCAGGGGTACTACATCAATGCCCCAAATGTAGCCGAGGGGTTGAATGTAGCGGCCGTACTAGTAACGACGCGCCATCTGCAATTGGGAGCCGCGACGGGTACCCTTTCGACGTGTTGGGGTACGTTGGTCCCCGATTATGCGGAGATGGAGGCAGAGAGGGAACGAGCGCTTGCGAGCCTCACAACCTTCAAGAAGTTTAATCCGCCTATATTTGATGAAGAGACGATAGATCCATGGGTCATGGAGACATGGGTCAACTCCATGGAGAAATTGTTCGAGAACTTATACACTTTGGAGTGGGACAAAATACACCTAGTTGCACATTGCCTGAAGAAGTCGGCGAGGGTGTGGTGAAAGAAGGTTGAGTGAAACTGATACTCCAGTCTACCTCCTCTGTCTTAGGAGAAATTTCGGGGGCTAGTATTCTCCACATACTTCCTCGATAGTGTGAAGAAGAAGCTACATGAGGACTTTAGAAAACTGCAGCAAGAAAATCGTTCGGTGAGGGAATATGAGAAGGAATTCTCTCACATAGTCAATTGTATCCCATATGTGGTTTGAGATGACAAGGTTAAGGCTGAGTTCTTCGAGCCGAAACTTTGGCCAGAGATCTTCAAGGTGGTCCACTCCTTCAAGTTACAAACTTTTATTGAGGTTTTGGACCGAGCATTGTGGGTAGAACAAGGCAATGCAATTACGCGGCAAGAGCGCGATGTTAGGTTTTTGTGTTGGCATATTTCGTGTTTTGAGTTGAAATCTTGAAGAATTCGGTTCGTATCGTCGACGTTTGAAGAATTCAAGATTCCGAGAAGAATTCAAGAATATCTCACAGGTTGAATCACGATGCTCAGGTATGATTTAAATATTTTCACGGTGATTCATGTTGATTTATGGCATTGGAATTATAAAAGTATTGAAAACTGGATTAGAAGTGGCTTTTGAAACTCTTGTTTCATGTATAATAATATTTGTATTGAGTTCCGGTACAGGATTTTGGTTCCTCAAAAATAGATTTAAAAATCTAAACTTTTGTATTGAGTACCGGAACCCATTTCTAAGTTCCTCAAAACCCGAAGGTTGCAATTCTGTATTTTGAATTGCGTACTGGTACCAAGCTGGCATACCGGTATAGATACGACTTGTTTCGGTACTGAAACGCTTGCATACCGGAACACAATGTCAGGAAATCCGTCGATGCGTCATTGTGTACCGGTACCCACATTTGTGTACCGGTACTCAATGTGCAGATTTGCTAGATTTGTTCTAATCCGACTCTAATTGATTCCAAGGTCTATAAATACATCGTGAGGGTTCTCTATGATAATTAAGCACTTAGAATTTGTGAGAGAGCAACCCTAGAGGCTAGGTTTTCGTTCTAAACTTTTCTCCACCCAATTAGCCTCTGTTAGATAGGGGGTGCCCTAGGATCTATCTAGAGTATATCAATCACCTAGAGGGGGGTGAATAGGTGTATAAACAAAAATCACAAATCTCAATGCGATAAAGTAAGTGCGGAAATAAAAATAGCACACTGAGATTTACGTGGGAAAACTCCAACTAGGAGTAAAAAACCCACGGGACCAACACGCGATAACAATCCACTAAGAATAAAAGATTACAAGGTGATTACTGACTCCACGGACTTAACCTCTCTTTTATCTTCTACGGATTTCGCGCACACCGTCGGGTTGTCCACGCCCCACGTCCGAATCCACGGACGCCACTCGAATCCTCGAGCACCAACAATTCGAATCCACGAACCGTCTTGATCACACCGAATCCATGACGCCACTCCGTCCGGAGCAAAACAAATAAGATTGATGATGATTCCTTGCTTAGAAGAACATGAAAAATCTGTGGGAATAATCTCTAAGCAATCCTCAAATTGATTCTAAAAGAATATTAGAAATTAGGGCACCATGAATCAATTTGAGAGAAGCTTGATGTAGAAGATGAGAAAAATGGTTACCTACAAGCTTCTAGGGTTTTTAAAAGATAATCTATGCTTAACCACGTTTTAGAGACACCCCCACATCTTATTTATAGGTTTAGAAGCAATCTGAAATCGATTAGGATTAAAAACAGTTTTTAGGAAGGTTTGGAAGCAATTCAATTTCGACTAGGATTGAAAACTGATTTTAAAAAGATTTGGAATCAAATATGGATTGCAAAAATGATTTTAAGAAATCTACCATTTTATTTATAGGTTTGGGAGACATTAAAATCAGAGTAGGATTGAAAAAATAACTTTTCAAAAATTCGCGACGGGTCGGGGTCCGGACCTTGGATTGCAGGGTCCGGACTCTGAAACGTATTAGCTTTTTATTGTCCGGACCGCAGCCATCAGGGTCCGGACCCGGTTTACGAAACAGCCTGACAGGCTTACGGGTTCCGGACCGCAGCTCCCAGGGTCCGGACCCCGTAGCATGAATTTTTCTGATTCGTTTATAAATCATTAAAAACCTATTCTAATGTCTTCCAAACACTTGTAAATGTTCATAAATCATCATCAAGATTATTTAAACTTACCAAGCATCGTGAATTCATACGTTGAGTCTTCGAGTCTTCAAACTTCGTCTCTTCTTCTTTGAACCTTCAAGACTCTGACTCACTTCACGAAATATGCCAATATAAAATCCGTAACAATCTCCCCCTTTGGCAATTTCGTGACAAAACCCAAAATTACATAAAACACTCACGATGCTCATCTCTCCAAAATTGAAATTCATTGCCATCACCAAATTCAAAATTATAATTTTGTAACTCCTAAAAATAAACTCTATAACTTAGACAAACATGGAGTCTTGAAGTCTTGAAAGACCTGCAAAAATTTTTCAGTCTCCACGAACAAAGTTAGTAGAAAAAATATATCTAAATCTCTCCCCCTTTGTTCATGCGTCTAAGTTCATCACCTCTCTCCCCCCTTTTTGTCAAAAATTGCCAAAAGAAAAACACCCAAAAATAGAGAGAGTTGAAAGAAATTAAATAAAACACAAGTTCAAAATATTTTTCAATTTTGAAACCACTTGTGATAAAAACGTCAAACATTGTTAGTGCATGAGGAGTATAAATTCACATTGACTTTTTTCAATTCCTATTAATTTCATAAGAATTAAGAACTTTACTGCACAATCACCATAATGTAGATAAAATATTACACGATTTCTTAATTCATATAAACTTCAAAATCAAGTTATCAAAAATAATCTAAAGGCTCAAAAGCTATCAAGATGTAAACGGATTATAAAGATGACTTAAGGGATTCATCAAAGAGACAGAAATTATCGCATAAACGTTCACAATTGAGATAAAACAAACATCGCACAGGTTGGCTCTTTGAGCATCTTTCATGTATGTGGACCACCTTATAACACCGAAAAATAAATTTTGTGATATATATTTTTTTTTTGCAAGCTTTTGCAATTTTATATATATATATATATATATATATATATATATATATATATATATATATATATATATATATATATATATATATATATTCGGATATGCAATTTAATTCTCATGTGGTAGCTGCACACACTAACCGGACGACCGGGGTGGTAGCTCTTTCCTCCATGTGGTGGTAGTTTTCACACTCCTTTAAGGATGCAACTCTTTCCACATCTTTCAAAGCATATGAGCATATATTTTTAATATAATAATGACTCCCCTCACTTAAGCAATCTCTTAGTTGAAAAAATATGTGACAAATTTTAGTCCATAAGAGAATGACTATTCATCAAATTCAACACACACAACCGAGATAGGTTAAGCTCCTAGAGATTACAGATGATTACCTAAATTTGATGAATATAAGTATTAAGAATTCTCATAATAAATTATCTTCAAATATAATGAAAATAAAGTAAAACAGATAATTAATATGAGATTAATTAGGAGTGAATGAAAGTGAACCTATTGATGTTCAAGGCACTATTTAATGTTCTAATCATTCAAAGAATCTAAAAATCGTAACAATGAAAGCACCAAAACGTGTAATGCAATAAACAAAAGATATGCAATAGAAACCGATCAAAGCACTACACAAAGTCAAAACAAATTAAGACTTTAGAGAAGGAAAGATATCACCTTTCCGAACCCAAACTTGTCGGATTGTTGGTTGTCTTGGTTTGTTCCATTTGGGCACCGATTGTTTTGACTTTTGATCAACCTTTGGTCTCACCATCGCATTCCGCTTTGGAGTAGTTGGTTGTTGTGGCTTTGACTTTTGGTTGACCTTGGGTACTCGACCTTTTTGATGTTGCTTTTGAATCCGTGAGGGTTGTCGAGTGTTGGAAGATGCCGATAGATGTTGAGGAGATGCCGGATGATGTTTTTCTCCTTTTCTAGGGCATGTCTTCTTTATATGTCCTTTCTTCCCGCATCTATGACATACTTTCTTTTTTACACTTGTTGAGACTTTGGGAATAGAATTTTTTACCTTCTCAACAAATGTCCGCTCATATCCAAGTCCAAGTTTGCTTGTTTGACCCAATCCGAGCATATCATCAAGTTTCTTTGAGCCGGAGGAGAATTTTTGTATGTCGGACTTGAGTTGATGGACTTGTTTGGTCAAAACTTGATTAGAGACATGAATTTCCTTGTATTGTTGCTCTAGAAAACCAATCTTATCTTGATATGATTTGATCATTGTCTCCGATTGGTTTAGCTTCTCTTTGAGGATTCCATTGTTCTTCAATGATGTGTCATGTTCATCCTCAAGAGCTTTAGTCGTTGCTTTCAAGCTTTTATATTCGTCTTCAATTTCTAATAAGCGCGTCCTCAATTTTTTGTTATGCTTAGCCATTTTCCTTGATTCATCAAGAAGTTGTTGGTATGCCTCGGCTAAGCCCTCATCATCCGACTCTCCCTCACTCGAGCCATCATCGCTCGACGTTTCATGCAAAGAGGAAGAAAGCAAATCATTAGAAATAGATGATAAACAAAGAATCGATGAGGAAGGTAAAGAAGTATGTGAACATAAAGCTATAGCATCATTCTTTTCTTCTTCACTAGAACTCGATTCATTAGAAGTAGAGTCATCCCAAGTTCTAGCTTGTAAAGCCTTCTTTTTATAAGACTTTTTTGTGGGACAATCCGTGGAGATGTGGCCGTAGCCTCGACACTTGTAGCATTGGATTTCCCCTTCAAAGTCATCCTTTTCTTTAGAAGACTTTACAATCTTCTTCTCTTTAGAAGATTTAGAACGTGAAGATCCTTTTGAAGAAGTTTTGGATGTAGATCGATTTGTCTCCTTCTTCCGAAAATTCTGACGAAATTTCTTCGTGAGACGGTCCAATTGATGTTCAAAATCGGCGAGCGAAATTTTTTCGTCGGAATCCGAGTCGTCGTCTTCCTCCTTCGTAGATTTGAGTGCAATACCTGTACTCTTAGAAGAAGACTTGGAAGAAGATTCATTAGTAGGAAAAGTCATTTCATATGTTTGTAAAGCGCCTACTAATTCTTCAACTTTCATCTCGTCCAGATGCTTAACGGTTTCGATCGCCGCAACCTTTGCTCTAAAGCGTTCCGGAAGAGTTCGAAGAATCTTTCTTACAACCTTAGATTCTGGGATCTTCTCTGCCAAGTTAGCACATGTATTAATGATATCTTGGAGTCTAGTAAAATAATCAGTAAAAGATTCATGCTCCTCCATTCGAATAGAATCAAATTGACTCGTAAGCATCTGGAGCTTTTGAACTTTTACTAGACTTGTACCCTCATGTGTAACTTGTAGGGTATCCCAAACTCTTTTGCCGTTTCACACGCCGAGACGCGTGAAAACTCGGTTTGAGTTAGGGCATTAAATAAAGCATTTATTCCCTTACCGTTGTAAGAAGAAGCCTCGTTCTCGTCCCTCGACCACTTATTTCGTGGCTTCGGAACAGTTGCATCTCCGTTTAATTCGGTTGGATGTTTCCATCCGAATTCAACGGCTTGCCATACACGCTCATCAATTGCGATGAGGAAGGCTCTCATCCGGACTTTCCAATAGGCGTAATTGGTTCCATCAAATAACGGTGGCCTATTTATATTACCTTCTTCGCCATTATGAAAGATAAAACCTAGATCCCTCTCTGATACCAATTGTTAGATAGGGGGTGCCCTAGGATCTATCTAGAGTATATCAATCACCTAGAGGGGGGTGAATAGGTGTATAAACAAAAATCACAAATCTCAATGCGATAAAGTAAGTGCGGAAATAAAAATAGCACACTGAGATTTACGTGGGAAAACTCCAACTAGGAGTAAAAAACCCACGGGACCAACACGCGATAACAATCCACTAAGAATAAAAGATTACAAGGTGATTACCGACTCCACAGACTTAACCTCTCTTTTATCTTCTACGGATCTCGCGCACACCGTCGTGTTGTCCACGCCCCACGTCCGAATCTACGGACGCCACTCGAATCCACGAGCACCAACGATTCGAATCCACGAACCGTCTTGATCACGCCGAATCCACGATGCCACTCCGTCCGGAGCAAAACAAATAAGATTGATGATGATTCCTTGCTTAGAAGAACATGAAAAATCTGTGGGAATAATCTCTAAGCAATCCTCAAATTGATTATAAAAGAATATTAGAAATTAGGGCACCATGAATCAATTTGAGAGAAGCTTGATGTAGAAGATGAGAAAAATGATTACCTACAAGCTTCTAGGGTTTCTAAAAGATAATCTATCCTTAACCACATTTTAGAGACACCCCCACATCTTATTTATAGGTTTAGAAGCAATCTGAAATAGATTAGGATTAAAAACAGTTTTTAGGAAGGTTTGGAAGCAATCCAATTTCGACTAGGATTGAAAACTGATTTTAAAAAGATTTGGAATCAAATATGGATTGCAAAAATAATTTTAAGAAATCTACCATCTTATTTATAGGTTTGGGAGACATTAGAATCAGAGTAGGATTGAAAAAATAACTTTTCAAAAATTCGCGACGGGTCGGGGTCCGGACCTTGGATTGCAGGGTCCGGACTCTGAAACGTATCAGCTTTTCATTGTCCGAACCGCAGCCATCAGGGTCCGGACCCGGTTTACGAAACAGCCTGACAGGCTTACGGGTTCCGGACCGCAGCTCCCAGGGTCCGGACCCCGTAGCATGAATTTTTTCGATTCGTTTATAAATCATTAAAAACCTATTCTAATGTCTTCCAAACACTTGTAAATGTTCATAAATCATCATCAAGATTATTTAAACTTACCAAGCATCGAAATTCATACGTTGAGTCGTTGAGTCTTCGAGTCTTCAAACTTCGTCTCTTCTTCTTTGAACCTTCAAGACTCCGACTCACTTCACGAAATATGCCAATATAAAATTCGTAACAGCCTCTTCAGATCAATTCGAGATTTTGCGATTTCAACGTGTTTATGTTGAATTGATCTGTGATTTGCTTAGAGATTTTTTCTCTAGTTTCTTAATGATACTCTAAGCGAAAAATCACTATAGAGACATTATTTGATTGCTCTTTGTGAGTGGCGTCGTGGATTCGACGTGATCAAGACGACTTGTGGATTTGAATTGTTGGTGCTCGTGAATTTGGGTGGCGTTCGTAGATTCGGACGTGGGGCGTGGACTATCTGGTGGTGTGCACGAGATCCATAGAAGATAAAAGAGAGGTTTGAGTCCGTGGAGTCGGTAATCACCTTATAATCTTTTATTTCTTAGTAGATTGTTATCGCGTGTTGGTCTCATAAATTTTTTTACTCCAAATCAAAGTTTTTCCACGTAAATCTCGGTGTGCTATTTGTTATTTTCCGCATTTATTTTTGTTGCATCGAGGTTTATGTTTTTGGCCTTCATACCTATTCACCCCCCTCTAGGTATTTGATAGATATAGATCTAGATAGATCCTCGGGGTCCCCATAACTAACAAGTAGTATCATAGCAGGATTTAGATTTTTCTATCATAATGGGTGTAGGTGGGAACATTAATAGGCCTCCTCTATTTGATGGGACTAATTACGCATATTGGAAAGTCCGAATGAGAGTCTTCCTCATCGCAATTGATGAGCGAGTTTGGCAATCTGTGAAATTCGGATGGAAACGTCCAACCGAATTAAATGGTGATGGGACCGTACCCAAACCCCGGACTAAGTGGAGTAAGGATGAAATTGATTTAATTTCTTATAATATTATGGGAATTAATGCTTTATTCAATGCTTTGTCTCAAACCGAGTTTTCAACGCGTCTTGTCGTGTGAAATGGCTAAAGAGATTTGGGATACCCTACAAGTTACACATGAGGGTAAAAGTGTAGTAAAAATTCAAAAGCTCTAGATGCTTACTAGTCAATTTGATTCCATTCGTATGGAGGAGCATGAATCTTGTATTGATTATTTTACTAGACTCTAAGATATCATAAATGCATGTGCTAACTTGGAAGAAAAGATCTCAGAATTTAAAATTGTAAGAAAGATTCTTCGAACTCCTCCGGAATGCTTCAGAGTGAAGGTTGCAGCGATTGAAATGGTTAATCATCCGGATGAGATGAAAATAGTGTAGGATATGGGGAACACTAGGATCTATCTAGATACTATCAATACCTAGAGGGGGGGTGAATAGGTATAACGGCCAAACCACAAATCTCGATGCAATAAAATAAGTGCGGAAATAAAAATAGCACACTGAGATTTACGTGGGAAAACTCCAACTAGGAGTAAAAACCCATGGGACTAGCACGCGATAACAATCCACTAAGAAATAAAAGATTACAAGGTGATTACCGACTCCACGGACTCAACCTCTCCTTTATCTTCTTTGTATCTCGCGCACACCACCGGGTTGTCCACGCCCCACGTTCGAATCCACGAACGCCACGTCCCGAATCCACGAAACACTCAACTTCGAATCCACGAAGCCTTTATCACGCTGAATCCACGATGCCCACTCGAATCCACGAGCGCACTCCGTCCGGAGCAAGAACAATAAAATCGGTGATGATCTATTGCTTAGAATACCATTAAAGATCTGTGGGAATAATCTCTAAGCAATTCTCAAATTGATTCTAGAAGAACATTAAGAATTAGGGCACCAAAAATCAATTTGAAAGAAGCTTGTTGTAGAAGATGAGGAAAACGGTTACCTACAAGCTTTCAGGGTTTCTAAAAGATAAAATATGCTTAACCGCGTTTTAGAGACATCCCCACATCTTATATATAGGTTTAGAAGACATAGAATCAGAGTAGGATTGAAAAAACGAAGTGTCGAAAAATCACGACGGGTCGTGGTCCGGACCTTGGATGCAGGGTCCGGACTCTGAAACACTCTGCATGTTTCATATTCCGGACCTCAGCTCTCAGGGTCCGGACCCTCCCTGCGTGACAGCCAGAGAGGCGTACGGGTTCCGAACCTCACCTCAGGGTCCGGATCCTAAAAATTGAAAAACTCAATTTTAATATTTTAAATCAATTTTTATCTATTATAATGTCATCCAAACACTTGTAAATGTTCATAAATCACCATCAAGATTATTTAAACTTACCAAGTATCGTGAATTCATATGTTGAGTTTTCGAGTCTTCAATCTTCGTTTTTTCTTCTTTGAACCTTCAAGACTCCGACTCACTTCACGAAATATGCCAAAATAAAATCCGTAACAATCTCCCTCTTTGGCAATTTCGTGAAAAAACTCAAAAATACATAAAACACTCACAATGCTCATCTCTCCAAAAAAATGAAATTCATTGTCATCACCAAAACAATAAACTTTTCGCGTGAAAGATCCAAACAAAATCGAAATTACAACTTTATAACTCCTAAACAAACTTTATGACTTAGACACACATAGAGTCTTGAAGTCTTCAAAGACCTGCAAAAAGTTTTCTTTCTCCACGAACAAAGTTAGTAGTAAAAATATCAAAATCTCTCCCCCTTTGTTCAAGCGTCTAAGTTCTCAACCTCTTTTAAAGGTTTCAATATCATCACCTCTCTCCCCCTTTTTGTCAAAAATTGCCAAAAAGAAAACACCAAAAATAGAGAGAGTTTAAAAAAAAATTAAATCAAAGCACAAGAAACACAAGTTTAAGATTTTGTTCAACTATGAAACCACTTGTGATACAATAAGAAAACACAATGATTGTATTGAAAACAATGTTAGTGCATGAACGTGATGCATTCACATAGACTTCTTTCAATCCCTATTAATTTAATAAAAATTAAGAATTTTACTACACAATCACCATGATGTAGATAAAATATTACAAGATTTCTTAATTCATATAAACTTCAAAATCAAGTCATCAAAAATAATCTAAATGCTCAAAAGCTATCAAGATGTAAACGAATTATGAAGATAACTTAAGGAATTCATCAAAAAGACAGAAATTTGTCGCATAAACGTTCAAATTTGAGATAAAACAAACATCGCACAGGGGGTGGCTCTTTGAGCATCTTTCATGTATGTGGACCACCTTATAACTCCGAAAAATAAATTTTGTGACATTTTTTCTTTTGCATGCTTTTGCACTTATATTTTTTTTCGGATATGCAATTCAATTCTCATGTGGTAGCTGCACACACTAACCAGACGACCGGGGTGGTAGCTCTTTCCTCTATGTGGTGGTAGTTTTCATACTCCTTTAAGGATGTAACTCTTTCCACATCTTTCAAAGCATATGAGCATTCTTTTCTCAATATAATAATGACTCCCCCTCACTTAAGCAATCTCTTAGTTGAAAGAACATGTGACAAATTTTAGTCCATAAGAGAATGACTATTCATCAAATTCAACACACACAACCGAGATAGGTTAAGCTCCTAGAGATTACACATGATTACCTAAATTTGATGAATATAAGTATTAAGAATTCTCATAATAAATTATCTTCAAATATAATGAAAATAAAGTAAAATCGATAATTAATGTGAAATTAATTAGAAGTGAATGAAAGTGAACCTATTGATGTTCAAGTCACTATTTGATATCGCAATCATTCAATAATTTTTTTTTTAAAAATCGTAACAATGAAAGCATCAAAACGTGTAATGCGATGATCAAGAGATATGCAATAAGAACCAATCAATGCATCATACTAAGTCAAAACAACTTAAGAATGGAAAGATATCACCTTTCCGAATCCAAACTTGTCGGATTGTCGACTCCCTTGATTTGTTGACGTTGGGCACCATTTGTTTTGGCTTTTGATCAACATTGGGTCTCCACTTTGCATTAGGCGTCGGAGGAGTTGGTTGTTGTGGCTTTGACTTCCGGTTGATCTTGGATACTCGATCTTTTTGATGTTGATTTTGAATCCTTGGAAGTTGTCGAGTTGTAGATAATGCCGATAGATGTTTAGAAGACGCCGATTGAGTATTCTTATCCTTCCTAGGGCATCTCTTCTTGATGTGACCTTTTTTTCCACATCTATGACATACTTTATCCTTCAAAATAGTTGAGACTTTATGTGCTGAATTTTTAACCTTCTCAACATGTTTCTGCTCATATCCAAGTCCAAGTTTGCTTGTTTGACCCAATCCGAGCATATTATCAAGCTTTTTCGAACTGGAGGAGAATTTTAGTATGTCGGACTTGAGTTGATGGACTTGTTTGGTCAAAACTTGGTTGGAAGCATGAATTTCCTTATATTGTAGTTCTAGAAAGCCAACCTTTTCTTGATGTGATTTGATCGTTATTACTGATTGGTCTAGCTTTTCTTGGAGGATTGTATTATTCTTCAATAGCAAGTCCTTTTCCTCCTCAATAGCTTTATTTGATGTACTCAATGTCTTCTTGTCATCCTCAAGCTCCAAAAGTCGCTTCCTCAACTTCTTATTGTGCTTAGCCATTTTCCTCGATTCAATGAGTAGTTGATTATACGCATCGGCTAAGCCTTCGTCATCCGACTCTCTCTCACTCTCGCCATCGTCCGTCGACGTTTCATGCAAGGAAGGAGAAAGAGAAGAGTCAGAAATAATAGATGAAAAATATGTAGCTAAAGGCAAAGAAGTATGAGAACTTAAAGCAACATTATTTTTCTCCTCATCACTTGAGGTCGATTCTTCAGAACTAGAATCGTTCCAAGTTCTCGCTTGCAAAGCCTTCTTTTTATAGGATTTCTTAGTGGGACAATCCGTAGAAATATGGTCGTAGCCTCTACATTTGTAGCATTGGATTTCCCCCTCAAGCTCATTCTTTTCTTTAGAGGACTTTGCAAGTTTCTTCTCTTTATAGGATTTAGAATTTGAAGATCTTTTAGAAGAAGATTTGGATGTAGATCGATTTGTCTTGTTCTTCCGGAAATTCTGATGAAATTTCTTCGTGAGACGCGCCAGTTGATATTCAAAGTCGGCAAGTGAAATTCCTTCGTCGGAATCCGAGTCGTCGTCTTCCTTCGTAATGGATTTGAGTGCAATACCTGTACTTTTCGAAGAGGACTTGGAAGAAGATTGATTAGTAGGAAAAGTCATTTCATAAGTTTGTAAAGCGCCTACTAATTCCTCTACTTTCATCTCGTCCGGGTGTTTTATAGTCTCAATGGCCGCAACCTTCGGACGAAATCTTTCGGGAAGAGTTCTCAAAATTTTTCTTACAACTTTAGATTCCGAGATTTTCTCTCCCAAGTTTGCGCATGTATTGACTATGTCTTGAAGACGAGTATAGTACTCGGTAAAGGTCTCATGATCGTCTATGGAAATTGAATCAAATTTACTTGTAAACATTTGAAGTTTTTTGACCTTTACCAAGCTATTTTCCTCATGCGTAACTTGGAGAGTATCCCAAATCTCCTTCGCTGTCTCACATGCCGAGATGCGAGAGAACTCGGTTTGATTTAAAGCATTGAATAAGGCATTAATTCCTCTACCGTTGTAAGAAGATAAATCAATCTCTTCCTTACTCCATTTATTTCGAGGTTTGGGCTTGTCAACATTCTCTACCTTTTCGGTAGGATGTTTCCATCCAAATTCGATGGATTGCCAAACACGCTCGTCGATGGCAATTAGAAAAGCTCTCATACGAACCTTCCAATACGCATAGTTAGTGCCATAGAAAAACGGAGGTCGATTAATATTACCTCCTTCAGCCATAGTTTACAACCTACACCTGCTATGATAGAAAAATCTAGATCCTGCTCTGATACCAATTGTAGGATATGGGGAACCCTAGGATCTATCTAGATACTATCAATACCTAGAGGGGGGGAGGGGGTGAATAGGTATAACGGTCAAACCACAAATCTTGATGCAATAAAATAAGTGCGGAAATAAAGATAGCACACCGAGATTTACGTGGGAAAACTCCAACTAGGAGTAAAAACCCACGGGACCAACACGCGATAACAATCCACTAAGAAATAAAAGATTACAAGGTGATTACCGACTCCACGGACTCAACCTCTCCTTTATCTTCTTTGGATCTCGCGCACACCACCGGGTTGTCCACGCCCCACGTTCGAATCCATGAACGCCACGTCCTGAATCCACGAAACGCTCAACTTCGAATCCACGAAGCCTTTATCACGCCGAATCCACGACGCCCACTCGAATCCACGAGCGCACTCCGTCCAGAGCAAGAACAATAAAATCGGTGATGATCTATTGCTTAGAATACCATTAAAGATCTGTGGAAATAATCTCTAAGCAATTCTCAAATTGATTCTAGAAGAACATTAAGAATTAGGGCACCAAGAATCAATTTGAAAGAAGCTTGTTGTAGAAGATGAGAAAAACGGCTACCTACAAGCTTCTAGAGTTTCTAAAAGATAAAATATGCTTAACCACGTTTTAGAGACATCCCCACATCTTATATATAGGTTTAGAAGACATAGAATCAGAGTAGGATTGAAAAAATGAAGTTTCAAAAAATCACGACGGGTCGGAGTCCGGACCTTGGATGCAGGGTCCGGACTCTGAAACACTCTGCGCGTTTCATATTCCGGACCTCAGCTCTCAGGGTCCGGACCCTCCCTGCGTGACAACCAGAGAGGCGTACGGGTTCCGCACCTCACCTCAGGGTCCAGATCCTGAAAATTGAAAAACTTAAATTTTATATTTTAAATCAATTTTTATCTATTCTAATGTCTTCCAAACACTTGTAAATGTTCATAAATCACCATCAAGATTATTTAAACTTACCAAGCATCGTGAATTCATATGTTGAGTCTTCGAGTTTTCAATCTTCGTCTTTTCTTCTTTGAACCTTCAAGACTCCGACTCACTTCACGAAATATGCCAAAATAAAATTCGTAACAAATAGAAGAATTAGTAGGTTCTTTACAAACATATGAAACGACTTTTTCTACTAATCAATCTTCTTCCAAGTCTTATTCTAAATGTACAGGTGTTGCACTTAAATCTATTAAGGAGGAAGATGACGAGTCGAATTCCGATGAAGAAATTTCTCTTGCCAAGTTTGAACACCAATTGGCGCTTCTCACGAAGAAATTTCGAAAGAACAAATCCAATAAAGCCTCATCTACGAGTCAGAAAACTTCCTCCAAAGAATCTTCAAGTTCAAAATCCTCAAAAGACAAAAAACTTGCAAAAGACTCTAACGAAAAGGATGATTTTGAAGGAAAAATCTAATGTTACAAGTGTAAAGGCCACGACCATATTTCTATAGATTGTCCCACTAAAAAAAATCCTATAAGAAGAAGGCTTTGCAAGCAAAAACATAGGATGATTCTGCTTCTGATGAATCGACCACAAGTAACGAGGAGAAGAATAATGTTGTTGTATGTTCTCATACTTCTTTACCTCCCTCTTCTGCTACCTGTTTATCATCTATTATTACTGACTCTATTCCTTCTCATATTTTTCATGGAACGTCGAGCAACGATGGCGAGGTTGAGGGGGAGTCGGATGATGAAGACTTAGCCGATGCTTATAACCAACTATTTATCGAATCTAAGAAGATGGTTAAGTTCAACAAAAAGCTGAGGAAGCAGTTATTTGAGCTTGAAGATGAGAACAACGTATTAAAGAATACATCTAAAGCTCTTGAGGAGGAAAGGGAACACATATTGAAAAATAATAAAATCCTCCAAGAGAAGCTAGACCAATCAGAAACAAAGGTCGAATCACAACAAGAGAAAATTGGTTTTCCAGAAATGCAATATAAAGAAACTCATACATCCAATCATGTTTTGACCAAATAAGTCTATGAACTCAAATCCGACATATAAAAATTCTCCTAAACTTGATGACATACTCGGATTGGGTCAAATAGACAAACTTGCAGTTTTTATAGATTTTGGCCTCCGAAGTCCGTTTTCGCGCTAATTAAGCCTCGAAAATGCTCCAACACTCACCAAACTCAGTCAAAACTCTCTGAATAGTATAGGATACTATTTCTCTCACTAGAACTCCGTAATTTGATGAAGTTCAGTGTGAGACCCCAATAGTCCTATATATAAAATATAATAGGGCTAAACTCTTAACCCGGCTTAAGCATTTTGGGCGGTGGCTAGGTCCAAGAGGTTGAGAGAGTTAAGCGTGCTAGGACGGGAGTAGTCCTATGATGGGTGACCCCCTGGGAAGTTGGGGCGTCACAGTTGGTATCAGTGCCAATTATCAGCCGAAAGTGTGAGATGAGTCTCGGCTGAGCCATGATTGTACAGCGGGGAGAGCGAGGCTCTCACGCTGTTGACTGTTGTTGTTGGAGCGCGGCTCACCACAAGGTCAGTTTAGGCTAGCGAGACGAGTCTCACATCGCCTGGTACTTGTGAGTCTGAGCCTGACGAGGACGTCAGGGCTTAAAGGGGGAGAGATTGTGAGACCCCAGGTAGTCCTATATATAAAATATAATAGGGCTAAACTCTTAATCCGGCTTAAGCATTTTGGGCGGTGGCTAGGCCCAAGAGGTTAAGAGAGGTAAGCGTGCTAGGACGGGAGTAGTCCTAGGATGGGTGACCCCCTGGGAAGTTGGGGCGTCACATTCAGTGTGCTACACAGGGAGTTACAAATTTGAAACATAGGTTCTAGGGAAAAAGATAGTGGTCACTCCGGACACTATCGGTGAATTTTTTGGATTGAATGTGGCTACCTACGGTATGCACTATACTCATAGTGAGATTCAACATTCTACACATTGGAACACTGTAGTTAATGCCATCTGCAAGCAAGGAACTTGGACAAATCACTTATATGTTGAATCAAAGGATTTGAGTCCGGAAGTATCATATACTTTCATTGATTATCTGCTATAATGTGTTGCCTACCTTGGGGGCTAAGAGAATCCTTTGGGATCGTCTAGTTCTGCTATATCTTCTTGGTCACCTAGAGTGTAGTACCCCTGGGGCCTAACTGACGAAATGACTGCAGTATCCTAGACTGTTCGACACTTCTGGAGAGGGTCGAGACAAGTCGGAGTCGTTTCGGCGTAAAATAGACACGAAAACGGACTCGGAGCACCGAAGTAAGCCAAAACTGAAGTTTTGGGCGTTTGGAACTTTAGGGCGCCCGGAAGCTGTGTTTTGGGCGCCCAGATGTTGAGTGCTCGTTTTCTGAAACTGCTAAGTCATTTCGGATCCAGGATCGGGCGCCCGGAAAGTGAGTCCGGAAATCTACCTCGTGAGTATCGATCCGTTTGACACGTGTGAGGTGGTAGGTGAGTTCCGCCGGACCAGGATAGGGTGCACCGGACCGCGGGCGGAGAGTCCGAAGTTCTGGACTTGTGCAGGCTTGAAGAACCGGGCGCCCACTTCTTGGGTTTCGGGCGCCCGAATGTTGGTTTTCCTGCTGAGGAACAGGTTAGGTGCCTGTTTGTACTTGAGGTCCATTTTACCGTAACCCTTTGTCTATAAAAGTTGTGGACGACCCTCCCTGAGGCTTTTTTTCTCCTCTCTTCATGGTGAACCTGGGATTTTGCATGGAACCCCTCCAATTCCTCCCAAATTCCATCTTTTTCCATTGAAGGCCTTGGATCCCTGCAGAACAGCAGCGTCGACCTGTGGTGTTTCTGCTCGTGTGCAGTGTAGGAGTATCCAAATCCTAAGAAACTTAGTTTGTTGTATTGCAGACTCTTAGAGGAAGACGTGGAATCCTTCCAATCGCAATTTAGACAGGTATGTATGCTGCAGTTGCTGTTTTACTGGACCCCTTGTGTTCTTAAGCTGAAACTTGGGTTTTCCTTTGATCTTTTGGATCCAAATCTCTTGGGAGCTGGAATTTCGAAGTGAAGATTGGTCCTTCCTCATTCCTTGCTGGTTTGGAGGTTCTTTCCACCTGAATTGAGGATTTAAAGGTGGGTTCTAGCTCAGATTTTGAGTAATTGCTTAAGTGCTGAATTTTTTGGGTCATTTGATGGATTTCTTGGATTTTTGAATCCAGATCTTTGTGAGAAGCCTTGGAGAGGTTTTGGATTGTTCCATCACTGTATTTGAGAGGTTTGTGACCCTTTTCCATGGGCTAGATTCGTTGGAATTCCAGAATTCATGCTAGATGTGTTATTTGCTTAGTTGCTGAAATTTCTGGATGCATGTGCAGGAGGGTCCAGAAGTGGGTCCGAATCAGTGCGAGGACTTTTTGGACATCGAGTCGAGCTCCGTTTTGGCTGAAATTTGGAGGGTTTGTTCTTGAGCCTCTGCTGGTGAGTTGGGTGAAATTTCACTGCATTTGGACTTCGGGATTGGATTTTATCGCATGTTGAATCCATATTGGTCGTGCTACCAGGCTGCAGTTCTGGGCTGATGTTCTGGGCGCCCAGAACTTGAGCAGGTGGGTCCGAATCTTGAGTTGGCAGTTTTGAGCCCGATTTCACCTGGTGTTGGTTGGAGGCCTTTCACTCAACTCCTAGTCTTTGTTGGATAGCTTTCGAGGTGGGTTAATGTTACCGAAATCGCCGGATTTCCTCCTAAGTTGTAGAGAGTGCAGCATGCTGTTTTATTATCTGTTTAATCATGTTAGTAGCTCGAATTCATGAATTTGCATGTATTAATATGAAATCTGAATTTGGAGCATAAATTGATAATTTATAGACATGACTTGACATGCTGAACTGGGAATTGACTTAGGAGAAAACTCGTGAACCTACAACCGTCACTTTTCGAACTATTATCAGATTTAGCTCTAGGAGCCGTTTCTGTTTTTGTATCACCGCTGTTAGTGCGAGGTGGATACTTAGTTTGTTGTAGGACGAGTTTATGCTCGTGCTGGGATGCCGAGCTTGTATTTACAGCAGGGTTAGGCTGTTTTATATTACCGGGTGCCGTCGGGGTTGACGGTGGACCCAGATTCTTGTTTTAGCTTCTGTTTGTGCTGAGGGCACGTGAGCTTGGAGTCTTTGATCCATTCGACCCCTTTCCATTTGATTATAGCCTGCCGGAGCCTGTTTGTGCTCGACAGAGATACGCGTACTAACTCGGTTGGGTAGCTCCCCCGAGTGTCGCTCCGGAGTGAGGCCTCTTTTGCGTTGATGTCGCTACAGATTAGTTGGATCTGATATTTGGACCGGCTACCCTTTTTGGTAGTGTGCGGTGTGGCTAGGCAGTTGGCTGGACGAGCCTTTTTGGGCGGTTACGTTAGATTGGGTCAGGGGTGACTATTCACTTTGGTGATGCTTACTTGAGAGTTTGACTTGGATAGTGGTAGGGTAGTGGTATTACAGCTGTAGAGTTTATTCCAGCTTATTTTATTGTTCTTTACCCACTAGCTATACTGTTAGTCTCGTAGACTTAGTGGGTGGACCGTTGAGATCGGTAGTGGTACTCACTGAGGACTACTTCTTTTGATAGTAGTTCTCACACCCAGTGTTGCCACATTTTCTTACAGAGCCTTTGTGAGAATCCGAATTTTGGGAATTTGGAATTCTCAGTGTTCCACTCCCCTGATACTGTGTTTTCGATCAGTATACGCATATATATAAAAGTATTTATATATATATATGTATATAAGTGATTTTAGTGGATTTTGTTAGTTTTCGGATTTTCGTCGCGGAGAGTGAACGGCTTAACGGCGCGATCCGGAGTCCGATTTTGGCAATCCAAAATGCTAAGTTCGATGTCTCGGCAGTGCTGAACGCGATGCGTGATCCGTGTCGGCGTGCGACGAATGGATTGAAAGTTATTGCATCCTTTTTGCAGAGTGCTCGAATGGTACGTTTTATGTTTCGAGATCGGGACCCCGTTTTTCGCACCGTTTCGCGCGAATTCAAATTTAGAAGGGGCTAGGGGGTTTTGTTACCTGCTGTGGAGAGGGAGGCCTTGGCTGAGGGGGGGGTAGGTGAGGGCATTAATGAGCCTCACCCACCCCCTCTCTTTTCCCTACTCACACTCAACCTCTCCCCTCACTCACTCTCTCTCTCTCTCTCTCCCTCTCTCACTCCTTCTCTCCCTTGCTCCCAGGGGTGAGCACGAGGCTCCCCTGCCCCTTGGCCTCCTCCCTGAGCAGCGCCGGCCGCCGCCGGCCACCGCCTGGCCGGAGCAACTCCGGCCACCTCTCCCTCTACCTTTTTTCTCTTTTCTTCTTCTTCTTCTTCTTCTTCCCCTCCTCTAAGGTGAGCACCCAGGGGGAACCCACGCCGAGCTCCCCCTGAGGTTGCTGTGACGCGGGGGGACCGCCGCCGTGTCACCGGAGGGCCGCCGGAAGCAGCCTGAGCTGCTGCGGCCAGCTGCTGGAGCAGCAGCTGGCCGAGGATGGTGAGCCCCTGTCGCCGTCGCCGCCGTACCCCGTCACCGTTGGAGGTGAGCGCTGTCGCCCTTGGGTCCTCCGGCTCCGCCTCCTGCCTTCCCGGCCGTCGCCGTGCCGCCGGAGCGCCGCCGTGGCTGCCGCGGTCTGTGACTGGGCACCTAGGGCAGTGCCGCTTCGATCCCTCCGCCGCCGCCGCCGCCGCCGCCGCCGCTTCTCGCCGCCGGCTGAGGTGAGCCTCCTTCTCCTTGGCACCTCCTCTGCCAACGCTGGCCGCCCCCGACCTTGAATGCCGGCCGGCTGCCGGCCGGAGCTGGTTGCTCCGGCCGGGGTCTGTTTTGTGTAGTTTTTGGCCGCGCCGAGGTGTCTGGAGCCCCTGTTGCTCCCCGAGGTCTGGGGAGGTGAGCACGATGATCACGGCATCATGCTGATCATCATGCTCACCTCTGTTTTGGGTTTGGTTGAGCCGTTGCGTCGTTCGGCCTTTGTGGGGCCATTTTGCCCATTGTTGCACTATTTTTGTGCACTTTCCCGGACTGCGACTGGTCCTGTCGCAGTGGGGCTGTGAGCATGGCCTCCGTTACATCGTGGCTGATCCGCTGGTGCTTGCGGAAGGTCGTGCGGATGTACGGCTTGCTCACACGGCCTTAGTTAAGCTTGCTTGTGTGCGCGCGCTCACTATTTTTATGGGATTTCCTGGCTTGCGACTGGTCCTGTCGCAGTGGGACAGTGAGCACTGTCTCCGTGACGTCGCTACCTATCCGCTGGTGCTTGCGGAAGGTCGAGCGGACGAACGGGTTGCTCGAACGGCTTATTTTAGCGCTTGTATGTATGTATATTGTGCTTGTTTTGGGACTTAGGCGCTTGGGGCAGCGTTACGACGCTGTGGGCAGCAAGGGTTTGATCCTCGGGACCCTGTGGACTGGTTGTCCAACCCCCTCGCCCTTCGTGGAATTTCGGATTTGTTTCCGACGCGTTTTTCGATGAAATAATCGACGAAACGCACGTTTCTAGTCGCGCGACTCGCTCGCTGTTTTCGCAAGCGACTTGGCTTCATCATTCGGCCTTGTTGGCTGTTCCTCAACGCTGTCCCGAAGTTTCGAGGACAGCGGGTGAGCGACGAAGGGTTCCGGTGCCATTTCGGCATTTTTCGGGAACCCGGGAGGCCTTTTCGGGTGCGTTTTTAGTCGTGGCACCCCGAGCTTGCGCTCGCTGTCCCTGCACTGGGTTTTATGTGTTTGGGGACAGCGAGGGACGTGTTCGACGGTTTAGTACCCCCCTCTGGGGCTTTGTGTGGTTTCGGGATCGTCCCGGCGGTTTTTCGGGCGATCCGTCGGGTCGGGATGTGAGAGCTTTATGTTTAGCGTCGACTTGGTAGACCTTGACCCTGTAAGTCTTTCGTAGGTCCTGTCGCGGTTCCCGAGAGCCGTCGGTTTTAGGCTTGACCTTTCGACAGGTGGGTACTTCGATCCGGAGTCGGTTTAGTGGACTACGGTGATACCTTTCTATCCCTTCCTTCGCATTTCAGTTTTTAGTTCACTTGACTCCCGTAGACTCTACTTATATGCGTGCTTGGATAGTAGAGTAGTGTGGCTTGCATGTTCTTTGAGACGACCCAGTCGGTCGGGGGGGATCGCTTATCATTCCGAGCGATCCTAGTATGGCTTGCATGTTCCTTGAGACGACCCAGTTGGTCGGAGGTGATCGCCTGTTGTTCCGAGCGATCCTAGTTGTGGTTTATTGGTTGTTTCTCAGCTTGTTGCCGTTCTGTGGATTGAGCATTTGCATCGATCGTCACAGCTCTTCTAGCACTTCACGTACACCGCGGTCTGATCCACCGTTTGTAGGTGTTCTTTTCCGGAAAAGGGTCGTTGAGTTTGTGCCGACCCGTGAGCCTTGATGCAGTGCGTCCAGAAGGTTTATGTGCCTATAGATGAGCAGGTGACAGTGCATGGGATACGTCCCGGTGGTTTTAGATTGGGTTTACTTTGTGGTTTTTCCTTTGATGCATACTAGTTGTTTACAGTAGCATAGTTATTTCAGTTGTATGTT
The DNA here is from genome assembly GCA_016920855.1 of Puya raimondii. Classification (NCBI taxonomy): domain Eukaryota; kingdom Viridiplantae; phylum Streptophyta; class Magnoliopsida; order Poales; family Bromeliaceae; genus Puya; species Puya raimondii. Next base: position 131,920,628 of record JABWPP010000050.1, read on the forward strand.
AGCCTCATATTTACTTGTGCTACTGTTTACCATATCTATCTTTTGTTGACCCTCGTGCCGGTGTGTACACCTCGCCTTCGTCGGCTTGCGGTACCCACTGGGAGGGGAGACATGTGTACATGTTCTCACCCCCCACCCCCGTTGCAGGTTTCAGGCGAGCAGGGTGGTGAGTGTCGGGACGCTGCGAGGCACGCCTAGATAGTAGCTCTAGAGGTTCCGACTCGTGAGGCTACATCCCCAGATTTGGTTATCACCCTACCTTCGCCTATTAGATGTCATTTGTGGTTCAGTTATTCCTTGAGCTTACTCTAGCATGCTTATGTGTTGTGAATTTACTCCTTATGATTATGTGATGATAGCATGCTTGGATTGATTGATTGTATCCTTGTTTTCCAGTCGTTTCATTTATCGAGCATTTTGGTTTTCTACCCCTCGTGGTAGCGTCGTAAAACAAGGTTTCCGTGTGGGAAACGGTTTTCAAATGGATTTCTGATTGCTCGGTTTTGTGATTTCAAAAAGAGAGTTCTCGTGTGGAGAACAGTTTTCAAATGATTCTTGAATGTTTGAAATTAGGGTTTCAAATAAAGCTTCTGGGTAAGGAGCAGCTTTCTAGAATGTTTGTTGCTTGTGCATTGCATCATCCTTCGCTTAAGGACCTGCTTAGATTCATACAGGTTTAAGGACGGCTAGCTGTATGAATCTTTGGTGTCGTTGTGCTGTTGGGATGAATGAATAGTGGTTGTGATCCTGTTGTATGCTGTGGACGCCGTGCAAATACAGGGGAGGTTCTGTCCGTGTGTACAGTGGACCTTGTATTTGTGGCGGGTCTGTACGTGGCGCGGGCTAGGCTTTCAAAAAAAAAAAATTTATCACGTTTTTCCGCATCTTGAACTAGCCCGGGGCGTGACAGATTAAGATGGTATCAGAGCGTAAAGGGAACAAACACTCATTCATTAATCAACTTGTAACTGAACCATAGGTTAGGCTGACCCATAGGGAGACCTAGGATGTATAGGCGCGCGAGCTCGAGGGGTTTGTTTTCGGCTTGTGTTTTGTGGGAGTTGCCGACCCCTTTTCTCTTGCGCTGGTTTCTGCTTTTGCAGTTGGCTTGTGGTCTTGGTAGACCTCCTCGTCCGGGTCGTGGTTGTGGGCGTGCGCCTGCGGAGCTGTCTGCTGGTTTTCTGTTTCGGGCTGTTGAGGCCGGTACGAGTGAGGAGCTGGCAAGAGGCGGACAGCCTGGTGTGGGCCGTACCCTGTGTGCTTGAGGCCGAGGCGAGGGGTCAGTTGGCGACCCTCTCCGGCATGTTCCGGCTTGTTCCGGTGGTTTTCGCAACAGGCTACGGCAGCTGCCGCCCTAGCCCCTCCTACTCCTTCGCCGTGTACCCCGATGACTGCAGACCCCCTCCTGTGGCACCCACCCCGATGTGCGACGACCGTGACGATGACAGCGACTTTGTCGGCTGTTTCGCGCGTGGACGCCGACCCCGTGTTTGGGGGTGGTGGTCACACTCAAGCGTGTTGGACGGATTTCCTGTGTTTGATCTGCCCTAGTTCGCAGGCTCGTGCTGTTTTTGGTAGTGGTGGTGGTGGAGTACCAGACAGATCCCAAGTGGCCGGGTGTTTTTTCCTTTGTGTAACCACTCGTTGGTGAGTGGTGGCCCTCGTGGGCTTGGGAAACGTCACTTGGTGGATCTGTGTTGTTGTGGGGCTGTTCTCGCCCTGTCCCCACTTTCCGTGTTGAGCACGAGGGCCTCTGCGAGCGTCTCCACGGAGATGTTGTTTTGAGCGGTTTCGACCGCAGTTTGGGTGTTTTTTCCCCCTGTTTTGTTGGGTAGGAAGGTGAAGCCTACCCCTCTGACGTCTTGCTGGTGGCATCGTCAATGTTGGTCTTTTGACCATTGGCTAGTTCTGGCGTCGAACTGACGTGTACTAGACTGAGTGGACACTGTTGGGTGTCGGGTGTTTGTTGGTGCCTACATAGTTTACGGATATCCTAACGCCCAAATTGGTGTGTTCGGGGATTTCTGGTGGCAATTGTAGGTTTCTGTGCTATCGCGAGATCTTCCAGGTCCTTGTTGGAGATCTCCCCGCGTTCGACGTTGGTTAGTCAACGCTGGTTTTGTTCTGCCTCCGGTTTGGTTCGTGTGGTTGACGACCCTTTGTCGCCTGTAGCCGCCGGTTCGTGGTTGGAAGCCGATGACTCCTAGAGAGTTGGCTCAGGGCAGACTTTGTTTTGTGGGTCGGTCTGCTTTTCCCGTTAATTCGGTGACTCGTCTGTGACTTTGGTCCAGCTTTGGAGTTGGTTGACCTGGCGTCTTTGTGGTGTTGCCAACTGGTTGTTGGCTTTGACCTTGGGGTATTTCGTCCTCTTTTGATAAGTACGTTGGCTGCAGACAACGTAGTGTCGAAAGTTAGAACGAAATACCCTATCCCTTCTTGGGGACTTTCTGGATTGGGTCGGTGCTTTTCCTGGCAAGACTTTCTCCTTTCTTTGACGTCTTGTGGAGAGCTGTGTGTTGGTCATCCCTGTTCTAGTGGTGAATCATGAGCTAATTCTAGCGTGGTTTTCGCGCAGTCGATTTGACGTCACTGCCGTTGGTTTGACTTCGGTTGAGTCAGGTTGCCCTTTTAGCTCGGTTTCGGGATGACGGGAGCCTGGATGTTGGCTCCGAGGTCTCTGTGCTTGTGTTCGCGTGCTGGGTTTTCGCCGCGTCCTTTTTGTAGCCGTGCTTTGGAGCGCGTGCCCGATCTTTTGGTTCTGATGTTCGGCATCGTTGGTGTTTTAATCGCTGGTTGCGTTTGGAAATCCTGTACACCTGAGTGATGGACTCGCAAGGTTTTCGTTGGTTGATGAACTGGGTTTCGACAGTTCTTGGATCATTTGTCGTGGTCTCCTTTGACGACATACTGATCTATTTGAAGAGTTTCCTTCTTGGTTCGCATCGCGACGTGGGTTGGTTTTGTGGAGGAGCCAAGGAAGGAGGACTCTGTAGTGGTTTGACCTGTTCCGATTTCTGTGGCAGAGTTTAGGAACTCCCTCGGCATGGGCGTTGTGGTCGGCGATTTGTTGAGGGTTCTCCTCAAGATCGCCGCCCCTTTGAGCAAGCTGTCGAGGAAGGGCGCGTCGTTTCTCTAGACTCCCGCTTGCCTGATGAACGCCTAGGAGCCGTTGGACTGGTTGACCCGTACCCCTATCTTAGCATTATCGCAGCCTGGTGAGACTGTACCTTGTGGAGCTGCCGCTTAGTTGTTGCCTTTGGAGGTGCAACCCACCTTGACGGATCAGATTTTCGGTGGGCAACCGATGGATCCGCACTGGCAGAGAGTGCGAGCAGGTCAGAGAAGGTGACTTCGTGCTACATGCTGTTGGTCTTCCTTCGAGGATGGAGTTGTGTGCCCAGTGTTCAGGATTTGAGGTGAGAGTTTTGGCTGAGGCACACCAGTCGCCGTACACCGTTCATCCTGGTGAGACGAAGATGTACCGCGACTTGTGGCTGGTTTCTGGTTGTAACGCAGCATGTGGCACTGTGCCGGGTTTGTCAGCAGAGAAGCTTTGACCTTTGCCTGTACCTGTAGGGAAGTGGGAGCAGATCACCTTGGTTTTCGTCACCGGGTTGCCTCGTTCTCAGCGAGGTCATGTTGCGATCTGGGTTTTTGTGGAATGTTTGACGAAAACAGCTCACTTCCTACCAGTACATTCGTTTTTAGTCTTGGAATCGACTGGCGCAGCTCCACTTGGATGAGTTCGTCGGGCTGTCTGGAGAGCCAGTGTCGATCGCTTTGGATTTTGGGTAAGGGTTGGTTCTGGTATCTTTCTTTGGTAGAGTTTGCTTTCTGCAACAGCTTCCTAGCGAGCATTGGATTGGCACCGCGCGAGGTGTTTTGTGGAAGTCGTTGTCGATCACTGTTCTGTCTGGTTGACGTGGGTGGACGTCGTGTGATCGGCCCGACAACGGTTCAGCTGAGGGAGTATCTCAGCTGCGGTGAGGTGCCTGTGAGGTTCTTGGGCTCGCAATGAGGAACAGTTGGGGAATCGGAGCTTTCTGTTTGTGAGACTGCGTGGACGAATCGCGGGGAGCGCGAGACTTCTTGGGAGCTAGAGTCTGCTTCGTGTGATCGGTATCCGCTGTTGTTCGCGGATAGTGTGTGGGTAAGTTTCGGGGACGAAACTTCTTGTTAGGTGGGAGTGATGTGAGAATCCGAATTTTGGGAATTTGGAATTCTCAGTGTTCCACTCCCCTGATACTGTGTTTTCGATCAGTATACGCATATATATAAAGGTATTTATATATATATATGTATATAAGTGATTTTAGTGGATTTTGTTAGTTTTCGGATTTTCGTCGCGGAGAGTGAACGGCTTAACGGCGCGATCCGGAGTCCGATTTTGGCAATCCAAAATGCTAAGTTCGATGTCTCGGCAGTGCTGAACGCGATGGCGTGATCCGTGTCGGCGTGCGACGAATGGATTGAAAGTTATTGCATCCTTTTTGCTGAGTGCTCGAATGGTACATTTTTTGTTACGAGATCGGGACCCCGTTTTTTGCACCGTTTCGCGCGAATTCAAATTTGGAAGGGGCTAGGGGGTTTTGTTACCTGCTGTGGAGAGGGAGGCCTTGGCTGAGGGGGGGGTAGGTGAGGGCATTAATGAGCCTCACCCAACCCCTCTCTTTTCCCTACTCACACTCAACCTCTCCCCTCACTCACTCTCTCTCTCTCTCTCTCCCTCTCTCACTCCTTCTCTCCCTTGCTCCCAGGGGTGAGCACGAGGCTCCCCTGCCCCTTGGCCTCCTCCCTGAGCAGCGCCGGCCGCCGCCGGCCACCGCCTGGCCGGAGCAACTCCGGCCACCTCTCCCTCTCCCTTTTTTCTCTTTTCTTCTTCTTCTTCTTCTTCTTCCCCTCCTCTGAGGTGAGCACCCAGGGGGAACCCACGCCGAGCTCCCCCTGAGGTTGCTGTGACGCGGGGGACCGCCGCCGTGTCGCCGGAGGGCCGCCGGAAGCAGCCTGAGCTGCTGCGGCCAGCTGCTGGAGCAGCAGCTGGCCGAGGATGGTGAGCCCCTGTCGCCGTCGCCGCCGTACCCCGTCACCGTTGGAGGTGAGCGCTGTCGCCCTTGGGTCCTCCGGCCCGCCTCCTGCCTTCCCGGCCGTCGCCGTGCCGCCGGAGCGCCGCCGTGGCTGCCGCGGTCTGTGACTGGGCACCTAGGGCAGCGCCGCTTCGATCCCTCCGCCGCCGCCGCCGCCGCCGCCGCTTCGATCCCTCCGCCGCCGCCGCCGCCGCCGCTTCTCGCCGCCGGCTGAGGTGAGCCTCCTTCTCCTTGGCACCTCCTCTGCCAACGCTGGCCGCCCCCGACCTTGAATGCCGGCCGGCTGCCGGCCGGAGCTGGTTGCTCCGGCCGGGGTCTGTTTTGTGTAGTTTTTGGCCGCGCCGAGGTGTCTGGAGCCCCTGTTGCTCCCCGAGGTCTGGGGAGGTGAGCACGATGATCACGGCATCATGCTGATCATCATGCTCACCTCTGTTTTGGGTTTGGTTGAGCCGTTGCGTCGTTCGGCCTTTGTGGGGCCATTTTGCCCATTGTTGCACTATTTTTGTGCACTTTCCCGGACTGCGACTGGTCCTGTCGCGGGGCTGTGAGCATGGCCTCCGTTACATCGTTGCCGATCCGCTGGTGCTTGCGGAAGGTCGTGCGGATGTACGGCTTGCTCACACGGCCTTAGTTAAGCTTGCTTGTGTGCGCGCGCTCACTGTTTTTATGGGATTTCCCGGCTTGCGACTGGTCCTGTCGTAGTGGGACAGTGAGCACGGTCTCCGTGACGTCGCTACCTATCCGCTGGTGCTTGCGGAAGGTCGAGCGGACGAACGGGTTGCTCGAACGGCTTATTTTAGCGCTTGTATGTATGTATATTGTGCTTGTTTTGGGACTTAGGCGCTTGTGGCAGCGTTACGACGCTGTGGGCAGCAAGGGTTTGGTCCTCGGGACCCTGTGGACTGGTTGTCCAACCCCCTCGCCCTTCGTGGAATTTCGGATTTGTTTCCGACGCGTTTTTCGATGAAATAATCGACGAAACGCACGTTTCTAGTCGCGCGACTCGCTCGCTATTTTTGCAAGCGACTTGGCTTCGTCATTCGGCCTTGTTGGCTGTTCCTCAACGCTGTCCCAAAGTTCCGAGGACAGCGGGTGAGCGACGAAGGGTTCCGGTGCCATTTCGGCATTTTTCGGGAACCCGGGAGGCCTTTTCGGGTGCGTTTTTAGTCGTGGCACCCCGAGCTTGCGCTCACTGTCCCAGCACTGGGTTTTATGTGTTTGGGGACAGCGAGGGACGTGTTCGACGGTTTAGTACCCCCCTCTGGGGCTTTGTGTGGTTTCGGGATCGTCCCGGCGGTTTTTCGGGCGATCCGTCGGGTCGGGATGTGAGAGCTTTATGTTTAGCGTCGACTTGGTAGACCTTGACCCTATGAGTCTTTCGTAGGTCCTGTCGCGGTTCCCGAGAGCCGTCGGTGTTAGGCTTGACCTTTCGACAGGTGGGTACTTCGATCCGGAGTCGGTTCAGTGGACTACGGTGATACCTTTCTATCCCTTCCTTCGCATTTCAGTTTTTAGTTCACTTGACTCCCGTAGACTCTACTTATATGCGTGCTTGGATAGTAGAGTAGTTGTGGATTGCATGTTCTTGAGACGACCCAGTCGGTCGGGGGGTGATCGCTTATCATTCTGAGCGATCCTAGTGTGGCTTGCATGTTCCTTGAGACGACCCAGTTGGTCGGAGGTGATCGCCTGTTGTTTCGAGCGATCCTAGTTGTGGTTTATTGGTTGTTTCTCGGCTTGTTGCCGTTCTGTGGATTGAGCATATGCATCGATCGTCACAGCTCTTCTAGCACTTCACGTACACCGCGGTCTGATCCACCGTTTGGAGGTGTTCTTTTCCGGAAAAGGGTCGTGAGAATTTGTGCCGACCCGTGAGCCCTTGATGCATTGCGTCAGAAGGTTTATGTGCCTATAGATTGAGCAGGTGACAGTGCCAGGGATACGTCCCGGTGGCTTTAGATTGGGTTTACTTTGTGGTTATCTCCTTTGATGCATACTAGTTATTTACAGTAGCATAGTTATTTCAGTTGTATGTTAGCCTCATACTTACTTGTGCTACTGTATACCATATCTATCTTTTGTTGACCCTCGTGCCGGTGTGTACACCTCGCCTTCGTCGGCTTGCGGTACCCACTGGGAGGGGAGACATGTGTACATGTTCTCACCCCCCACCCCCGTTGCAGGTTTCAGGTGAGCAGGGTGGTGAGTGTCGGGACGCTGCGAGGCACGCCTAGATAGTAGCTCTAGAGGTTCCGACTCGTGAGGCTACATCCCCAGATTTGGTTATTACCCTACCTTCGCCTATTAGATGTCATTTGTGGTTCAGTTATTCTTTGGGCTTACTCTAGCATGCTTATGTGTTGTGAATTTACTCCTTATGATTATGTGATGATAGCATGCTTGGATTGATTGGTTGTATCCTTGTTTTCCAGTCGTTTCATTTATCGAGCATTTTGGTTTTCTACCCTTCGTGGTAGCGTCGTAAAACAAGGTTTCCGTGTGGGAAACGATTTTCAAATGGATTTCTGATTGCTCGGTTTTGTGATTTCAAAAAGAGAGTTCTCGTGTGGAGAACAGTTTTCAAATGATTCTTGAATGTTTAAAATTAGGGTTTCAAATAAAGCTTCTGGGTAAGGAGCAGCTTTCTAGAATGTTTGTTGCTTGTGCATTGCATCATCCTTCGCTTAAGGACCTGCTTAGATTCATACAGGTTTAAGGACGGCTAGCTGTATGAATCTTTGGTGTCGTTGTGCTGTTGTGATGAATGAATGGTGTTGTGATCCTGTTGTAAGTTGTGGACGCCGTGCAAATACAGGGGAGGTTCTGTCCGTGTGTACAGTGGACCCTGTATTTGTGGCGGGTCTGTACGTGGCGCGGGCTAGGCTTAAAAAAAAAAAAAAAAAAAAAATTTAGCACGTTTTTTTCCGCATCTAGAACTAGCCCGGGGCGTGACAGATTAAGATGGTATCAGAGCGTAAAGGGAACAACACTCATTCATTCATCAACTTGTAACTGAACCATAGGTTAGGCTGACCCATAGGGAGACCTAGGATGTATAGGCGCGCGAGCTCGAGGGGTTTGTTTTCGGCTTGTGTTTTGTGGGAGTTGCCGACCCCTTTTCTCTTGCGCTGGTTTCTGCTTTTGCAGTTGGCTTGTGGTCTTGGTAGACCTCCTCGTCCGGGTCGTGGTGGTGGGCGTGCGCCTGCGGAGTTGTCTGCTGGTTTTCTGTTTCGGGCTGTTGAGGCCGGTACGAGTGAGGAGCTGGCAGGAGGCGGACAGCCTGGTGTGGGCCGTACCCTGTGTGCTTGAGGCCGAGGCGAGGGGTCAGTTGGCGACCCTCTCCGGCATGTTCCGGCTTGTTCCGGTGGTTTTCGCAACAGGCTACGGCAGCTGCCGCCCTAGCCCCTCCTACTCCTTCGCCGTGTACCCCGATGACTGCAGACCCTCCTGTGGCACCCACCCCGATGTGCGACGACCGTGACGATGACAGCGACTTTGTCGGCTGTTTCGCGCGTGGACGCCGACCCCGTGTTTGGGGGTGGTGGTCACACTCAAGCGTGTTGGACGGATTTCCTGTGTTTGATCTGCCCTAGTTCGCAGGCTCGTGCTGTTTCTGGTAGTGGTGGTGGAGTACCAGACAGATCCCAAGTGGCCGGGTGTTTTTTTCCTTTGTGTAACCACTCGTTGGTGAGTGGTGGCCCTCGTGGGCTTGGGAAACGTCACTTGGTGGATCTGTGTTGTTGTGGGGCTGTTCTCGCCCTGTCCCCACTTTCCGTGTTGAGCACGAGGGCCTCTGCGAGCGTCTCCACGGAGATGTTGTTTTGAGCGGTTTCGACCGCAGTTTGGGTGTTTTTCCCCCTGTTTTGTTGGGTAGGAAGGTGAAGCCTACCCCTCTGACGTCTTGCTGGTGGCATCGTCAATGTTGGTCTTTTGACCATTGGCTAGTTCTGGCGTCGAACTGACGTGTACTAGACTGAGTGGACACTGTTGGGTGTCGGGTGTTTGTTGGTGCCTACATAGTTTACGGATATCCTAACGCCCAAATTGGTGTGTTCGGGGATTTCTGGTGGCAATTGTAGGTTTCTGTGCTATCGCGAGATCTTCCAGGTCCTTGTTGGAGATCTCCCCGCGTTCGACGTTGGTTAGTCAACGCTGGTTTTGTTCTGCCTCCGGTTTGGTTCGTGTGGTTGACGACCCTTTGTCGCCTGTAGCCGCCGGTTCGTGGTTGGAAGCCGATGACTCCTAGAGAGTTGGCTCAGGGCAGACTTTGTTTTGTGGGTCGGTCTGCTTTTCCCGTTAATTCGGTGACTCGTCTGTGACTTTGGTCCAGCTTTGGAGTTGGTTGACCTGGCGTCTTTGTGGTGTTGCCAACTGGTTGTTGGCTTTGACCTTGGGGTATTTCGTCCTCTTTTGATAAGTACGTTGGCTGCAGACAACGTAGTGTCGAAAGTTAGAACGAAATACCCTATCCCTTCTTGGGGACTTTCTGGATTGGGTCGGTGCTTTTCCTGGCAAGACTTTCTCCTTTCTTTGACGTCTTGTGGAGAGCTGTGTGTTGGTCATCCCTGTTCTAGTGGTGAATCATGAGCTAATTCTAGCGTGGTTTTCGCGCAGTCGATTTGACGTCACTGCCGTTGGTTTGACTTCGGTTGAGTCAGGTTGCCCTTTTAGCTCGATTTTGGGATGACGGGAGCCTGGATGTTGGCTCCGAGGTCTCTGTGCTTGTGTTCGCGTGCTGGGTTTTCGCCGCGTCCTTTGTGTAGCCGTGCTTTGGAGCGCGTGCCCGATCTTTTGGTTCTGATGTTCGGCATCGTTGGTGTTTTAATCGCTGGTTGCGTTTGGAAATCCTGTACACCTGAGTGATGGACTCGCAAGGTTTTTTCGTTGGTTGATGAACTGGGTTTCGACAGTTCTTGGATCATTTGTCGTGGTCTCCTTTGACGACATACTGATCTATTTGAAGAGTTTCCTTCTTGGTTCGCATCGCGACGTGGGTTGGTTTTGTGGAGGAGCCAAGGAAGGAGGACTCTGTAGTGGTTTGACCTGTTTCGATTTCTGTGGCAGAGTTTAGGAACTCCCTCGGCATGGGCGTTGTGGTCGGCGATTTGTTGAGGGTTCTCCTCAAGATCGCCGCCCCTTTGAGCAAGCTGTCGAGGAAGGGCGCGTCGTTTCTCTAGACTCCCGCTTGCCTGATGAACGCCTAGGAGCCGTTGGACTGGTTGACCCGTACCCCTATCTTAGCATTATCGCAGCCTGGTGAGACTGTACCTTGTGGAGCTGCCGCTTAGTTGTTGCCTTTGGAGGTGCAACCCACCTTGACGGATCAGATTTTCGGTGGGCAACCGATGGATCCGCACTGGCAGAGAGTGCGAGCAGGTCAGAGAAGGTGACTTCGTGCTACATGCTGTTGGTCTTCCTTCGAGGATGGAGTTGTGTGCCCAGTGTTCAGGATTTGAGGTGAGAGTTTTGGCTGAGGCACACCAGTCGCCGTACACCGTTCATCCTGGTGAGACGAAGATGTACCGCGACTTGTGGCTGGTTTCTGGTTGTAACGCAGCATGTGGCACTGTGCCGGGTTTGTCAGCAGAGAAGCTTTGACCTTTGCCTGTACCTGTAGGGAAGTGGGAGCAGATCACCTTGGTTTTCGTCACCGGGTTGCCTCGTTCTCAGCGAGGTCATGTTGCGATCTGGGTTTTTGTGGAATGTTTGACGAAAACAGCTCACTTCCTACCAGTACATTCGTTTTTAGTCTTGGAATCGACTGGCGCAGCTCCACTTGGTTGAGTTCGTCGGGCTGTCTGGAGAGCCAGTGTCGATCGCTTTGGATTTTGGGTAAGGGTTGGTTCTGGTATCTTTCTTTGGTAGAGTTTGCTTTCTGCAACAGCTTCCTAGCGAGCATTGGATTGGCACCGCGCGAGGTGTTTTGTGGAAGTCGTTGTCGATCACTGTTCTGTCTGGTTGACGTGGGTGGACGTCGTGTGATCGGCCCGACAACGGTTCAGCTGAGGGAGTATCTCAGCTGCGGTGAGGTGCCTGTGAGGTTCTTGGGCTCGCAATGAGGAACAGTTGGGGAATCGGAGCTTTCTGTTTGTGAGACTGCGTGGACGAATCGCGGGGAGCGCGAGACTTCTTGGGAGCTAGAGTCTGCTTCGTGTGATCGGTATCCGTTGTTGTTCGCGGATAGTGTGTGGGTAAGTTTCGGGGACGAAACTTCTTGTTAGGTGGGAGTGATGTGAGAATCCGAATTTTGGGAATTTGGAATTCTCAGTGTTCCACTCCCCTGATACTGTGTTTTCGATCAGTATACGCATATATATAAAGGTATTTATATATATATATGTATATAAGTGATTTTAGTGGATTTTGTTAGTTTTCGGATTTTCGTCGCGGAGAGTGAACGGCTTAACGGCGCGATCCGGAGTCCGATTTTGGCAATCCAAAATGCTAAGTTCGATGTCTCGGCAGTGCTGAACGCGATGGCGTGATCCGTGTCAGCGTGCGACGAATGGATTGAAAGTTATTGCATCCTTTTCGCTGAGTGCTCGAATGGTACATTTTATGTTTCGAGATCGGGACCCCGTTTTTCGCACCGTTTCGCGCGAATTCAAATTTGGAAGGGGCTAGGGGGTTTTGTTACCTGCTGTGGAGAGGGAGGCCTTGGCTGAGGGGGGGGTAGGTGAGGGCATTAATGAGCCTCACCCAACCCCTCTCTTTTCCCTACTCACACTCAACCTCTCCCCTCACTCACTCTCTCTCTCTCTCTCTCCCTCTCTCACTCCTTCTCTCCCTTGCTCCCAGGGGTGAGCACGAGGCTCCCCTGCCCCTTGGCCTCCTCCCTGAGCAGCGCCGGCCGCCGCCGGCCACCGCCTGGCCGGAGCAACTCCGGCCACCTCTCCCTCTCCCTTTTTTCTCTTTTCTTCTTCTTCTTCTTCTTCTTCCCCTCCTCTGAGGTGAGCACCCAGGGGGTACCCACGCCGAGCTCCCCCTGAGGTTGCTGTGACGCGGGGGACCGCCGCCGTGTCGCCGCCGGAGGGCCGCCGGAAGCAGCCTGAGCTGCTGCGGCCAGCTGCTGGAGCAGCAGCTGGCCGAGGATGGTGAGCCCCTGTCGCCGTCGCCGCCGTACCCCGTCACCATTGGAGGTGAGCGCTGTCGCCCTTGGGTCCTCCGGCTCCGCCTCCTGCCTTCCCGGCCGTCGCCGTGCCGCCGGAGCGCCGCCGTGGCTGCCGCGGTCTGTGACTGGGCACCTAAGGCAGCGCCGCTTCGATCCCTCCGCCGCCGCAGCCGCCGCCGCTTCTCGCCGCCGGCTGAGGTGAGCCTCCTTCTTCTTGGCACCTCCTCTGCCAACGCTGGCCGCCCCCGACCTTGAATGCCGGCCGGCTGCCGGCCGGAGCTGGTTGCTCCGGCCGGGGTCTGTTTTGTGTAGTTTTTGGCCGCGCCGAGGTGTCTGGAGCCCCTGATGCTCCCCGAGGTCTGGGGAGGTGAGCACGATGATCACGGCATCATGCTGATCATCATGCTCACCTCTGTTTTGGGTTTGGTTGAGCCGTTGCGTCGTTCGGCCTTTGTGGGGCCATTTTGCCCATTGTTGCACTGTTTTTGTGCACTTTCCCGGACTGCGACTGGTCCTGTCGCAGTGGGGCTGTGAGCATGGCCTCCGTTACATCGTGGCCGATCCGCTGGTGCTTGCGGAAGGTCGTGCGGATGTACGGCTTGCTCACACGGCCTTAGTTAAGCTTGCTTGTGTGCGCGCGCTCACTGTTTTTATGGGATTTCCCGGCTTGCGACTGGTCCTGTCGCAGTGGGACAGTGAGCACGGTCTCCGTGACGTCGCTACCTATCCGCTGGTGCTTGCGGAAGGTCGAGCGGACGAACGGGTTGCTCGAACGGCTTATTTTAGCGCTTGTATGTATGTATATTGTGCTTGTTTTGGGACTTAGGCGCTTGGGGCAGCGTTACGACGCTGTGGGCAGCAAGGGTTTGGTCCTCGGGACCCTGTGGACTGGTTGTCCAACCCCCTCGCCCTTCGTGGAATTTTGGATTTGTTTCCGACGCGTTTTTCGATGAAATAATCGACGAAACGCACGTTTCTAGTCGCGCGACTCGCTCGCTGTTTTCGCAAGCGACTTGGCTTCGTCATTCGGCCTTGTTGGCTGTTCCTCAACGCTGTCCCGAAGTTCCGAGGACAGCGGGTGAGCGACGAAGGGTTCCGGTGCCATTTCGGCATTTTTCGGGAACCCGGGAGGCCTTTTCGGGTGCGTTTTTAGTCGTGGCACCCCGAGCTTGCGCTCGCTGTCCCAGCACTGGGTTTTATGTGTTTGGGGACAGCGAGGTACGTGTTCGACGGTTTAGTACCCCCCCTCTGGGGCTTTGTGTGGTTTCGGGATCGTCCCGGCGGTTTTTCGGGCGATCCGTCGGGTCGGGATGTGAGAGCTTTATGTTTAGCGTCGACTTGGTAGACCTTGACCCTGTGAGTCTTTCGTAGGTCCTGTCGCGGTTCCCGAGAGCCGTCGGTGTTAGGCTTGACCTTTCGACAGGTGGGTACTTCGATCCGGAGTCGGTTCAGTGGACTACGGTGATACCTTTCTATCCCTTCCTTCGCATTTCAGTTTTTAGTTCACTTGACTCCCGTAGACTCTACTTATATGCGTGCTTGGATAGTAGAGTAGTGTGGCTTGCATGTTCTTTGAGACGACCCAGTCGGTCGGGGGGGGGATCGCTTATCATTCCGAGCGATCCTAGTGTGGCTTGCATGTTCCTTGAGACGACCCAGTTGGTCGGAGGTGATCGCCTGTTGTTCCGAGCGATCCTAGTTGTGGTTTATTGGTTGCTTCTCGGCTTGTTGCCGTTCTGTGGATTGAGCATTTGCATCGATCGTCACAGCTCTTCTAGCACTTCACGTACACCGCGGTCTGATCCACCGTTTGGAGGTGTTCTTTTCCGGAAAAGGGTCGTTGAGTTTGTGCCGACCCGTGAGCCTTGATGCAGTGCGTCCAGAAGGTTATGTGCCTATAGATGAGCAGGTGACAGTGCATGGGATACGTCCCGGTGGTTTTAGATTGGGTTTACTTTGTGGTTTTCCCTTTGATGCATACTAGTTGTTTACAGTAGCATAGTTATTTCAGTTGTATGTTAGCCTCATATTTACTTGTGCTACTGTTTACCATATCTATCTTTTGTTGACCCTTGTGCCGGTGTGTACACCTCGCCTTCGTCGGCTTGCGGTACCCACTGGGAGGGGAGACATGTGTACATGTTCTCACCCCCCACCCCCGTTGCAGGTTTCAGGCGAGCAGGGTGGTGAGTGTCGGGATGCTGCGAGGCACGCCTAGATAGTAGCTCTAGAGGTTCCGACTCGTGAGGCTACATCCCCAGATTTGGTTATCACCCTACCTTCGCCTATTAGATGTCATTTGTGGTTCAGTTATTCCTTGAGCTTACTCTAGCATGCTTATGTGTTGTGAATTTACTCCTTATGATTATGTGATGATAGCATGCTTGGATTGATTGGTTGTATCCTTGTTTTCCAGTCGTTTCATTTATCGAGCATTTTGGTTTTCTACCCCTCGTGGTAGCGTCGTAAAACAAGGTTTCCGTGTGGGAAACGGTTTTCAAATGGATTTCTGATTGCTCGGTTTTGTGATTTCAAAAAGAGAGTTCTCGTGTGGAGAAAAGTTTTCAAATGATTCTTGAATGTTTGAAATTAGGGTTTCAAATAAAGCTTCTGGGTAAGGAGCAGCTTTCTAGAATGTTTGTTGCTTGTGCATTGCATCATCCTTCGCTTAAGGACCTGCTTAGATTCATACAGGTTTAAGGACGGCCAGCTGTATGAATCTTTGGTGTCGTTGTGCTGTTGGGATGAATGAATAGTGGTTGTGATCCTGTTGTATGCTGTGGACGCCGTGCAAATACAGGGGAGGTTCTGTCCGTGTGTACAGTGGACCCTGTATTTGTGGCGGGTCTGTACGTGGCGCGGGCTAGGCTTTCAAAAAAAAAAATTTAGCACGTTTTTCCGCATCTTGAACTAGCCCGGGGCGTGACAGCCTTCGTCTGTTGCGGCTGCTGCTCTTGTTCCTGCGGATCGAGGTAAGGGAGTCGCGAGCTAGATCCCTACCTGTCCCTGTTGTTCCTAGAGGAGGACCCTACTGGAGATAGTTTCTTTTTGAGTTGAGCCATGTACATATATAGTGGATTTGTTCCTATTTTGGTTTTGGAGGGACTGTTGTATTTTGGATTCTATATGTACAGGTGGCTTTGGTTCTATTAGTATGTTTTATTTCAGCTCTATATCTCTTGTAGTTGCTTGTATGTTGGTTTACAGGTTAGCTATCGCTTCGTATACATAGAAAAAAAAATCTATGTATACGGCGGATCTGTTGGCGAGCCCGGGGAAACGAGTAATCCGGGGCGTGACATAGAGCTAGCTGAAGGATTAAATATCAATATTCCGTTCTTAATGTGGCAAAAGATGACTTATGTGATTCAAGCCTCTGCGCATCGTGAGCTACTCCCATTCTCTATTTTGATCACGAGGATTTTGGAAGATAATAGAGTAGATGTTACATGTGTCATGTATGATTATACCTTGGGTCCCATAGATGGAGTAACCTTGGCAAAAACAATTAGCACTTTGAAGACTTTTCAGCAAGTCAAGGCTTACACTACAGCTACTTCAAGTGCGGCTCGTCAAGTGGAACGAGAGGGCTCCTCGGGGTCCCCATAACTAAAGCGCGAGTCATATGACAAAGAAAAGGAGAAGAAGCGACCATCGGGTGGTTCGGGTGATCAGTCTAGCTCCAAGCGACCCCCCAAATTGCGATCTCGAGACCAAGAGTCATATGGCACTCGACCTTTCATGAGGTGCATCATTTGCGATTGTTCACATAAGCCCCAACAATGTGAGCAGTGGGAGGGTAAATTCTTTCAATGTGGACAACCGGATCACAAGAGATATAACTGCCGCTAGGGTGATAGCCGGGTCCCATCGGTTGCATCGATACTCTCCTCTTCGAGGCAGCTTGTGGGCATCCCACCCTCGACGATATCTGTAGTACACTAAATTTCACTGAATTTCAGTGCATCGTACCGAACTTCTACAAATTGTGAAGTTTCGGTGGAAAAATAGCAAGAGAGGCTATATGTGAGGCTTCAGCCAAGTTTGGGACTTGTGAGAAGTGTTTTCGGCGCAAATGAGGCGCGAAAACGGACTTCGAAAAGTTAAAACTGCTAAACTTGTGAAGTCTGCACTGGATTCCGGTATGTGGACCTCCATACTGGTACTGAAGTGATTAGTACCGGTATGTGATGATGGGTATACCGGAATGCCATGGTTGAAACCGAGAACCCAGCTCTCGGGTTCTGCGAAATCCTCCGGGGTATACCGGAATAGCACCCGTATACCGGTATGCAATGCACATACCGGTATACAGTGTTACGAAATTCCAGTTTTGGCTGGTTGAAGGTGTTAAGTGTGGAGAGGGGCAAATGGGTCTTTTCACACTCGAGGGAGTGTTAGAAAGGCAGGGAACACCCCCTTACTCAGTCATATTCCTCCTCCACTTCTCCTCTCCATTTTCTTCACTTTTTCTCTCTAGAGTGTGAAAAGGCTTCCAAAGGAGGAAAGAAGCTTCTTGGTGCAAGAAGAAGCTTCTTGGTGCAAGAAGAAGCTTGGGGAACTCGTGATTAAGGTTAGTTCCTCACGTTTTGGGTTCAAACCTTGGATTTAATCCTTTGAAATGATATTTTTGGGAACCCTAGGCAATCTAAAACACAAAATGTGGAGATTGGCCAAGAAATTTTGAGGTTCTACATGCATGCATGTGAAACCTAGGTTAAATGAGGGTTTTGCCATGGAAGGTTCTAAAAATATTTGGACCTTCGGGAATTGCAATTGAGGCATAGGAAATCATGTTAGAACACTTGATTTCAAGTATTGAGTTGAATTATGGGTTCGTAACGAGTAACGAACCATTTTCTTGTAGAAGCTTGGGTTGAAGCAAGAACTCAAGGCTTGGACACTTAGGGGCTTGAAGAATACAAGAATTTGGAAGCTCTTAAGGTGGGTTTGTGTCATGCCCCGGATTACTCGTTCCCCGGGCTCGCTAACAGATACGTCGTATACATAGGCATTTCTATGTATACGAAGCGATAGCTAACCTGTAAAAAACATACAAGCAACTACAAGAGATATAGAGCTGAAATAAAACATACTAATAACAGAAGCCACATGTACATATAGGATCCAAAATACAACAGTCCCTCCAGAACCAAAATAAGAACAAGTCCACAGTATATGTACATGGCTCAACTCAAATCAGTAAACTATCTCCAGTAGGGTCCTCCTCTAGGAACAACAGGGACAGGTAGGGATCTCCCCTCGCCCCCTCCCTCCTCTACCTCTCGATCCCCCCCCCCCTCCCCCCCGCAACCCTTTACCCCCCCCTCTCTACAAGAAAAAGTGGCAACAATGGGTGTGAGAACTACTATCAAAAGAAATCCCCCTCAATGGGTACCACTACCTCCCCTCAACGGTCCACCCACTAAGTCTCTACGAGACTAACAGTATCCCCTGGTAGGTAAAGAACCCCCAAAGTAAGCTGGAATTCCTCCAGCTGTCCTTTTCCCACTACCCTATCACTATCCTCCTTTTTTCAACCTCAGCCTCTCACCAAAGTCCCCTCCTACCGTTCCCCCACCCTTCTTTCTCTCTCCACTTTTTCCCCCTTCACCTCTCCCTCTCTCCAAATCCCTCCCCCTTGACTTCCCCCCCCCCCCCCCCCTCTCCCTCCCTCCTCCTCCTCCCCCCCCGTTCCCTTTCCCCCTCCCTCCTCCTCCCTCCCCCCTCACTCTTCATCCTTCCTCCCTTCTTTCCCCCCCTTCCCCCCCTTCCCCCCCTTCTCCCCCCCCCCCCTCCCTCCCCCCCCACCCCCCCTCCCCTCTCCCCCCCCCTCTTCTCCTCCTCCTCCTCTCGGAATCCCCTGCATACCTATACCCCCCTGTTCCCTCCCCTGAAGTCCCCCCTACCGGTCCTGAAAAAAAAGCCGCATACCGGAATGCGGAATGCCTTGCGCAGCTGGTTCCGAGGCTCGAGTTTTGCAGAATTTGTGCAGTATCCTTCCGGTATACACATGCGCATACCGTTATACAATGCTGCAGAGTGCATCTTATGCTTCCCTCCCCCCAATTTTTTTCTTTGGAGGGGCTTTTGGGGATTTTGTTACAACCATTACAACTTACCCCTTCCTTCCCCTTCACCCCCATTGTTCTGGCTGAGGCTTGGGAGGAGATGAGGTAGGGTTTTTCTCTCTCTCTCCTCTCCTCTCTCTAGATTTCTCTCTTCTCCAACATCTCTCCCTCATGTTTTGATCTCTTTTTCCTCCATTTTCTTCATGGAGGAGTACTCCTAGGCTTGGAGGGAGCTCGGGGCTGAAGAGATGAGCTTGTTGGTGGGCTTAGCTTCAACCCTAGCATGTTGAGCTCGGTTGGAAGCTTGATTTGAGGTTAGTAAACCCTTTTACAACCTCTAAATTGTGTTTTTGCTTGAGATTAGTATGAAAACCTAGTTTCTTGAAAACTAGGGTTTTATTTAGGATTTCTTGATTAGGAGCTCTTGAGGTGGAATTGATGGGTGTAGAATGTTGTTGTAGGTTGGATTTGAAGATCCCTAACCTCAATTTGGACTTAGAACAAGTTCTACTTGCTCAAGGTATTTTTCACCCATTTACCTCATAGTTTTTGGTGGTTTTCGAAATTGTTCGTTCGAAGCTTTTAACCTCTTGGAAAATTATCTTAGGGTATGAGAAGCTCGGGGGACAACTCCGTTTCGACGTACTGCGAGATTTCGACGGGTATCCGGTGGGTTTGACCTCACCGAAATGGGTGAACTCCCCCTATGTCTCCTATCTTGTTATAGGATTGATTAGATGCATAATTATGATAATTATGGCATGATGAGAATTGTGATTGCATGAGACATACATGTTGTGTATGAAAAGTGCATATTTCATATAGTATGGCATTATGAGAATAATATGCATGCTAGAGTATTTATGCTAGTAGTGTAATGATGCATTATGAAATGCTAATTAGGTTATGCATGCTAGAAATGGGCATCATAGGAGACACTACTTGGTTGTTGAATTAGTGAATTCTCTTGCATACTAGAGTATGCTTGTATAGAGAAAAGAGAAGTTATGGCAAATGCATGATAAGTTGTTGCACCTCATCTAGGTGAGCAACTTTGACGGTTATCGTGACTTTGGGCTCGACCTTTAGGTCGTGGAAATGATTCCATGTTTAAGACATGAGGAATGAAATTCTATTTGCATTGATAATTATAATTGGTTAAACGTGAGTCCATTGGGTTATTTAAACACTTGCATGATAGCTTTATACTCTATGTAGTAGAGGTTGTTGTAGCTCATGC
The DNA here is from genome assembly GCA_016920855.1 of Puya raimondii. Lineage (NCBI taxonomy): Eukaryota > Viridiplantae > Streptophyta > Magnoliopsida > Poales > Bromeliaceae > Puya > Puya raimondii. Next base: position 131,940,134 of record JABWPP010000050.1, read on the forward strand.
ATGGCATGAATTTAGAGTTTTGGCATTGTAGAATGCATGATATATGGCATTAGAATAATGCATGGTTTTGGCATTGTAGAATGCATGATATATTGTGACGCCCCAACTTCCCAGGGGGTCACCCATCCTAGGATTACTCCCGTCCTAGCACGCTTAACTCTCTCAACCTCTTGGGCCTAGCCACCACCCAAATCCACGTTCCATCACTAGGTTCACATTCACTATCCCAATGACACTAGTGTTTCACTTTGTTTCAATGTCCGCACTTTGTTTTCTATGTCCAATCTACTAGTTTCTCTACTAGTTCAATAATTCTAACCATCTCCGTTGCCGTAGATTCAACTGTCAGTATGAATACCAATGAAGTACTTGTGAGTCTGAGCCTGACGAGGACGTCAGGGCTTAAAGGGGGGGAGATTGTGAGACCCCAGATTAGTCCTATATATGAGATATAATAGGGCTAAACTCTCAACCCGGCTTAAGCATTCTGGGTGGTGGCTAGGCCCAAGAGGTTGAGAGAGTTAAGCGTGCTAGGACGGTGTGAGAATCCGAATTTTGGAAATTTGAAATTCTCTGTGTTCCTCTCCCCTGATATTGTGTTTTTGATCAGTATACGTTTTTGATCAGTATACGTATATATATACAGGTATATATATATATGTATATAAGTGAGTTTAGTGGATGTTTATAGTTTTGGTTTTTCGTCGCGGAGAGAGAGAGAGCGGCTTAACGTTGCGATCCGGAGTCCGTTTTTGGCGATCCAAAATGGTGAGTTCGATATCTCGGCAGTGCTGAGCGCGATGGCGCGATCCGCGTCGACGTGCGGCGAGCGGATAAAAAGTTATTCCATCTTGATCGCCGAGAGGTCGTATGTCACGTTTATCGTTTCGCGTTTTTGGACCCCGTTTTTTTTTCGCACCGTTTCGCGCGTTTTCGATTTTGGAGGGGTGAATTGGGTTTTTTTTTTTTTTCCAGCTGTGGGAGGGGGGAACTTTGGCTGAGAGGGTAGGTGAGTGCATTTATGGAACCTCACCTACCCCCTCTCTTTGTCCCTCTCACACTCCACCTCTCCCCTCACTCTCTCTCACTCTCCCTCTCTCACTCCTTCTCTCCCTTGCTCCCAGAATGGAGCCCGAGCTCCCCCTGCCCCTTGGCCTCCTCCCTGTGCAGCGCCGAGCCGCCGCCGGCCACCGCCTGGCCGGAGCTGCCCCGGCCAAGCCTCCCCCCTCTTTTTTCTCCTTTTCTTCTTCTCCTTCTTCTTCTTCTTCTTCCCGAGGGTGTGCACCCAGGGGTTACCCACGCCGGAGCTCCCCTGAGGTGGCACGACCCCCGCCGCCGTCGCGCCGCCGCCGGGGACCGCCGCTGTGGGCCGCCGAGCTGCCGCAGCTGCTGCCAGGGCAGCTGCGGGCAGGGGGTTGGTGGCCCGAGCCGCCGCCGGTTCGCGCCGCCTTGGAGGGTGAGCGCCCTCACCCTCAGGTCCTCCGGCGCCGCCCCCTTCTTCCCCAGCCGTCGCCGTGCGGCCGGAGCGCCGCCGCGCCGCAGCTGGCTGCTGCTGGATGTGCGGGCAGCGGGCTCGAGATCCGAGCCGCCGCCGCCTCCCGCCGCCGCAGCAACCTCCCGCCGGCATCTGGAGGGCCGCCGCAGCCGTCGTCTCCTTCCCCGGCCTTCGCCGTACCGCCGGAGCGCCGCCCGCAGCCGCCGCTTGCTTCGGGGGAGCCGCTAGGGCATCCGCTGCCGCGCCAGCTCCACCGCCGCCACCCGTCGCCGTTCTTATCGCGGTCACCGGCCAAACGACGTCCGGCGACCCCCTCGTGCCGGTGCTCACGTCGCCGCCAGCCGCCGTCGCCGCCGTTGCCGCGCCGCCTTGCCCTAGCCAACCCGAGAGCCGGGAGCTTCGCCGCGCCGCCGCCGCCTCCTGCCGTCAGCCAGGGTGAGCTTCCCCTTCCTTGCAACCCTCTCGGCCAACCCTGCCCGCCGCCGGCCCTGTTTGCCCGCCGGCAGCCGGCCGGAGCTAGTTGCTCCGGCCGGGAGGGGCTGTTTTGTGTTGTTTGGCCGCGCCGAGCTGCCCGGAGCCTCTGTTGCTCCCCGAGGTCCGGAGAGGTGAGCACGATGATCACGGCGTCATGCTGATCATCATGCTCACCTCTGTTTTGCTTTTGCTCGAGCCGATTTGCGGTTCGGCCTTGGTCGAGCCGTTTGCATGCTTGTTTCGCTGTTTTTATGCAATTTCCCGGCCTGCGACTCGCCTTGTCGCAGTGAGGCCATGAGCACGGCTTCCGTTGCGTCGTTACCTATCCGCTGGTGCTTGCGGGAGGTTGAGCGGACGAGCGGAGTGCTCGAATGGCCTTAACTATGATTGTGATGCTTGTATGTCTTGCTGTTTTTATGCTTTTTCCCGACCCGCGACTTGTCCTGTCGCAGCGGGGCTGTGAGCACGGTCTCCGTGACGTCGATACCTATCCGCTGGTACTCGCGGAAGGTTGAGCGGATGAACGGATTGCTCGATCGACTTATTTTAGTGAATGTATGTATGTTTATGTTGCTCGTTATGGATTTGTGGCGTTTGTGGCAGCGTAGCGACGCTGTGGGCAGCAAGGGGATGGTCTTGAGGACCCTCTGGACTGGTTGACCAACCCCCTCGCCCTTCGTAGAGTTTCGGATTCATTTCCGACGCGTTTTTCGATGAAATAATCGGCAAAACGCGCGTTTCTAGGGGTGCGACTTGCCCGCTGTTTTTGCGAGCGACTCGGCTTCGTCGTGTAGCCTTGTTGGCTGTTCCTCATCGCTGTCCCGAAGTTTCGAGGACAGCGGATGAGCGACGAAGGGTTCCGGTGCCATTTCGGCATTTTTTTTTTTTTCGGGAACCCGGGAAGCCTTTTCGGGTGCGTTTGATGTTCGTGGCACCCCGAGCTAGTGCTCGCTGTCCCGTCACTTGGTTTAGTGTGTTCGGGGACAGCGAGGGACCTTGTTGGCTGTTTGGTACCCCTCTGGGGCTTTGTGAGGTTTCGGGATCGTCCCGGTGGGTTTCCCGGGCGATCCGTCGTTTCGGTTTCGAGATGTGTGCGCTTTGTGTTTAGCGTTGACTTGGTGGACCTTGACCCTGTGAGTCTTTCGTAGGTCCTGTCGCGTTTCCCGAGAGCCGTCGGTGTTAGACTTGGATCTTACCTACAGGTGGGTACTTCGACCCGGAGTCGGTTCAGTGGACTACGGTGATACCTTTCTATCCCTTCCTTTGCATTTCTGTTAGTAGTTCACTTGACTCCCGTAGACTCTACTCATATGCGTGCTTGGATAGTAGAGTAGTGTGGTTTGCATGTTCTTTGAGACGACCCAGTCGGTCGGTGGGGATCGCTTGTCATTCTGAGCGATCCTAGTGTGGTTTGCATGTTCTTGAGACGACCCAGTCGGTCGGTGGGGATCGCTTGTCAGTCTGAGCGATCCTAGTGTGGCTTGCATATTCCTTGAGACGACCCAGTTGGTCGGAGGTGATCGCCTGTTGTTCCGAGCGATCCTAGTTGTGGTTTATTGGTTGCTTCTTGGCTTGTTGCCGTTCTGTGGATTGAGCATATGCATCGATCGTCACAGCTCTTCCCGCACTTCACGTACACCGCGGTCTGATCCACCGTTTAGAGGTGTTCTTTTCCGGAAAAGGGTCGTGAATTTCTACCGACCCGTGGCCCCGAGCATTGCGTCGGGATGGATGGTGCCGTTGGATTGAGCAGGGTGACAGTGCCAGGGCCACCCCCTGGTGGCTATAGATTGGGTTCACTTTGTGGTTATCCCCTTTGATGCATACTAGTTGCTTACAGTAGCATTGTTATTTCTGTTATAGGTTCAGCCTCATATTTACTTTTGCTACTGTTTACCATATCTATCTTTTGTTGACCCTCGTGCCGGTGTGTACACCTCGCCTTCGTCGGCTTGCGGTACCCACTGGGAGGGGAGACATGCGTGCATGTTCTCACCCCCCACCCCCATTACAGGTTTCAGGTGAGCAGGGTGGTGAGTGTCGGGACGCTGCGAGGCACGCCTAGATAGTAGCTTTAGAGGTTCCGACTCGTGAGGCTACATCCCCAGATTTGGTTATTCCCCTACCTCTATTTGATAGATGTAATGTGTGGTTCAGTTACCCCGTTGTAAATTCTAGCATGCTTATGTTGTGGATTCATTCTATATGCTTGTGTGATGACTGCATGCTTGGACTAGTTGATTGTATCCTTGTTTTTCAATCGTTTCGTTACCTAGCATTTCGGTTTTCTACCCCTCGTGGTAGCGTCGTAAAACAAGGTTTCCGTGTGGGAAACGGTTTTCAAATGGATTTCTGATTGCTCGGTTTTGTGATTTCAAAAAGAGAGTTCTCGTGTGGAGAACAGTTTTCAAAGGCTTCTTCAATGATTGAGATTAGGGTTTCAAACTAAAGCTTCTGGGTAAGGAGCAGCTTTCTAGAATGATTGTTGCTTGTGCATTGCATCATCCTTCGCTTAAGGATTTGCTTAGATTCATACAGGTTAAGGACTGTTAGCTGTATGAATCTCTCGTTGTGTTGATGTGCTGTTGGGATGAATGAATGGTGGTTGTGATCCTGTTGTTTGTTTTTGGACGCCGTGCAAATACAGGGGAGGCTCTGTCCGTGTGTACAGTGGACCCTGTATTTGTGGCGGGTCTGTACGTGGCGCGGGCTAGGCTTTTCAAAAAAAAATTAATTAGCACGTTTTTCCGCATCTTGAACTAGCCCGGGGCGTGACAGACGGGAGTAGTCCTAGGATGGGTGACCCCCTGGGAAGTTGGGGCGTCACATATATGGCATTAGAATAATGCATGGTTTATGAACTTAGTAAACAGAGAGATGGACATTTACATGTTAGAGACATGGGCATATTGGTAGGGACATACCAACGGACATATTGAGAACAACATGATAGTGTTGACATTTAGCATGTTGGCTATTGAATGTAGTAAACATAATGTGACATATTTCGACATAGTGTGAGGTTGAACATATGACTTTTCACTTAGGTGAATAACTAGGTTGACATTATGACATAATGTTAGATCCTTGGATTTCGGTTGGCTATTCCATGTTAGAGACATGACAGACGTATTTCCTATGCTGTTGACTATGCTTGTTATGCCATTGTGCTCATTCGCACATGCTTGTGAGGGTCGCTCCCTACAAGCCGGCAACTCCGGAGTGGGTCTTTCGCGATGTTGATCGCCTGTGTGCAGGTTATATGGGCGCCGAAGTGGATTGCCGTGGGGGAGGCTCATTCTAGCGAGAATGTTGACTACCACGGGGCCATTAGGCACGGCACAAGCCGGGACGTTACCTTGTGTAAGTCCCTTGTGGATTGGGTAAAAGGCTAAGTAAACTGGTCCTAGCACATCACAGTTAGTTGATGCATCTACATGTAGTGTAGGGACATAGTAGTGAGTTATTATTTGGTGGTATTACTTAGCTTGACATCATTTGGATGCATGCACCATAGTTGGACATTATATTAGTCATTACTTGCATGGACATCCATAGTGGCATTAGCCTATACTTATGATGATTAGTATAGTGGCTTGGATTTAAGATAAGAATTGAAAGAATTCTTTTAACATATAAACATGGCATTAATTTGACATGCATGTAAACTGTGTAGTTAAATGTTAAGCTTATGACAATAAAGCATGTTCATGTGCATATAGATGATTTAGTCATTGGAGGCATGATAGTTGTAGAATTATCTTGTGAGACCCCAGATTAGTCCTATATATGAGATATAATAGGGCTAAACTCTCAACCCGGCTTAAGCATTTTCGGCGGTGGCTAGGCCGAAGAGGTTGAGAGAGTTAAGCGTGCTAGGACGGGAGTAGTCCTAGGATGGGTGACCCCCTGGGAAGTTGGGGCGTCACAGTTGGTATCAGAGCCAATTACCAGCCGGAAGTGTGAGATGGGTCTCAGCTGAGCCGGGTCTGAATGACAGGCTAGCGAGACGTCTCACATCGCCTGGTACTTGTGAGTCTGAGCCTGACGAGGACGTCAGGGCTTAAAGGGGGGGAGATTGTGAGACCCCAGATTAGTCCTATATATGAGATATAATAGGGCTAAACTCTCAACCCGGCTTAAGCATTTTCGGCGGTGGCTAGGCCGAAGAGGTTGAGAGAGTTAAGCGTGCTAGGACGGGAGTAGTCCTAGGATGGGTGACCCCCTGGGAAGTTGGGGCGTCACATATCTGCTTAGCATTTAATGTTTTATGCTTTATGTTTCAGTTTAAACTATCTTGCCTCAGTTGACCTAGCGGTGTAATTCGCCACTCTCGGCGGCTTACCCACTGGGAACTATTGTTTAATAGTTCTCACCCCCATTGTTGTTGGATTTTTATTTCAGAGCCTTCCGCAGCAGGAGAGGCTTGGGACCGTGGCGATGGGTTAGCAGCTAGCTAGAGCCTCTACAATGTTGTTATAGACATACCCTGGATATCTTTCATTGTATTTTTGTAAGATAGGGGTGACCTAGGATCTATCTAGAGTATATCAATCACCTAGAGGGGGGTGAATAGGTGTATAAACAAAAATCACAAATCTCAATGCGATAAAGTAATGCGGAAAATAAAATCAGCACACCGAGATTTACGTGGGAAACTCCACCTTGGAGAAAAACCCACGGGACCAACACGCGAAAAAACAATCCACTAAGAGTAAAGAATTACAAGGTGATTACCGACTCCACGGACTTAACCTCTCCCTTCTCTTCAGCGGATCACGCGCACCAACGGGTTGTCCACGCCCCACGTTCGAATCCACGAACGCCACGTCCCGAATCCACGAGACGCCCAACTTCGAATCCACGAAGCCTTCAACACGTCGAATCCACGACGCCCACTCGAATCCACGAGCGCCAACGATTCGAATCCACGAACCGTCTTGATCACGCCGAATCCACGACGCCACTCCGTCCGGAGCAAAACAAATAACGTTGATGATGGTTTATTGCTTAGAATATCATTGAAGATCTGTGGGAATAATCTCTAAGCAATCCTCAAATTGATTCTAAAAGAATATTAGAAATTAGGGCACCATGAATCAATTTGAGAGAAGCTTGATGTAGAAGATGAGGAAAACGGTCACCTACAAGCTTCTAGGGTTTCTAAAAGATAATCTATGCTTCACCACGTTTTAGAGACACCCCCACATCTTATTTATAGGTTAGAAGCAATCCGAAAAAGATTAGGATTAAAAAACAGTTTTTAGAAAGGTTTGGAAGCAAACCGATTTCGACTAGGATTGAAAAACTGATTTTAAAAAGGTTTGGAACCAAATTAGAATTGCAAAGATATTTTAAGGAATCTACCATCTTATTTTTAGGTTTGGGAGACATTAGAATCATAGTAGGATTGAAAAACTCGACGAGTTGAGGTCCGGATCGCGGGTATGGGGTCCGGACCTTGAAACTCTTCAAGCGTTTCATTGTCCGGACCTCAGCCATCAGGATCCGGACCCGGTCTGCGAAACTGTCTGTCATGCTCACGGGTTCCGGACCTCAGCTTCCAGGGTCCGGACCCGGACAGCGAAACAGCAAGTATGCGTACGGGTTCCGGACCTCAGCTTCCAAGGTCCGGACTCGGTCTGCGAACCAGCATAACCTGCTCACGGGTTCCGGACCTCATGTTCCAGGGTCCGGACCTTGTAGTATGAATTTTTCTGATTCGTTTATAAATTATTAAAAACCTATTCTAATGTCTTCCAAACACTTGTAAATATTTATAAATCATCATCAAGATTATTTAAACTTACCAAGCATCGTGAATTCATACGTGGAGTCTTCGAGTCTTTGTTCTTCGTCTTTTCTTCTTCGAACCTTCAAGACTCCGACTCACTTCACGAAATATGCCAATATAAAATCCGTAACAATCTCCCCCTTTGGCAATTTCGTGACAAAACTCAAAAATACATAAAACACTCACGATGCTCATCTCTCCAAAAAATGAAACTCATTGCCATCACCAAAACAATGAACTTCTCGCGTGAAAGATCCAAATAAAAAATAAAATTACAATTTAGTAACTCCTAAAACAAACTCTATGACTTAGACAAACATGGAGTCTTGAAGTCTTGAAAGACCTGCAAAAATTTGTATTCTCCACGAACAAAGTTAGTAGAAAAAATATCAAAATTGCTCTCCCATTGTTCATGCAATCTCTCCCTCTTTGTTTATGCGTCTAAGTCATCATTACCTCTCTCCCCCTTTTTGTCAAAAATTGCCAAAAGAAAAACACCAAAAATAGAGAGAAGTTCGAGAGAAATCAATCAAAATACAAGTTTAAAGCTTTTTCAATTTTGAAACCACTTGTGATAAAAACGTTAAACATTGTTAGTGCATGAGGAGTATAAATTCACATTGATTTCTTTCAATCCCTATTAATTTCATAAGAATTAAGAATTTTACTACACAATCACCATAATGTAGATAAATATTATCCGATTTTTTAATTCATATAAACTTCAAAAATAAGTCATCAAAGATAATCTAAAGGCTCAAAAGCTATCAAGATGTAAACGGTTTATGAAGATGACTTAAGGGATTCATCAAAGAGACAGAAATTTGTTGCATAAACATTCAAATTTGAGATAAAACAAATAGCACAAGGGGTGGCTCTTAGAGCATCTTTCATGTATGTGGACCACCTTATAACTCCGAAAAATAAAATTTGTGACATTTTTTCTTTTGCATGCTTTTGCACTTTATATATATATATATTTTTTTTCGGATATGCAATTCAATTCTCATGTGGTAGCTGCACACACTAACCTGACGACCGGGGTGGTAGCTCTTTCCTCCATGTGGTGGTAGTTTTCACACTCCTTTAAGGATGTAACTCTTTCCACATCTTTCAAAGCATATGAGCATTTTATTTTATATAATAATAACTCCCCATCGCTTATACAATCTCTTAGTTGAACGAACATGTGACAAATTTTAGTCCATAAGAGAATGACTATTCATCAAATTCAACACACACAACCGAGATAGGTTAAGCTCCTAGAGATTACACATGATTGCCTAAATTTGATGAATATAAGTATGAAGAATTCTCATAATAAATTATCTTCAAATATAATGAAAATGAAGTAAAACCGATAATTAATATGCAATTAACTAGGAGTGAATGAAAGTGAACCTATTGATGTTCAAGGCACTATTTAATGTTCTAATCATCCAATGAATCTAAAAATCGTAACAATGAAAGCACCAAAACGTGTATTGCAAAAGAAACCGACCAAAGCACTACACTAAGTCAAAACAAATTAAGACTTTAGAGAAGGAAAGATATCACCTTTCCGAATCCAAACTTGTCGGATTGTTGGTTGTCTCGATTTGTTGACGTTAGGCACGGTTTGTTTTGACTTTTGATCAACCATGGGTCTTACCACCGCATTCCGCTTTGGAGTATTTAAGTGTTGTGGCTTTGACTTTCGGTTGACCTTGGGTACTCGACCTTTTTGATGTTGCTTTTGAAACCGTGAGGGATGTCGAGTAATGGAAGATGCCGATAGATGCTTAGAAGATGCCACTTGAGTTTTCTTTTTATGGCATGTCTTCTTGATATGTCCTTTCTTTCCGCATCTATGGCATACTTTCTCTTTTACACTTGTTGAGACTTTGGAAAAAGAATTTTTTATCTTCTCAACAAATGTCCGCTCATATCCAAGTCCAAGTTTGCTTGTTTGACCCAATCCGAGCATATCATCAAGTTTCTTTGATCCGGAGGAGAATTTTTGTATGTCGGACTTGAGTTGATGGACTTGTTTGGTCAAGACTTGATTAGAAACATGAATTTCCTTGTATTGTAGTTCCAGAAAGCCAACCTTTTCTTGATTCGTTTTGATCGATACCTTCGCTTGGTCTAGCTTCTCTTGGAGGATCTTATTGTTAGTCAACATATGTTCCCTTTCCTCCGCAAGAGCTTTAGATGACTCTTTCAATTTATTATTTTCTCCTTCAAGCTCAAGTAGACGTCTCCTTAGCTTCTTGTTAAGCTTAGCCATCTTTTTGGATTCACCAAGTAATTGATTGTAGGCTTCGGCTAAACTTTCATCATCCGACTCCCCCTCACTTGTGCCATTTTCGCTCGATGTGTCTTGCACAGAAGAAGAGTCAAAAGGGTTAGAAATAATAGATGATAAACAAAAAGTAGAGGGAGAAGGAGAAACATGTGAAGAAAAAGCAATTGTATTATTGGTTTCTTCTTCACTAGAACTTGAATCATTTGAAGTAGATTCATCCCAAGTTCTAGCTTGTAGAGCCTTCTTGTTATAGGACTTCTTAGAGGGACAATCCGTGGCGATATGGCCATAGCCTCGGCATTTGTAACACCGGATTTCCCCTTCAAACTCATCATTTTCTTTAGAAGACTTTACAATCTTCTTCTCTTTAGAGGATTTAGAATTTGAAGATCCTTTTGAAGAAGATTTGGATGTAGATCGATTTGTCTTGTTCTTCCGAAAATTCCGACGAAATTTCTTCGTGAGACGCTCCAATTGATGTTCAAAATCGGCGAGCGAAATTTCTTCATCGGAATCCGAGTCGTCGTCTTCCTCGTTCGTAGATTTGAGTGCAATACCTGTACTCTTAGAAGAAGACTTGGAAGAAGATTCATTAGTAGGAAAAGTCATTTCATATGTTTGTAAAGCGCCTACTAATTCTTCTACTTTCATCTCGTCCGGATGTTTTATAGTCTCAATGGCCGCAACCTTCGGACGAAATCTTTCGGGAAGAGTTCTCAAAATTTTTCTTACAACTTTAGATTCCGAGATTTTCTCTCCCAAGTTTGCGCATGTATTTACAATGTTTTGAAGACGAGTATAGTACTCGGTAAAGGTCTCATGATCGTCCATGAAAATTGAATCAAATTTACTTGTAAGCATTTGAAGTTTTTGGACCTTTACCAAGCTAGTTCCCTCATGCGTAACTTGGAGAGTATCCCAAATCTCCTTAGCCGTTTCACACGCCGAGACGCATGAAAACTCGGTTTGAGATAAAGAATTAAATAAGGCATTAATTCCCCGACCGTTATAAGAAGATAAATCAATCTCTTCCCTACTCCATTTATTTCGAAGTTTAGGGACGCTAACATTATCGACGATTTGAGTGGGATGAGTCCATCCAAATTCTATGGATTGCCACACTCGTTCATCGATGGCTATTAGAAAAGCTCTCATGCGAACTTTCCAATAAGCATAGCTCGTGCCATCAAAGAACGGAGGTCGATTAATGTTACCACCTTCACCCATTATGAAAGATAAAGCCTAGATCCTTCTCTGATACCAATTGTAAGATAGGGGTGCCCTAGGATCTATCTAGAGTATATCAATCACCTAGAGGGGGGTTGAATAGGTGTATAAACAAAAATCACAAATCTCAATGCGATAAAGTAATGCGAAAAATAAAATCAGCACAGCGAGATTTACGTGGGAAACTCCACCTTGGAGAAAAACCCACGGGACCAACACGCGAAAAAACAATCCACTAAGAGTAAAGAATTACAAGGTGATTACCGACTCCACGGACTTAACCTCTCCCTTCTCTTCAGCGGATCACGCGCACCAACGGGTTGTCCACGCCCCACGTCCGAATCCACGAACGCCAACGTCCCGAATCCACGAGACGCCCAACTTCGAATCCACGAAGCCTTCAACACGTCGAATCCACGACGCCCACTCGAATCCACGAGCGCCAACGATTCGAATCCACGAACCGTCTTGATCACGCCGAATCCACGACGCCACTCCGTCCGGAGCAAAACAAATAACGTTGATGATGGTTTATTGCTTAGAATATCATTTTGAAGATCTGTGGGAATAATCTCTAAGCAATCCTCAAATTGATTCTAAAAGAATTTTAGAAATTAGGGCACCATGAATCAATTTGAGAGAAGCTTGATGTAGAAGATGAGGAAAACGGTCACCTACAAGCTTCTAGGGTTTCTAAAAGATAATCTATGCTTCACCACGTTTTAGAGACACCCCCACATCTTATTTATAGGTTAGAAGCAATCCGAAAAAGATTAGGATTAAAAAACAGTTTTTAGAAAGGTTTGGAAGCAAACCGATTTCGACTAGGATTGAAAAACTGATTTTAAAAAGGTTTGGAACCAAATTAGGATTGCAAAGATATTTTAAGGAATCTACCATCTTATTTTTAGGTTTGGGAGACATTAGAATCATAGTAGGATTGAAAAAATAGAATTTCAGAAAAACTCGACGAGTTGAGGTCCGGATCGCGGTACCTTGAAACTCTTCAGGCGTTTCATTGTCCGGACCTCAGCCATCAGGATCCGGACCCGGTCTGCGAAACTGTCTGTCATGCTCACGGGTTCCGGACCTCAGCTTCCAGGGTCCGGACCCGGACAGCGAAACAGCAAGTATGCGTACGGGTTCCGGACCTCAGCTTCCAAGGTCCGGACTCGGTCTGCGAACCAGCATAACCTGCTCACGGGTTCCGGACCTCATGTTCCAGGGTCCGGACCTCGTAGTATGAATTTTTCTGATTCGTTTATAAATCATTAAAAACCTATTCTAATGTCTTCCAAACACTTGTAAATATTTATAAATCATCATCAAGATTATTTAAACTTACCAAGCATCGTGAATTCATACGTGGAGTCTTCGAGTCTTTGTTCTTCGTCTTTTTTTCTTCGAACCTTCAAGACTCCGACTCACTTCACGAAATATGCCAATATAAAATCCGTAACAATTTTGTATGAAAGGTATATAGTTATTTTCTAGAGAGTGATCTCCTAGTATTGTTAAGATGTATAATTTTATTGTATATCTTGAGATTTTAGTTGTGATGATCTTGTATTAGTTGTAGAATTATGTTCTCGCTCTGATCACCTTGTTTAGGATGTATTTCTCATTCTACTTGATTGTTGTTGTTATAGACGCCTTGTGTACATTGTGTGTTGTTTGGGGTACACGGCGGGTCTGTGCACGTGCCTGGTAGGCTTTTACAAGGGCCCGGGGCGTGACAGATTATTGTGGTATCAGAGCCTAGGGTTGAGTCGTAGTGGATCTAGTAAACCTTAGGCAGGTTGGACGATAAGGAATAGGAACGTGAGAGACGGGATCTCTTATGACTTATTGGCGAAAGTATTATGATTGGGTCATGACTAAAGCTCCAAAGGTGTTGGAGTTAGATCGGAGTGAACCACTTCTATACCCTTGGAGGGTCACGTTGGCGGCCGACAACGTGACATCGGGGAATAGTGGGAGTCCACTTCATTACTTTCGCATGATTGGGGTTATAGTATTGTGTGGGGATGCGTTGGCGTGGGGTGCTTTACCTGCGCATGTTTTGCTTGTTGCAGCTTGAGTGGTGAACGACGCACTCGATGGCGGCCGAGGCAGCCGAGACAGGATTTCTGCATCCTCCGGATTTGGTGAGACCCTGAAGTTGAGAGAACAACTGGCAATTTCAGCGAACGCGCTGGAGCGGCGATCAATTAGGATGTTACTCCAAGTTAAGGCTTTGCGCCGGCAGACGAGAGGATTAAGCAACTAGAGGATTTGTCGATCCGGTTGGCAGTCGACCTTGAGAAATTCTATAAGAATATGGATCGCACCTTGGTAAGGGCAAGAGATGTGGAGACCGTTGGGACGGCAAAAGAAGCTACTAAAAGTGGCAAGTCTATCGTAAGAGGAATTGATAGTGAGAAGGTGGACCTCTAGCAGGATATTAATGGGACGTCAAATCGTCATCGATTATTGTGACGTGTGAGCGGTGGAGTCCGCATGTACCCGATGATGCTCCTGGAATTGAGGCAGGTGCTCTCTTCGTGGCCAGGTGGGCCATTCCCAGTTGGAGTGTTTGAGAAAAGCAGTGTCGACAATATTGGGACCGACTTTGTGCGCGGCCGGCTTTGGATGTGTGCGTGCCTGTATGACGGGCGGATGATGACGCAGCGACGATGGAGGTTGTCGCAGCTCTTAGTATTGGAGCTTGTTTGTGGTCTGTTATGATTGTGGTTTTGGTTCGGCTGTTTGCCAAATGCATGGCAGGGAACTCATTCCTTGTTGTTGCAGATTGAGTGGTCCTGATTGCTTGGACCTGAGAGTACTGTTCTTGTACTCCGTTAGTCTTTGGTGTTTTGTGCGCCAACGAAGCGATTGGCTTTATTTGGCTGAAAGCATATAGTTCTAATTTGAACTTGGGCTGGCTCTTCGGCTATCTGATTGCCGATGAGTGTGTGAACCGAGCTGTAGTGCTTTGGGAGCTTGAACACGAAATAGTATTTTCAGAGGGCTTGGAAGTTCGCTAATTGCGATGATTGTTTCACCTGCCCAAGCCTAGTGGTTGGCTGAGGGGGCACGTGGCCTTTAGGCCAGCACCTTTGGTGAGTGTTGAGAATCCTCAAAAGCGAGGATGTCTCTTGTGAGGGAGTTGCTTGTGCAATCCCGGTTGTGTTGTGAGAATTGAAGGCTTGGTCTGGAGACCTCCTTTGCCTAGTGTTTTCTCTTATGGAGCATCGATCTCGTTTGTTTTCTGTGGACGGGTCTTTTCGACTGTGGGTCGACTATCGTGGACTCAGTAGGGTCGCGATCAAGAGTGTGTACCCGTAGCAGAGATCGGTTGATCTGTTTGATCAAGCTCCATGAATTCTGGATTTACTCGAGGGTAGTTGCAATCTGAGTACTACTCTCGTTGGATCGAGTTTGAGTTTGGACCGAGGGTGACTTGTTCACTCGTTGTAGACATTACGAAATTGTCGTGGTGTCTGTTGAGCTGGTTGATGCTCTTGTGTGTTGTGATGTTTGGCCCTTCTGGGTGTCTTTGTCCCCGTGCGCATCGACGACATATTGGAAGTCGAGAGGCGATGAAGACCATGAAGATTCCTTTGAACGAGGATTGCAAGTGCTTCAAGTTGAAGACGTGCTGATTCGGTTGTGAGGACTAGCGTCCCTTGGCAGTTAATGCCAAAATGGATATGAGTGGAGATCTCAAGGAAATCAACCATCCATAGTTGATTTGGACAAGCGGATGTGATCGAAGTTCAAACTTCCTAGTTTGATTGGATGTTATGGATAATGGTGGGGAGGTTAGTGAGTTGTCTACTCCCTTCATTTGACTCACACATAAAGGGATTAAACATTTTGGAAAGATATGTGTGAGAGAAGTTTCTTGGAACTGTTGGTATGGTTGACTACCGCCAACCTTGGTTACCCCGAAGGTGGGTTATGTGCTTTGTAGTTATGTTTCTCTCTACGGATTGAGTGCACCCTGGTGTGAAATAGAAAGGTAGTATTGACCTTTCAGCAAGTGAGAGAATGCAAGAGGAATCGCCAATTGTGATTTGGAATAGATTGCCATAGCAATTACTTGGAAAATGTGGCAAGTTTATGTATCGTTAGTGGTGTGAAGTGCACCCAGATCTTAATGTTGGAGATATCTCTACACTCAGGAAAATGAGTTGAAGCTGTGAGAACAGGTTAGAGGCTGATGTACTAGAGATATCGATAAGATGAGTAATATGATGTGATATCTATCCTTTGGATCAGATCACGGGAGTTAGCCTTGATCCCGACTGGTAAATGGTGCAATTGAGATCAAGAATGCAGCGGCTGGTGAATTTCTAGTGGATTGTCAGAAAGTGTTTTGACGGTGGAACCGACAAGTTGCACCTGTGATAGCAGGATTTATGTGATATGCTAAGTAAAGGCTATCTACCTAGTATAGATAGAGGATGATTACCGGAGGCTCCGGAATTGGATTGTCTCGCTTCTAAGCTAGATATGATGACTGTTGAGAGATTGTGAACAGGAGTAACTATTCACCTGAGTTGGATTGAGGAAATTTTCGCACAAGTATACCTTGGTAATTTGTGTGATTGCATAGGGCGTCTAGCTCTATCATTTTGGAATTTGAGTCCAATGGATGATTCTCGGTGAGAGATAGAATTTTGGCACCTGAATCAGATGATCTGATTATGATACTTGGTTAAGGGAATCCAAGAGCTTTATGTATGAGGAATCTAAGTTTCAGATTCTTTAGATTATTTGAGACCCTAAGGCAAATGGGCCTAGTGGCATGTGGAGTTGTTTTACTCCAGATCTGTTGAAGGTATATGAAGTGTGTTTTGACGCTCCGAGCGAGTATTTGAATTCTACCCCAATGGTAGATGTCGCCGTATTAGAGCTATATGAAGATCTAAACTTCAAGGAGGATATTGCTGTGGATTAGACTTATGGAGTGTAGGAATTCGGGATTGTTACTATTCCTACTACAAGATGCTTTGAAGAAATATCTTGGACGCGATGCATGGTGTGAGAGCTGGAGGCTTCACTGCGAGGGCGATGTTTTTATCTCCTTTAGATTTGTTGTTGGTTTGTTGTTGTTGATCCGTAGTTTCGCGGACGAAACTCCTTTTTAGGAGGGGAGTATGTAGTACACTGAACTTTAGCAAATTGCGGAGTTCTAGTGAGAGAATAGTGCCTTATACTATTCTGGAGTTTTGGGTTGAGTTTGGTGAGCTTCGGAGTGTTTTCGGGACTTGAAAAGTGCGAAAACGGACTCCGAAAGTCGAAATCTGCAAAAGTGCAGATTTTGCATTGCATACCGGTATCTGGTCTAGGCATACGGAATCCAGTGAGAACTGGTTGTGTGCAGCTCTCGGGTTCTGCGGAATCCAGCAGCTGATACCGGAATAGGCTGCATATCGGTATACTGATGTTGGGATACCGGTACTGAAAAAAAGCCGCATACCGGAATGCCGTTGCGCAGCTGGTTGGCCGAGGCTTGAGTTTTGCAGAATTTGTGCAGTATACCGGTATACACATGCGCATACCGCTATACAATGCTGCAGAGTGCATCTTATGCAGTTTTGCAATTTTGTTCTTTGGAGGGGTTTTTGGGGATTTTGTTACAACCATTACAACTTACCCCTTCACCCCTTCACAGCCATTGTTGGCTGAGGCTTGGGAGGAGATGAGGTAGGGTTTTTCTCTCTCTCCTCTCTAGATTTTTCTCTTCTCCAACCTCTCTAGATCATGTTTTGATCTCTTTTTCCTCCATTTTCTTCATGGAGGAGTACTCCTAGGCTTGGAGGGAGCTCGGGGCTGAGGAGATGAGCTTGTTGGTGGGCTTAGCTTCAACCCTAGCATGTTGAGCTCGGTTGGAAGCTTGATTTGAGGTTAGTAAACCCTTTTACAACCTCTAAATTGTGTTTTTGCTTGAGATTAGTATGAAAACCTAGTTTCTTGAAAACTAGGGTTTTATTTAGGGTTTCTTGATTAGGAGCTCTTGAGGTGGAATTGATGGGTGTAGAATGTTGTTGTAGGTTGGATTTGAAGATCCCTAACCTCAATTTGGACTTAGAACAAGTTCTACTTGCTCAAGGTATTTTTCACCCATTTACCTCATAGTTTTTGGTGGTTTCCGAAATTGTTCGTTCGAAGCTTTTAACCTCTTGGAAAATTATCTTAAGGTATGAGAAGCTCGGGGGACAACTCCGTTTCAAAGTACTGCGAGATTTCGACGGGTATCCGGTGGGTTTGACCTCACCGAAATGGGTGAACTCCCCCTATGTCTCCTATCTTGTTATAGGATTGATTAGATGCATAATTATGATAATTATGGCATGATGAGAATTGTGATTGCATGAGACATACATGTTGTGTATGAAAAGTGCATATTTCATATAGTATGGCATTATGAGAATAATATGCATGCTAGAGTATTTGTGCTAGTAGTGTAATGATGCATTATGAAATGCTAATTAGGTTATGCATGCTAGAAATGGGCATCATAGGAGACACTACTTGGTTGTTGAATTAGTGAATTCTCTTGCATACTAGAGTATGCTTGTATAGAGAAAAGAGAAGTTATGGCAAATGCATGATAAGTTGTTGCACCTCATCTAGGTGAGCAACTTTGACGGTTATCGTGACTTTGGGCTCGACCTTTAGGTCGTGGAAATGATTCCATGTTTAAGACATGAGGAATGAAATTCTATTTGCATTGATAATTATAATTGGTTAAACGTGAGTCCATTGGGTTATTTAAACACTTGCATGATAGCTTTATACTCTATGTAGTAGAGGTTGTTGTAGCTCATGCATGGCATGAATTTAGAGTTTTGGCATTGTAGAATGCATGATATATGGCATTAGAATAATGCATGGTTTTGGCATTGTAGAATGCATGATATATGACATTAGAATAATGCATGGTTTATGAACTTAGTAAACAGAGAGATGGACATTTACATGTTAGAGACATGGGCATATTGGTAGGGACATACCAACGGACATATTGAGAACAACATGATAGTGTTGACATTTAGCATGTTGGGTATTGAATGTAGTAAACATAATGTGACATATTTCGACATAGTGTGAGGTTGAACATATGACTTTTCACTTAGGTGAATAACTAGGTTGACATTATGACATAATGTTAGATCCTTGGATTTCGGTTGGCTATTCCATGTTAGAGACATGACGGACGTATTTCCTATGCTGTTGACTATGCTTGTTATGCCATTGTGCTCATTCGCACATGCTTGTGAGGGTCGCTCCTGTTACGGCTTTTTATTATTGGCGGATTTCGTAGAGTATTGTGGAGTCTTGAAGGGACGAAAAAGAAGATGTCAAGTTCAAAGGCTCGAGAACTCGTTTATCAAGCTCATGGTCCCCCAGGTATGCTTTATATAGTTGATTGTGATTTATGGTTATACTTTAAGGGTTTGGAGGCATTAGAATAGGTTTTAAACTATTTTCTATTATATCGGAAAATTTCATGTCACGGGGTCCGGACCCCAGAAGCTGAGGTCCGGAACCCGTAAGCTGGTTTTGCTGTTTCACAGACCGGGTCCGGACCCTGGGAGCTGAGGTCCGGAACCCGTTCGTTGTATTGCTATCTCGCAGACCGGGTCCGGACCCTGGAAGTTGAGGTCCGGAACCCGTACAGAAACGTACGGTCTTACAGTCCGGGTCCGGACCCCAGAAGCTGAGGTCCGGAACCCGTAGGTCTGCAGAGCAGTCACGCAGACCGGGTCCGGACCCTGATGGCTGGGGTCCGGACAATGAAACGCCTGAGGAGTGTCAGGGTCCGGACCCCATACCCGCGGTCCGGACCCCAACCCATCGAAATTTTCTGATTTCCTAATTTTCAATCCTAATTTGATTCTATGTCTCCTAAACCTATAAATATGATATGGGTGCTTCTCTAAAACGTACCGAAGAGAGATTTACCTGTGGAAACCCTAGAAACTTGTCTCGGAGCCGTTCGTTCACTTTTTGATGACAAGTTTCTTTCTCTCTCTTGTCGACTTGGTTCTTAGAGCTTAGATTCTGATTTTATCTGAGAATCGAGTCGATGGTCGCTTAGATATACTACCTCTCATATCTGTTGCTTATCTAAGCATTGAAATCACCATCAAGTATTCTTGTCGAGGCTCC
The DNA here is from genome assembly GCA_016920855.1 of Puya raimondii. Classification (NCBI taxonomy): domain Eukaryota; kingdom Viridiplantae; phylum Streptophyta; class Magnoliopsida; order Poales; family Bromeliaceae; genus Puya; species Puya raimondii. The sequence continues at coordinate 131,959,574 of JABWPP010000050.1, forward strand.
GGATGGAGCAAGTGCGCGTGGATTTCGCGTGAAGCCGAGGATTCGGCGGACGCTCGTGGAAACGGAGCGTTGCTGCTGCGAGGAGTCGCGGTGTGATCAATCGGAGGAGTTCGATTGATTGGGGACCAACGAAGGAGATCTACTTCAAGTCTAGGGTAAAGGTTGAGTCGTGGATTCGGTAAATCACCTTGTACTCTATTTCTCTTAGTGGATTTTTCGTGTGATCGGTCCCGTGGGTTTTTTACTCCTTTAGGAGTTTTCCCACGTAAATTGCTCGGTGTGTTGCTTTAATTTTCCGCGCTTTTATTTTTATTGCATCGAGTTGGTTGTTTTATTGCATACACCTATTCACCCCCCCCTCTAGGTGTGTTTACCTATTAGATCCTTGGGGTTTCATAACTCACAGCTCCCTACAAGCCGGCAACTCCGGAGTGGGCCTTTCGCGATGTTGATCGCCTGTGTGCAGGTTCTATGGGCGCCGAAGTGGATTGCCGTGGGGGAGGCTCATTCTAGCGAGAATGTTGACTACCACGGGGCCATTAGGCACGGCACAAGCCGGGACGTTGCCTTGTGTAAGTCTCTTGTGGATTGGGTAAAAGCTAAGTAAACTGGTCCTAGCACATCACAGTTAGTTGATGCATCTACATGTAGTGTAGGGACATAGTAGTGAGTTATTATTTGGTGGTATTACTTAGCTTGACATCATTTGGATGCATGCACCATAGTTGGACATTATATTAGTCATTACTTGCATGGACATCCATAGTGGCATTAGCCTATACTTATGATGATTAGTATAGTGGCTTGGATTTAAGATAAGAATTGAAAGAATTCTTTTAACATATAAACATGGCATTAATTTGACATGCATATAAACTGTGTAGTTAAATGTTAAGCTTATGGCAATAAAGCATGTTTATGTGCATATAGATGATTTAGTCATTGGAGGCATGATAGTTGTAGAATTATCTGCTTAGCATTTAATGTTTTATGCTTTATGTTTCAGTTTAAACTATCTTGCCTCAGTTGTCCTAGCGGTGTAATTCGCCACTCTCGGCGGCTTACCCACTAGGAACTATTGTTTAATAGTTCTCACCCCCATTGTTGTTGGGTTTTTATTTCAGAGCCTTCCGCAGCAGGAGAGGCTTGGGACCGTGGCGAGGGGTTAGCAGCTAGCTAGAGCCTCTACGATGTTGTTATAGACATACCCTGGATACCTTTCATTGTATTTTGTATGAAAGGTGTATAGTTATTTTCTAGAGAGTGATCTCCTAGTATTGTTAAGATGTATAATTTTATTGTATATCTTGAGATTTTAGTTGTGATGATCTTGTATTAGTTGTAGAATTATGTTCTCGCTCTGATCACCTTGTTTAGGATGTATTTCTCATTCTACTTGATTGTTGTTGTTATAGACGCCTTGTGTACATTGTGTGTTGTTTGGGGTACACGGCGGGTCTGTGCACGTGCCTGGTAGGCTTTTACAAGGGCCCGGGGCGTGACAGAAGGGTTATTGTTTAGAGCTGATTCGGGAATTCTACATGCGCGCTGGCTATCTTCAAGACGCTGAAGGTGGTCCTTATGTGTTCCTGACTACTGTGCGAGGGGTCACTTTGGATGTTACTCCAGAGATGATCGCTATGGCTCTTGATATGGAGGCTCGCACTGACGGTGTTGATTATCTGAAGGGCGGTACTGAGTCCCTTCGCGACCGGCGAAAGGTCGTTAATGGTGTGTGCTTTCCTGACACGTAGTCGGCGAGGAATTCAGTTATGTCCAAGGAGCTGCGACCAGAGTATCGGTTTTTGAACTTCATAGTTGTCTACAACATTCTTCCTACTATGAACACCAAGGTGGTCCGTTGGGAACGGTTATTATACATGTATCTCGTTGGACATCCCGCCGAGGCCGCGGCACGGGGCCTTAATCTGAACATACCGTTTCTTATCTGGCATCACATGGCGAAGGAGATCAAGACTTCCAATCAGGTCGATCGTCTTCCTTATCCACTGATCATTATGCGGATTTTGCAACAAAAGGGGGTCGATGTTCATTGTGCCTCGTATGAACATAGTCTTGGTCAAATCAATGAAATGACGCTAATAAATCAAGACTTGTTGGACGTCCTTCCCCGACTGTCGGCCCTACCAGTTCCTCTTGTCAGCGTCCGAGTTCTTCTCAGCCACCTGAGCATGTCTCTGAGGAGGATGTCTCGGTGACATCTATTTACCGGGAGCAGCAACGTCTTTCTTCTGAGCAAGAACGCATCTCTACCGAGCTTCATCGTCTCTCCTCCGAGCAAGAGCGTCATTGTACTGAACAAATCAAGATCACTAAGAAACTTAGTAAGCTTCAGCGGATTATGCAAGCAATCTTCGATAAGCTTGGATGTTGCAGTGCAGATATTCCTCCGCACGATGGTGACTCCGATTAGCTGATCATGGCTGTGGACTTCGTGCATTCCTTTTGATCATATTTGCTTTTGTTTTTCGCATGTTTTCCTCTCTTTTTGTATTTTGGCGTTTTCTGACAAAAAGGGGGAGATCTTACTTAGGATGTATGACTTAGCTTTTGGTGACTTAGGATGTATGACTTAGGATGTATGACTTAGGATATATGTATGACTTAGGATATATCTTTTTGCTTATGCTTTCTTTGCTTATGTTTATGCTGGTGCATTCATGGTTTTAATGCTATATTTTGTCTAGTACTTGCTTTTTGCAGGAAGCAGAAGACTTCAAGACTCCGGATCGTGTCTAAGTCATAGAGTTTGTATTAGGAGTTGATTTTGAGTGTATTTTTGAACTTATTGGATCGGTCATGCGTGGAGTTTGTTGTTTGGTGATTGCGACAAACTCTGTTTTTGCTTTTTGTTTTTGAAGCTAAATGAGCTTCGAGTATGCAATTTTTGTTTTGTCACGAAATCGCCAAAGGGGGAGATTGTTACGGCTTTTTTTGTTGGCGGATTTCGTGGAGTCTATGGAGTATTGAAGGGTCGAAGAAGACGACGTCAAGTTCAAAGGCTCGAAGACTCGTCTATGAAGCTCACTACCCCCCAAGTATGTTTAATATAGTTAATGGTGATTTACATATTTAATTTAAGTGTTTGGAGACATTAGAATAGGTTTTTAATAATTTTTTAAAGATTCGAAAAAATTTATGCTACGGGGTCCGGACCCTGGGAGCTGCGGTCCGGAACCCGTAAGCCTGTCAGGCTGTTTCGCAGAGCAGGTCCGGACCCTGATGGCTGCGGTCCGGACAATGAAAAGCTGAAACATCAGAGTCCGGACCCGGCTATCCACGGTCCGGACCCCGACCCGTCGCGATTTTTTGAAAATCTATTTTTTCAATTCTACTCTGATTCTATGTCTCCTAAACCTATAAATATGATATGGGGGCTTCTCTAAAACGTGCCTAAGAGAGATTTATCTTTTGAAACCCTAGAAACTGATATCGGAGCCGTTTGTTCATCTTTTGATGACAAGTTTCTTTCTCTCTTGTGTCGACTTGGTTCTTAGGGCTTAAATTCTGATCTTCATCTGAGAATCAAGTCGATGGTCGCTTAGAAAGTTCTCCTCTCATATTCTTTACTTTTCTAAGCGTTGAAATCACCATCAACAACTGTTTTCGAGGCTCCGGACGGAGCGATTGCGCAAGGGCTTTGCGTGTGGCCGTGGATTCGGTGGACGCTCGTGGAGACGGAGCGTTGTTGCTGCGAGGAGTCGCAGTGTGATCGATCGGAGGAGTTCGGTTGATCGAGGACCAACGAAGGGGATCTACTTCGAGTTTAGGGTAAAGGTTGAGTCGTGGATTCGGTAAATCACCTTGTACTCTATTTTACTTAGTGGATTTTTCGTGTGATCGGTCCCGTGGGTTTTTTACTCCTTTTGGAGTTTTCCCACGTAAATTTCTCGGTGTGTTGCTTTAATTTTCCGCGCTTATATTTTTATTGCATCGAGTTGATTTTATTGTATACACCTATTCATCCCCCCTCTAGGTGTGTGTTTACCTATTAGATCCTTGGGGTATCATAACTTACACATCTCACACTTTCGGCTGGTAATTGGCTCTGATACCAACTGTGACGCCCCAACTTCCCAGGGGCTCACCCATCCTAGGACTACTCCCGTCCTAGCACGCTTAACTCTCTTAATCTCTTGGGCCTTGCCACCACTCAAAATGCTTAAGCCGGATTAAGAGATGTAGCCCTATTATATCTTATATATAGGACTATTTGGGGTCTCACATGTAAGGAGTCGTAGCGTGATCGATTGAAGAAGTTCAATTGATTGAGGACCAACGAAGAAGATCTATTTCAAGTCTAGAGTAAAGGTTGAGTCATGGATTCGGCATGTACTCAGTTTTTACTTAGCGATTTTTTGGTGTGATCGGTCCCGTGGATTTTTTACTCCGCTTGGAGTTTTTCCACATAAAATTCTCGGTGTGTTGGTTTTAGTTTTCCGCATTTACTTTTATTGCATTGAGTTATTTAGTTTTAGTTTACACCTATTCGCCCCCCTCTAGATGTAGTTTTTACCTTTTTGATCTATGGGTCATCAACTCTTACAAGTGGTATCAGAGCGGTCATAGGTTGTAAACTATGGGTAAGGGTAGTAACATTAATCGACCTCCGCTCTTCGATGGCACAAACTATGCTTATTAGAAGGTTCACATGTGTAGCACACTGAACTTTAGCAAATTGCGGAGTTCTAGTGAGAGAATAGTGCTTTATACTATTCTGGAGTTTTAGATTGAGTTTGGTGAGCTTGGGAGTGTTTTCGGGACTTGGAGAGTGCGAAATCGGACTCCGGAGAGCGAAATCTACAAAAGTGCAAATTTTGCACTGTATTCCGGAATGTGCTTTTGGATTTCGGAACATATTTAGTTTATTCCGGAATGGATTTTGGGATTCCGGAATGCTGTATAAAAAATCTGTTTTGGCCGAGGCTCGGGTTTTTGCGGATTTTTGAGGCTGATTCCGGAATGCCTATTCGTATACCGGAATACAGTGCTGCAGAATGTGATTTCGGGCAGTTTTGCAATTTTTGGCATTGTGAGGGGTCTATGTGGATTTTGTTGCATTAGACTAAGTACCCATTCACCCCTTCACTGCCCCTTGTTGGCTGAGGCTTGGGAGAAGGAGGAAGGTGAGTTTTTTTTCTCTCTCTCTCTCTCTAGATTTTCTCTTCTCCAACCCTCTAGATCATGGATTTGATCTCTTTTTCTCCATCTTCTTCATGGTACCTTGCTTCTATGGCATGGAGATGAGCTCGGGATTGGAGAACGAGGATTGTTGGTGGATTTGGCTTCAACCCTAGCACCTTGTAGCTTGTTTTAGAGCTTGAATTGAGGTTGGTAGCCTTCTAATTATCTCTATGTATGAGATTTGTAGAAATCTTGTTGGAAAACCTAGTTTTTGGAAAACTAGGGTTTACTTTGGGGTTTTTCTATTATGAGCTCTTGGGATGGAATTGATGAGTGTAGAACACTCTTGTAGATTGGATTTGAAGCTCCAATGTGTTGATTTGGAGTTTGCACAAGCTTTTCTTGGATTAAGGTATTATTCACCTATTTTCTTCATGATATTTGGTGAATTTCGTGGTGAGCTTGTTCGATGCTTCTAACCCCTTGGAAAATTTTCTTAGGGCATGAGAAGCTTAGGGGACAACTTCGTTTTGAAGTACTGCGAGATTTCGATGGGTATCCGGTGGGTCTGACCTCACCGAAATGGGTGAACTCCCCCTATGTCTCCTATTTTGTTATAGGATTGATTAGATGCATAATTGTGCTAATTATGACATGGTAGAAAATGTGATCACATGATATATACCATGTTGCATGTGAGATTTGACATACTCTATATAGTAGAGGATTACAAGGAAACATGCATGCTTAGAAACATACCATTGTGTTGTGATGTTAGATTTTCCTTATTCGAATTATAAGATGCATGTTAGTGATGAGTAGTATCATATGAGACGCTACCGGACTAGTGAGGTTAATGGACTTGACCTAAGATTGGCATTAATTCATATTTGCCATAGGTAATAGATGGAACATGACATATTGCATGTTAATGACAAGATGTAAAGCTATGAACGTTGCACCTCATCTAGGTGAGCAACTAAGATTGGCATTGTTGATATTAAGCCCGACCTTTAGGTCGTTGAATGATTCCATGTTTAAGAAATGATGAAAGGGGTTACCTACTTGATTGTGTAAACGGCAAAATCATATATTTGCTTAGTTAAATAAGAGATAGATCACTTGCATGATGATTTTACACTCCATGTAGTGGAGGCTTATGTAGCATGGCATTTACACATCATCAACTATGATTTTGATAGCATTAGAATAATGCATTGAGGATGGCATTGTAGAATGCATTGAATATGGACTTGATAAATTGAGATGTGAGCATGTACATGCTAGAGGCATGTTGCATATTGGTAGAGACATACCAACGAGTAATTTGAGAACAACACGACATATGATATACTTGCCATTGATAGTAGTAAACATGACGCATTGTATGTTCTTGACATAGTGTGAGGTTAAGTATATTACATTTCACTTAGGTGAACAATAAGGTTGACATTATGACATAGTGTTAGATCCTTTGGACATTGGTTAGCTATTCCATGAAAGACATGACGAGCGTGACTTTGGCTATTCCATGTCTAGACATGACGAGCATGATATTCTGTGGTTGATTATGCTTGTTTGCCATTGTGCTCATGCGCACATGCTTGTGAGGGTCGCTCCCTACAAGCCGGTACTCCGTAGTTACCCTATGCGACAGTTATTTCGCTTGCGACAGATATTTCGCCCGTGCAGTATTGAGACGCCGAAATGGAACCGCCGTGGGCAAGACTCATCCTTAGCGTGAGGGTGGTGACTACCACGGAGCCATTAGGCATGGCACAAGCCGGGACGTTACCATGTGTAAGTCCCTCGTGGATTGGATAAAAGCTAAGTAAACTGGTCATAGTACATCACAGTCGGTTGATGCATATACATGTAGTGTATGGACATAGTAGTGAGTTGTTATTTGGTGGTATTACTTAGCTTGACACCATTTGGATGCATACATCATAGTTGGACATTCATGTTAGTCACTAGTTGCATTGGCATCCATAGTGGCATTAAATCTATGCCCACGATGTTTAGTATAGTGACATGGTTAATTGTGATGATAGAAAGTTTCATTTCAACTAGTAGTCATGGCATTAATTGGACATTCATGTAAACTAGAGCAAAAGACACATTTGGGCATATGTAGTAGAAATCATATTCATAGATGATATAGTCACTTGGAGGCATGATAGTAGTAGAATTATTGTTTAGCATTTATTGCTTATTGCTTTATGTTTAAGCTTATACTATATTTGCCTCAGTTGACCTAGCGGTGTATTTCGCCACTCTCGGCGGCTTACCCACTGGGAACTATTGTTTAATAGTTCTCACCCCCATTGTTGTTGGGTTTTTGTTTCAGATCCTTCCGCAGCAGGAGAGGCTTGGGATCGTGGCGAGGGGTTAGCAGCTAGCTAGAGCCTCTACGATGATGTTATAGATGTACCATGGTCACCTTTCTTTGTATTTTAAGCGAAAGGTGTATAGATGTTTCTAGTTGAGCGATCTCCTAGTGTGGATGTGATGTACTTTAAAGCAGATTTTATTGTATATCTTAAGATTATAGATTGTGACAACTTGTTTTAGTTGTAGAATTATGTTCTTGCTCTGATCACCTTGTTTATGTTGTATTCCTTCTACTACTTGATTATTGTTGTTGTAGACGCCTTGTGTACATTGTGAGTTGTTTTGGTGTACACGGCGGGTCTGTGCATGTGCCTGGTAGGCTCCCACTAGGGCCCGGGGCGTGACAGCATGAGGGCTTTTCTAATTGTCATTGATGAGCGGGTTTAGCAATCGGTTGAATTTGGATGGAAACATCCTATCGAAATGGTCAATAATATTGACATCACCAAACCTCGGATTAAGTGGAGTAAGGATGAAATTGATTTATCTTCTTATAATGGAAGGGGGATTAATGCCTTATTAATACTTTGAATCAAATCGAGTTTTCACGCGTCTCGGCGTGTGAAACGGCTAAAGAGATTTGGGATACTCTCCAAATTACGCATGAAGGTACAAGCTTGGTAAATGTTCAAAAACTTCAAATGCTAACAAGCAAATTTGATTCAATTCGTATGGAGGAACATGAGACCTTTACCGAGTATTATTCTCGTCTTTAAGACATAGTTAATACATGTGCAAACGTAAGAGAGAAAATCTCGAAACCCAAAGTTATAAGAAAATTTTTGAGAACTCTTCCTGAAAGATTTCGTTCGAAGGTTGTAGCCATAGAAACAGTAAAACATATTGATGAATTAAAAGTATAAGAATTAGTTGGTGCTTTACAAACTTATGAAAGGACTTCGCCTATTAATTCATCTTCTGCAAAGTCTTCTTCCATAGGTGCAGGTATGGCTCTTAAATCTATGAAAGAAGAAGACTCGAATACCTCATCTTCAGATACGGATAATGATGCATTCTTGGAGGAATTTAAAAAATAGTTGGCTTTTTTAACGAAGAAGTTTTGTCGGAATTTTAGAAAGAAACAAGCCAACAAATCATCTTCATCCTCGAAACAATTCAAGAACAAAGGGAGTAATCATACAAAATCGAGGAAATTTGAGAGTTCTTTTAAGGAGAAGAAGAATTCGGATGGACATATCCAACGTTACAAATGTAGGGGCTTTGGTCATATTGCATCAGATTGTCCTAATATGAAGCCTTCAGAAAAGAAGGCTATGCAAGCCATCACTTGGGATGACTCATTTTCTGACGAGTCGACCTTTGGTGATGAAGACGTGAATGATACTACTTTACTTGCATCTACTGTTTCTCCTTTTATGTGTTTAGCATCTATTTCTGCTGACTCTATTCCTTTGTCTCCTTTACATGAAAAATCTACGTCGGAGAACGATTCAAGTGATGAAGAATTGGAAGAAGATGATATAGTCGCCGCCTACCATCAATTGTTGATAGAATCAAAGAAGATGGCGAAACATAATAAGAAGTTGCGGAGAAGACTTCTTAAACTCAAAGAAGAATCTAAAAGAAGGTCGGCCCTATCAAAGACTTTTGAAGAAGAGAAAGATAATTTGCTGAAATCCAATGATTCTGTCACGCCCCGGGTTACCAATTCCCGGGCACATCAACAGACCCGCCGTATACCCAGTAATAAAACTGAGCATACGAAGCGAAAACAACAACAATCACAAGAGCTAAAGGTATCAACAAAGCTGCTATATATATAATAAGATCACTGTACATACATACATCAAACCATAACTCAAATATACATCTCTAACCATCTCAATATCACTGTATGTACAGACTCATAGGATCATCCACCAAAATGGGGTATACCTCTAGCAAAAGTCCGGGGAACAGCTCTACCCGACGGTCTCCTTTCCGCGATCAGAATGCACAACCGGAGAAGAAGACTCTGCAAAAAGGTGTCAACAACGGGTGTGAGAACTACTATCAAACAAGTAGTCCTCAGTGGGTACCACTACCAGCGTCAGCAGTCTGCCCACTAAGTCCTCGATCTCAAGATATAAATATAGAGAACAATAAAGAAAAGTAGGAGATAAACTACCACTACTATGCACAATGCTCATGAATAACAATAACCTTATCAAGACATTGTTACGGATTTTATATTGGCATATTTCGTGAAGTGAGTCGGAGTCTTGAAGGTTCAAAGAAGAAAAGACGAAGATTGAAGACTCAAAGACTCAACGTATGAATTCACGATGCTTGGTAAGTTTAAATAATCTTGATGATGATTTATAAACATTTACAAGTGTTTGGAAGACATTAGAATAGATTTTTAATGATTTATAATCGGATCGGAAAAATTCATGCTACGGGGTCCGGACCCTGGGAGCTGCGGTCCGGAACCCGTAAGCCTGTCAGGCTGTTTCATAAACCGGGTCCGGACCCTGATGGCTGCGGTTGGGACAATGAAAAGCTGATACGTTTCAGAGTCCGGACCCCGCAATCCAAGGTCCGGACCCCGACCCGTCGCGAAGTTTTGGAAAGTTATTTTCTCAATCCTACTCTGATTCTAATGTCCCCCAAACCTGTAAATAAGATGGTAGATTCCTTAAAATCTGTTTAGCAATCCTAATTTGATTCCAAACCTTTTTAAAATCAGTTTTTCAATCCTAGTCGAAATCGGTTTGCTTCCAAACCTTTCTAAAAACTATTTTTTAATCCTAATCTATTTTGGATTGCTTCTAACCTATAAATAAGATGTGGGGGTGTCTCTAAAACGTGGTTAAGCATAGTTATCTTTTAGAAACCCTAGAAGCTTGTAGGTAACCGTTTTCCTCATCTTCTACATCAAGCTTCTCTCAAATTGATTCATGGTGCCCTAATACCTAATATTCTTTTATAATCAATTTGAGAATTGCTTAGAGACTATTCCCACAGATCTTCAATGATATTCTAAGCAATAAACCATCATCATTTTTATTGTTCTTGTTCCGGATGGAGTGCGCTCGTGGATTCGAGTGAGCGTTGTGGATTCGACGTGTTGAAGGCTTCGTGGATTCGAAGTTGGGCGTCTCGTGGATTCGAGGCGTGGCGTTCGTGGATTCGAACGTGGGCCGTGGACAACCCGTTGGTGCGCGTGATCCGCTGAAGAGAAGGGAGAGGTTAAGTCCGTGGAGTCGGTAATCACCTTGTAATTCTTTACTCTTAGTGGATTATTTTTTCGCGTGTTGGTCCCGTGGGTTTTTCTCCAAGGTGGAGTTTCCCACGTAAATCTCGGTGTGCTGATTTTATTTTCCGCATTACTTTATCGCATTGAGATTTCTGATTTTTGTTTATACACCTATTCACCCCCCTCTAGGTGATTGATATACTCTAGATAGATCCTAGGGCACCCCCTATCTTACAATTGGTATCAGAGCGGGATCTAGGTTTTATCTTTCATAATGGGTGAAGGAGGTAATATAAATAGGCCACCGTTATTTGATGGAACCAATTACGCCTATTGGAAAGTCCGGATGAGAGCCTTCCTCATCACAATTGATGAGCGTGTATGGCAAGCCATTGAATTCGGATAGAAACATCCAACCGAATTAAACGGAGATGCAACTGTTCCGAAGCCACGAAATAAGTGGTCGAGGGACGAGAACGAGGCTTCTTCTTACAACAGTAAGGGAATAAATGCTTTATTTAATGCCCTAACTCAAATCGAGTTTTCACGCGTCTCGGCGTGTGAAACGGCAAAAGAGATTTGGGATACCCTACAAGTTACACATGAGGGTACAAGTCTAGTAAAAGTTCAAAAGCTCCAGATGCTTACGAGTCAATTTGATTCTATTCGAATGGAGGAGCATGAATCTTTTACTGATTATTTTACTAGACTCCAAGATATCATTAATACATGTGCTAACTTGGGAGAGAAGATCCCAGAATCTAAGGTTGTAAGAAAGATTCTTCGAACTCTTCCGGAACGCTTTAGAGCAAAGGTTGCGGCAATCGAAACCGTTAAGCATCCGGACGAGATGAAAGTAGAAGAATTAGTAGGCGCTTTACAAACATATGAAATGACTTTTCCTACTAATGAATCTTCTTCCAAGTCTTCTTCTAAGAGTACAGGTATTGCACTCAAATCTACGAAGGAGGAAGACGACGACTCGAATTTCGACGAAGAAATTTCGCTCGCCGATTTTGAACATCAATTGGCGCGTCTCACGAAGAAATTTCGTCGGAATTTCCGGAAGAACAAGTCAAATCGATCTACATCCAAATCTTCTTCAAAAGGATCTTCAAATTCTAAATCCTCAAAAGAGAAGAGTCTTGCAAAGTCTTCTAAAGAAAATGATGAATTTGAGGGGGAAATCCAATGTTACAAGTGTCGAGGCTATGGCCATGTTGCCATGGATTGTCCCACTAAAAAATCCTATAAAAAGAAGGCCTTACAAGCTAGAACTTGGGATGACTCTACTTCCAATGATTCGAGTTCTAGTGAAGAAAAAAATAATGATGCTATTGCTTTATGTTCACACGTTTCTTCTTCTCCTTCTGCTTTTTGTTTATCATCTATTATTGCTAACCCTTTTGCTTCTTCCTCTGTGCATGAAACGTCGAGCGACGATGGCACAAGTGCAGGAGAGTCGGACGATGATGACTTAGCCGAGGCGTACAATCAACTACTAATTGAATCGAAAAAGATGGCTAAGCTTAACAAGAAGCTAAGGAGGCAAATGTTAGAGCTTGAAAGTGAGAACATTGAATTGAAAGAGTCATCTAAAGCTCTTGCGGAGGAAAGGGAACAAATTCTAACAAGTAATAAGATCCTCCAAGAGAAGCTAGACCAATCGGAGATAACGATCAAATCGCATCAAGAAAAGGTTGGCTTTCTAGAACTACAATACAAGGAAATTCATGTTTCTAATCAAGTCTTGACCAAACAAGTCCATCAACTCAAGTCCGACATACAAAAATTCTTCTCCGGTTCAAAGAAACTTGATGATATGCTCGGATTAGGTCAAACAAGCAAACTTGGACTTGGATATGAGTGGACATTTGTTGAGAAGGTAAAAAATTCTATTCCCAAAGTCTCAACAAGTGTAAAAGAGAAAGTATGCCATAGATGCGGAAAGAAAGGACATATCAAGAAGACATGCCTTAAAAAGAAAACTCAAGTAGCATCTTCTAAACATCTATCGGCATCTTTCATCACTCGACAACCTTCACGGATTCAAAAGCAACATCAAAAAGGTCGAGTACCCAAGGTCAACCAAAAGTCAAAGCCACAACAACCAACTACTCCAAAGCGGAATGCGATGGTGAGACCAAAGGTTGATCAAAAGTCAAAACAAACCGTGCCTAACGTCAACAAACCAAGACAACCAACAATCCGACAAGTTTGGGTTCGGAAAGGTGACATCTTTCCTTCTCTAAAGTCTTAATTTGTTTTGACTTAATGTAGTGCTTTGATCGGTTTTTATTGCATATCTTTTGTTCATTGCATTACACGTTTTGGTGCTTTCATTGTTACGATTTTTAGATTCTTTGAATGATTAGAACATTAAATAGTGCATTGAATATCAATAGGTTCACTTTCATTCACTCTTAATTAATCTCATATTAATTATCGGTTTTATTTTATTTTCATTATATTTGAAGATAATTTATTATGAGAATTCTTAATACTTATATTCATCAAATTTAGGCTATCATGTGTAATCTCTAGGAGCTTAACCTATCTCGGTTGTGTGTGTTGAATTTGATGAATAGTCATTCTCTTATGGACTAAAATTTGTCACATGTTCTTTCAACTAAGAGATTGCATAAGCGAGGGAGAGTTATTACTATATAAAATAAAATGCTCATATACTTTGAAAGATGTGGAAAGAGTTATATCCTTAAAGGAGTGTGAAAACTACCACCACATGGAGAAAAGAGCTACCTCCCCGGTCGTCCGGTTAGTGTGTGCAGCTACCACATGAGAATTGAATTGCATATCCGAAAAAAATATATATAAATGCAAAAGCTTGCAAAGAAAAAAAAATGTGTCACAAAATTTATTTTTCGGTGTTATAAGGTGGTCCACATACATGAAAGGTGCTCAAAGAGCCACCCCCTGTGCGATATTTGTTTTATCTCAATTTTGAACGTTTATGCGACAATTTCTGTCTCTTTGATGAATCCCTTAAGTCATTTTCATAATCCGTTTACATCTTGATAGCTTTTGAGCCTTTAGATTATTTTTGATGACTTGATTTTGAAGTTTATATGAATTAAGGAATCGTGTAATATTTTATCTACATTATGGTGAGTGTGTAGTAAAGTTCTTAATTCTTATGAAATTAATAGGGATTGAAAGAAGTCAATGTGAATTTATACTCCTCATGCACTAACAATGTTTGAAGTTTTTATCACAAGTGGTTTCAAAATAGAAAAATATTTTGAACTTGTGTTTTATTTAATTTCTTTCAACTCTCTCTATTTTTGGGTATTTTTCTTTTGGCAATTTTTGACAAAAAGGGGGAGAGAGGTAATGATAACTTAGACGCATGAACAAAGGGGGAGAGATTTTGATATATTTTTTCTACTAACTTTATTCGTGGAGAATGAAAATTTTTTGCAGGTCTTTCAAGACATCAAGAGGAGTGTTTGTCTATGTTATAGAGTTTTTTTTTAGGAGTTACAAAATTGTAATTTTGGATTTTATTTGGATCTTTCACGCGAGAAGTTCATTGTTTTGGTGATGGCAATGAATTTCAATTTTGGAGAGATGAGCATCGTGAGTGTTTTATGTAATTTTGAGTTTTGTCACGAAATTGCCAAATGGGGAGATTGTTACGGATTTTATATTGGCATATTTCGTGAAGTGAGTCGGAGTCTTGAAGGTTCAAAGAAGAAAAGACGAAGATTGAAGACTCAAAGACTCAACGTATGAATTCACGATGCTTGGTAAGTTTAAATAATCTTGATGATGATTTATAAACATTTACAAGTGTTTGGAAGACATTAGAATAGGTTTTTAATGATTTATAATCGGATTGGAAAAATTCATGCTACGGGGTCCGGACCCTGGGAGCTGCGGTCCGGAACCCGTAAGCCTGTCAGGCTGTTTCGTAAACCGGGTCCAGACCCTGATGGCTGCGGTCCGGACAATGAAAAGCTGATACGTTTCAGAGTCCGGACCCCGCAATCCAAGGTCCGGACCCCGATCCGTCGTGAAGTTTTGGAAAGTTATTTTCTCAATCCTACTCTGATTCTAATGTCCCCCAAACCTGTAAATAAGATGGTAGATTCCTTAAAATCTGTTTAGCAACCTAATTTGATTCCAAACCTTTTTAAAATCAGTTTTTCAATCCTAGTCGAAATCGGTTTGCTTCCAAACCTTTCTAAAAACTGTTTTTTAATCCTAATCTATTTTGGATTGCTTCTAACCTATAAATAAGATGTGGGGGTGTCTCTAAAACGTGGTTAAGCATAGATTATCTTTTAGAAACTCTAGAAGCTTGTAGGTAACCGTTTTCCTCATCTTCTACATCAAGCTTCTCTCAAATTGATTCATGGTGCCCTAATTCCTAATATTCTTTTAGAATCAATTTGAGAATTGCTTAGAGACTATTCCCACAGATCTTCAATGATATTCTAAGCAATAAACCATCATCATTTTTATTGTTCTTGCTCCGGATGGAGTGCGCTCGTGGATTCGACTGAGCGTCGTGGATTCGACGTGTTGAAGGCTTCGTGGATTCGAAGTTGGGCGTCTCGTGGATTCGAGGCGTGGCGTTCGTGGATTCGAACGTGGGGCATGGACAACCCGTTGGTGCGCGTGATCCGCTGAAGAGAAGGGAGAGGTTAAGTCCGTGGAGTCGGTAATCACCTTGTAATTCTTTACTCTTAGTGGATTGTTTTTTCGCGTGTTGGTCCTGTGAGTTTTTCTCCAAGGTGGAGTTTCCCACGTAAATCTCGGTGTGCTGATTTTATTTTTCGCATTACTTTATCGCATTGAGATTTGTGATTTTTATTTATACACCTATTCACCCCCCTCTAGGTGATTGATATACTCTAGATAGATCCTAGGGCACCCCCTATCTTACAGACATATCCACGAGGACTATCACGAATCCACAACATCATACCTGCGGCCTGAACATGCTCTACCCGTAGGGAGCCAACTAGTACAGGCAAACACCCTCTGCACTAGAACTCGTACAACCCTCTGTACGGAAAACCAACTCCGGAGCGGTACTCGTGGGAGCGACCCAACCGAGTATAGTATCACAACACGTATCAGCGCCAAGCACCCACAGGTATATGATCGACAGACTGGGTCAAACAAGGAATCACGTGCCCTCGGCACCTCAAAGGATAATCAACAACAAGTATGACCCAATCAATGCTCCAGTGCTCTCAATCAACTCAACTCTACCAAAACGAGGAGGTACAAACAACATAGCACGAGCCACAACAGATCACCTACACTAGTATGTACAACAACTGGTACAAGGGATATCAACAGGATAGGTGTAGGCTAGATCATGCATCAAGAATATAAGGAAATCATGCATGCAAATCAGGTATCACAACCTCATCTATGATCATATCATACATATGCATCAATCTCAACTAGAGCATGTCACAACTCACATAATCCCAACAATATCATATCATCATATCATAATCCCAAGAATATCATATCATGCTAACATGATCCCAACAATATCATATCATCATATCATAATCCTAACAATATCATATCATGCTAACATGAGAGTAAGCACATAGGAGGAAATCCACTGAATCTGGTAAACATCAACCCACCTCAAAAGCTAATCCAACCACGGTGGGGAACAACTGTAACCTCAGATCCAACCCTCCAAGATATACCGAACTCGAGCAGTACTCCGATCTGAATATACCTCCAAAAGACTGCTAACTCCAACAGAATAACAGCTCAGAACCAGATCAGAACAACACAGTAGAGGAGAACAAGCTGATCACAACTAATGCCAACACATGGCCCTACTCTAGCTTTCTCTCTCTAGAAAATGGATTTCACGAAGTGGGAAATGCACTCAAGCAACCAGGGGCTCACCTATTTATAAGCTCCCAAAAACATCACATTCGGGCGCCCGAATCCCACTTTCGGGCGTCCGAAAATCCAAAACGCCAGGTGTCAACTGGCGGCCAGGCGGTCGGCGGTGGTCGGCAGGCGGTGGTCGGCAGGCGGTGGGGCGGTGTGTCTCCGACGGTCGACACGTGTCCAGCAACACGACATGTGGCTCTCCACGTCACAAGCCCAATCCGGATCCACAATCCGGGCGTCCGAATCCTGCATCCAGATCCAAATCTCGTCAGCCACTTCCGGATCATCCAAAATGTCCACTGGCTCCGGAACATTCGGGCGTCCACTTTCCAAGTTCCGGGCGCCCGAAATGTCTCAAGTCCAGAAACCCCTCAAAATGCTAAGTATTACACTCTTCCCTCCTTTAAATAGTTTCGTCCTCGAAACTAAAGTAAAATACTCACCTCAAGATGCAAACAAGTGGGGATAAGACCTCTGCATCACTGTCTCCAATTCCCACGTTGCTTCTCTTTTATCATGATAATCCCACTGTACCTTGACATAAGGTATGACCCGATTACGCAATTCCCTCGTCTCACGAGCAAGAATTCGTATCGGTCGCTCCTCGTAATGCAAATCCTCCGTCAGCTCCAGTGGAGTAAAATCTATCACATGTAAAGGATCATACATGTATCTTCTCATAACAGATACATGGAAAACATCATGCACACCCGCTAATCGAGGCAGAAGGGCTATCCGATAAGCCACGGGTCCTACTCTTTCCAAAACTTCAAAAGGACCAATAAATCGCGAACTAAGCTTTCCGCGAATCCCAAATCTTCGTATGCCCTTTGATGGTGAAACCTTTAGGAAGACATGATCACCAACTTGAAATTCCAAATCTCTCCTCCGAGTATTAGAATAACTCTTTTGCCTGCTCTGGGCCGTCTCAATATGCCGTCGTATTACCTTGACTTTTTCCTCAGCTTCAAGTAATAAATCTAGACCCAAAGTCTTCCTTTCTCCTACATCATCCCAACACAAAGGTGATCGACATTTACGTCCATACAATGCTTCAAACGGAGCCATCTTAATGCTCGCCTGATAGCTATTGTTGTACGCAAACTCTACCAATCTCAGATGTCGATCCCATCCTCCACCAAAATCCAAAACACAAGCTCTCAGCATATTCTCAAGCGTCTGAATAGTACGCTCGGACTGACCATCAGTCTGTGGATGAAACGCAGTGCTAAAACGAAGCTGGGTCCCCAAAGCTGTCTGTAAACTCCTCCAGAAATGTGAGACAAATTTTGGGTCTCTATCAGATACTATTGAGATTGGCACTCCATGCAATCTCAATATCTCATCCAAATAAAGCTGAGCAAGCCGCTCACGAGACCAAGTAATCTGCATAGGTAGGAAATGAGCAGACTTCGTCAATCTATCCACAATCACCCATATTGCATCATAGCCGCTCGAAGTCCTCGGCAAACCGACAACAAAATCCATCGTGATATGATCCCACTTCTACTCGGGTATCAGAAGGCTCTGTAGCTTACCAGCTGGTACTCAATGTTTAGTCTTCACTTGCTGACATGTCAAACATTGAGCTACAGCTCTACCAATATCCCGCTTCATGCCATTCCACCAGAAGTGAGTCTTCAGATCCTGGTACATCTTAGTCCCACCAGGATGTACAGAATAAGGAGAATAATGTGCTTCCTTCAATATCTCCTCTCGAATCTCCAGATCTGCTGGTACACATAGACGTCCTCTGTAACGAAGAACTTCAGAATCATCACAAGTAAAACCTTCAAGATCACCACTCCTCAGTTGATCTCAAATTTTCGTCAAGTAAGGATCTAAACTCTGTTTCTCTCGAATCCTTTCCAACAGAGTAGGCTGTATGACCATAGTCATCAGTCTCGCAGTCATCCCATGAGTAACTACTTCAAGAGACAACCTTCGCATCTCCTCCACTAGGACAGGCTGTTGAGTGATACTCATACTCAAGGTCGCCACAGCCTTCCTACTCAAGGCATCGGCAACAACATTAGCCTTACTAGGATGATACAGAATGGAAATATCATAATCCTTCAGTAATTCCAACCATCTCCGTTGCCGTAGATTCAACTCTTTCTGTGTAAACAGATACTTAAGGCTCTTGTGATCAGTATAGACTTCACAATGCTCTCCATAAAGATAGTGGCGCCATAACTTCAGAGCAAAAACTACCGCTGCTAACTCCAAGTCATGAGTAGGGTAGTTCTTCTCGTACTCCTTTAATTGTCTTGAAGCATATGCAATCACTTTACCTTGTTGCATCAACACGCAACCCAAGCCACTATGCGAGGCATCACTAAAGATTACAAATCCTTCGCCCATCATAGGTAATGCAAGAATAGGGGCTGTCATCAACCTCAGCTTAAGCTCATTGAAGCATTCTTGGCACTCATCACTCCAAACATACTTAACCCCTTTACTGGTTAACCGAGTAAGAGGCGTAGAGAGTTTCGCAAAACTCTCCACAAATCGTCGATAGTACCCGGCTAAACCAAGAAAACTCCGCACCTCAGAAATCGTCGTCGGTCTAGGCCAGTCTCGAATTGCCTCAACCTTCTTAGGATCTCAACCTTCTTAGGATCAACAGCTACTCCCGAAGCAGAAATCACATGGCCTAAAAAGGCTACTTCTCTCAACCAGAATTCACATTTCTTCAGCTTAGCATACAACTTCTTTTCTCGCAAGAGTTGCAGCACTAATCTCGGATGCTCCTCATGCTCCGCTCCGCATCATCACGGGAGTAAATCAAAATATCGTCAATAAAGACTACCACAAATTTGTCCAAGAAAGACTTAAAGACTCGGTTCATCATATCCATAAATACAGCAGGGGCATTCGTCAAACCAAAAGGCATGACAGTAAACTCATAATGCCCATACCGAGTTCTAAAAGCTGTCTTAGAGATATCCTCGGCCTTCACCTTCAACTGGTGGTAACCGAACTGAAGATCAATCTTAGAAAAGACACACGCTCCCTGTAATTGATCGAACAAATCATCAATACGTGGGAGGGGATATCTATTCTTGATGGTCACTTTGTTCAATTCCCGATAATCCACACATAGTCTAAGTGAACCATCCTTCTTCTTCACAAACAATACCGGCGCTCCCCAAGGCGACACACTGGGTCGAACAAAACCTTTATCTATAAGATCCTGCAGTTGCGCTTTCAACTCTCGCAATTCAGCTGGTGCCATTCTATAGGGTGTCTTCGAGATTGGCACGGTTTCTGGTACCACATCAATCACGAATTCAATCTCCCTATCAGGAGGCATCGAGGATAACTCAGAAAGAAATACATCCGGAAACTCACGAACAATTGAAATATCCTCGAGTCCTGGCACAACAGTGGGCACCTCAGTCACTGTCGCAAAATAGGCCATACATCCTCTACTCAACATTTGTCTGGCCTTAGAAGAAGAGATCGTCCCTGCAAACAGTGAACTTCTACATCCTTCAAAAACAAACTCTTCATGTCCAGGCTCACGAAAGATCACCGTCTTGGTTCCACAATCAATCGTAGCAAAGTATCGAGATAACCAATCCATGCCAAGGATTATATCAAAATCCTGCAACTGTCTCAATACCAATAAATCGGCAGGCATGATCCAAGGTCCTATTTGCACAGGACATCCCCAACAACCCTGCGTCACCTTCAAACTATGGTCGGGTACCCGCACCTCCTGTGTCTGGGGTAACGACCCTATCTCTAAACCATGATGCAATGCAAATGCTCTACTAACAAAGGAATGCGATGCACCAGTATCGAATAAAGTACGCGATCTAATGCCACAAATCAAAATAATATCTGCCACCACTCGATTAGCTATCGAGGCGTCCTCAATGTAGTACACTGAATTTCAGTGCATCGTACTGAACTTCTACAAATTGTAGAGTTCTAGTGAGAAAATGGCATAAGAGGCTATATGTGAGGCTTTGGCCAAGTTCGGGACTTGTGCGAAGTGTTTTCGGCGCAAAAGAGGCGTGAAAACGGACTTCGATAAGTTAAAACTGCAGAATTGGTAAAGTCTGCACTGGATTCCGGTATGTGAACTCTAATACCGGAATTGGAGCTTGGTATACCGGTATGTGAAATGGTATACCGGAATGCCGTGTTGAAACCGAGAAACCTAGCTCTCGGGTTTGTGAATTTTTCGGGGTATACCGGTATGTGAAAATGGCATACCGGTATACTCTGTGCGAAACAGTGAAAGCAGCTCTCGGGTTCTGCGGAATCCCTGAGGTATACAATGCCCAGAGTGGGCTGAGTGTTGTGTTGTGTGTGGAGAGGGGCATTTTGGTCTTTTCACATACGTGGGGGTATTTGAGAGGCTGGGAACACTCCCCTTTCACAGAGTTCTTCTTCCCCACTACTCCTCTCCCTCTCCTCTCACTTTCTCTCTCTAGAGATCTCTCCAAAAGCTTGGAGAAGTGGTGGATAAATCTTGGAAAAGGCTTCCAAAGGAGAAAAGAAGCTCCTTGGTGCAAGAAGAAGCTTGGGAATTTCGTGATTAAGGTTAGTACCTCACGTTTTGGGTTCAAACCTTGGATTTGATCCTTTGAAATGAGGTTTTTGGGAACCCTTGGCAATCTAAACCTCAAATGGAGGGAGATTGGCCACGAAATCTAGGGTTTGGCTTGCATGCATGCAAACCCTAGGTAGAATGAGGGCTTTTGCAATGAAGGGTTCTAAAAATATTTGGACCTTCGATAATTACAATTGAGGCATAGGAAATCATGTTAGAACACTTGATTTCCCATATTGAGATGGATTTAGGGTTCGTAATGAGTAACGAACCATTTTTTTTCTTGTAGAAGCTTGGGTTGAAGCAAGAACTCAAGGCTTGGACACTTAGGAGCTTGAAGAGTACAAGAAATTGGAAGCTCTTAAGGTGGGTTTGTGTTTACCGAAGTGATTAGGTCACTTCCATGTCTAGGGTAATTATCCATTTAAAAAAATAAAATGGTATGTGTTGAGAACCCTAGCATTTTGCATGTTGGCAAAGGTAAAATCATGATAGGTAGAACAATGAACTCCTATTGCATGATGGATATTTCAAGTACAATTCAATTATTTATACTTGTTGCATGGTTGCATGTACGATTAAACCTAGTGTTATTGAACATAGGTTGGACATATGAGAATTTAACCTAGTGTCATTGAACATAGGTTGGACATGTGAGTATTTAACCTAGTGTCATTGAACATAGGTTGGACATGTGAGTATTGAACCTAGTGTTATTGAACATAGGTGAGGCATAGTGACTTGAACCTAAGATCATAAGAATTAGGTTGGCAAGTAATGTGAATGATTGGGATGTGCGACGATTTTGCTATCCCGGGTATGCGACGATTTCGCTACCTATGCCATGAGTTGGCGGTGATGATTGGGATGTGCGACGATTTTGCTATCCCGGGTATGCGACGATTTCGCTACCTATGCCATGAGTTGGCGGTGATGATTGGGATGTGCGACGATTTTTCTATCCCGGGTATGCGACGATTTCGCTACCTATGCCAAGAGTTGGCGGTGATGATTGGGATGTGCGACGATTTTGCTATCCCGAGTGTGCGACGATTTCGCTACTCGAATTGGAGGTGACGATTTCACTCCTTAAATGTTGGAACTAATATGGTGAGACGGCGATTCCGAAACCATAAGTAAATGACAAGTAAAAGAACTTGGTCATTGTGAGACATAGGATGAACCTAGGAGAGAATGATAAATTATATTTCATTTGGTTGCATCCTTTATGTTTATTTACTAAGCATGTAAATAATTGTTGCATAGTTATATATGATCTAACTTATGCATATGGTGTTTCTTTGGACCTGGTGGGTCGAGCTTCTCTCTTGGGTGGCCTTACCCACTGGGAACTATGTTTATAGTTCTCACCCCCCATTTTCCAGGTCCTTCCGCGAGTGAGGCGGCAGAGCGAGGCAAGGGTTTGGCTCTTTAGATAGCGGCCCTTCCATTTTTGGTGATGCATAGAGTTGTACCCCTACTTTGGACTATGATAGCATAGGGGATTTTCATTCTTGTCTGAATGTTGTATATTCCATAGTTTTGGAACATGATGTATGGAATGAAAGTGAAAGAAAAGAAAAATTTGGACATGTATATTGTGCCTTGTGATGTAATAGAAGTAGAACTTCTTTATGTTGATGCTTTCCTTGTGCAACTCTTGTACTCCGTTCCTAGTTGGGACATTGTGGATAAGCTTGTGTTGTGACGCCTTGGGCGGGTAGAAAGGACTCTATCCGTTCGGCGGGTCTGGGGCATGCGCCCGTGAGGTTATCCTTTCCACCTAGTTGGTGTTAAAGGGCCAGCGGGGCGTGACACTCAATCTGAGCGGCATAGACTCGGCCGCTCGTCGGTGGCTGGCGTCGATCCGGCTTTCGTGTCATAGAAGATTGGTCCTGACTAAACACCGGGGAAGCTCCAGATATTTGCGGTGGGGAGAAAGGTACAGACGCCATAGATGGAGCTGCTACAAGTCTGGGACAAGTCCTCCTCAAATGTCCCGGCTGTCCACACTCATAACATTGACCCTCTCGCCGATCACGGAGATTAACCAAATGAGGTCCTCCACAAATCACACATCTAGGAGGTCCCTTCTGCTGTTGTCGCTGCTGGCGAAATCCTCCAGACTGCTGTCGGCTAGAAGATCCACGTCCCTGGAAATGCGATCGCGGTGGAGGTCTAGGCGGTCGCCTGCTACTCGATTGCCCTCCATCATCAGGTGTTGGGCGCTTCCTCTCCTGACCCTAAGCTAGGTCCACAAGCTGCCCCTTCGTCACAAATGTCCCTCGCTCTACCCACAGAGATTGCTCGATAGTGGCATCCAAAGTCTGAAGTCTCTGCGAGTGGACAAATGAAAATATCTCGGGTCTCAAACCCTTCTCTTACAGATAGACCTTCTGTATCTCATCTCTCGCAGTAGTAGGCACGTAGTTGAGCAATCTAGTAAACTCCCTCGCATACTCCTGCACCGAACGATTCCCTTGCTTCAGATTCTTCAAATCTTCTTCTATCTTCATCTTCACACTACTGGGAAAATATGCTCCATACATAATCCCCCGAAACTCGCTCCAAGTCATCTGTAGAGGGTTCAAGGACCTATGGTCACGGGTCCTCCTCCACCAAACATGAGCATCACCAGATAGACAATGAACTGCCATATGCACCTGTTCCCGTGCTGGCACGAACAGATCCTCAAACAACTTCTCCATCTCGCAAATCCAAGCTTCTACCACCCATGGTTCTATGCTACTACCATTAAATCGGGGTGGATCAAACCTACAGAAGCGAGCCAATCTATCCGCCATCCGCTCCTGCTCTTCTTCAGAAAGTGTAATACTTGAGATTTTAGGGTTTCTAGACTCGACGGAATTCGGGCGCCCGGAAGTGGCGAAGTGGACGCCCGAATGTTCCGGACCCTACTGCATGTTGTGGACGATCCGGTTGTGGCCGACGGAGATTGGATCTGGACGCACGATTCGGACGCCCGGACGAGGATCCGGTTTTGAGCTGTTGACGTGGAGGGCCACGTGTCGCGACGCAGGACACGTGTCGATCGCCGGAGACACGCCGCCCCACCGCCTGATGACTGTTGATCGACCGCTTGGCCGCGCGACGACACCTGTACGGCAGGATTTCCGGACGCCCGGAAATGGAGAAGTGGGCGCCCGAAAGTGGGAGTTTTGGCAGCCTATAAATAGGCGTGGACCTGTTGGATTTTGGTGTAATCCCACTTCGTGATTTCGGATTCTAGAGAGAGAAAGTGGGTTTAGGGCCATGTGTTGGCATAGTTTGTAACCCAGCTTGTTCTCCTCTATCCTGCTGATCGGATCTGGTGCTGAGCTGTTATTCTGCTGGAGTTAGCAGTTTCCTTAGAGGTTTTGACAGATCAGGGTGCTGCCAGAGTTCCTTATCTTGGAGGGTTGGATCTGAGGCGTGTTCTTTCCCCACCGTGGTTGGATTAGCTTTTCAGGTGGGTTGATGTTTGCCAGATTCAGTGGACTTCCTCCTACATGTTTTATCTCATGTTAGCATAATATGATATGATGTTGTTTGGATTATGTTAGCATGATTGGATTATGATATGTGGATATTGGATTATGATATTGGGATTATGATAGTATGCCATGCTAAGATTATGTAGAGATGCCATGTTAGAGTGAGACTGATCTATAGACTGCATGGGCATGTTCTGATCTTAGATGTGCTAATGATATGTATATGAGCATGCATTTCTTTGTATCATATTGTTGCATGATTGGACCTACACCTATTCTATTGATTCCTTGTACCAGTTGTTGTACATGTAGTGTAGGTGATCATGTTGTGGCTCGTGCTATGTTGTTGTACCTCCTCTTTGTGATAGAGTCGAGAGCCTCCTCTTTGTGGTAGAGTAGAGATGATTGTGAGCACTGGAGCATTGATTGTGCCGAGGGCACGTGGTTCTTTGTAAGAACATGGATTGGGTCATACTAGTTGATTATCCTTTGTGGTGCCGAGGGCACAGTGGATTGGGTCTTACTTGTTGACTATCCTTTGAGGTGCCGAGGGCACATGATCCTTTGTTGACCCAGTCGTGTCGATCATATACCTGCGGGTGCTTGGCGGTTACTATGGGTTTACTTTGCTCGGTTGGGTCGCTCCCACGAGTACCACTCTAGAGTTGGCATGTTCCGTACAGAGGGTTGTACGAGGGGCTAGTTACAGACGGGCTTCCTGTACTAGTCGGCTCCCTGGAGGGTTGAGCAGCTCCCTGTAGGGTTGAGCGTGATCAGGCCGCATGGTATGGTATTGTATTGAGAGGTATTGTATGGCGAGAGCTAGGTACAGATGGAGTTCCTGTACTAGCTGGTTCGCAGTATTGGGTATTGTATTATGTATGATAGTCCTCATTTGGTTCGGTATATTCAGTTCATTAGTATTCATACTGACAGTTGAGCTTTGTGCATAGTAGTGGTAGTATATCTCCTACTCTACTCTTTTATTGCTCTATTCATATCTCTTGAGATTGAGGACTTAGTGGGCAGATCGCTGAGGCTGGTGGTGGCGGTACCCACTGAGGACTACTTGATTGATAGTAGTTCTCACACCCATTGGTGACATCTTTTTGCAGAGTCTTCTTCCCCAGTCGTCGTGCATACTGAGCGCGGAAAGGAGACCGTCGGGTAGAGCTATTCCCGGATATTTGGCTAGAGGTATACCCATTTTGGATAGATGGTTGAGTCTGTACATACTATGTGATGTTGATATCAGTTTGTATATGAGAGTTATTTGTGAGAGTTTATTGATGGTTATGGATGATGTATGTACAGTGATCTTTTGATATATTTATATAGCAGCTCTGTTGATACCTTTTAGCTCTGTGTGTTTGATTGATGGATGTTGTTGTTTCGCTTCGTATACATGGTAGAGATACTGTGTATGCGGCGGATCTGGTCATGCGCCTGGGAAGAGGTAACCCGGGGCGTGACAGATTAAGTTGGTATCAGAGCTTTAGGAATAGGTCAGAGAGGGCCTAGGAAAACCTATTTATAACAGACCTAAAGATGACGTGAGATGAGTCGTGATTGATGATCGCGAAAGTCAAGAGAATTGGGTTTTGAATCCTTCCTTGTGTAGATGAGAGTGATTGAGGGATTATGCTTCTGATTTTATTATGATAGAAGCAGCGTGTAATGGTGAATTGACAGATAATTTGAGAAGAAAAGAAGTGTCCTTTGACTTTCGTAGATTAGTGAGTTGAGTTTTGTGGTTAATCGGACAATTTATTGTGAATTTGAGCAGGTTGTTTACTCTTGATCCGGATAGACCTTGATAGAAGCTTGTAAAATCGGTTTTGGACGCCTTGGGTAATGAGTGCATGAACGAGATGATAAAAATTGAACGACGCTTGAACTTAGAAACATTCCTAGATGGGGATTATCTGGAGAGGTCTCGAACTGTGATTCCGAATTCTGCGAGTGATTGAAAGGAGCAAAATAGGATGTATTTTACTTTCAACAGGGAGCCTTGAGTGAAGGTTAACCTGGGGCTCAGCCCTAGTTTGAGCTTGTATCAGAGCCTAGATACGAATAGGTAGGTCGATGGCTGCCTAGGAAACCTAAGATAAACAGACCTAAGGTTGAATGACGTGAGAGACGTAATTGATCGCGAAAGTCAAAGATTGGGTTTTTTTTGAATCCTTCCTTGTGTAGGAAGAGTGATTGAGGGATTATGCCTTCTCTTATCAGCGGATGACTTATGTTGGCAGCAGACGACATAATAATCTGAGAAGAAAAAGAAGTGTCCTTCTAGACTTTCGTTGGATTGGGTCGTGAGTTGATTGTGGTCCTAATCGGGTATTCTGTTGCAGGTTGTTACTATGCCTCCTCGACGACCATTTGCGAGCGAGCGCATCCGACGCCTTCGGATATGCCTGAGCAGACGGGACCTAGTGAACGGCCCGCTTTGCAGGAGCAGCTAGCAGATATAGCTGCAGTTGGAAGGCAGCAGAGTGCCTTGTTGCAAAAGATGTGTGATGTGATGCTTTCTCTACGCCTCGAGCCATGGAACCTCAGGCGGCGACGACTCCAACTACATCTCAACCTGGAGAAGGAAGTACTCAGCCTAGTCAAGTGCTTTCTGAAGAGGAGCAGGAGCGGATGGCGGATAGATTGGCTCGCTTCTGTAGGTTTGATCCACCACGATTCAATGGTAGTAGTATAGAACCGTGGGTGGTTGAAGCCTGGATTTGTGAAATGGAGAAGTTGTTCGAGGATCTCTTTGTGCCAGCACGAGAGCAGGTGCATATGGCAGTGCATTGTTTATCTGGTGATGCACATGTCTGGTGGAGGAGGACCCGTGATCATAGGTCCTTGAATCCTCTACAGATGACTTGGAGTGAATTTCGGGGAATCATGTATGGAGTGTATTTTCCGAGTAGTGTGAAGATGAAGATAGAAGAGGATCTGAAAAACCTGAAGCAAGGGAATCGCTCGGTGCAGGAGTATGCGAGGGAATTTACTAGATTGCTCAACTGTGTTCCCTCAGCAGCACGAGATGAGATTCAGAAGGTCTATCTTTATGAGAAGGGTTTGAGACCCGAGATCTTTCCATTTGTCCACTCGCAGAGACTTCAGACTTTGGATGCTACTATTGAGCAATCTCTGTGGGTAGAGCGTGGGGCATTTGTGACGAGAGGACAGCATGTGGACCCAGCTCAAGGTCAGGAGAGGAAGCGCCCGGCGCCTGATAATGGAGGACAATCAAGTAGCAGACGACCGCCTAAACCTCCTCAGCAATCGCGTTTTCAGAAACGTGGATCTTATAATCG
Source organism: Puya raimondii (assembly GCA_016920855.1). Classification (NCBI taxonomy): domain Eukaryota; kingdom Viridiplantae; phylum Streptophyta; class Magnoliopsida; order Poales; family Bromeliaceae; genus Puya; species Puya raimondii. The sequence continues at coordinate 131,987,585 of JABWPP010000050.1, forward strand.
TCAGCAGTCTGGAGGATATCGCCAGCAGCGATCACAGCAACAGCAGTCGGGGGGACCTCCCCGATGTGCGATTTGTGGAGGACCTCATTTTGCTTATCTTTGTGATCGACGAGAGGGTCGATGTTTTGAGTGTAGGAAGGTAGGACACATAAGGAGGGCATGCCCCAGACTTGTAGCAGCCCCTTCTATGGCGTATGTACCCTTTACCCCACCGCAGTATTCTGGAGCTTCCCCGGTATTTTCTAAGGAGCGATCTTCTATGCCACGACAGCAGGATCGACGCCAGCCACCGGCGAGCGGGTGAGTTTATGCCGCCCAGATTGAGGATCCTACGATAGCTGATCGAGTGGTGGCAGGTATAGTTTTGATTTGTGGCATTAGATCGCGTACTTTATTCGATACTGGTGCATCGCATTCCTTTGTTAGTAGGACATTTGCATTGCATCATGGTCTAGAGATAGGATTGTTACCCCAGGCACAGGAGGTGCGGGTACCTGACCATAATTTGCAAGTGATTGAGGGTTGTGTAGGATGTCCTGTGCAAGTAGGACCTTGGATCATGCCTGTTGATTTATTAGTATTGAGACAGTTGCAGGATTTTGATGTAATCCTAGGCATGGATTGGTTATCTCGATATTTTGCTACGATTGATTGTGGATCTAAGACAGTAATCTTTCGTGAGCCTGGACATGAGGAGTATATTTACGAAGGTTGTAAAAGTTCACTGTTCGCAGTGACGATCTCTTCTTCTAAGGCCAGACAGATGTTAAATAGTGGATGTATGGCCTATTTAGCAACAGTGACTGAGGTGCCCACTGTTGAACCAGGACTCGAGAATATTTCTATTGTCCGTGAATTTCCGGACGTATTTCCTTCTGAGTTATCCTCGATGCCTCCTGATAGGGAGATTGAATTCGTGATTGATGTGGTACCAGGAACCGCGCCAATCTCGAAGACACCCTATAGAATGGCACCAGCTGAGTTGAGAGAGTTGAAGGCGCAATTACAAGATCTATTGGATAAAGGTTTTATTAGACCCAGTGTGTCGCCCTGGGGAGCGCCTGTGTTGTTTGTAAAGAAGAAGGATGGTTCACTTAGGTTGTGTGTGGATTATCGAGAATTGAACAAAGTGACCATCAAGAATAGATACCCCCTCCCACGTATCGATGACCTGTTCGATCAATTGCAGGGAGCGTGTGTCTTTTCTAAGATTGATCTTCAGTCCGGTTACCACCAGTTGAAGGTGAAGGCCGAGGATATTTCTAAGACGGCTTTTAGAACTCGGTACGGGCATTATGAGTTTACAGTCATGCCGTTTGGGTTGACTAATGCCCCTGCTGCATTTATGGATATGATGAACCGAGTTTTTAAGTCCTTCTTGGACAGATTCGTGGTAGTCTTCATAGATGATATTTTGATTTACTCCCGTGATGATGCGGAGCATGAGGAGCATCTGAGATTAGTGCTACAACTCTTGCGAGAGAAGAAGTTGTATGCAAAGCTCAAGAAGTGTGAGTTTTGGTTGAGAGAGGTTGCCTTTTTAGGCCATGTGATTTCAGCTTCGGGAGTAGCAGTTGACCCTAAGAAGGTAGAGGCGATTCGTGATTGGCCTAGACCGACGACCATTTCTGAAGTGCGGAGTTTTCTGGGTTTAGCCGGGTATTATCGACGATTCGTGGAGAGTTTTGCGAAGCTCTCTACGCCACTTACTCGGTTAACCAGGAAAGGGGTTAAGTATGTTTGGAGTGATGGGTGCCAAGCATGCTTTGATGAGCTTAAACAGAGATTGATGACAGCTCCTATTCTTGCACTACCTGTGATGGGCGAAGGATTTGTCATTTATAGTGATGCTTCGCATAGTGGCTTAGGTTGCGTGCTGATGCAACATGGCAAAGTGATTGCATATGCTTCAAGACAACTAAAGGAATATGAGAAGAACTACCCCACTCATGATTTGGAATTGGCGGCGGTAGTCTTTGCTCTGAAGCTATGGCGTCACTATCTTTATGGTGAGCATTGTGAAGTGTATACAGATCATAAGAGTCTTAAGTATCTGTTTACACAGAAAGAGTTGAATCTACGGCAACGGAGATGGTTAGAATTATTGAAGGATTATGACATCTCTATTTTATACCATCCCGGTAAAGCAAACGTTGTTGCCGATGCTTTGAGTAGGAAGGCTGTGGCAACTTTGAGTTTGTGTATTACTCAACAGCCTGTCCTAGTGGAGGAGATGCGGAGGTTATCTCTTGAGGTAGTTACTTCTGGGACGACGGCGAGGTTGATGACCCTAGTCTTGCAGCCCACTCTGTTGGATAGGATTCGAGAAAAACAGAGTGAAGATTCTTACTTGGTGAAGATTCAAGATCAACTGAGGAGTGGAGATCTTGAAGGTTTTTCTTGTGATGATTCTGGAGTTCTCCATTTTAGAGGACGTCTATGTGTACCAGCAGATCAGGAGATTCGAGAAGAGATATTGAAGGAAGCACATTATTCTCCTTATTCTGTACATCCTGGAGGGACAAAGATGTACCAGGATCTGAAGACGCATTTTTGGTGGAATGGTATGAAGCGGGATATTGGTAGAGCTGTAGCTCAATGTTTGACATGTCAGCAAGTTAAGGCTGAACATCGAGTACCAGCGGGTAAGCTACAGAGTCTTCCAATACCTGAGTGGAAATGGGATCACATCACGATGGATTTCATCGTAGGATTGCCGAGGACTTCGAGCGGCTGTGATTCTATTTGGGTGATTGTTGATAGGCTGACGAAGTCTGCTCATTTTCTGCCTATGCAGATTACTTGGTCACGTGAGCGACTTGCGCAGCTGTATATGGATGAGATATTGAGATTGCATGGAGTGCCAATCTCAATAGTATCTGATAGAGACCCAAGGTTTGTTTCTCATTTCTGGAAGAGTTTACAAACAGCTTTGGGGACTCAGCTTCGGTTTAGCACTGCGTTTCATCCCCAGACTGATGGTCAGTCCGAGCGCACTATACAGACACTCGAGGATATGCTGAGAGCTTGTGTCTTGGATTTTGGTGGAGGTTGGGATCGACATATGAGATTAGTAGAGTTTGCGTACAACAATAGCTATCAGGCGAGCATTAGGATGGCTCCGTTTGAAGCGTTGTATGGACGCAAATGTCGATCACCTCTGTATTGGGATGACGTTGGTGAAAGGAAGACGTTGGGACCAGACCTTTTGCTTGAAGCCGAAGAGAAAGTGAAAATGATACGGCGGCATATCGAGACGGCTCAGAGTAGGCAGAAGAGTCATTCTGATACTCGGAGGCGAGATCTAGAGTTTCAGGTTGGTGATCATGTATTCTTGAAGGTCTCACCATCGAAGGGCATACGGAGATTTGGGATTCGCGGAAAGCTTAGTCCGCGATTTATTGGTCCATTTGAGATCTTAGAGAGAGTTGGACCTGTAGCATATCGGTTAGCCCTTCCGCCTCGACTTGCAGGAGTGCACGATGTCTTTCATGTATCTGTTCTGAGGAGATACATGCATGATCCTTCCCATGTGATCGATTTTTCTCCACTGGAGCTTTCTGAGGATTTGCAGTACGAGGAGCGACCGATACGAATTCTTGCTCGTGAGACGAGGGAATTGCGTAATCGGGTCATACCTTATGTAAAGGTACAGTGGGATTTTCATGATGATAGAGAGGCGACATGGGAGTTGGAGACTATTATGCAGAGATCTTATCCCCACCTATTTGTATCTTGAGGTGAGTGCCTTAGTTTCGAGGACGAAACTATTGTAAGGAGGGGAGAATGTAATACTTGAGATTTTAGGGTTTCTAGACTCGACGGAATTCGGGCGCCCGGAAGTGGCGAAGTGGACGCCCGAATGTTCCGGACCCTACTGCATGTTGTGGACGATCCGGTTGTGGCCGACGGAGATTGGATCTGGACGCACGATTCGGACGCCCGGACGAGGATCCGGTTTTGAGCTGTTGACGTGGAGGGCCACGTGTCGCGACGCAGGACACGTGTCGATCGCCGGAGACACGCCGCCCCACCGCCTGATGATGACTGTTGATCGACCGCTTGGCCGCGCGACGACACCTGTACGGCAGGATTTCCGGACGCCCGGAAATGGAGAAGTGGGCGCCCGAAAGTGGGAGTTTTGGCAGCCTATAAATAGGCGTGGACCTGTTGGATTTTGGTGTAATCCCACTTCGTGATTTCGGATTCTAGAGAGAGAAAGTGGGTTTAGGGCCATGTGTTGGCATAGTTTGTAACCCAGCTTGTTCTCCTCTATCCTGCTGATCGGATCTGGTGCTGAGCTGTTATTCTGCTGGAGTTAGCAGTTTCCTTGGAGGTTTAACAGATCAGGGTGCTGCCGGAGTTCCTTATCTTGGAGGGTTGGATCTGAGGCGTGTTCTTTCCCCACCGTGGTTGGATTAGCTTTTCAGGTGGGTTGATGTTTGCCAGATTCAGTGGACTTCCTCCTACATGTTTTATCTCATGTTAGCATAATATGATATGATGTTGTTTGGATTATGTTAGCATGATTGGATTATGATATGTGGATATTGGATTATGATATTGGGATTATGATAGTATGCCATGCTAAGATTATGTAGAGATGCCATGTTAGAGTGAGACTGATCTATAGACTGCATGGGCATGTTCTGATCTTAGATGTGTTAATGATATGTATATGAGCATGCATTTCTTTGTATCATATTGTTGCATGATTGGACCTACACCTATTCTATTGATTCCTTGTACCAGTTGTTGTACATGTAGTGTAGGTGATCATGTTGTGGCTCGTGCTATGTTGTTGTACCTCCTCTTTGTGATAGAGTCGAGAGCCTCCTCTTTGTGGTAGAGTAGAGATGATTGTGAGCACTGGAGCATTGATTGTGCCGAGGGCACGTGGTTCTTTGTAAGAACATGGATTGGGTCATACTAGTTGATTATCCTTTGTGGTGCCGAGGGCACAGTGGATTGGGTCTTACTTGTTGACTATCCTTTGAGGTGCCGAGGGCACATGATCCTTTGTTGACCCAGTCGTGTCGATCATATACCTGCGGGTGCTTGGCGGTTACTATGGGTTTACTTTGCTCGGTTGGGTCGCTCCCACGAGTACCACTCTAGAGTTGGCATGTTCCGTACAGAGGGTTGTACGAGGGGCTAGTTACAGACGGGCTTCCTGTACTAGTCGGCTCCCTGGAGGGTTGAGCAGCTCCCTGTAGGGTTGAGCGTGATCAGGCCGCATGGTATGGTATTGTATTGAGAGGTATTGTATGGCGAGAGCTAGGTACAGATGGAGTTCCTGTACTAGCTGGTTCGCAGGTATTGTATTATGTATGATAGTCCTCATTCGGTATATTCAGTTCATTAGTATTCATACTGACAGTTGAGCTTTGTGCATAGTAGTGGTAGTATATCTCCTACTCTTTTATTGCTCTATTCATATCTCTTGAGATTGAGGACTTAGTGGGCAGATCGCTGAGGCTGGTGGCGGTACCCACTGAGGACTACTTGATTGATAGTAGTTCTCACACCCATTGGTGACATCTTTTTGCAGAGTCTTCTTCCCCAGTCGTGCATACTGAGCGCGGAAAGGAGACCGTCGGGTAGAGCTATTCCCGGATATTTGGCTAGAGGTATACCCATTTTGGATAGATGGTTGAGTCTGTACATACTATGTGATGTTGATATCAGTTTGTATATGAGAGTTATTTGTGAGAGTTATGGATGATGTATGTACAGTGATCTTTTGATATATTTATATAGCAGCTCTGTTGATACCTTTAGCTTTGTGTGTTTGATTATGGATGTTGTTTCGCTTCGTATACATGGTAGAGATACTGTGTATGCGGCGGATCTGGTCATGCGCCTGGGAAGAGGTAACCCGGGGCGTGACAGAAAGCACTTGACTCGGCTGAGTACTTCCTTCCCTGGGCTGAGATGTAACTAGAGTAGTTGCCGCCTGAGGTTCTATGGCTCGAGGCGTAGTATTCTGCTGCTGGGAATAAGCGTCGCACATCTTCTGTAGTTGGTTTTCCGCATTACTTTATCGCATTGAGATTTGTGATTTTTATTTATACACCTATTCACCCCCCTCTAGGTGATTGATATACTCTAGATAGATCCTAGGGCACCCCCTATCTTACAGACATATCCACGAGGACTATCACGAATCCACAACATCATACCTGCGGCCTGAACATGCTCTACCCGTAGGGAGCCAACTAGTACAGGCAAACACCCTCTGCACTAGAACTCGTACAACCCTCTGTACGAAAAACCAACTCCGGAGCGGTACTCGTGCGAGCGACCCAACCGAGTATAGTATCACAACACGTATCAGCGCCAAGCACCCACAGGTATATGATCGACAGACTGGGTCAAACAAGGAATCACGTGCCCTCGGCACCTCAAAGGATAATCAACAACAAGTATGACCCAATCAATGCTCCAGTGCTCTCAATCAACTCAACTCTACCAAAAAGAGGAGGTACAAACAACATAGCACGAGCCACAACAGATCACCTACACTAGTATGTACAACAACTGGTACAAGGGATATCAACAGGATAGGTGTAAGCTAGATCATGCATCAAGAATATAAGGAAATCATGCATGCAAATCAGGTATCACAACCTCATCTATGATCATATCATACATATGCATCAATCTCAACTAGAGCATGTCACAACTCACATAATCCCAACAATATCATATCATCATATCATAATTCCAACAATATCATATCATTCAAACATGATCCCAACAATATCATATCATCATATCATAATTCCAACAATATCATATCATGCTAACATGAGAGTAAGCACATAGAAGGAAATCCACTGAATCTGGTAAACATCAACCCACCTCAAGAGCTAATCCAACTACGGTGGGGAACAACTGTAATCTCAGATCCAACCCTCCAAGATATACCGAACTCGAGCAGTACTCCGATCTGAATATACCTCCAAAAGACTGCTAACTCCAACAGAATAACAGCTCAGAACCAGATCAGAACAACACAGTAGAGGAGAACAAGCTAGATCACAACTAATGCCAACACATGGCCCTACTCTAGCTTTCTCTCTCTAGAAAATGGATTTCACGAAGTGGGAAATGCACTCAAGCAACCAGGGGCTCACCTATTTATAGGCTCCCAAAAACATCACATTCGGGCGCTCGAATCCCACTTTCGGGCGTCCGAAAATCCAAAACGCCAGGTGTCAACTGGCGGCCAGGCGGTCGGCGGTGGTCGGCAGGCGGTGGGGCGGTGTGTCTCCGACGGTCGACACGTGTCCAGCAACACGACACGTGGCTCTCCACGTCACAAGCCCAATCCGGATCCACAATCCGGGCGTCCGAATCCTGCATCCAGATCCAAATCACGTCAGCCACTTCCAGACCATCCAAAATGTCCACTGGCTCCGAAACATTCGGGCGTCCACTTTCCATGTTCCGGGCGCCCGAAATGTCTCAAGTCCAGAAACCGCTCAAAATGCTAAGTATTACAGATTCTTTACTAGATAAGTGTAAACTTCTTGAAAAGGAAAATAAATCTCGCTTGGATAAAATCAATTTTCTTACCAAGCAGTACACTGAATCTAGAGGGTCCAACATGGAGACGACTAAGACTATTTTTCAACTCAAATCTGATCTCAATCAATTCTCATTAGGAAGGAGCAAACTTGATAAGATGTTGGGACTTGGTCAAACTAATAAATTTGGACTCGGTTATGAACGAACATATGTTGAGCATGTCCAAAAAACCATAGATGAAAATCCTAAACAAGCTCCACCAATGGTTTCAGGTACGTCTATATCTCACGAAAATAAATTTGCTGATAAGATTTTCATCCTAAACAAGCTCCACCGAGGCAGAAGAGGTGGTGTTGTTGGATGCCATTGCTCCTCTTGGATGAAGCAATAGCTATCAATCGAATATTTATATATAGGTCTCTTATCAGCAATATTGGATTTGGTCTCAAAGATGGAGGGTGAAGTCATGTCCCACCGGGCGTGCCATTTTGTCTGCCGCCACGAACGAACCAGCCCCGCCGCAGGCTTTGTCTCCGGCGAGTGGTCATTTATGGTACAAATTAGATTTATTTTAGTTTTGATTTGGAATCAGGATTATAGGTTCATGACTTCCAGCAGACTCAAAAATCTGCTGTTAATTACCCTACACTTTCACTGTTAAGGAACCCTCAATTAAGAGACCGAATGTAAATGCTGATAATAAAAGAGACCAAAGTATGAAGATAAAATTTTATTAATATAATTTGCTGTGTACATAGCTTAAGCAGGGGCATACCCCCATTGTACATGAATTTTGTAAAATTAAAATGCTCAGTTTATGGACTTGGTGGTCGAAATTGAGTTGAACTTAAATTTAATTTGCTTAGTTTAACAACTCGGCAGTCAGATTGGGTTGAGTTTAAATTTAATTTGCTCAGTTTAAAGACTTGGCGGTCAAATTGAGTTTGAATTTGAATTTAATTTGCTCAGTTTAACGACTTGGCGGTCAATTTGAGTTGAGTTTAAATTTAATTTGCTCAGTTTAACGACTTGACGGTCATTTGTTCGGTTTAACGACTTGACGGTCATTTGTTCGGTTTAACGACTTGACAGTCATTTGTTCAGTTTAATGACTTGACGGTCATTTGTTCAGTTTAACGACTTGACGGTCATTTGTTCAGTTTAACGACTTGACGGTCATTTGAATTTGGGTTGTTCAGTTTAACGACTTGGCAGTCAGATTGAGTTGAGCTTCATTTGATTTGCTCAGTTTAACGACTTGGCGGTCAAATCAAGTAGAGTTTGATGTTGGCTTGTTTAGTTTAACGACTTGGCGGACAATTGATCAATTTATCGACTTTATGGTCATTTGTTCTGTTTAACGACTTGACGGTCATTTGTCCAGTTTAACGACTTGACGGTCATTGTTCAATTTAACGACATGACGGTCATTTGTTAAGTTTAACGACTTGACGGTCATTTATTTTTGGGTTATGAGTCGATTAAGTTGAATTTAGCTCGGTTTGAACTGTTGATTTGCTTCGGCTCGGGCGGAGCTGATTTACTTAAGTTGGATCATTCTGGTTGGGTTCAGGTTGAATTGATTTGAACACCTTGTATTCGATTTGAGTTGAGCCACTTTAGGCTTGTTTGGCCCTTTTTAATTTGGTTTGGGTCAAACTTCTATGCTTTGGTCTAGGACCCATTGAAATTTGATTTGGATCGAGCCCTTATAACTTGGTTCGAGGCCCTCCGTATTTGGTCCATGTGAGTCTTTGATGAAAGCTCATTATGGCGGAAAGCCATCTTTGGCTCATGATAAAAATTCTTTTTCGATTCATGAAGTTAGTTCATGATATGAGCCTGTGATGAAAGTGCATTCTGGCTCATAAGATTAATTCATGATAGAAGCTCATCTTTGGTTCATGAATTTCATTCATGATAGAAGCCCATTTGGAATGCCAATTGTGGTTCATGAAATTAATTCATGATAGAAACCTATCTTTGGTTCATGAAATTCGTTTATGATAGAAGTGTTAGAAAATTGCGTGCGATTAAGCGCAGCGGAAAAAGAAATCAAACAAATTTGATTTTTAAACTCGAGATCCGATCTCTAAAACCACGCAAAAAGATCTAATCTTCACCTTTGCGCGGATAGGTCTTCACTGTAATCTGATAATCATGGAATTGGTTCTCTTGAAGCCGCACAACCGTCAGGCCTCTACAGGTATCCACACGAGATTGCTAATCTGATCGATATCCTCACCGGGGTGCTAGCTCCCTTACAAAGGATGTCTTTCTTGCTAGAAGATCGAAGAGAAGAAGAGAGAGGGAGAGAGATGACGGCTATGGTTTTCTAAAGCCTCCCGTATCTTATAAAGAGGGATATAATCCCTTTTATAATAATATATTTACTATTAAGGATAATAATAAATCTAAGCTTAATTTTATCCTTTCCTTAATTGGTTAGATTGATTAAATCGTAATTTAATACAACTTGAACTCTATCCTAATTTGATCATATCAAATTAATAATACAATATTTGCACATAAGTCCTCTTATAATTTACTAACTGCTAGTAAGTCCTCTCTTACAACATTTGCACTTTAATACACTAATTTGTAATAATTACAAATTAGTCTAATTATCAACATATTGACAATTAGGTCCTTCGGCAATTCAAAAATTACGATCTAGTTATCCGATCAGTCACAATCTCTTATATGTGTGACCCCATAGGTTCTATTCTATCTGATAGTGAGATATATTCTGATCACTATCAACAATATCACTGAAACTCCTTTCAGTGGGTTGGAATAATTCCAACTCAGCCAAATGAGAATTATCAATCATCTAGATAATTCTCATGAGTCTCACAATCCACCAGTGACGCCTAGCAGCATGTAGTGGCATTCCAGTAGAATGGAATACTGAATCTCTTGGTGCAGTTACCGTGTGATAAAGTCCTTCTATCAAGAGTCACGACTAGACGGAGGTCATGAAATAGCTCGTCAAACCCCATCATCTGTCATATGTCAAATTTATTCGACTCGAGTTTTTTTTTTAATATCGAAAATTCTTTCCGCTATTAACTCTGCCCTGGCCAAGGTCTTCTAAACTCGGTCTCATAAATCACATAGGACTAACCCCCCTATCAACCAAGGGAGATAGATTCTGTATAGGTGCACACCCTATTCCTAGAGCAAACCTACTGCAGCCAACATGTCACGCCCCGCCGTGCCTTAACACTAACTAGGTGAGAGGACAACCCGCACGGGCGCGTGCGCCAGACCCGCCGTACGGACAGAGTCTCCCCTATCCGCCCAAGGCGTCACAACACAAGCATCAATACAATGTTCCAAACAGGAACCGAATACATGAGTTGCACAAGGGAAGCATCAACAAAAGAAGCATCTACTTCTATTACACCACATTTACACATTTATACATGCCGAATTTTTCTTTTCTTTACATTCATTACATCCAAATTTTCAAAGGTAGTTACATTTAACTACACCAAACTTTGCATAACCCTTATACTTTACTTGACCAAAAGTTTCGGGTATAACTTCTATACAAAATCAAAACAGGGAGGGGCCGCTATCTACTATGCCACGCCCATGCCTCTCTTCGTCGCCTTACTCGTGGATGGACCTGAAAATCATGGGGGTGAGAACTATAAACATAGTTCCCAGTGGGTAAGGCAACCCAGGGAGAAGCTCGACCCAGCAGGTCCAAAGAAAACAACACAAGCATAGGTTAGTTCATAATTAACCATGCATATTACATTTACATGTTAAATTTAAACATGAAAGGATGCAACCTCTATAAATGATCTATTTCATTTCCTCCTAGGTTCATCACACAAGTTCCTTTTCATTTAAATCATTAGTTCGGCATTGGGGTCAGATTCCCTGCACCACCAACCCATATCTCGAACCATTGGCATTGGTGTCAGAATCGCTGACCACCAACCCATTTCTCGAACCATTGGCGTTGGTGTCAGAATCGCTGACCACCAACCCATTTCTCGAACCATTGGCATTGGTGTCAGAATCGCTGTCCACCAACCCATTTTCTCGAATGCTTGGCATTGGTGTCAGAATCGCTGCTCCACCAACCCATTTTCTCGAATACTTGGCATTGGTGTCAGAATCGCTGCCCCACCAACCCATTTTTTCGAATATGTAGCACTTTGAATTTCGGTGCGTTGTTTCGAACTTTACTAAAATTTGATGAAGTTCGGAAAGAGCCGGTAATGGCTGGTGTGGAATTGGGTTCCGAAGGTTTCGAAACATTATGGGTGCGAGTGGGAACCCAGAAATCGAAGATTTCGAAGGAAAGGACCTACTGGAGCAAAACTGCTCACGGGGTCCGGACCCTGGAAACTGGGGTCCGGACAATGAAGTTCGTGGCCGGCTGCGGTCCGGACCCGAGTGCCACGGTCCGGACCCGAGCCGATGTCCGAGATGGGGAACGTACGGGTTCCGGACCCGGAACTTGAGGTCCGGACCCGAGCCGCGTGTTAGGTTGGGGTGCGTACGGGTTCCGGACCCTGATGCCAAGGTCCGGACTCGGCCTGCGCGCTGGTCGGTTATCAGTGCGGGGTTCGGACCCTACCCGCAAGGTCCGGACCCGGCTGAGGCAGAATGCCCAGCGAGGGGTATTTTGGTAATTTCGTGGGGGATAGGCTATATATAGAGGGCTAGGGTCCCTCTCCTCATTACTCCTCCATTTTTCCTCTCATTCCCTCTCCCTCTCCCTCACTTTCTCTCTCTAGAGATCTCTCCAAGGCTTGGAGAAGTGAAGGATTTGACCTTGGGAAAAGCTTCTAAGGTGGATTTGGAGCTTCTTAGTGCAAGAAGAAGCTTGGGAGCTAGGGCTTTGAGGTGAGTTCTTGTGATTTAGGATTTAAACCTTGGATTCAATCCTTTAGCATGAGGTTTTTGGAGACCCTAGGCAATCTAAACCACAAAACGTGGAGATTGGCCAAGAGATTTTGTGGTTTCACATGCATGCATGTGAAACCTAAGTAGATTTGGGGCTTTTGCCATGGGAGGTTCTAAAAATATTTGGACCTTCGGGAATTGCCATTGAGGCATAGGAAATCATGTTGGAACACTTGATTTCACATATTGAGTTGAATTTAGGGTTCGTAACGAGTAACGAACCGTTTTCTTGTAGAAGCTTGGGTTGAAGCAAGAACTCAAAGCTTGGACACTTAGGAGCTTGAAGAATACAAGAATTTGGAAGCTCTTGAGGTGGGTTTGTGTTTACCGAAGTGATTAGGTCACTTCCATATCTAGGGTAAATATCCATTTAAAGATAAAATGGTATGTGTTGTGAATCCTAGAATTTGCATGTTGGCAAAGGTAAAAATCATGATAGGATGAACAAGGAGATCCTATGGCATGATGTATATTTCAAGTATAATTCAAATATTAATACTTGTTGCATGGTTGCATGTATAGTTAAACCTAGTGTTATTGAACATAGGTTGAACATGAGGCTAAACCTAGTGTTATTGAACATAGGTTGGACATGAGGATTAAACCTAGTGTTATTGAACATAGGTTGGAACATGTGAGATTGAAACCTAGTGTCATTGAACATAGGTTTGACATGAGATTGGAACCTAGAGTCATGGAACCTAGGTTGATAATGAGAAAGTAAGCCTAGTGTTATTGAACATAGGCGAGACTTAGTGACTTGAACCTAAGGTCATGAGACTTAGGTTGGCAAGTGAAAAACGTGAATAACGGGATGTGCGACGATTTTGCTATCCCGGGTAGGCGACGATTTCGCTACCATGCCATGAGTTGGCCGTATTGAGACGGGATGTGCGACGATTTTGCTATCCCGGGTAGGCGACGATTTCGCTACCATGCCATGAGTTAGCCGTACCGACACGGGATGTGCGACGAGTTTGCGATCCCGGGTAGGCGACGATTTCGCTACCTCGCCTTGAGTTGGCGGTGTCGAGAGGGGATGTGCGACGAGGTTGCTATCCCGGATACGCGACGAGTTCGCTATCCATGCCATGTAATGGCGGTGTTGAGACGGGGTAGGCGACGATTTTGCTATCCCGAGTATGCGACGAGTTCGCTACTCGAACTAGGAGGTGACGAGTTCACTCCTCGAATATTGGAATAATTATGGTGAGACGGCGATTCCGAAACCATAAGTAAATGACAAGTAAATGAACTTAGTCAATGTGAGATATAGGATGAACCTAGGAGAGAATGATAAATTATATTTCATTTGGTTGCATCCTTTATGTTTATTTACAAGCATGTAAATAATTGTTGCATAGTTATATGTGATCTAACTTATGCATATGGTGTTTCTTTGGACCTGGTGGGTCGATCTTCTCTCTTGGGTGGCCTTACCCACTGGGAACTATGTTTATAGTTCTCACCCCATATTTTCCAGGTCCTTCCGCGAGTGAGGCGGCGGAGCGAGGCAAGGGTTTAGCTCTCTAGATAGCGGCCCTTCCATTTTGGTGACACATAGAGTGTACCCCTAGTTTTGGACTACGACAGCATAGGGGATTTTCATTATATGTATGAAATTGTATATTCCATCGTTTTGGAACATAGTGTATGGAATGAAAAAGAAAGAAAAGAAAAATTTGGACATGTATATTGTGCCATGTGATGTAATAGAAGTAGAACTTCTTTATGTTGATGCTTTCCTTGTGCAACTCTTGTACTCCGTTCCTAGTTGGAACATTGTGGATAAGCTTGTGTTGTGAGGTCTTGGGCGGATAGAAAGGACTCTATCCGTTCGGCGGGTCTGGTGCATGCGCCCGTGCGGTTATCCTTTCCACCTAGTTGGTGTTTAAGGCCCGGCGGGGCGTGACAGACTGAGGTGGTATCAGAGCATAGAAACGGTCTAGGTTGACCTAAGAAACCCTAGGATGGAAATGACCCTAGGAGTGTAGGCTCGTGAGTGACGAGATCTTTGATATGGCGAAAGATAGGTGATTGGGTTATGTCCTTATGCCTCTAGTTGGAAATAGAGGTAGATTCGAGGTGTGTCTTATTCTTCACCAAGAGTGTTCATGTTGGCGGCCGACAACATGAAAACTAAGTGAGGGGAATAAGGACCCTTGTGTGACTTTCGCCTAGATTGGGTTCACGTTTATTTTCGTGAAGTATAGTGTTGCGAATGACTTTGAAGGTCATGAAATGACCAAAGTCGTTGTGTTTTCAGGAGAAAATGGTACGTGGACGGCCTCCTACGAGGGCTGGGCTCGGAGGATCGAGCGCGGCTCCCGAACAACTCGGGGAGGGCGAGAACTCGGGTCTTCGTAATGAGTTGACCGAGTTGATGGGCGTGGTTCGGCGACAGGCCGAAGCCATGCAACGACAGGAGGAGCAAATTAAAAAGCTCCAAGACGAGATGGCGCAGCAAGCGGCTGCGGTTAGGGAGGAGAGAACGGGAGTACCTCCGGCCTCTGCTTCGGCACCGGCCGAGGAGGTGACACCGGCGCCGGCTGTGGCGCAACCGGCATCACCGATTGTAGCCGGTGGGTCGGGTACTCCTATGCCCGACTCCGACATGGAGGATGCGGAGCGAGAGCGCGCACTTGCGGCTCTCATGAGGTTCAAGAAGTTCAACCCGCCTATCTTCAGCGGGGAGAACGTGGATCCATGGGATGTGGAAACCTGGATCGACGCGATGGAGACGCTCTTCGAGGACCTCTATACCTTGGAGAGGGATAAAGTACATCTCGCCGTTCATTGCTTGGAGCGATCGGCGAAGGTGTGGTGGAAGGGAGTTCGGCGTGATCGACTCCCTAGCCTTCCGCCACCGACGTAGGAGGAATTTCGGGGTATGGTATTTGCTGCCTACTTCCCCGATAGCGAGAAAAGGAAACTTCAAGAAAGGTTCCGTAAGTTGAAACAAGGGAACCGTACTGTGCGCGAGTACGAGAGGGAGTTCTCGTACATTATAAATTGCGTACCGCACGTTGTCCGCGGAGAGTTGGACAAGGTCGATTGTTTCGTGCGCGGACTTCGACCGGAGATCTTTCGGGCGGTTCACGCCCTTAAGCTTAAGACCTTTGCGGAGGTCTTGGACCGTGCTCTTTGGGTGGAGCACGGGAATGCATGTGCGCGCGAGGAGCGCGAGTCTTGGGAGAAAGAAAAAGATAAAGAGAAAGGAAAGAAGCGACCGGCGGGTGGCTCGGGTGGGCAGTCTAGCTCTAAGCGGCCCCCGAAGCACTCGCAGTTGCAAAACCAATCGCGGGGGTTCCGACGGAATCGACCCGCAACCCAGTGCCCGATTTGTAGCGGCCCCCACCACCCTCAGCAGTGTGACTATCGTGAGGGCCGGTGCTACAAGTGCGGACAGCAAGGGCATATGCGGTACAACTGCCCGATGGATGATGGCCGAGCACCGTCGTCGGCATCGGCATTTGCATCGCCGAGACAGCTCGCGGGCATCCCACCCGCGGCGATGTCGGCAGGCCGTGCACAGCCGCCGAGACCAGTGGAGGGCCAGCGGCCAGCACCCAGTGGACGGGTATTCGCCTCTCAGGTGGAGGAGCCTTCTGCCCAGGATGACGTCGTGGCAGGTATTGTGTTAATTAAAAGCATTCGATGTAGAGCATTGTTTGATACTGGTGCATCGCATTCATTCATTGCTCGATCATTTGCTATTGCACACGGAATAGAAATTATAGATGCCACGCACGCAAGAACTGTGCAAGTACCTGAACATACTTTTTGTATACATCATGTGTGTATGGATTGCCCTGTGAGGGTTGAGAACTGGATCATGCCAGCTGATTTGCTGGTATTAAATCGAATGAATGAGTATGATTTGATCCTAGGGATGGATTGGCTCTCGAAGTATCACGCCACTATTGATTGTGAGAGCCGGATAGTGAAGTTTAGAGAACCCAGGCACAAGGAATTTGTGTACCATGGGTGTAAGAGTTCGCTCTTTGCGTCGATGGTGTCCACGTCGCAAGCAAGGAAGCTTATTGCTAGGGGATGCATTGCCTACTTGGCGACGGTAGTGGATGACCGAAAGGAAGTGCTGGGACTTGAGGACGTTCCTATAGTCCAAGAGTTCCCGGATGTATTTCCGACGGAGTTGCCCGGAATGCCACCGGACCGGAAAATAGAATTCGTGATCGATTTGCTCCCGGGTACGGCGCCGATCTCTAAGGCCCCGTACAGGATGGCACCCGCGGAACTGAAGGAATTGAAAGCACATTTGCAAGATTTGATGGACAAGGGTTTCGTGAAGCCAAGTGTGTCACCTTGGGGAGCCCCTGTTCTATTTGTGCGGAAAAAGGACGGTTCGCTGCGGTTATGTGTAGATTACCGCGAGTTGAACAAAGTGACCGTCAAGAATAAGTACCCGTTACCCCGAATTGATGACTTATTCGATCAATTGCAAGGGTCTCAGGTGTATTCAAAGATTGATTTGCAATCCGGTTATCACCAATTGAAGATCAAACCGGAGGATGTGCATAAGACCGCGTTTAGAACGCGGTATGGACATTATGAATTCACGGTTATGCCTTTTGGGCTTACTAATGCCCCCGCAGCGTTCATGGACCTAATGAACCGTGTGTTCAAACCACTACTAGATCGATTCGTGGTGGTGTTCATTGATGACATTCTTGTCTACTCTCAGAGTGAAGAGGAACATAAGGAGCACCTGAGGATTGTGCTTCAAGTTCTTCGAGAGAACGAGGTATTCGCCAAATTGAAAAAGTGCGAATTCTGGATCCGTGAGGTCGCTTTCTTGGGTCACGTAATTTCCGCAGGAGGAGTATTTGTGGACCCTATGAAAGTAGAGGCAGTCAAGGATTGGCCTCGCCCGACCAATGTCACGGAAATATGAAGCTTTTTGGGTCTTGCGGGGTACTATCGGCGGTTCGTGGAGGGGTTTTCAAAAATCTCCGGTCCACTAACGCGTCTTACCCGCAAGGGAGCCAAATATGTTTGGAGCGAGGAATGCGACCAAAGTTTTAAGGAGCTAAAGGAAAGGTTGACTTCGGCTCTGGTACTCGCCTTGCCGATTGCGGGGGAGGGTTTTGTGGTGTATAGTGATGCATCACATCGTGATCTTGGGTGTGTGCTTATGCAAAGAGGACAAGTAATAGCATATGCCTCTCGACAGCTGAAGAGCTATGAGCAGAATTACCCCACCCACGACTTAGAACTCGCGGCGGTGGTCTTCGCACTTAAGTTGTGGAGACACTACTTGTACGGGGAGCATTGTGAGGTTTACACGGATCACAAAAGTTTAAAATACTTATTCACTCAAAAGGAGTTGAACTTGAGGCAGCGGAGGTGGTTGGAGTTGATAAAAGATTACGACTTAACCATCTTGTACCACCTCGGTAGAGCCAATGTGGTGGCCGATGCGCTCAGTAGAAAATCCGTGGAGAACTTCGCAATTGAGATGATGGGCAATTGCCGTTAATCAAGGAAATGGGCGGATTTGACTTGGAGATCGTGGCCCCGGGCGTCCCCGCTAGACTTATGAATCTCAATGTATGGCCGACCTTGTTGGAGCAAATAACAGAAAAGCAATCCGGTGATCCGGAACTCCAAAAGGTGCGGGGTGCTATCGAGAGCGGGCGCTCCGGTGATTATCATGTAGATTCGAAGGGCGCAATTCGATTTCGAAATCGATTATGCGTGCCAAAAGTTGAGGACATTCGTAGGGAGATCTTGAAAGAAGCTCACACTTTTCTCCCTATGCGATTCACCCGGGCGGCACCAAAATGTACAAGGACCTCAAACTACATTATTGGTGGCCGGGGATGAAACTTGATGTGGGACGCTTTATGGCACAATGCTTAGTGTGCCAACAAGTGAAGGCCGAGCGTCGCTTTCCGGCAGGAAAACTGCAAGGATTGCCCATTCCGGTTTTGAAGTGGGAAAATATCGCGATGGATTTTGTTGTGGGCTTACCTCGATCATTAGGTGGCCACGACGCGATTTGGGTGGTGGTGGATCGTTTGTCAAAGTCGGCACACTTTTTGCCAATCCACACCACTTGGTCGGGGGACAAGTTAGCACAAGTCTACCTGGACGAGATTGTGCGGTTGCACGGGGTCCCGACCTCGATAGTTTCAGATCGAGATCCCCGTTTCACATCGCATTTTTGGAAAAGCTTGCAAGAAGCTTTCGGTACACGGCTCGATTTCAGTTCAGCATTTCATCCTCAGACCGACGGTCAATCGGAAAGAACAATTCAGATTTTGGAGGATATGCTTCGAGCGTGTGTGTTGGACTTCAAAGGTGCATGGCCTACTCATTTGCCGATGGCTGAGTTTGCCTATAATAATAGCTATCGATCTAGCATCGGTATGGCACCTTTTGAGGCCTTGTATGGACGAAGGTGCCGCTCTCCTATTCATTGGAGCGAAGTCGGCGAGAGAAGGGTCTTAGGACCGGATGTATTGCATGAAGCGGAGGAAAAGGTCCGCTTGGCACTCGAACGCTTATCGACGGCGCAATCTCGACAAAAGAGTTATGCGGATCGACGTCGACGAGATTTGGAATTCGCGGTAGGAGACCGCGTCTTCTTGAAAGTATCACCCATGAGAGGGGTGAAGCGATTTGGTGTTCGGGGTAAGTTGAGTCCCCGTTACATTGGACCTTACGAGGTTTTGGAGCGTGTGGGATCCGTGGCGTATCGGCTAGCTTTGCCGCCAAAACTTGCGGGGGTACACAATGTGTTCCATGTATCAACACTCCGCAAGTACGTATATGATCCGGCGCACGTCCTCGAGTATGTGCCTATGGAGCTTCATGAGGATATGACTTATGAGGAATTTCCCTTGTGTATCATGGATCGCGAGGTGAAAAGTTTGAGAAACCGTGAAATTCCTTATGTAAAAGTACAATGGACGAATCACGGTGAGCGCGAAGCTACGTGGGAATTGGAAAGCTCGATGAAGGAGCGGTTTCCTTACCTCTTCGCTGAGTCCAGCTGAGGTATGATTTAGTTTCGCGGCCGAAACTCTCTTTAAGGGGGGGAGGAATGTAGCACTTTGAATTTCGGTGCGTTGTTTCGAACTTTACTAAAATTTGATGAAGTTCGGAAAGAGCCGGTAATGGCTGGTGTGGAATTGGGTTCCGAAGGTTTCGGAACATTATGGGTGCGAGTGGGAACCCAGAAATCGAAGATTTCGAAGGAAAGGACCTACTGGAGCAAAACTGCTCACGGGGTCCGGACCCTGGAAACTGGGGTCCGGACAATGAAGTTCGTGGCCGGCTGCGGTCCGGACCCGGGTGCCACGGTCCGGACCCGAGCCAATGTCCGAGATGGGGAACGTACGGGTTCCGGACCCGGGACTTGAGGTCCGGACCCGAGCCGCGTGCTAGGTTGGGGTGCGTACGGGTTCCGGACCCTGATGCCAAGGTCCGGACCCGGCCTGCGCGCTGGTCGGTTATCAGTGCGGGGTCCGGACCCTACCCGCAAGGTCCGAACCCGGCTGAGGCAGAATGCCAAGTGAGGGGTATTTTGGTAATTTTGTGGGGGATAGGCTATATATAGAGGGCTGGGGTCCCTCTCCTCATTACTCCTCCATTTTCCCTCTCATTCCCTCTCCCTCTCCCTCACTTTCTCTCTCTAGAGATCTCTCCAAGGCTTGGAGAAGTGAAGGATTTGACCTTGGGAAAAGCTTCTAAGGTGGATTTGGAGCTTCTTGGTGCAAGAAGAAGCTTGGGAGCTAGGGCTTTGAGGTGAGTTCTTGTGATTTAGGGTTTAAACCTTGGATTCAATCCTTTAGCATGAGGTTTTTGGAGACCCTAGGCAATCTAAACCACAAAACGTGGAGATTGGCCAAGAGATTTTGTGGTTTCACATGCATGCATGTGAAACCTAAGTAGATTTGGGGCTTTTGCCATGGGAGGTTCTAAAAATGTTTGGACCTTCGGGTATTGCCATTGAGGCATAGGAAATCATGTTGGAACACTTGATTTCACATATTGAGTTGAATTTAGGGTTCGTAACGAGTAACGAACCGTTTTCTTGTAGAAGCTTGGGTTGAAGCAAGAACTCAAAGCTTGGACACTTAGGAGCTTGAAGAATACAAGAATTTGGAAGCTCTTGAGGTGGGTTTGTGTTTACCGAAGTGATTAGGTCACTTCCATGTCTAGGGTAAATATCCATTTAAAGATAAAATGGTATGTGTTGTGAACCCTAGAATTTGCATGTTGGCAAAGGTAAAAATCATGATAGGATGAATAAGGAGATCCTATGGCATGATGTATATTTCAAGTATAATTCAAATATTAATACTTGTTGCATGGTTGCATGTATAGTTAAACCTAGTATTATTGAACATAGGTTGAACATGAGGCTAAACCTAGTGTTATTGAACATAGGTTGGACATGAGGATTAAACCTAGTGTTATTGAACATAGGTTGGAACATGTGAGATTGAAACCTAGTGTCATTGAACATAGGTTTCACATGAGATTGGAACCTAGAGTCATGGAACCTAGGTTGATAATGAGAAAGTAAGCCTAGTGTTATTGAACATAGGCGAGACTTAGTGACTTGAACCTAAGGTCATGAGACTTAGGTTGGCAAGTGGAAAACGTGAATAACGGGATGTGCGACGATTTTGCTATCCCGGGTAGGCGACGATTTCGCTACCATGCCATGAGTTGGCCGTATTGAGACGGGATGTGCGACGATTTTGCTATCCCGGGTAGGCGACGATTTCGCTACCATGCCATGAGTTGGCCGTACCGACACGGGATGTGCGACGAATTTGCAATCCCGGGTAGGCGACGATTTCGCTACCTCGCCTTGAGTTGGCGGTGTCGAGAGGGGATGTGCGACGAGGTTTCTATCCCGGATATGCGACGAGTTCGCTATCCATGCCATGTAATGGCGGTGTTGAGACGGGGTAGGCGACGATTTTGCTATCCCGAGTATGCGACGAGTTCGCTACTCGAACTAGGAGGTGACGAGTTCACTCCTCGAATATTGGAATAATTATGGTGAGATGGCGATTCCGAAACCATAAGTAAATGACAAGTAAATGAACTTACTCAATGTGAGACATAGGATGAACCTAGGAGAGAATGATAAATTATATTTCATTTGGTTGCATCCTTTATGTTTATTTACAAGCATGTAAATAATTGTTGCATAGTTATATGTGATCTAACTTATGCATATGGTATTTCTTTGGACCTGGTGGGTCGAGCTTCTCTCTTGGGTGGCCTTACCCACTGGGAACTATGTTTATAGTTCTCACCCCATATTTTCCAGGTCCTTCCGCGAGTGAGGCGGCGGAGCGAGGCAAGGCTTTAGCTCTCTAGATAGCGGCCCTTCTATTTTGGTGACACATAGAGTGTACCCCTAGTTTTGGACTACGACAGCATAGGGGATTTTCATTATATGTATGAAATTGTATATTCCATCGTTTTGGAACATAGTGTATGGAATGAAAAAGAAAGAAAAGGAAAATTTGGACATGTATATTGTGCCATGTGATGTAATAGAAGTAGAACTTCTTTATGTTGATGCTTTCCTTGTGCAACTCTTGTACTCCGTTCCTAGTTGGAACATTGTGGATAAGCTTGTGTTGTGACGCCTTGGGCGGATAGAAAGGACTCTATCCGTTCGGCGGGTCTGGTGCATGCGCCCGTGCGGTTATCCTTTCCACCTAGTTGGTGTTTAAGGCCCGGCGGGGCGTGACAGAATACTTGGCATTGGTGTCAGAATCGTTGCCCCACCAACCCATTTTCTAGAATACTTGGCATTGGTGTCAAAATCGCTGCTCCACCAACCCATTTTCTAGAATACCTGGCATTGGTGTCATAATCGATGCCCCACCAACCCATTTTCTCGAATACATGGCATTGGTGTCAGAATCGCTGCCACACCAACCCATTTTCTAGAATACTTGGCATTGGTGTCAGAATCGCTGACCAACAATGTCACGCCCCGGATTACTCGTTTCCCCGGGCTCGCCAACAGATCCGCCGTATACATAGAATTTTCTATGTATACGAACCGATAGCTAACCCGTAAACAAAGCATACAAGCAACTACAAGAGATATAGAGCGGAAAAGAACATACTAATAGAACAAAAGCCACTTGTACATATAGAATCCAAAATACAACAGTCCCTCCTGAACCAAAAATAGGCACAAGTCCACCTCAAAGGAACAACCAGTCCACACTATATGTACATGGCGCAACTCAAAAAGAACTATCTCCAGTAGGGTCCTCCTCTAGGAACAACAGGGAATGGTAGGGATCTAGCTCGCGACTCCCTTACCTCGATCCGCAGGGACAAGAGCAGCAGCCGCAACAGACGAATGCTCTGCAAGAAAAAGGTGGCAACAATGGGTGTGAGAACGACTATCAAAAGAAGTAGTCCTCAGTGGGTACCACTACCGACCTCAACGGTCCACCCACTAAGTCTAAGAGACTAACAGTATAGCTGGTAGGTAAAAAAATAACAAAGTAAGCTGGAATAAACTATACAGCTGTAATGCCACTACCCTACCACTATCCAAGTCAAACTCTCAAGTATGCATCACCAAAGTGAAAAGTCACCCCGGACCCAATCTAACGGAACCGCCCAAAAAGGCTCGTCCAGCCAACTGCCTAGCCACACCGCACACTACCAAAAAGGGTAGCCGGTCCAAGTATCAGATCCAACTAATCTGCAGCGACATCAATGCAAGAGAGGCCTCACTCCAGAGCGGCACTTGGGGGAGTTACCCAACCGAGTTAGTAAGCGTACCTCTGTCGAGCACAAACAGGAGCACAAACAGGCTCCGGCAGGCTATAATCAAACAGAAAGGGGTCAAATGGGTCAAAGACTCCAAGCTCACGTGCCCTCAGCACAAACAGAAGCTAAAACAAGAATCTGGATCCACCATCAACCCCGACGGCACCCGGTAATACAAAACAGCCTAATCCTGCTGTAAATAGAAGCTCGGCATCTCAGCACGAGCGTAAACTCGTCCTACAACAAACTAAGTATCCACCTCACACTAACAGCGGTGATACAAGAAGAGAAACGGCTCCTAGAGCTAAATCTGATAATAGTTCGAAAAGTGACGGTTGTAGGTTCACGAGTTTTCTCCTAAGTCAATTTCCAGTTCAGCATGTAAAGTCATGTCTATAAATTATCAATTTATGCTCCAAATTCAGATTTCATATAAATACATGCAAATTCATGAATTCGAGCTATTAACATGATTAAACAGATAATAAAACAACATGCTGCACTCTCTACAACTTAGGAGGAAATCCGGCGATTTCGGTAACATTAACCCACCTCAAACGCTATCCAACAAGGGCTAGGAGTCGAGTGGAAGGCCTCCAAACAACACCGGCTGAAATCGGGCTCAAAACTGCCAACTCAAGATTCGGACCCACCTGCTCAAGTTCTGGGCGCCCAGAACATCAGCCCAGAACTGCAGCCTGGCAGCACGACCAATATAGATTCAACATGCGATAAAATCCAAATCCTAGGTCCAAATGCAGTGAAAATTTGCCCAACTCACCAGCAAGGGCTCAAGAACAAACCCTCCAAATTTCAGCCAAAACGGAGTTCGGCTCGGTGTCCAAAAAGTCTTCGCACTGATTCGGACCCACTTCTGGACCCTCCTGCACTGCATCCAGAAATTTCAGCAACTAAGTAAATAACACTTCTAGCATGAATTCTGGAATTCCAACGAATCTAGCCCATGGAAAATGGTCACAAACCTCTCAAATACAGTGATGGAACAAACCAAATCCTCTCCAAGGCTTCTCACAAAAATCTGGATTCAAAAATCCAAGAAATCTATCAAAGGTCCAAAAATTCAGCACTTAAGCTAAATACTCAAAATCTGAGCTAGAACTCACCTTTAAATCCTCAATTCGGGTGGAAGGAACCTCCAAACCAGCAAGAGATGAGGAAAGACCAATCTTCACTTTGAAAATCCAGCTCCCAAAAGATTTGGATCCATAAGATCAAAGAAAAACCCAAGTTTCAGCTCAAGAACACAAGGGGTCCAGTAAAACAGCAACTGAAGCATACATACCTGTCCAAATTGCGATTGGAAGGATTCCACGTCTTCCTCTACGAGTCGACAATCCAACAAACTAAGTTTCGTGGCATTTGAACACTCTCACACTGCACACAAGCAGAAACACCACAGGTCGACGCTGCTATTCTGCAGGAATCCAAGGTCTTAAATGGAAAAAGATGGAATTTGGGAGGAAGTGGAGGGGTTCCATGCAAAATCCAAGGTTTACCATGAAGAAGGGGAGAAAAACGCCTCAGGGGGGTCATCCACAACTTTTATAGACAAAGGGTTTCGGTGCAATGGGCCTCAAGAATAGAAATGCTGCTAACCTGTCCCTCAGCAGAAAACTTAACATTCGGGCGCCTGAAACCCAAGAAGTGGGCGCCCGGTTCTTCCAGTCTGCACAAGTCCAGCACTTCGGACTCTCCGCCCGCGATCCGGTGCGCCCTAACCTGGTCCGGCGGAACTCACCTACCACCTCACACGTTGCAAACGGATCGATACTCACAAGGCAAATTTCCGGACTCACTTTCCGGGCGCCCGAACATGGATCCGAAATGACTTAGCAGTTCAAAGAACGAGCACTCAACATATGGGCGCCCAAAGCATAACTTCCGGGCGCCCTAAAGTTCCAAACGCCCAAAACTTCTGTTTTGGCTTACTTCGGTGCTTCGAGTCCGTTTCGCGTCTATTTTGCGCCGAAACGACTCCGACTTGTCTCGACCCTCTCCAGAAGTGTCGAACAGTCTAGGATATTACAGTCATTCCGTCAGTTAGGCCCCAGGGGTACTACATCCTTCCCCCCTACGAAAAGTTTCGTCCTCGAAACTTAAACTCATACCCCAAGAAGAAAGCTCGAAAAGGTAGGGATAGGATTCCCGCATCACCGTCTCCGGCTCCCAAGTCGCCTCACGCTCCTCGTGATTACTCCCCTGCACTTTCACGTATGGTATGACTCGGTTGCGCAATTCTTTCGTCTCGCGAGCAAGAATCCGCACCGGTCGCTCCTCGTACCGCAGGTCCTCATCCAACTCAAGTGGTGTGAAGTCAATCACGTGGGAGGGGTCGAACACATATCTCCTCAGGGCCGAGACATGAAACACATCGTGGACTCCAAAAAGTCGCGGTGGTAGGGCAATCCTGTACGCTACCGACCCCACTCGCTCTAACACCTTGAACTGGCCAATAAACCGTGGACTGAGCTTTCAACGAACTCCAAAGCGGCGAATCCCTCTGGACGGCGAGACTTTCAGGAATACATGATCTCTAATCTGGAACTCCAAGTCTCGTCTCCTAGTGTCCGCATAGCTCCTCTGTCGACTCTGGGCGGTCTCAAGACGTCGTCAAACCATCTTGACCTTTTCTTCCGCTTCCAACAAGATGTCAGGACCCACTGTCTTCCTCTCACCCACATCACTCCAATGCAAGGGCGAACGACACTTGCGTCCATACAATGCCTCAAACGGAGCCATCTGGATGCTCGCTTGATAGCTATTATTGTACGCAAACTCAACCAGTCCTAAGTGTCGATGCCACCCTCCACCAAAGTCTAGGACACATGCTCTCAACATGTCCTCCAGAGTCTGAATGGTCCGCTCAGACTGACCATCGGTCTGTGGGTGAAAAGCTGTGCTAAACCGAAGCTGAGTACCCAGTGCTGTCTGTAGACTCCTTCAAAACTGCGAGACGAATCGGGTTTCGCGATCCGACACAATCGAGGTAGGCACTCCATGCAACCTCACTATCTCGTCCGAATATAACTGAGCGAGTCTGTCCCTGGACCAAGTAGTCTGTACTGGTAAGAAGTGGGCAGACTTGGTCAGTCTGTCCACTACCACCCAAATGGCGTCGAAACCAGCCTGCGTACTCGGTAATCCCACGAGAAAGTCCATCGCGATCTGGTCCCACTTCTACTCGGGTATTGGAAGACTCTGAAGCTTGCCAGCAGGTACTCGGTGCTCCGCCTTTACCTGTTGACAAGTCAAACACTGGGCCACAAATCTCCCAATATGCCGCTTCATTCCATTCCACCAGTAGTGTGCCTTTAAATCCCTATACATCTTGGTTCCACCGGGGTGAACCGTATAAGGCGAGTAATGAGCCTCTCTCAAAATCTCCTCTCAAATCTCGGAATCTGTAGGCACACACAGTCGGTCCCTGTACCGCAGTTCTCCCGAACTGTCAACACAAAAGTCCCCTTTTTGCCCACTGGCAACCTGATCTCGAATCCTCATCAAAAAGGGGTCCCCACTTTGTTTCTCCCGGATCCTATCCAACAAAGTGGGCTGCAAGACCAAAGACATAAGTCTTGCTGTAACCCCAGGGGACACCACCTCAAGCTCAAGCCGCCTCAACTCCTCAAGTAATGGCGCCTGCTGAGTGATCATCATACTAAGGCTCTGCACTGATCTCCTGCTCAATGCATCTGCCACTACATTCGCCTTGCCGGGGTGATACTGGATAGTAATATCATAATCCTTCAACAACTCTAACCACCGGCGTTGCCTCAGGTTCAATTCCTTCTGAGTGAACAGATACTTGAGACTTTTATGATCCGTGAAAATCTCACAGTGCTCACCATACAAATAGTGCCACCACAGCTTCAGTGCAAACACTATAGCTGCCAGCTCCAAATCATGCGTAGGGTAATTCTTCTCGTAATTCTTCAATTGTCGAGAGGCATAGGCAATTACCCTACCATGCTGTATCAACACACATCCCAAGCCACTGTGTGATGCATCACTTTAAATCACGAATCCTTCTCCCATAACTGGAAGGGTAAGGATGGGAGCAGACATCAGTCTCTCCTTCAGCTCCTCAAAGCTACGCTGGCACTCGGCACTCCAAACAAATCTAATCCCCTTCCTCGTCAGACGAGTGAGAGGTGTGGAGAGCTTCGCAAAGCCTTCAACAAACCGACGGTAATATCCAGCCAACCCGAGAAAACTCCTCACCTCGGTAACCGTCGTCGGTCTGGGCCAATCCCGAACAGTATCAATCTTCTGCGGGTCCACCGCTACTCCAGTGGCTGAAATCACATGGCCCAAGAAAGCTTCCTCTCGAAGCCAGAACTCGCACTTCTTCAACTTGGCATACAACTTCTTCTCCCTCAGAAGTTGCAGCACTATCCTCAAGTGCTCCTCATGCTCAGCATCACTCCGAGAGTAGATCAGGATATCATCAATAAACACCACCACAAATCGATCCAAGAACGGCTTAAACAACCGATTCATCAAATCCATAAACGCGGCAGGGGCATTAGTCAATCCAAACGGCATTACCGTAAACTCATAATGCCTGTACCGGGTCCTAAAAGCCGTCTTGGGAATATCCTCGGCCTTCACCTTCAATTGGTGGTAACCGGACTGCAAATCAATCTTCGAGAAGACACAAGATCCTTGCAGCTGATCAAACAGATCATCAATGCGCGGCAAAGGATACCTGTTCTTGATGGTCACTTTATTCAACTCTCGATAATTCACACAAAGTCTAAGTGAACCATCCTTCTTCTTCACGAATAACACCGGCGCTCCCCAAGGCGATACACTGGGTCTCACAAACCCCTTATCCATCAAATCCTGGAGCTGCGCCTTAAGCTCTCTCAGCTCAGCCGGTGCCATTCGGTAGGGTGCCTTTGAGATTGGCGCAGTTCCTGGGACTACGTCAATCACAAACTCGACCTCCCTGTCTGGTGGCATCGCAATCAACTCGCGGACTACAGAGATGTCCTCGAGCTCCGGTGCCACCGTAGGTACCTCTACAACAGTCGCCAGAAATGTAGTACATCCTCGACTCATCATCTGTCTCGCTCGTGCCGATGAAATCCACGTCGCGAACAAAGTGCTCCTGCAGCCTCTATACACGAACTCCTCCTGGCCTGGCTCGTGAAACATCACGGTCCTCACGCCGCAGTCGATCGTCGCGAAGTAGCGCGCCAGCCAATCCATGCCGAGCACCACATCAAAATCTTGCAATCGCCCAAGACCAATAGGTCTGCGGGCATCACCCAAGGTCCAAGCTGCACTGGGCAAGCCCGACAACACTCCTCCACAAGCAAAACGTGCTCGGGAATCTGCACCTCTCGTGCACAAGGTAACGGCCCTAACACTAGCCCATGCAATGATGCAAATGCTCGACTAATAAAAGAATGTGATGCACCGGTATCAAATAATGCACGAGCTCTAATGCCAGAAATTAAAATGATACCTGCCACCACATGATCTGCTACCGTGGAGTCCTCAAGTGGAGTCGCAAAGACCCTGCCGCTCTGCGCCTGCTGTCGCCGCTCACCCAGGCGTGGTACAGAAGCCCGATCTGTCTGGCTATGAGTCGGTGGAGCTCCATAGGCCTGCTGATAAACTGGAGGTGCCGATGCGATCGATGGTACAGGCGACGCTGCTCGGGGACAAGCTGCCCGCAGATGTCCGAACTGACCACACCCAAAACACCGACCCTCTCGCTGCTCGCACTGCCTAGGCCAATGTGGTCCTCCGCAGATGACACATTTCGGTGCTCCCCTCTGCTGCCGTCCCTGCTGACGGGATCCACCAGACCTCTGTCACCCCGAAAACCTATGACCCTGAGAACGTGATCGTGGAGGCCTCGGCGGGCGTCTGCCGCTGGTCTGTCCTCCGTCGTCTGGAGCCGGGCGTTTCCTATCCAAACCTTGACTTAGTGTAGCCGCCCGCTCTCTCGCCGTCAAGGCTCCTCGCTCAACCCATAGTGCCTGCTCGATCGACGCATCCAAGGTCTGCAACCTCTGCGCCTGGACTAGAACAAAGATCTCCTGTCTCAGTCCTCGCTCGAAGAAGTAAACCCTGTGAGCCTCAGCTCTCGCTGCAAATGGGACACAGTTTAGGAGTCTGGTAAACTCTCGAGTATACTCCTGCACTGTGTGATCTCCCTGAAGTAAATTCTTCAGATCCTCCTCGAGTTTCTGCTTCACGCTGTTTGGGAAATAGGACCCGTACAGCATCCCGCAGAACTCGTCCCAACTCAACCGTAGCGCATCCAGCGACCTGCTCTGTCTCGTCCTCCTCCACCAGATGCGTGCATCACCCGTCAAAGAGTGAACCGCCAAGTGAACATGTTCCCGCTCTGGTAGCGAAGAGATCCTCGAATAGCTTCTCCATCTTGCCTACCCAGGCCTCCACCACCCATGGCTCGGTGTGGCTACAATCAAAACGAGGTGGATCAAACCGACAAAAACGAGCCAGCCTCTCAGTCATCCGCTCCTGCTCGGCCTCCGTCATCTGTCCACCTGACCGGGAAGTATCGCCAATCGGTGCGGCCGGAACTGCCGCTGATGGGGGTGCGGCTGTAGCGGGAACATCCACTGGAGTCAAAGGAGGTGGCTCCTGCGACTCCGTCGCTCTGGGTGCTGCACTCGACGGATGAGTAAAGGTATCACACATCCTCCGGAATAGTGCACCCTGCTGCCTAGCTTACTCGGCTAGCGCAGCCAACTGCTCACTCAAATCAGGGGGTGCACTAGGTAGGCACGGGGGTAGCCCGCGTCGGGGGTCGACCTCGATGTCGGGGAGGCGTCATGATCACCTGCACAACACACAGATCAGTCACCAAACACAAACAACTCAGGACCCAATCAAGCGAAAGTCTAGAAGGTCGCCTCTTTTCCCTCGCTGCTTGACGTCGTCTGCAGCCAACGCAAGTTCGCGACAGGAAAGGACACACGCCTTCGATCACTCCTTCCACTTAAGGATGAGTTCAACAGTCAAATCGATGACTTTCGCAGCAAGTCACGTCTCTCACGTCTTGCATTCCTAGGGTCTGCCAAAGTCTAGGGTTTACTAAGTCCCAACGACCTATTCCTAAGCTCTGATACCAACTTAATCTGTCACGCCCCGGATTACTCGTTTCTCCGGGCTCTCCAACAGATCCTCCGTATACATAGAATTTTCTATGTATACGAAACGATAGCTAACCCGTAAACAAAGCATACAAGCAACTACAAGAGATATAGAGCGGGAAAGAACATACTAATAGAACAAAGGCACTTATACATATAGAATCCAAAATACAGCAATCCCTCCTGAACCAAAAATAGGCACAAGTCCACCTCAAAGGAACAACCAGTCCACACTATATGTACATGGCGCAACTCAAAAAGAACTATCTCCAGTAGGGTCCTCCTCTAGGAACAACAAGGAATGGTAGGGATCTAGCTCGCGACTCCCTTACCTCGATCCGCAGGGACAAGAGCAGCAACCGCAACAGACGAAGGCTCTGCAAGAAAAAGGTGGCAACAATGGGTGTGAGAACTACTATCAAAAGAAGTAGTCCTCAGTGGGTACCACTACCGACCTCAACGGTCCACCCACTAAGTCTACGAGACTAACAGTATAGCTGGTAGGTAAAGAAACAACAAGGTAAGCTGGAATAAACACTACAGCTGTAATGCCACTACCCTACCACTATCCAGGTCAAATACTCAAGTAAGCATCACCAAAGTGAAAAATCACCCCGGACCCAATCTAACGGAACCGCCCAAAAAGGCTCGTCCAGCCAACTGCCTAGCCACACCGCACACTACCAAAAAGGGTAGCCGGTCCAAGTATCAAATCCAACTAATCTGCAGCGACATCAACGCAAGAGAGGCCTCACTCCGGAGCGGCACTCGGGGGAGCTACCCAACCGAGTTAGTAAGTGTATCTCTGTCGAGCACAAACAGGCTCCGGCAGGCTATAATCAAACAGAAAGGGGTCAAATGGGTCAAAGACTCCAAGCTCACGTGCCCTCAGCACAAACAGAAGCTAAAACAAGAATCTGGGTCCACCGTCAACCCCGATGGCACCCGGTAATACAAAACAGTCTAACCCTGCTGTAAATACAAGCTCGGCATCCCAGCACGAGTGTAAACTCGTCCTACAACAAACTAAGTATCCACCTCGCACTAACAGCGGTGATACAAGAACAGAAACGGCTCCTAGAGCTAAATCTGATAATAGTTCGAAAAGTGACAGTTGTAGGTTCACGAGTTTTCTCCTAAGTTAATTCCCAGTTCAGCATGTAAAGTCATGTCTATAAATTATCAATTTATGCTCCAAATTCAGATTTCATATAAATACATGCAAATTCATGAATTCGAGCTATTAACATGATTAAACAGATAATAAAACAATATGCTGCACTCTCTACAACTTAGGAGGAAATCCGGCGATTTCGGTAACATTAACCCACCTGAAACGCTATCCAACAAGGACTAGGAGTCGAGTGGAAGGCCTCCAAACAACACCGGCTGAAATCGGGCTCAAAACTGCCAACTCAAGATTCGGACCCACCTGCTCTAGTTCTGGGCGCCCAGAACATCAGCCCAGAAATGCAGCCTGGCAGCACGACCAACATGGATTCAACATGCGATAAAATCCAAATCCTAGGTCCAAATGCAGTGAAAATTTGTCCAACTCACCAGCAGGGGCTCAAGAACAAACCCTCCAAATTTCAGCCAAAACGGAGTTCGACTCGGTGTCCAAAAAGTCCTCGCACTGATTCGGACCCACTCCTGGACCCTCCTGCACTGCATCCAGAAATTCCAGCAACTAAGTAAATAACACTTCTAGCATGAATTCTGGAATTCCAACGAATCTAGCCAATGGAAAAGGGTCACAAACCTCTCAAATACAGTGATGGAACAAACCAAATCCTCTCCAAGGCTTCTCACAAAAATCTAGATTCAAAAATCCAAGAAATCCATCAAAGGTCCAAAAATTCAGCACTTAAGCTAAATACTCAAAATCTGAGCTAGAACTCACCTTTAAATCCTCAATTCGGGTGGAAGGAACTCCAAACCAGCAAGGGATGAGGAAAGACCAATCTTCACTTCGAAAATCCAGCTCCCAAAAGATTTGGATCCATAAGATCAAAGGAAAACCCAAGTTTCAGCTCAAGAACACAAGGGATCCAGTAAAACAGCAACTGCAGCATACATACCTGTCCAAATTGCGATTGGGAGGATTTCACGTCTTCCTCTACGAGTCGACAATCCAACAAACTAAGTTTTGTGGGATTTGGACACTCTCACACTGCACACGAGCAGAAACACCACAGGTCGACGCTGCTGTTCTGCAGGAATCCAAGGTCTTCAATGGAAAAATATGGAATTTGGGAGGAAGTGGAGGGGTTCCATGCAAAATCCAAGGTTTACCATGAAGAAGGGGAGAAAAACGCCTCAGGGGGTCGTCCACAACTTTTATAGACAAAGGGTTTCGGTGCAATGGGCCTCAAGTGTGAGACCCCAATTAGTCTTATATATAAGATATAAGAGGGCTAAAACTCTTAACCCGGCTTAAGCATTTTGGGTGGCGGCTAGGCCCAAGAGGTTAAGAGAGTTAAGCGTGCTAGGACGGGAGTAGTCCTAGGATGGGTGACCCCCTGGGAAGTTGAGGCGTCACAGTTGGTATCAGAGCCAATTACCAGCCGGAAGTGTGAGATAAGTCTTGGCTGAGCTAGGGTCGGAATGACAAGGCTAGCGAGACGTCTCATATCGCCTGGTACTTGTGAGTCTGAGACTGACGAGGACGTCAGGGCTTAAACGGGGGGAGATTGTGAGACCCCAATTAGTCTTATATATAAGATATAAGAGGGCTAAAACTCTTAACCCGGCTTAAGCATTTTGGGTGGTGGCTAGGCCCAAGAGGTTAAGAGAGTTAAGCGTGCTAGGACGGGAGTAGTCCTAGGATGGGTGACCCCCTGGGAAGTTGGGGCGTCACATCAAGAATAGAAATGCTGCTAACCTGTTCCTCAGCAGAAAACTTAACATTCGGGCACCCGAAACCCAAGAAGTGGGCGCCCGGTTCTTCCAGTCTGCACAAGTCCAGCACTTCGGACTCTCCGCCCGTGGTCCGGTGCGCCCTAACCTGGTCCGGCGGAACTCACCTACCACCTCACACGTGTCAAACGGATCGATACTCACGAGGCAAATTTCCGGACTCACTTTCCGGGCGCCCGAACATGGATCCGAAATGACTTAGCAGTTCAGAGAACGAGCACTCAACATCTCGGCGCCCAAAACATAACTTCCGGGCGCCCTAAAGTTCCAAACGCCCAAAACTTCAGTTTTGGCTTACTTCGGTGCTCCGAGTCCGTTTTCGCGTCTATTTTGCGCCGAAACGACTCCGACTTGTCTCAACCCTCTCCAGAAGTGTCGAACAGTCTAGGATACTGCAGTCATTCCGTCAGTTAGGCCCCAGGGGTATTACAACCAACCTATTTTTCGAGGCTTGCGGAATTTCCGCATAATGCTGGGCATCGGGCAATAGAATTGCTATCCCCATCTTGGTCCCAATATTCCAACTTCATGGAGTATTTACTATCATTGCACTTGTCACGTTATGGTTTCTTGATCATGTCACAATTGTCAACCTATGTTCAACAACACTAGGTTCATATTGCCAAGCCCAATCTATATTGAATGACACTAGGTTCATATTGCCAAGCCCAACCTATGTTCAACAACACTAGGTTCATATTGCCATTTCCAACCTATGTTCAACAACACTAGGTTCATATTGCCATTTCCAACCTATGTTCAACAACACTAGGTTCACATTGCTATTTTCAACCTATGTTCAACAACACGAGGTTCATATTGCCATTTCCAACCTATGTTCAACAACACTAGGTTTATATTGCCATTTCCAACCTATGTTCAACAACACTAGGTTCACATTGCCATTTCCAACCTATGTTCAACAACACTAGTTCTATATTGCATGTTTTCACAATTCAAGGTGTATAGAATCATAAATGAATTGAAATCACCTATATGCATGATAAGCCCAAGGCTCAATTCATTCAAATAAGCATTCTTGCTAACATGCATCATACAATTCTAGAGTTTTCATACAACTATGTCATTCACCATAATGGTTATTTTACCCTAGACATGGAAGTGACCTAATCACTTCGGTGCAATACAAACCCACCTTATGATACCCCAATTGCTTGTAGACACTTTCAATCGGGCCGTACACTTTGAATCTCTTAGCTTCTTGCCCTATAATATAAGAAGAATTCGTTACTCCGAGTCAAACTCAAAATAATTTCATTTCTTGGAATCACTCGAAATCGAGTTGTCCCACATGATTTCCTAACCCTCAACTAGGGTTCTAAAGGGTTAAAATATTTTTAAACCCCTCCATAAGAAAACCCCTCTTTCAACCTAGGGTTTACATGCATGCATGTAAGAGCCCAAAATCACATGGCCAATCCCCACCATTTGTGGTCTAGACTGCCAAGGGTTTCCAAAAAACCTCAAAATAAGAGATCAATTCCAAGGTTTAAACCTAAATCATCAAGAACTCACCTCTAGCCCAAGCTCCTCTAGCATATTCTTGCTCCAAGAAGCTCTTTTCCCACCTTGGAAGCCTTTTCCAAGCTCAAATCCTTCATTTCTCTAAATTTTGGAGGGGTCTCTAGAGAGAGAAAGTAGAGGAGAGGGAGAGGAGAAGTAGAGGAAGAAGAGGGAAAATGAAGAAGACAACCCCCCAACCTCCCCCCATAAGCCTACCACATGAAATGACCAAAATACCCCATTCTGGAGCTTCTAGGTCCGTGGGGTCCGGACCTTGCATCCTGGGTTCGGAACCCGTGAGCAATTTCAGCATTTTCGCAGCTGGGGTCCGGATCCCAACCCCAGGGTCCGGACTCGGACACTGTGAACAGTGTTTTCAGCCTTTTTTATTTTCTTCTCATTTTCGCTCTAAAACTCCGTTTTTCATTCCGTTTTCTCTCCGAATCAAATCCAACACAACAGAAACTCTTCTACACATAAGAACACTTCCTGAGTTCGAGAATTATAGTTTATCCCTTATGGAATAATTATATTCCAATATACAATCGTATCTCAAAATCCTCCCAACTTTTCTCTAATCATTTCAACACTCTCGGGACACAACATGGACTCACCAAATCCACTTCTAATCGTTCTGAAACCCGCGGAACTCAATTCTAAACACGTTCAACTTACTCCTGAACTAAACTTTGTCCAACTTGACCAAAGTTCAATATGCTTCCGAATTGCGGTTCACTACACAACATGCATCGCAAGGACCCGAATGGCTAGGGACAAAGTGTATATACAGTCAAACTATAGTAACCTCATTGTGAATAGCCGACCAGTCACACTACTGCAACATTAAGTCACTGACGAGTGAGTAGACATCCAAGTGACTTCTCACGTTGGTCACGCTCGGTACCCTTGTGTAGTACACTGAACTTTAGCAAATTGCGGAGTTCTAGTGAGAGAATAGTGCCTTCTACTATTCTAGAGTTTTGGGTTGAGTTTGGTGAGTTTTGAGGTGTTTTCGTGGCTTAAAAAGTGCGAAAACGGACTCCGGAGATCAAATTCTGCATAAGGTGCAGAATTTGTACTGCATTCGGGTACTGATTTTGGCATACGGGTACTGTTAATTAGTACTGGTATGCCAATTCGTATACCGGTATACAGTGCTGCAGAATCAGATTTCGTGCAGTTTTGCAATTTCTGAGTTTTGAGGGGCCTAAGTGGATTTTGTGCTTAGGGTTAAGTAACCCTTCACCTCTCATGTTGCTGTTTTGGCTGAGGATGGAGGAGAAGAAAGGTAGGGGGTTTTCTCTCTCTCTCTCTAGATTTTCTTGCTCCCAACCCTCTAGATCATGGTTTTGATCTCTTCTCTTTCCATTTTCTTCATGGAGGAGTGCTTCTAGGCTTTGTGGGGAGCTCGGGATGGATGAGAGGAACTTGTTTGTGGACTTAGCTTCAACCTAGCACGTGTGAGCTTGGTTTGGGGCTTGATTTGAGGTTAGTAAACCCTTTTACAACCTCTATTTGTGATTTTGCTTGAGATTTGGCATGAAAACCTAGTTTCATGAAAATTAGGGTTTTATTTGGGGTTTCTTGAATGAGAGCTCTTGAGGTGGAATTGATGGGTGTAGAATGTTGTTGTAGGTTGGATTTGATGATCCCTAACCTCAATTTGGACTTAGAACAAGTTTTACTTGCTCAAGATAATTTTCACCCATTTACCTCAAAGTTTTTGGTGGTTTTCGAATTTGTTCGTTCGAAGCTTTTAACCCCTTGGAAAATTATCTTAGGGTATGAGAAGCTCGGGGGACAACTCCGTTTCGAAGTACTGCGAGGTTTCGACGGGTATCCGGTGGGTTTGACCTCACCGAAATGGGTGAACTCCCCCTATGTCTCCTATCTTGTTATAGGATTGATTAGATGCATAATTATGATAATTATGGCATGATGAGAATTGTGATTGCATGAGACATATATGTTGTGTATGAAAAATGCATAGTACATATAGTGTGGCATTATGAGAATAACATGCATGCTAGGGTATTTGCACTAATAGTGTAATGATGCATTAGGAAATGCTAATTAAGATATGCATGCTAGAAAGAAGTGTCATATGAGACACTACTTGCTTAGTGGATTAGTGAATTCTCTTTGCATACTAAAGTATGCTTGTA
This sequence comes from Puya raimondii, assembly GCA_016920855.1. NCBI lineage: Eukaryota > Viridiplantae > Streptophyta > Magnoliopsida > Poales > Bromeliaceae > Puya > Puya raimondii. The sequence goes on from JABWPP010000050.1 coordinate 132,024,603, forward strand.
TAGAGAAAAGAGAAGATATGACAAGTGTATGTTGCACCTCAACTAGGTGAGCAATTGTGATGGGCATTGTTGGCATTGGGCTCGACCTTTTGGTTGTGGATTGATTCCATGTTTAAGACATGAGGAAAGAAATTCTATTTGCATTTGATAATTATAATTGGTTAAACATGAGTCCATTTGGTTAATTAAATACTTGCATGATAGCTTTATACTCTATGTAGTAGAGGTTGTTGTAGCTTATGCATGGCATGGATAGGGTCCTGTTGGCATCGTAGAATGCATTGTCATGGCATTGTAGAATGCATGAATTGTAGCATTGGAATAATGCATGAACTATAGCATTTGTTGAATGCATCGGTTTTGGTATTGAAAGGTATTGGTTATAGCATTAGTATAATGCATTGGACATGGCATTGGGATAATGCATGGTTTATGAACTTAGTAAACCGAGAGGTAAACATTTACATGTTAGAGACATGGACATATTGGTAGGGACATACCAACGGAAAATTTGAGAACAACATGACATCGTGGACATTTAGCATATTGGCTATTGAATGTAGTAAACATGACATGACATGTCTTGACATAGTGTGAGGTTAAACATATTGTATTTCACTTAGGTGAATAACTAGGTTGACATTACGACATAATGTTAGACCCTTGGACATCGGTTGGCTATTTCATGTTAGAGACATGACGAACGTATTTCCTATGCTGTTGACTATGCTTGTTATGCCATTGTGCTCATTCGCACATGCTTGTGAGGGTCGCTCCCTACAAGCCGGCAGCTCCGGAGTGGGCCTTTCGCGACGTCGATCGTTTATGTGCAGGTTATATGAGCGCCGAAGTGGATTGCCGTGGGGGAGGCTCATTCTAGCGAGAATGTTGACTACCACGGGGCTATTAGGCACGGCACGAGCCGAGACTTGAAAAGTCCTTTATGGTAGGAAATATTGTGAGGAATGTGACATTTGACACCCTAGTTAATCAGTACATATAGATGTAACTGATGGACATAACATAGGGTGGTGACCTTGTGGCATTACATGTAGTGAGACATTAACATGACTTGGCACACTAGTGGTTAGTGAACATAACATACATACTTGTAGTTGGAGACAAGTCATATGTGTAATAGTAAAACTTGACATATAGTGAGTTTATTACATTAGAGCATATGTGATTGATCATGGCATTAATTTGACATGCATGTAATTTGTGTAATTAAATATTGAGCTTATGACAATAGAGCATATTCATGTTCATGTAGATGATTTAGTCATTGGAGGCATGATAGTTGTAGAACTACCTGTTTACCATTTAATATTATGCTTTATGTTTCAGTTATACTATCTTGCCTCAGTTGACCTAGCGGTGTAATTCGCCACTCTCGGCGGCTTACCCACTGGGAACTATTGATTAATAGTTCTCACCCCCATTGTTGTTGGGTTTTTATTTCAGAGCCTTCCGCAGCAGGAGAGGCTTGGGATCGTGGCGAGGGGTTAGCAGCTAGCTAGAGCCTCTACGGTGTTGTTGTAGGCATACCATGGTGTCCTTTCATTGTATTTTACATGAAAGGTGTATAGTTGTTTCTAGGGAGTGATCTCCTAGTATTGTTAAGATGTATAATTTCATTGTATATCCTGAGATTTTAGTTGTGTTGATCTTGTTTTAGATCTAGAATTATGTTCTCGCTCTGATCACCTTGTATAGGATGTATTCCTTATTCTACTTGATTGTTGTTGTTGTAGACGCCTTGTGTACTTTGTGTTGTTTAGAGGTACACGGCGGGTCTGTGCACGTGCATGGTAGGCTCTTCCTAGGGCCCGAGGCGTGACACCTTGTTCTCTAATAGCCACCTGCATATTCACTTCAGTGTCCCCACACTGTTGACTCGAGACTCGTCTACCCAAAAAGGGAAGCAACCTATGCACCAATCTCACCGGATCAATCACCGTCCCCGTGATGATCCATCGATCGGGAGCATTTAGGAATTAACCACCAATGACACATTCTCAAATTCTCAACTCTTAAGAATACGTGTCATCATCTTATTAATTCCTTAGACGATTCATGGACACATACATAATATGAATGGAAATAAGAATCCAAATTTATTCATAATATTTAAAATCAAGTACAAATTTATGTCCTAGAAAGAAAACATGTGTCGGCCTGGTTGGCTTCTAGGGCATACATCTAAAAATCTCCCACATGCAGTAAAGCCAATTAGCCACATACCCAAGCCCCATCTTCTCAAGGTGGGCTTCAGTCTTCTGCTGGCTAAGCGGTTTAGTTAATGGGTCTGCCACGTTATCCGCGGAGTTTACTCTCTGCACCTCGATGTACTTCTTATCGAGGTAGTCGCGTATAATATGAAACTGCCGCTCTATGTGCTTGGACTTCTAATGAGACCTGGGCTCCTTAGCTAGGGCTATGGCGCCATTGTTGTCGCAATAAAGTGGTATGGCATCTGATGGCATCACACCCAGTTTCGCGGCAAACTTCGTAAACCAGAAGGCTTCCATTGCAGCTTCAGATGCGGCGATATACTCTGCTTTTATGGTAGAGTCAGCAATAATTTATTTTTTGGAACTCTTCCAATACACGGAGCCACCATTACACAAGAACACGCATCCTGACGTAAATTTTCTATCGTCAACATCAGACATAAAGTCCGAATCAGTATATCCTTGTATTTTCAACTCTCCTCATGTCCTTAGTCCTTTTCAAGTACTTAATTATGTTCTTCACAGCAGTCCAGTGATCCTCGCCAGGATTAGATTGATATCAGCTTGTGACACTCACGGCAAGTGCGATATCGGGTCGTGTACATAACATAGCATACATAAGACTCCCTATAGCTGAGGTATAAGGGATCTTACTCATACGTTGAATCTCTTCAAATGTATTGGGGCACATTTTTTTGAAGAGATAAATTTCATATCTAAGGGGTAAAAGTTTTCTTTTGGAGTTTTCCATGCTGAACCTCTTCAGCACCTTCTCTATATACATTTTCTGTGAGAGGCCTAGCATCCTCTTAGATCTATCTCTATATGTAAACATTGGATGTTGTTGTTGTTTGATGAATGAATGGTGGTTGTGATCCTGTTTTGTATCGTGTGTACGCCGTGCAAATACAGGGGAGACTCTGTCCGTGTGGACAGAGAGACCTGTATTTGTGGCGGGTCTGTAGTCTTGCGGGCTAGGCTTTCAAAAAAAAAAAATTGACACGTTTTCCGCAACTAAAACTAGCCCGGGGCGTGACATTCTCTTGAAGCCACACAAGCGTCCGGCGTCTACAGGTATCCACACGAGATTGCTGATCTGATCGATATCCTCACCTGGGTGCTAGATCCCTTACAAAGGACGTCTTTCTTGCTAGAAGATTCAAGAGAAGAAGAGAGAGAGGGAGAGAGATGACGGCTAAAGTTTTTTAAAAACTCCCGTATCTTATAAAGAGGGATATAATCCCTTTTATAATAATAAATTTACCATTAAGGATAAGAATAAATCTAGGCTTAATTTTATCCTTTCCTTAATTTGTTAGATCGATTAAATCGTAATTTAATTCGACTTGAACTCTATCCTAATTTGATCATATCAAATTAATAATGCAATATTTGTACATAAGTCCTCTTATAATTTACTAACTGTTAGTAAGCGCTCTCTTACAACATTTTCACTTTAATACACTAATTTGTAATAATTACAAATTAGTCCAGTTATCAATATATTGACAATTAGGTCTTTCAGCGATTCAAAAATCGCGGTCTAGCTATCCGATCAATCACAATCTCTTATGTGTGTGACCCCATAGATTCTATTCTATCTGGTAGGGAGATTTATTCTGATCACTATCAACAATATCACTGAAACTCCTTTCAGTGGGTTGGAATAATTCCAACTCAGCCCAATGAGAATTATCGATCATCTAGATAATTCTCATGAGTCTCACAATCCACCAGTGACGCCTAGCAGCATGTAGTGGCATTCCAGTAGAATGAAATACTGAATCTCTTGGTGCAGTTACCGTGTTATACAGTTCTTCTATCAAGAGTCACGACTAGACGGAGGTCATGAAATAGCTCGTCAAACCCCATCATCTGTCATATGTCAAAATTAATTCAACTCGAGTTTTTTTTTTAATATCGAAAATCCTTTCCGCTATTAACTCTGCACTGGCCAAGGTCTTCTAAACTCGGTCTCATAAATCACATAGGACTAACGCCCCTATCTACCAAGGGAGATAGATTACGTATAGGTTCACACCCTATTCCTAGAACAAACCTACTGCAGTCAACATGCATCGCAAGGACCCGAATGGCTAGGGACAAAGTGTATATACAGTCAAACTACAGTAACCTCATTATGAATAGCCGAGGCACCGCAGGTCAAAGGACCAGTCACACTACTGCAACATTAAGTCACTGACGAGTGAGTAGACATCCAAGTGACTTCTCGCGTTGGTCACGCTCGGTACCCTTGTTCTCTAACAACCACCTGCATATTCGCTCCAGTGTCCCCACAATGTTGACTCGAGACTCGTCTATCCATAAAGGGAAGCGACCTGTGCACCAATCTCACCGGATCAATCACCGTCCCCGTGATGATCCATTGATCGGGAGTATTTAGGAATTAACCACCAATGACACATGTCTCAAATTCTCAACTCTTGAGAATACGTGCTATCATCTTATTAATTCCTTGGACGATTTATGGACACATACACAACATGAATGTAAATAAGAATCCAAATTTATTCATAATATTTAAAATCAAATACAAATTTATATCCTAGAAAGAATACAAGTGTCAGCCTGGTTGGCTTCTAGGGCATACATCTAACAATAGGCCCATATGGAAAGCCCATTGTGGTTCATAAAATTAATTCAAGATGAGCCCATTTTTTATTTGGATAAATTTAGTTTGGGTTGGAGGCATTTGGATGATATAGGTTTGGCAGTTTTGGGCTTTATACTCTTGGGCTTTGATGGTTTGATACATCGGACTAGATTGGGTTGGATTTTGTTGTGGACTTTGGATTTTATTTCTAGGCTGGAATGGTGTCACGCCTTGCCGTCCCTTCCCCAAATTGGTGGAAGATGCCCTGCACGGGCGCGTGCGCAAGACCCGCCGAACGGACAGAGTCTCCCTAATCCGCCCAAGGCGTCACAATCGGTACAATTCAAAACATTCCAAACAGGAATAAAATTCATACACAGATTATATAAGAAAAGCATCATAAACATAAATAACTATGTAATTACAAGCATTCGTCTCATTCAAATTATATATTATATTTTTTCTTTCCAAATACAATCAGATTGTTATTACAATTTTTCTCTTTTCTTTTCTATACCCTTTGGCTATGCTGATCTAGGGTACATCTATCTTTGGTTACAATGACAGGACGCTAACCATCGAGCTACGTCCTTTCCTCGCACCGCCACGCCGCTCACGTGTGGACTTGTAAAACATAGGGGTGAGAACTATAAATATAATTTCCAGTGGGTACGGCCACCCAAGGGAAGAGCTCGACCCATCAGGTCCAAAGGAGGCAATATAAGTATGGGTTAGTTCAATATAATCATATGAGAAATAACAAGCTTATGCCTCAAGTAAATACGATAATAAAAATCATGCAAGTATTTCTACCTTTTCTACTTTCTCTTTTACTATCCATTTCTTATCCAACCCGCTTCTAAGATTTTTCTTATCTTAGCCAAGCTATACCATATATATATATATATATATATGTATGTATATGTATATGTATGTATATGTATATGTATGTATATGTATATGTATATGTATGTATATGTATATGTATGTATATGTATATGTATGTATATGTATATGTATGTATATGTATATGTATGTATATATATATATATATATATATATATATATATACATATATTTATGGGCACTTTCCGCTGACTTTACTTTCGAACTGGCCCTTTCTTTGAAAAGGCTTTACAAAAAGGGGCTCCGGGACGTGACAATTAGCGCGGCAAAGGCCATTAACGGTGCAAGCTCGATAAAAGAGTTATGCGGATAAGCACCGGCGGCACTTAGAATTTGTGGTGGGCGACCGCGTCTTCTTGGAGGTATCACCCATGAGAGGGGTGAAGCGATTTGGAGTACGGGGCAAGCTAAGTCCCCGATACATTGGACCGTATGAGAGTTTGGAGCGCGTGGGGCCTTTTGCTTATCGACTCGCACTACCACCGAAGCTTGCGGGAGTTTGTTGGCTTAAATGGGCCAGCATCCTGTCCTGTGGCGGGAGGCCAAGTGGGCCGAGTCATGTTCGAAATGGCATGAGGCCTGGTTGGGCCGAGTCGTGTTCGAAGTGGCGTAAGGCTGGGTAAGCCGAGTCACAATCGAGACCCATGGACGCTGTGTCTGTACGCTTTAAGTGAATTGGTTGCATATTTCTAATAGCTCGAGCTTTTGAGATTAATGGTTAGCGCCAACGATCCGACAGAGTTCACAATGTGTTTCATGTATCCACACTCTGCAAGTATGTGCATGATTCGACTCACGTCCTCCTATATGAGCCGCTTGAGCTCCAAGATGACATGTCTTATGAGGAGTCCCCGCTTTGCATACTCGCTCGTGAAGTGAAAGGACTACAGAATCGTGCAATTACTATGTTAAAGTGCTTTGGGCCAATCATGAGGAGCATGAAGCCACTTGGGAGTTGGAGAGCTCGATGAGGGAGCGTTAACCCCACCTCTTCGCTGGTTCGAGAAGACGTAAGGTTTTAGTTTTGCGGACGAAGCTCCTTTTAAGGGGGGAGGGATGTAGTGTACTGAAATTCGGTATACTATACTGAACATTACCCAAATTAGGTGAAATACAGTGAAAAGTGATTTGGACATATTGGGAGATGAGTTTCGAGGGTTTCAAAACAATTAGAAGTGAATTAGAACTTCAAGGAGTGAAAATGGAAATTTTTGAAATTTTTATTTTTCAGCTATTGGACTCACGGGGTCCGGACCCTGACTTGAGGATCCGGACCTTGATACGGGCTAGAGTATCAAAGTCCGGACCTTGGTGCAGGATCCAGATCTTGGCTGCGCAAATTACAGAATTTGCTTACGGGTTTCGGATCGTGAGGTAGGGTTCGGACCTTGCCTGCGCAGTGCGTGACCCTGGAACGGGGTCCGAACCCTAAATGGAGGGTCCGAACCCTCAGCCCGCAGAATGCCCAGTTTGGGGGCATTTTTTTAATTTTGATGGGAATGGGTTAAAGGGAGGCCCTTTCTCCCTCATTTGCTCATGTTAAAAAATTACGTACGGTAAAAACGCAGCGGAACAAAATCAAACAAATTTGATTTTTAAAAACTCAAGATCCGATCTCAAAACCACGCAATAGGATCCCTCATGTTGTTCAAGATTAAGGAGAAAGGAAGATCTAATCTTCACCTTTGCGCGGGTAGTTCTTCACCGCAATCTGATGATCGTGGAATTAGGTTCTCTTAAAACCGCACACGCGTCCGGTCTCTATAGGTATCCACACGAGATTGGTGACCTGATCGATACCTCACCGGGGTGCTAGCTCCCTTGCAAAGGACGTCTTTCTTGCTAGAGGAAAGAAGAGAAGAAGAGAGAAAAGGAGAGATGACGGCTAGGATTTTTTAAAAACTCCCGTCTCTTATATCTAGAGATATAATCCCCTTTTTAATAATATAATATCCATAAAGGATAAGAGTAAATTTAGATTTAAATTTATCATTTCCTTAATTGGTTAGATCGTCAAATCCTAATTTGATTCGACTTGAACTTTATCCTAATTTGATCATATCAAATTAATCATGCAATATTTGCACATAAGCCCTCTCACAATTTACTAACTGTTAGTAAGTCCTCTCTTGTAACATTTACACTTTAATACCACTAATTTGTAATAATTACAAATTAGTCCAATTATCAACATATTGACAATTATGTCCTCCGGCGATTCAAAAATCGCAATCTAGCTATCCGATCAGTCACAACCTCTTATGTGTGTGACCCCATATGTTCTGTTCTATCTTGTAGTGAGATATATTCTGATCATTATCAACAATATCACTGAAACTCCTTTCAGTGGGTTAAAACAATTCCAACTCAGCCCAAAGAGAATTATCGATCATCCAGATAATTCTCATGAGTCTCACAATCCACTAATGACGCCTAGCAGCATATAGTGGCATTTCAGTAGAATGGAATACTGAAACTCTTGGTGCAGTTACCATATGATACAGTCCTTTTATCATGAGTCCCGACTAGACGGAGGTCAAGAAATAACTCGTCAAACCTCATCGTCTGTCATATGTCAAATTTATTCGACCCGAGTTTCTAATATCGGAAACTCTTTCTGCTATTAACTCTGCCCTGGCCAAGGTCTTCTAAACTCGGTCTCATAAATCACATAGGACTAACGCCCCTATCTACCAAGGGAGATAGATTCCATATAGGTGCACACCCTATTCCTACAATGAACCTACTGCAGCCAACATGCACCGCAAGGACCCGGATGGCTAGGGACCAAGTGTATATACAGTCAAACTACAGTAACCTCATTATGAATAGCCGAGGCACCGCAGGTCAAAGGAACAGTCACACTACTGCAATATTGAGTAAGTTACTGACGAGTGAGTAGACATCCAAGTGACTTCTCGCATTGGTCACGCTCGGTACCCTTGTTCTCTAACAACCACCTGCACATTCGCTCCAGTGTCCCCACACTGTTGACTCGAGACTCATCTACCCAAAAGGGAAGCGACGTGTGCACCAATCTCATCGGATCAATCACCGTCTCCGTGATGATCCATCGATCGGGAGCATTTAGGAATTAACCACCAATGACACATGTCTCAAATTCTCAACTCTTGAGAATACATGTCATCATCTTATTAATTTCTTGGACGATTCATGGACACATACACAACATGAATGGAAATAAGAACCCAAATTTATTAATAATATTTAAAATCAAATACAAATTTATGTCCTAAAAAGAATACATGTGTCGGCCTGATTGGCTTCTAAGGCATACATCTAACAATCTCCCACTTACACTAAAGCCAATCAGCCATATACCTAAGCCCCATCTTCTCAATATGGGCTTCAGTCTTCTGCTGGCTAAGTGGTTTAGTCAATGGGTCAGCCACGTTATCCGTGGAGTCTACTCTCTGCAACTCGATGTACTTCTTGTCGAGATAGTCGCGTATAATATGAAACCGCCGCTCTAAGTGCTTGGATTTCTGATGAGACCTGGGCTCCTTAGCTAGGGCTATGGCGCCATTGTTGTCGCAATAAAGTGGTATGGCATTTGATGGCATCACACCTAGTTCCGTGACAAACTTCTTAAACCACAAGGCTTCTTTTGCAGCTTCATATGCGGCTATATACTCTGCTTCCATGGCAGAGTCAGCAATAATTGGTTGTTTGGAATTCTTCCAATATACCAAGCCACCATTGCACAAGAACACACATCCTGACGTAGACTTTCTATCGTCAACATCAAACATAAAGTCCGTGTCACGCCCCGTCGGGCCTTTAACACCAACTAGGTGGAAAGGTTAACCGCACGGGCGCATGCCCCAGACCCGCCGAACGGATAGAGTCTCTTCCACCCGCCCAAGGCGTCACAACACAAGCATATCCACAATGTTCCAACTAGGAACGGAGTACAAGAGTTGCACAAGGAAAGCATCAACATAAAGAAGTTCTACTTCTATTACATCACATTTGCACATTTATACATGTCCAAACTTTTTCTTTTCTTTCATTCCTATTCCATACATTATGTTCCAAAACTGTGGAATATACAAGTGCATATATTTAAGAAAACCCCTATACTATCATAGTCCAAGACTAGGGGTACAACTCTATGTAACACCAAAATGGAAGGGCCGCTATCTACAGAGCCAAACCCTTGCCTCGCTCCGCCGCCTCACTCGCGGAAGGACCTAAAAAATATGGGGTGAGAACTATAAACATAGTTCCCAGTGGGTAAGGCCACCCAAGAGAGAAGCTCGACCCACCAGGTCCAAAGAAACACCATAAGCATAAGTTAGATCACAAATAACTATGCATACAAATATTTACATACTTGTAAATAAACATAAAGGATGCAACCAATTAAAATGTCAACTTTCATTTTCTCCTAGGTTCATCCTATATCTCACATTGACCAAGTTTAACTACTTGTCATTCATTTATGGTGTCGGAATCGCCGCATCACCATAATGGTTCTCAACCAAAGCGGAATCGCCGCAAGCGTTGGGCACCGGGCAATGGAATCGCCATCCCCATCATGGTCCCAACCTCCAAGGAATGAAATCGTCATCTCCTTGTTCGGGTAGCGAAATCGTCGCGTACTCGGGATAGCGAAATCGTCGCGTACCCCATTCCATCACCGCCAACACATGGCACGGGTAGCAAAATCGTCGCGTACCCGGGATAGCGAAATCGTCGCGTATGCCAATCCATCACCGCCAACACGTGGCACGGGTAGCAATTTTGTCGCGTACCCGGGATAGCGAAATCGTCGCGTATCCCAATCCATCACCGCCAACACGTGGCACGGGTAGCAAAATCGTCGCGTACCCGGGATAGCAAAATCGTCGCGTATCCCAATGTTCACATTTTGCACTTGCCAACCCAGGTCCAATGGCCCTAGGTTCAAGTCACCAAGTCTCACCTATGTTCAATGACACTAGGTTCCAATCTCATGTTCCAACCTATGTTCAATGACACTAGGTTCCAATCTCATGTTACAACCTATGTTCAATGACACTAGGTTCCATTTGCACTTTTCAACCTATGTTCCTCAACACTAGGTTCTAATTCATACATGCAATCACATAACAAGTATAGATAATAAGAATATACTTGAATTCACTAACATGCAAGAGGAGCCCATGGCTCTATCTATCATGATTCTCATTTTGCCAACATGCAAATTCTAGGGTTACACATTCACACACCATTTTATTTTTCAAATGGTCATTTACCCTAGACATGGAAGTGACCTAATCACTTCGGTAAACACAAACCCACCTCAAGAGCTTCCAATTCCTTGAATTCTTTGAGCTCCTAAGTCTCCAAGCCTTGAGTTCTTGCTTCAACCCAAGCTTCTACAAGAAAATGGTTCGTTACTCATTACGAACCCATAAATCAACTCAATGCTAGAAATCAATTGTTCTAACATGAATTCCTATGCCTCAATTGCAATTCCCGAAGGTCCAAATATTTTTAGAACCTCCAAAGGCAAAAATCCTCATTTCACCTAGGTTTCACATGCATGCATGTAGAACCCCAAAATTTCTTGGCCAATCTCCACGTTTTGTGGTTTAGATTGTCTAGGGTTTCCAAAAACCTCATATTAAAGGATTAAATCCAAGGTTTAAATCCTAAATCACAAGAACTCACCTCTACACCCAAGCTCCCTAGCCTCTTCTTGCAGCAAGAAGCTCCAAATCCACCTTAGAAGCTTTTTCCAAGGTCAAATCCTTCACTTCTCCAAGCTTTGGAGAGATCTCTAGAGAGAGAAAGTGTTGGAGAGCGAGAGGAGAAGTAGAGGAGGAAGAAAATGAGAAGGGGAGGGTGTCCCTGCCTTTCTAACACCGCCTCGAGTGTGAAAAGACCATTTTGCCCCTCTCTCAAAACGACACTCACAGCCAGCCAAAGCTGGCATTTCGAAACACTGCATTCCGGTATTCACACTGGCATACCGGTATACGGGTGTTAGTTCCGGTATGCCACGGGAAATTTCGCAAAACCCGTAGAGCTGGATTGTAATACTTGGTATTTCGAGGAGTTTCTGGGCTTGGAAGATTTCGGGCGCCCGGAACTAGAGAAGTGGACGCCCGAAAGTTTCCGGAGCCAGAGGACATTTCGGATGGTCCGGATGTGGCTGACGAGATTTGGATCTGGATGCAGGATTCGGACGCCCGGATTGTGGATCCGGATTTGGCTTGTGACGTGGAGAGCCACGTGTCGTGTTGCTGGACACGTGTCAACCGTCGGAGACACACCGCCCCACCGACTGCCGACCACCGCCGACCGCTTGGCCGCCAGCTGACACCTGGCTTGCTGGATTTTCGGACGCCCGGAAGAGGGATTCGGGCGCCCGAAAGTGGAATTTTGGGAGCCTATAAATAGGTGAGTCCCTAGTTGTTTAGCTCACTTTTCCACTTCGTGATCCCTATTTCTAGAGAGAGAAAGCTAGGTAAGGGCCATGTGTTGGCAGTAGTTATGAACTAGCTTGTTCTCCTCTACTGTGTTGTTCTGATCTGGTTCTGAGCAGTTGTTCTGTTGGAGTTAGTAGTTCCTTGGAGATATATTCAGATCGGAGTACCGTTCGAGCTTGCTACATCTTGGGGGGGATGGATCAGAGGTTATTGTTATTCCCCACCGTGGTTGGATTAGCTCTTGAGGTAGGTTGATGTTTGCCAGATTCAGTGGACTTCTTCCTATGTGTTTACTCTCATGTTAGCATGATGTGATAGTATTGGATTATGTTAGCATGATATGATATTGTTGGAATTATGATAGCATGACATGCTGAGATTATGTTAGATATGACATGTTAGGTTGAGACTGATTTATTGCTTGCATAAGCATGATATGATCTTAGGTGAGATAATGATATATATAAGAGCATGCATGACTTCTTTATATCCCTGATGCATGATTTGACCTACACCTATTCTGTTGATAGCCCTTGTACCTGTTATTGTACATATTAGTGTAGGTGATCTATTGTGGCTCGTGCTATGTTGTTGTATCTCCTCCTTGTGGTAGAGTTGAGTTGATTGAGAGCACTGGAGCATTGATTGGGTCATACTTGTTGTTGATTATCCTTTGAGGTGCCGAGGGCACGTGATTCCTTGTTTGACCCAGTCTGTCGATCATATACCTGTGGGTGCTTGGCGCTGATATGTGTTGTGATACTTTACTCGGTTGGGTCGCTCCCACGAGTACAACTCCGGAGTTGGGTTTTTTCCGTACAGAGAGTTGTACGAGTGCTAGGGACAGAGGGTGTTTCCTGTACTAGCTGGCTCCCTACGGGTAGAGCATGATCAGGCCGCAGGTATTGTATTGTATTATGGATTCATGATAGTTCTCATTTGTTATGTTCAGATCATTGATATTCATATTGACAGTTGAGCATTGTGCATAGTAGTAGTAGTTTATCTCCTACTTTCTTTATTGCTCTATCTCTTGAGATTGAGGACTTAGTGGGCAGACCGCTGAGGCTGGTGGCGGTACCCACTGAGGACTACTTGTTTGATAGTAGTTCTCACACCCGTTGTTGACACCTTTTTGTAGAGTCTTCTTCCCCAGCTGTGCATACTGAGCGCGGAAAGGAGACCGTCGGGTAGAGTTGATCCCCGGATACTTGGCTAGAGGTATACCCCATTTTGATAGATGGTCATGAGTCTGTACATACAGTGAGTTGAATTATTATCAGTGATGTATATTATGGTTATGGATGATGTATACATGTACAGTGATCCTTTGATATATTTATAGCAGCTCTGTTGATACCTTTAGCTCTTTGTGGTTGTTGTTGTTTTCGCTTCGTATACTCAGTTTTGTTACTGGGTATACGGCGGGTCTGTTGATGTGCCCGGCAATTGGTAACCCGGGGCATGACAGATTAAGTTGGTATCAGAGCTTAGGAATAGGTCAAGAGGGCCTAGGGAAACCTAAGATAATAGACCTTAGAATGACGAAAGAGACGTGATTGATCGCGAAAGTCAATGATTGGGTTTTGAATCCTTCCTTGTGTAGGAAGAGTAATTGAAGGATTACGCCTTCTCTTATCAGATAAATTATGTTGGCTGCAGACGACATAATAATGAGAAGAAAAGAAGTGTCCTTCTAGACTTTCGCTAGATTGGGTTGTGAGATTGTTTGTGGTCCTAATCGGGTATTCTGTTGCAGGTTATTACTATGCCTCCTCGACGACCGTCGACGCGAGCGCATCCGACGCCTTCGGAGATGCCTGAGCAGACAAGGCCTAGTGAACGGCCAGAACTGCAGGAGCAGCTAGCAGACATAGCTGCAGTAGGAAGGCAGCAGAGTGTATTATTACAGAAGATGTGCGATGCTTTTTCATAGCAGCAGAATACTACGCCTCGAACTGTGGAACCTCAGACGGCGACCACTCCAGCTACATCTCAAGCTAGGGAAGGACGTACTCAGCCTAGTCAAGTGCTTTCTGAAGAAGAGCAGGAGCGGATGGCGGATAGATTGGCTCGCTTCTGTAGGTTTGATCCACCGCGATTCAATGGTAGTAGCATAGAACCGTGGATGGTAGAAGCTTGGATTTGCGAGATGGAGAAGTTGTTTGAGGATCTATTCGTGCCAGCATGGGAGCAGGTGCATATGGCAGTTCATTGTCTTTCTGGTGATGCTCATGTCTGGTGGAGGAGGACCCGTGATCATAGGTCCCTGAACCCTCTACAGATGACTTGGAGCGAGTTTTGGGAGATTATGTATGGAGCATATTTTCCCAGTAGTGTGAAGGTGAAGATAGAGGAAGATTTGAAGAATCTGAAGCAAGGGAATCGTCTAGTACAGGAGTATGCGAGGGAGTTTACTAGATTGCTTAACTATGTTCCTTCAGCTGCGAGAGATGAGATACAGAAGGTTTATCTGTATGAGAAGGGTTTGAGACCCGAGATCTTTCCATTTGTCCACTCGCAGAGACTTCAGACTTTGGATGCTACTATCGAGCAGTCTCTGTGGATAGAGCGAGGGACATTTGTAACGAAAGGGCAGCTTGTGGACCCAGCTCAAGGTCAGGAGAGGAAGCGCCCAGCACCTGAGGATGGAGGGCAGTCGAGTAGCAGACGACCGCCAAGACCTCCCCTGCGATCGCGTTTCCAGGGACGTGGATCTTCTAGTCGTCAGCAGTCCGGAGGATATCGCCAGCAGCGACAGCAGCAGAAGGGATCTCCTAGATGTGTGATTTGTGGAGGACCTCATTTGGTTAATCTCTGTGATCGGCGAGAGGGACGATGTTATGAGTGTGGACTGCCGGGACATATGAGGAGGACTTGTCCCAGATTAGCAGTAGCTCCTTCTATGGCGTCTGTTCCTTTCTCCCCACCGCAAGTATCTGGAGCGTCCCCGGTGTTTAGTCAGGATCGATCTTCTATGCCACGACAGCCGGATCGACGTCAGCCACAGGCGAGCGGTCGAGTCTATGCTGCTCAGATTAAGGACGCCTCGATAGCTGATCGAGTGGTGGCAGGTATTATTTTGATTTGTGGCATTAGATCGCGTACTTTATTCGATACTGGTGCATCGCATTCCTTTGTTAGTAGAGCATTTGCATTGCATCATGGTTTAGAGATAGGGTCGTTACCCCAGACACAGGAGGTACGGGTACCCGACCATAGCTTGCAGGTGACGCAGGGTTGTTGGAGATGTCCTGTGCAAGTAGGGCCTTGGATCATGTCTGCCGATTTATTAGTATTGAGACAGTTTCAGGATTTTGATATAATCCTTGGCATGGATTGGTTATCTCGATACTTTACTACGATTGATTGTGGAACCAAGACGGTGATCTTTCGTGAGCCTGGACATGAAGAGTTTATTTTTGAAGGTTGTAGAAGTTCACTGTTCGCTATGACGATATCATCATCTAAGGCCAGACAGATGTTGAGTAGAGGATGTATGGCCTATTTTGCGACAGTGACTGAGGTGCCCACTGTTGTACCAGGACTCGAGGATATTCCTATTATACGTGAGTTTCCGGATGTCTTTCCTTCTGAGTTATCCTCGATGCCTCCTGATAGGGAGATTGAATTCGTGATTGATGTGGTACCAGGAACCGCGCCAATCTCGAAGACACCCTATAGAATGGCACCAGCTGAATTGCGAGAGTTGAAGGCGCAACTGCAGGATCTTATGGATATAGGTTTTATTAGACCTAGTGTGCCACCTTGGGGAGCACCTGTGTTGTTTGTGAAAAAGAAGGATGGTTCACTTAGATTGTGTGTGGATTATCGGGAATTGAATAAAGTGACCATCAAGAATAAATACCCCCTCCCATGTATTGATGATCTGTTTGATAAATTACAGGGAGCATGTGTCTTTTCTAAGATTGATCTTCAGTCCGGTTACCACCAGTTGAAGGTAAAGGCCGAGGATATTTCTAAGACAGCTTTTAGGACTCGGTACAGGCATTATGAGTTTATTGTCATGCCTTTCGGTTTGACGAATGCCCCTGCTGCATTTATGGATATGATGAACCGAGTCTTTAAGTCTTTCTTGGATAAGTTTGTGGTAGTCTTCATTGACGATATTCTGATTTACTCCCGTGATGATGCGGAGCATGAGGAGCATCTGAGATTAGTGCTGCAACTCTTGAGAGAAAAGAAGTTGTATGCAAAGCTGAAGAAGTGTGAGTTCTGGTTGAGAGAGGTAGCCTTTTTAGGCCATGTGATTTCTGCTTCGGGAGTAGCTGTTGATCCTAAGAAGATTGAGGCGATTCGAGACTGGCCTAGACCGACGACCATATCTCAGGTGCAGAGTTTTCTTGGCTTAGCTGGGTATTATCGACGGTTTGTGGAGAGTTTTGCGAAACTCTCTACGCCTCTTACTCAGTTAACCAGAAAAGGGGTTAAGTATATTTGGAGTGATGAGTGCCAAGAATGCTTTGATGAACTTAAGCAGAGGTTGATGACAGCCCCTATTCTTGCACTACCAGTGATGGGCGAAGGATTTGTCATTTATAGTGATGTTTCACTGAGTGCTTGGGTTGCGTGCTGATGCAACATGGTAGAGTGATTGCGTATGCTTCAAGACAACTAAAGAAATATGAGAAGAACTACCTCACTCATGATTTGGAGTTGGCGGCGGTAGTCTTTGCTCTGAAGCTATGGCGCCACTATCTCTATGGAGAGCATTGTGAAGTTTATACTGATCACAAGAGCCTCAAGTATCTGTTTACACAGAAGGAGTTGAATCTACGGCAACAGAGATGGTTGGAATTATTGAAGGATTATGATATCTCTATTCTATATCATCCTGGCAAGGCAAATGTTGTTGTCGATGCCTTGAGTAGGAAGGCTGTGGCGACTTTGAGTATGAGTATCACTCAACAGCCTGTCCTAGTGGAGGAGATGCGGAGGTTGTCTCTCGAAGTGGTTACTCATGGGATGACTGCGAGACTGATGACTATGGTCATACAGCCTACTCTGTTGGAAAGGATTCGAGAGAAACAGAGTTTAGATCCTTACTTGTCAAAAATTCGAGATCAACTGAGGAGTGGTGACCTTGAAGGTTTTACTTGTGATGATTCTGAAGTTCTTCGTTATAGAGGACGTCTATGTGTACCAGTAGATCTAGAGATTCGAGAGGAGATATTGAAGGAAGCACATTATTCTCCTTATTCTGTACATCCTGGTGGGACTAAGATGTACCAGGATCTGAAGACTCACTTCTGGTGGAATGGTATAAAGAGAGATATTGGTAGAGCTGTGGCTCAATGTTAGACATGTCAGCAAGTGAAGGCTGAACATCGAGTACCAGCTGGTAAGCTACAGAGCCTTCCGATACCTGAGTGGAAGTGGGATCATATCACGATGGACTTTGTTGTGGGCTTGCCGAGGACTTCGAGCGGCTATGACACTATTTGGGTAATTGTTGATAGGCTGACGAAGTCTGCTCATTTCCTGCCTATGCAGATTACTTGGTCACGTGAGCGACTTGCGCAGCTTTATATGGATGAGATATTGAGATTGCATGGAGTGCCAATCTCGATAGTATCTGATAGAGACCCGAGGTTTGTCTCTCATTTCTGGAAGAGCCTACAGACAGCTTTGGGGACTCAGCTACATTTTAGCACTGCATTTCATCCCCAGACTGATGGTCAGTCCGAACGCACTATACAGACACTTGAGGATATGCTGAGGGCTTGTGTCTTGGATTTTGGTGGAGGATAGGATCGACATCTGAGATTGGTAGAGTTTGCGTACAACAATAGCTATCAGGTGTCACGCCCCGGATTACTCGTTTCCCCGGGCTCGCCAACAGATTCGCCGTATACATAGATTTTTCTATGTATACGAAGCGATAGCTAACCTGTAAACAAACATACAAGCCACTACAAGAGATATATAGAGCTGAAATAAAACAGACTAATAACAAAAGCCACCTGTACATATAGAGTCCAAAATACAACAGGTCCACCACAACCAAAATAGGTACAAATCCACAATATATGTACATGGCACAACTCCAAAAAGAAACTATCTCCAGTAGGGTCCTCCTCTAGGAACAACAGGGACAGGTAGGGATCTAGCTCGCGACTCCCTTACCTCGATCCGCGGAAACAGGCGCAGCAGCCGCAACAGAAGAAGGCTCTGCAAAAAGGTGGCAACAAAGGGTGTGAGAACTACTATCAAAAGAAGTAGTCCTCAGTGGGTACCGATACCGACCTCTACGGTCCACCCACTAAGTCTACGAGACTAACAATATAGCTGGTAGGTAAAGAACAACAAGATAAGCTGGAATAAACTCAACAGCTGAATGCCACTACCCTACCACTATCCCAGTCAAACTCTCAAGTAAGCATCACCAAAGTGAAAGGTCACCCCTGACCCAAACTAACGGAACCGCCCAAACGGGCTCGTCCAGCCAACTCTCAAAGTAAAAGCATCCCCAACCAATAGGTAACCAGCACTGATCCGATCCACAGGGCCTGCAATACGCCCGTCCCGCCTGTCTAAGCAACACCGTACGCTACCTCAAAGGCACTGGGTGGAGAGCGAGAGTCCCACCGGGACTAAGACGACATCAACGCAAGTAGCCAGGCTCCGGAGCGGCACTCGTGGGCGCGACCCAACCGAGTATGCAAGCGTGTCTCTGTCGAGCTCAATCAGGCTCATACAGGCTATAGTCAAAGAACAAAGGGGTCAAAAGGGGTCAAAGACTCTAAGCTCACGTGCCCTCAGCACAACCAGAAGCTAAAACAAGAGTCTGGGTCCACCGTCAACCCCGACGGCACCCGGTAATACAGAACAGTCTAACCCTGCTGTAAATACAAGCTCGGCATCCCAGCACGAGCGTAAACTCGTCCTATAACGAACTAAGTATCCACCTCGCACTAACAGCGGTGATACAAGAACAGAAACGGCTCCTAGAGCTAAATCTGATAACAGTTCGAAAAGTGACGGTTGTATGTTCGCGAGTTTTCTCCTAAGTCAATTCCCAGTTCAGCATGTAAAGTCATGTCGATAAATTATCAATTTATGCTCCAAATTCAGATTTCATATAAACACATGCAAATTCACGAATTCGAGCTACTAACATGATTTAACAGATAATAAAACAGCATGCTGCACTCTCTATACTTAGGAGGAAATCCGGCGATTTCGGTAACATCAACCCACCTCGAAAGCTATCCAACAGCGGCTAGGAGTCGAGTGGAAGGCCTCCAAACAACGCCGGCCGAAATCGAGCTCAAATCTGCAACCTCGAGATTCGGACCCACCTGCGCAGTGTTCTGGGCGCCCAGATCATCAGCCCAGAACTGCAGCCTGGCAGCACAACCCACATGTGATCAACATGCGATAAAATCCAAATCCTAAGTCCAAATGCAGTGAAATTTGGCTCAACTCACCAGCAGAGGTTCAAGAACAAACCCTCCAAATTTCAGCCAAATCGGAGTTCGACTCGATGTCCAAAAGGTCCACACACTGAACCGGATTCACTTCTGGACCCTCCTGCACATGGATCCAGAAGTTCCAGCACTTAAGCAAATCTCAAAAACAGTAAGAATTCAAGGATTCCAACGATTCTAGCTCATAAAAAGGGGTCACAAACCTCACAAAAATAGTGATGGAACAATCCAAAACCTCTCCAAAGATCCTCACAAAGATCTGGATCTAAAAATCCAAGAATTTCCATCAATGACCCAAAAATTCAGCACTTAAGCAATTACTCAAAATCTGAGCTAGAACTCACCTTTGAATCCTCAATTCCAGTGGGAAGAACCTCCAAACCAGCAAGGAAAGTGGAAGGATCAATCTTCACTTCGTAATTCCAGCTCCCAAGAGATTGGATCCCAAGAACAAAGGAAAAACCCAAGTTTCAGCTCAAGAACACCAGGGGTCTAGTAAAACATCAACTGTAGCTTACATATCTGTCCAAATCGCAATTGGAAAGATTCCACTTCTTCCTCTGCGAGTCCTCTATCCAACAAACCAAGTTTCGTTGGATTTGGATACTCCTACACTGCACACGAGCACAAACACTCCAGGTCGACGTTGCAGTTTCAGCAGAAAACCAAGTTCATCAATGGAGGAAGATGAAATTGGGAGAGAAGAGAGGGTTTCCCTTTGCAAGCTCCGAGTTCACCTTGAAGAGGGGAGAAAAGAGCCTCAGGGGAGGTCGTCCACATCTTTTATAGACCACTAGATTCGGTGCAACGAGCCTCAAGAACAGAATTACACTAACCTGTCCTCAGCAGAAAACCACACTTCCGGGCGCCCGAAACTCAAGAAGTGGGCGCCCGGTTCTTCAGCCTGCACCAACTCGACCATCGGACTCTCCGCCGCGGTCCGGTGCGCCCAAACCTGGTCCGGCGGATCTCACCAACCGATCAACACGTGTCGAGCCGTTCGATACTCACGAGGCAGGATTTCCGGACTCACTTTCCGGGCGCCCGAAACATGGATCCGAAATGACTTAGTAATTTTCAGAAAAGGGGCACTGGACAACTGGGCGCCCAAAACAGAGCATCTGGGCGCCCGAAACTTCAAAAGCCCAAAACTCAGTTTTGGCTCGCTTCGGTGCTCCGAGTCCGTTTTCGCGTCTATTTGACGCCGAAACGACTCCGACTTGTCTCGACCTTCTCCAGAAGCGTCGAACAGTCTAGGATACTACAGTCATTCCGTCAGTTAGGCCCCAGGGGTACTACATCAGGCGAGCATTAAAATGGCTCCGTTTGAAGCATTGTATGGACGTAAATGTCGATCACCTTTGTGTTGGGATGATGTTGGTGAAAGGAAGACTTTGGGTCCAGACTTATTGCTTGAAGCCGAGGAGAAAGTTAAAGTAATACGACGGCATATTGCGACAGCCCAGAGCAGGCAAAAGAGTTACTCTGATACTCGGAGGCGAGATCTGGAATTTTAAGTTGGAGATCATGTCTTCTTGAAGGTCTCTCCATCAAAGGGCATACGGAGATTTGGAATTCGCGGAAAGCTTAGTCCGCGATTCATCGGTCCTTTTGAGATCTTGGATTGAGTAGGACCCGTGGCTTATCGGATAGCCCTACCGCCTCGATTGGCAGGTGTGCATGATGTTTTCCATGTATCTGTTCTGAGAAGATACATGTATGATCCTTTCCATGTGATAGACTTTACTCCACTGGAGCTTACAGAGGATTTGCATTACGAGGAGCGACCGATACGAATTCTTGCTCATGAGACGAGGGAATTGCGTAATCGGGTCATACCTTATGTCAAGGTACAGTGGGATTATCATGATGATAGAGAGGCGACTTGGGAGTTGGAGACTGTCATGCAGAGGTCTTATCCCCATTTGTTTGCATCTTGAGGTGAGTACTTCCCTTAGTTTCGAGGACAAAACTATTTAAAGGAGGGGAGAATGTAATACTTGGTATTTCGAGGAGTTTCTGGGCTTGGAAGATTTCGGGCGCCCGTAACTAGAGAAGTGGACGCCCGAAAGTTTCCGGAGCCAGAGGACATTTCGGATGGTCCGGATGTGGCTGACGAGATTTGGATCTGGATGCAGGATTCGGACGCCCGGATTGTGGATCCGGATTTGGCTTGTGACGTGGAGAGCCACGTGTCGTGTTGCTGGACACGTGTCGACCGTCGGAGACACACCGCCCCACCGACTGCCGACCACCGCCGACCGCTTGGCCGCTAGCTGACACCTGGCTTGCTGGATTTTCGGACGCCCGGAAGAGGGATTCGGGCGCCCGAAAGTGGAATTTTGGGAGCCTATAAATAGGTGAGTCCCTAGTTGTTTAGCTCACTTTTCCACTTTGTGATCCCTGTTTCTAGAGAGAGAAAGCTAGGGTAAGGGCCATGTGTTGGCAGTAGTTATGAACTAGCTTGTTCTCCTCTACTGTGTTGTTCTAATCTTGTTTTGAGCAGTTGTTCTGTTGGAGTTAGCAGTTCCTTGGAGATATATTCAGATCGGAGTACCGTTCGAGCTTGCTACATCTTGGAGGGTTGGATCTGAGGTTATTATTATTGCCCACCGTGGTTGGATTAGCTCTTGAGGTGGGTTGATGTTTGCCAGATTCAGTGGACTTCCTCCTATGTGTTTACTCTCATGTTAGCATGATGTGATAGTATTGGATTATGTTAGCATGATATGATGTTGTTGAAATTATGATAGCATGACATGCTGAGATTATGTTAGATATGTCATGTTAGGTTGAGACTGATTTATTGCTTGCATAAGCATGATATGATCTTAGGTGAGATAATGATATATATAAGAGCATGCATGACTTCTTTATATCCCTGATGCATGATTTGACCTACACCTATTCTGTTGATAGCCCTTGTACCTGTTGTTGTACATATTAGTGTAGGTGATCTATTGTGGCTCGTGCTATGTTGTTGTATCTCCTCCTTGTGGTAGAGTTGAGTTGATTGAGAGCACTGGAGCATTGATTGGGTCATACTTGTTGTTGATTATCCTTTGAGGTGCCGAGGGCACGTGATTCCTTGTTTGACCCAGTCTGTAGATCATATACCTGTGGGTGCTTGGCGCTGATATGTGTTGTGATACTTTACTCGGTTGGGTCGCTCCCACGAGTACCACTCCGGAGTTGGGTTTTTTCCGTACAGAGAGTTGTACGAGTGCTAGGGACAGAGGGTGTTTCCTGTACTAGCTGGCTCCCTACGGGTAGAGCATGATCAGGCCGCAGGTATTGTATTGTATTATGGATTCATGATAGTTCTCATTTGTTATGTTCAGATCATTGATATTCATATTGACAGTTGAGCATTGTGCATAGTAGTGGTAGTTTATCTCCTACTTTCTTTATTGCTCTATCTCTTGAGATTGAGGACTTAGTGGGCAGACCGCTGAGGCTGGTGGCGGTACCCATTGAGGACTACTTGTTTGATAGTAGTTCTCACACCCGTTGTTGACACCTTTTTGCAGAGTCTTCTTCCCCAGCTGAGCATACTGAGTGCGGAAAGGAGACCGTCGGGTAGAGTTGATTCCCGGATACTTGGCTAGAGGTATACCCTATTTTGATAGATGGTCATGAGTCTGTACATACAGTGAGTTGAATATTATCAGTGATGTATATTATGGTTATGGATGATGTATACATGTACAGTGATCCTTTGATATATTTATAGAAACTCTGTTGATACCTTTAGCTCTTTGTGGTTGTTGTTGTTTTCGCTTCGTATAATCAGTTTTGTTACTGGGTATACGGTGGGTCTGTTGATGTGCCCGGGAATTGGTAACCCGGGGCGTGACAAGGATTCCCAGATTCGGCACTCACATTTCGGTATGCCACACTCCATACCGGTACTAATCACTTCAGTACCGGTATGGACACACCCATACCGAAATCCACTGCAGACTTCACAAGTTCTGTAGTACACTGAATTTCAGTGCATCGTACCGAACTTCTACAAATTGTGGAGTTCCGGTGGAAAAATAGCATGAGAGGCTATATGTGAGGCGTCGGCCAAGTTTGGGACTTGTGTAAAGTGTTTTCGGCACAAATGAGGCGCGAAAACGGACTTCGAAAAGTTAAAACTGCTGAACTTGTGAAGTCTGCACTGGATTCCGATATGTGGACCTCCATACCGGTACTGAAGTGATTAGTACCGGTATGTGATGATGGGTATACCGGAATGCCATGGTTGAAACCGAGAACCCAGCTCTCGGGTTCTGCGGAATCCTCCGGGGTATACCGGAACTAGCACCCGTATACCGGTATGCAATGCACATACCGGTATACAGTGTTACGAAATTCCAGTTTTGGCTGGTTGAAGGTGTTAAGTGCGGAGAGGGGCAAATGGGTCTTTTCACACTCGAGGGAGTGTTAGAAAGGCAGGGAACACCCCCTTTCTCAGTCATCTTCCTCCTCCACTTCTCCTCTCCATCTCCTTCACTTTCTCTCTCTAGAGATCTCTCCAAAACTTGGAGAAAAGGGTGGATTGATCTTGGAAAAGGCTTCCAAAGGAGAAAAGAAGCTTCTTGGTGCAAGAAGAAGCTTGGGGAACTCGTGATTAAGGTTAGTTCCTCACGTTTTGGGTTCAAACCTTGGATTTAATCCTTTATTATGAGGTTTTTGGGAACCCTTGGCAATCTAAAACACAAAATGTGGAGATTGGCCAAGAAATTTTGAGGTTCTACATGCATGCATGTGAAACCTAGGTTAAATGAGGGTTTTTGCCTTGGGAGGTTCTAAAAATATTTGAACCTTCGGGAATTGCAATTGAGGCATAGGAGATCATGTTAGAACACTTGATTTCATGTATTGAGTTGAATAAAGGGTTCGTAATGAGTAACGAACCGTTTTCTTATAGAAGTTTGGGTTGAAGCAAGAACTCAAGGCTTGGACACTTAGGGGCTTGAGGAATACAAAAATTTGGAAGCTCTTAAGGTGGGTTTGTGTTTACCGAAGTGATTAGGTCACTTCCATGTCTAGGGTAATTATCCATTTAAAGATAAAATGGTATGTGTTGTGAACCCTAGAACTTGCATGTTGGCAAAGATAAAATCATGATAGGTAGAGCAATGAGCTCCTATTGCATGATATAGAATTCAAGTATAATTCAATTATTTATACTTGTTGCATGGTTGCATGTATGATTGAACCTAGTGTTATTGAACATAGGTTGAGACATGTGAGAATAGAACCTAGTGTTATTGAACATAGGTTGGAACATGTGAGAATAGAACCTAGTGTTATTGAACATTGGTTGAGACATGTGAGAATAGAACCTAGTGTTATTGAACATAGATTGGAACATGTGAGAATGGAACCTAGTGTCATTGAACATAGGTTGGAACATGTGAGAATAGAACCTAGTGTTATTGAACATAGGTTGGAACATGTGAGAATAGAACCTAGTGTTATTGAACATAGGTTGGAACATGTGAGAATGGAACCTAGTGTCATTGAACATTGGTTGGACATGAGATTGGAACCTAGAGTCATGAAACCTAGGTTGAGAATGAGAAAGTAAACCTAGTGTTATTGAACATAGGTGAGACTTAGTGACTTGAACCTAAGGTCATGAGACTTAGGTTGGCAAGTGTAAAATGTGAACAACGGGATGAGCGACGATTTTGCTATCCCGGGTATGCGACGATTTCGCTACCATGCCATGAGTTGGCGGTGTTGAAACGGGATGTGCGACGAGGTTGCTATCCCGGGTATGCGACGAGTTCGCTACCCATGTCATGAGTTGGCGGTGTTGAAACGGGATGTGCGACGAGGTTGCTATCCCGGGTATGCGACGAGTTCGCTACCCATGCCATGTGATGGCGGTGTTGAAATGGAATGTGCGACGAGGTTGCTATCCCGGGTATGCGACGAGTTCGCTACCCATGCCATGTGATGGCGGTGTTGAGATGGGGTATGCGACGATTTTGCTATCCAGAGTATGCGACGAGTTCGCTACTCGAACTAGGAGGTGACGAGTTCACTCCTTGAATGTTGGAACCCTTATGGTGAGACGGCGATTTCGAAACCATAAGTAAATGACAAGTAATTGAACTTAGTCAATGTGAGATATAGGATGAACCTAGGAGAGAATGATAATTTATATTTCATTTGGTTGCATCCTTTATGTTTATTTACAAGCATGTAAATATTTCTTGCATAGTTATTTGTGATCTAACTTATGCATATGGTATTTCTTTGGACCTGGTGGGTCGAGCTTCTCTCTTGGGTGGCCTTACCCACTGGGAACTATGTTTATAGTTCTCAACCCATGTTTTCCAGGTCCTTCCGCGAGTGAGGCGGCGGAGCGAGGCAAGGGTTTGGCTCTCTAGATAGCGGCCCTTCCATTTTGGTGATACATAGAGTTGTACCCCTAGTCTTGGACTTTGATAGTATAGGGGATTTCTATTACATGTATGAAACTTATGTATTCCATAGTTTTGGAACATGGTGTATGGAATGAAAAGAAAGAAAAAAAATTGGGCATGTATAAATGTGCAATGTGATGTAATAGAAATAGAACTTCTTTATGTTGATGCTTTCCTTATGCAACTCTTGTACTCCGTTCCTAGTTGGAACTTCGTGGATAAGCTTGTGTTGTGACGCCTTGGGCGGGTAGAAGAGGCTCTATCCGTTCGGCAGGTCTGGGGCATGCGCCCGTGCGGTTATCCTTTCCACCTAGTTGGTGTTAAAGGTCCGGCGGGGCGTGACAGACTGAGGTGGTATCAGAGCATAGAAACGGTCTAGGTGGACCTAAGAAACCCTAGGATGGAAAAGACCCTAAGAGTGTAGGCTCGTGAGTGACGAGATCTTTGATTGTGGCGAAAGATAAGAGATTGGGTTATGTCCTTATGCCTCTAGTTGGAAATAGAGGTAGATTCGAGGTGTGTCTATTCTTCGCCAAGTGTGTTCGTGTTGGCGGCCGACAACATGAAACCAAGTGAGGGGAATAAGGACCCTTGTGTGACTTTCGCCTAGATTGGGTTCACGTTTATTTTCATGAAGTATAATGTTGCAAATGACTTTGAATGTCACGAAATGACCAAAGTCATGGTGTTTTCAGGAGATAATGGTACATGAACGGCCTCCTACGAGGGCTGGGCTCGGAGAATCGAGCGCGGCTCCCGAACAACTCGGGGAGGGTGAGAACTCGGGTCTTCGTAATGAGTTGACCGAGTTGATGGGCGTGGTTCGGCGGCAGGCCGAAGCCATGCAGTGACAGGAGGAGCAGATTAAAAAGCTCCAAGACGAGATGGCGCAGCAAGCGGCTGCGATTAGGGAGGAGAGGTTGGGAGTACCTCCGGCCTCTGCTTCGGCACCAAACGAGGAGGTGACACCGGTGCCGGCTGTGGCGCCACCGGCATCACCGATTGTAGCCGGTGGGTCGGGTACTCCTATGCCCGACTACGAGATGGAGGATGCGGGGCGAGAGCGCGCACTTGCGGCTCTCATGAGGTTCAAGAAGTTCAACACGCCTATCTTTAGCGGGGAGAACGTAGATCCATGGGACGTGAAAACGTGGATCGACGCATTGGAGACGCTCTTCGAGGATTTGTATACCTTGGAGAGGGACAAAGTGCACCTCGCCGCTCACTGTTTAGAGCGATCGGCGAAGGTGTGGTGGAAGGGAGTCCGGCGCGATCGACTCTCTAGCCTTCCGCCACCGACGTGGGAGGAATTTCGGGGTATGGTGTTCGCTGCCTACTTCCCCGATAGCGAGAAAAGGAAACTTCAAGAAAGGTTCCGGAAGTTGAAACAAGGGAACCGCACCGTGCGCGAGTACGAGAGGGAGTTCTCGTACATTATTAATTGCGTACCGCACGTTGTCCGCGGAGAGTTGGACAAGGTCGACTGTTTCGTGCGCGGACTTCGACCGGAGATCTTTCGGGCGGTTCACGCCCTTAAGCTACAGACCTTTGCGGAGGTCTTGGACCGTGCTCTTTTGGTGGAGCACGGAAATGCATGTGCGTGCGAGGAGCGCGAGTCGTGGGAGAGAGAAAAAGAAAAAGAAAAGGGGAAGAAGTGACCGGCGGGTGGCTCGGGTGGGCAATCTAGCTCAAAGCGACCCCCGAAGCACTCGCAGTCGCAAAACCAATCGCGAGGGTCCCGGCGGAACCGACCCTCAACCCAGTGATTTGTAGCGGCCCCCACAACCCTCAGCAATGTGATTATCGTGAGGGCCGGTGCTACAAGTGCGGACAGTCGGGACATATGCGGTACAATTGCCCGATGGATAATAGCCGAGCACCGTCGTCGGCATCGACATTTGCATCGCCGAGACAGCTTGCGGGCATCCCACCCACGGTAATGTCGGCTGGCCGTACACAGCTACCGAGGCCAGCCGAGGGCCAGCGACCAGCGCCCAGTGGACGGGTGTTCGCCTCGCAGGTGGAGGAGCCTTCTGCCCAGGATGATGTCGTGGCAGGTATTGTGTTAATTAAAGGCATTCGATGTAGAGCTTTGTTTGATACTGGTGCATCGCATTCATTCATTGCTCGATCATTTGCTATTGCACACGGAATAGAAATTGTAGATGCCACACATGCAAGAACTGTGCAAGTACCTGAACACACCTTTTGCATACATCACGCGTGTGTAGACTGCCCCGTGAGGATTGAAAACTGGATCATGCCAGCTGACTTGCTGGTGTTAAATTGAATGAACGAATATAATTTGATCCTAGGAATGGATTGGCTCTCGAGGTATCACGCCACTATTGATTGTGAGAACCGGATAGTGAGGTTTAAAGAACCCGAGCACAAAGAGTTTGTGTACTGTGGTTGCAAGAGTTCGCTCTTTGCGTCAATGGTGTCCACGTCGCAAGCAAGGAAGCTTATTGCTAGTGGTTGCATTGCCTACTTGGCGACGGTAGTGGATGACCGAAAGGAAGTGTTGGGGCTCGAGGACATTCCTATAGTCCAAGAGTTCCCGGATGTATTTCCGACGGAGTTGCCCGGAATGCCACCGGATCGGGAAATAGAATTCGTGATCGATTTGCTCCCGGGTACGGCGCCGATCTCTAAGGCCCCGTACAGGATGGCACCCGCGGAACTGAAGGAATTGAAAGCACAATTGCAAGATTTGATGGACAAGGGTTTCGTAAAGCCAAGTGTGTCACCTTGGGGAGCCCCTGTTCTATTTGTGCGGAAAAAGGACGGTTCACTACGGTTATGTGTGGATTACCGTGAGTTGAACAAAGTGACCGTCAAGAATAAGTACTCGTTACCCCGAATTGATGACTTATTCGATCAGTTGCAAGGGTCTCGGGTGTATTCCAAGATTGATTTGCAATCCGGTTATCACCAATTGAAGATAAAACCGGAGGATGTGTAAGACCGCGTTTAGGACGCGGTATGGACATTATGAATTCACGGTTATGCCTTTCGGGCTTACCAATGCCCCGACGGCGTTCATGGACTTAATGAACCGTGTGTTCAAGCCACTACGAGATCGATTTGTGGTGGTGTTCATAGATGATATTCTTGTTTACTCTCGGAGTAAAGAGGAACATAAAGAGCACCTAAGGATTGTGCTTCAAGTTCTTCGAGAGAACAAGTTGTTCGCCAAGATGAAAAAGTATGAATTTTGGATTCATGAGGTCGCTTTCTTGGGTCATGTGATCTCCGCGGAAGGAGTATCGGTGGACTCTATGAAAGTTGAGGCAATCAAGGATTGGCCTCGTCCGACCAATGTCACGGAAGTACGAAGCTTTTTGGGTCTTGCGGGGTACTATCGGCGGTTCGTGGAGGGATTTTCAAAAATCTCCGGTCCACTAACGCGTCTTACCCTGTCACGCCCCGGGCCCTCGTGGGAGCCTACCAGGCACGTGCACAGACCCGCCGTGTACCTCAAACAACACAATGTACACAAGGCGTCTATGCTAAAAACAATCAAGTAGGATAAAGAATACATCCTAACAAGGTAATCAGAGCGAGAACATAGTTCTACAACTAAAATAAAATCAACACAGCTAAAATCTCAAGATATACAATAACATTATACATCTTATCAACTAGTAGGTCAATCAACCATCAACAAACTATACATCTTTCATTCAAAATACAATGAAAGGAAACCCATGGTATGCCTACAACAACGACACCGTAGAGGCTCTAGCTAGCTGCTAACCCCTCGCCGCGATCCCAAGCCTCTCCTGCTGCGGAAGGCTCTGAAAAACCCAACAACAATGGGGGTGAGAACTATTAATCAATAGTTCCCAGTGGGTAAGCCGCCGAGAGTGGCGAATTACACCGCTAGGTCAACTGAGGCAAGATAGTTAAAATTGAAACATAAAGCATAAAGCAAATAACATATAATGCTAAACAGGTAGTTCTACATCTATCTTGCCTCCAATGACTAAAACATCTACATGAACATGAACATGCTCTATTGTCATATACTCAACAATTAATTTCATGGTTTACATGCATGTCAAATTAATGCCATGATCAGTTCATAAGCTCTAATGCAATAACTCACAATATGTCAAGTTTTACTATTACCCATAGGACTTGTCTCCAACTACAAGTATGTAATGTATATTCAATTTGCTACTACATGTATGAACTATGTGACTTGTTCTCAACAATATGAAGGTTATGTTCACTACATGTAATGCCACGATGTCACCACCCTATACTATGTCCATACACTACATGTAATGCATTAATTGATTAGGGTGTCAAAAGTCACATTCCGGTTAAAATAATCTCTTACCATATGAATATTCACCTTGCATACACCATAACTGTGTAGCCATAAAATAATATAATAGCGGGATGTTCATCTTGTGCCGTGCCTAATGGCTCCGTGGTAGTCAACACCTCACGCTTTGGTGAGCCTTACCCACGGCGGTTCCATTTCGGCGCTCTCTCTAACACACGGGCGAAACAACTGTCTCGAGGCCAACTCCGGAGTGCCAGCTTGTAGGGAGCGACCCTCACAAGCATGTGTGAATAAGCATAGTGGCCAACAAGCAACAATCAACCATAGTAATATCATAAGTTTAGTTTCACGTTATGTCAAAACATATCACTTTATGTTTACTACCTTCATTAGCCAATATGCTAAATGTCAACAATATCATGTTGTTCTCAATGTTCGATGGTATGTCCCTACCAATATGTCCATGTCTCTAACATGTAACCGTTCATCTCTTTGTTTACTAAGTTCATAAACCATGCATTATTCTAATGCCATAAATCATGCATTCTACAAATGCCCAATCCATGCATTCTACGATGCCATATGTCATGCATTCTCTAATGCTATAATCCATGCATTCTACAAATGCCAAAATCATGCATTCCTCTAATGCTATAGTCCGTGCATTCTACAATGCCATAACAATGTAATCTACGATGCCAACGGGTCCATAATCATGCCATGCATAAGCTACAACAACCTCTACTACATAGAGTATAGAGCTATCATGCAAGTATCCCATTAACCAATTGAACTCATGTTTAGCCAATTACAATTATCAAATGCAAGTAGAATCCCCTTTCCTCATGTCTTAAACATGGAATCAACCCACGACCAAAAGGTCGAGCCCAAGGCCAATAACGCCCTTCATAATCGCTCACCTAGTTGAGGTGCAACAACTTATCATGCATTTGCCATAACTTCTCCTTTCTCTATACAAGCATACTCTAGTATGCAAGAGAATTCACTAATTCCACAACCAAGTAGTGTTTCCTATGATGCTCATCTCTAGCATGCATAACCTAATTAGCATTTTATAATGCATCATTACACTACTAGCACAAATACTCTAGCATGCATATTATCATCTTAATGCCATACTATATGAAATATGCACTTTTCATATACAACCTACATGTCTCATACAATCACAATTATCATCATGCCATAATTAACATAATTATGCATTTAATTAACCCTATTACAAGATAGGAGACATAGGGGGAGTTCACCCATTTCGGTGAGGTCAAACCCACCGGATACCCGACGAAACCTCGCAGTACTTCGAAACGAAGTTGTCCCCCGAGCTTCTCATACCCTAAGATAATTTTCCAAGGGGTTAAAAGCTTCGAACGAACAAATTCGAAAACCACCAAAAACAATGAGATAAAAAGGTGAAAAATACCTTGAGCAAGTAAAACTTGTTCTAAGTCCAAATTGAGGTTAGAGATCATCAAATCCAACCTACAACAACGTTCTACACCCATCAATTCCACCTCAAGGGCTCCCATTCAAGAAACCCCAAAATAAACCCTAATTCTCATGAAACTAGGTTTACATGCTAAATCCAAGCAAAAATCACAATTAGAGGTTGTAAGAGAGTTTACTAACCTCAAATCAAGCTTCCAACCAAGCTCAAGCATGCTAGGTTGAAGCTAAGCCCACAAACAAGTTCCTCTCCTCCATCCCGAGCTCCCCACAAGGGCTAGGAGCACTCCTCCATGAAGAAAATAGAGGAAAAAGAGATCAAAACATGATCTAGAGGGGTTGGAGAAGAGAAAATCTAGAGAGAGAGAGAGAGAGAGAGGGAGACCTACCTCAACTCCTTCTCCTCCATCCTCAGCCAAAACAGCAAAGAGGGGTGAAGGGGTAAGTTAAAATAGATGTAACAATATCCCCAAAAGCCCCTCACAAAGCCAAAATTGCAAAACTGCACAAAAATGCATTATGCAGCACTGTATACCGGTATGCGCATGTGTATACCGGTATACTGTGCAAAATTTGCAAAATCCGAGCCTCGGCCAGCAAACTGCGCAATCACATTCCGGTATGCCCATTCCAGTACCGGTATGCAGTGCATTCCGGTATGCCAATTCCAGTACCCGAATGCAGTGCATTCCGGTATGCCAATTCCAGTACCCGAATGCAGTACAAATTCTGCACTTTATGCAGAATTTGCTCTCCGGAGTCCGTTTTCGCCCTTTTTAAGCCACGAAAACACCTCAAAGCTCACCAAACTCAACCCAAAACTCCAAAATAGTACAAGCCACTATTCTCACACTAGAACTCTGTAATTTGCAAAAGTTCAGTGTACTACATACCCGCAAGGGAGCCAAATATGTTTGGAGCGAGGAATGCGACCAAAGCTTTAAGGAGCTAAAGAAAAGGTTGACTTCGGCTCCGGTTCTCGCCTTGCCGATTGCGGGGGAGGGCTTTGTGGTGTATAGCGATGCATCGCGGCGTGGTCTTGGGTGTGTGCTTATGCAAAGAGGACAAGTAATAGCATATGCCTCTCGACAGTTGAAGAGCTATGAGCAGAATTACCCCACCCACGACCTAGAGCTTGCAGCAGTGGTCTTCGCACTTAAGTTGTGGAGACACTACTTGTACGGGGAACATTGTGAGGTGTACACGGATCATAAAAGCTTAAAGTACTTATTCACTCAAAAGGAGTTGAATTTGAGGCAGCGGAGATGGTTGGAGTTGATAAAGGATTACGACTTAACCATCTTGTACCACCCCGGTAGAGCAAATGTGGTGGCCGATGCGCTCAGTAGAAAATCCGTGGAGAACTTCGCAATTGAGATGACGGGACAAATACTGTTGATCAAGGAAATGGGCCGGTTTGACTTGGAGATCGTGGCCCCGGGCGTCCCCGCTAGACTCATGAATCTCGATGTGTGGCCGACCTTGTTGGAGCAAATAAAGGAAAAGCAATCCGGTGATCCGGAACTCCAAAAGATACGGGGTGCTATCGAGAGCGGGCGCGCCGGTGAGTTTCATGTAGACTCGAAGGGCGCAATTCGATTCCGAAATCGATTATGCGTGCCAAAAAATGAGAACATTCGTGGGGAGATCTTGAAAGAAGCTCATACTTCTCCCTATGCGATTCACCCGGGCGGCACCAAAATGTATAAGGATCTTAAATTGCATTATTGGTGGCCGGGGATGAAACTTGATGTTGGACGCTTCGAGGCACAATGTCTAGTATGCCAACAAGTGAAGGCCGAACGTCGCTTTCCAGCAGGGAAATTGCAAGGGTTGCCCATTCCAGTTTGGAAGTGGGAGAACATAGCAATGGACTTCGTTGTGGGTTTACCTCGATCGCAAGGTGGCCACGACGCGATTTGGGTGGTGGTGAATCGTTTGTCAAAGTCGGCACACTTTTTACCAATCCACACCACTTGGTCGGGAGACAAGTTAGCACAAGTCTACCTGGAGGAGATTATGCGGTTACACGGGGTCCCGACTTCGATAGTCTCAGATCGAGATCCCCGTTTTACATCGCATTTTTGGAAAAGCTTGCAAGAAGCTTTGGGTACACGGCTCGATTTCAGTTCAGCATTTCATCCTCAAACTGACGGTCAATCGAAGAGGACAATTCACATTTTGGAGGATATGCTGCGAGCGTGTGTGTTGGACTTCAAGGGTGCATGGCCTACTCATTTACCGATGGATGAATTTGCTTACAATAATAGCTATCAATCTAGCATCGGTATGGCACCGTTTGAGGCCTTGTATGGAAGAAAATACCGCTCTCCTATTCATTGGAGCGAAGTCGGCGAGAGAAGGGTCTTAGGACCGGATGTGTTGCGTGAAGCGGAGGAAAAGGTCCGCTTGGCACGCGAACGCTTATCGACGGCGCAATCTAGACAAAAGAGTTACGCGGATCGACGTCGACGAGATTTGGAATTCGCGGTAGGAGACCGCGTCTTCTTGAAAGTGTCACCCATGAGAGGGGTGAAACGATTTGGTGTTCGGGGTAAGTTGAGTCCCCGTTACATTGGACCTTATGAGGTTTTGGAGCGTGTGGGATCCGTGGCGTATCGGCTAGCTTTGCCGCCAAAACTTGCGGGGATACACAATGTGTTCCATGTATCGACGCTCCGCAAGTATATGTATGATCCGGCGCACGTCCTCGAGTATGTGCCTATAGAGCTTCATGAGGATATGACTTATGAGGAATTTCCTTTGTGTATCATGGATCGCGAGGTGAAAAATTTGAGGAACCGTAAAATTTCTTATGTAAAAGTACAATGGACGAATCACGGTGAGCGCGAAGCTACGTGGGAATTAGAAAGCTCAATGAGGGAGCGATTTCCTTACCTCTTCGCTGAGTCCAGCTGAGGTATGATTCAGTTTCGCGGCTGAAACTCTCTTTAAGGGGGGAGGAATGTAGTACACTGAATTTCAGTGCATCGTACTGAACTTCTATAAATTGTGGAGTTCCGGTGGAAAAACAGCATGAGAGGCTATATGTGAGGCTTCGGCCAAGTTTGGAACTTGTGTGAAGTGTTTTCGGCGCAAATGAGGCGCGAAAACGGACTTCGAAAAGTTAAAACTGCTGAACTTGTGAAGTCTGCACTGGATTCCGATATGTGGACCTCCATACCGGTACTGAAGTGATTAGTACCGGTATGTGATGATGGGTATACCGGAATGCCATGGTTGAAACCGAGAACCCAGCTCTCGGGTTCTGCGGAATCCTCCGGGGTATACCGGAACTAGCACCCGTATACCGGTATGCAATGCACATACCGGTATACAGTGTTACGAAATTCTAGTTTTGGCTGGTTGAAGGTGTTAAGTGCGGAGAGGGGCAAATGGGTCTTTTCACACTCGAGGGAGTGTTAGAAAGGCAGGGAACACCCCCTTTCTCAGTCATCTTCCTCCTCCACTTCTCCTCTCCATCTCCTTCACTTTCTCTCTCTAGAGATCTCTCCAAAACTTGGAGAAAAGGGTGTATTGATCTTGGAAAAGGCTTCCAAAGGAGAAAAGAAGCTTCTTGGTGCAAGAAGAAGCTTGGGGAACTCGTGATTAAGGTTAGTTCCTCACATTTTGGGTTCAAACCTTGGATTTAATCCTTTATTATGAGGTTTTTGGGAACCCTTGGCAATCTAAAACACAAAATGTGGAGATTGGCCAAGAAATTTTGAGGTTCTACATGTATGCATGTGAAACCTAGGTTAAATGAGGGTTTTTGTCTTGGGAGGTTCTAAAAATATTTGAACCTTCGGGAATTGCAATTGAAGCATAGGAAATCATGTTAGAACACTTGATTTCATGTATTGAGTTGAATAAAGGGTTCGTAACGAGTAACGAACCGTTTTCTTGTAGAAGCTTGGGTTGCAGCAAGAACTCAAGGCTTGGACACTTAGGGGCTTGAAGAATACAAGAACTTGGAAGCTCTTAAGGTGGGTTTGTGTTTACCGAAGTGATTAGGTCACTTCCATGTCTAGGGTAATTATCCATTTAAAGATAAAATGATATGTGTTGTGAACCCTAGAACTTGCATGTTGGCAAAGGTAAAATCATGATAGGTAGAGCAATGAGCTCCTATTGCATGATATAGAATTCAAGTATAATTCAATTATCTATACTTGTTGCATGGTTGCATGTATGATTGAACCTAGTGTTATTGAACATAGGTTGAGACATGTGAGAATAGAACCTAGTGTTATTGAACATAGGTTGGAACATGTGAGAATAGAACCTAGTGTTATTGAACATAGGTTGAGACATGTGAGAATAGAACCTAGTGTTATTGAACATAGGTTGGAACATGTGAGAATGGAACCTAGTGTCATTGAACATAGGTTGGAACATGTGAGAATAGAACCTAGTGTTATTGAACATAGGTTGGAACATATGAGAATAGAACCTAGTGTTATTGAACATAGGTTGGAACATGTGAGAATGGAACCTAGTGTCATTGAACATAGGTTGGACATGAGATTGGAACCTAGAGTCATGGAACCTAGGTTGAGAATGAGAAAGTAAATCTAGTGTTATTGAACATAGGTGAGACTTAGTGACTTGAACCTAAGGTCATGAGACTTAGGTTGGCAAGTGTAAAATGTGAACAACGGGATGTGCGACGATTTTGCTATCCCGGGTATGCGACGATTTCGCTTCCATGCCATGAGTTGGCGGTGTTGAAACGGGATGTGCGACGAGGTTGCTATCCCGGGTATGCGACGAGTTCGCTACCCATGCCATGAGTTGGCGGTGTTGAAACGGGATGTGCGACGAGGTTGCTATCCCGGGTATGCGACGAGTTCGCTACCCATGCCATGTGATGGCGGTGTTGAAATGGGATGTGCGACGAGGTTGCTATCCCGGGTATGCGACGAGTTCGCTACCCATGCCATGTGATGGCGGTGTTGAGATGGGGTATGCGACGATTTTGCTATCCCGAGTATGCGACGAGTTCGCTACTCGAACTAGGAGGTGACGAGTTCACTCCTTGAATGTTGGAACCCTTATGGTGAGACGGCGATTCCGAAACCATAAGTAAATGACAAGTAATTGAACTTAGTCAATGTGAGATATAGAATGAACCTAGGAGAGAATGATAATTTACATTTCATTTTGTTGCATCCTTTATGTTTATTTACAAGCATGTAAATATTTCTTGCATAGTTATTTGTGATCTAACTTATGCATATGGTGTTTCTTTGGACCTGGTGGGTCGAGCTTCTCTCTTGGGTGGCCTTACCCACTGGGAACTATGTTTATAGTTCTCACCCCACGTTTTCCAGGTCCTTCCGCGAGTGAGGCGGCGGAGCGAGGCAAGGGTTTGGTTATCTAGATAGCGGCCCTTCCATTTTGGTGATACATAGAGTTGTACCCCTATTTTTGGATTATGATAGCATAGGGGATTTTCATTCTTGTATGAATGTTGTATATTCCATAGTTTTGGAACATGATATATGGAATGAAAAGAAAAAATTTGGACATGTATATTGTGCCATGTGATGTAATAGAAGTAGCACTTCTTTATGTTGATGCTTTCCTTGTGCAACTCTTGTACTCCGTTCCTAGTTGGAACATTGTGGATAAGCTTGTGTTGTGACGCCTTGGGCGGGTAGAAAGGACTCTATCCGTTCGGCGGGTCTGGGGCATGCGCCCGTGCGGTTATCCTTTCCACCTAGTTGGTGTTAAAGGGCCGGCGGGGCGTGACATTTATAGTTCTCACCCCACATTTTTCAGGTCCTTCTGCGAGTGAGGCGGCGGAGCGAGGCAAGGGTTTGGCTCTCTAGATAGCGGCCATTCCATTTTGTTGATACATAGAGTTGTACCTCTAGTCTTGGACTTTGATAGTATAGGGGATTTTCATTACATGTATGTAACTCGTATATTCCATAGTTTTGGAACATGATGTATGGAATGAAAATAAAAGAAAAAAAAAATTTGGGCATGTATAGATGTGCAATGTGATGTAATAGAAGTAGAACTTCTTTATGTTGATGCTTTCCTTGTGCAACTCTTGTACTCCGTTCCTAGTTGGAACCTTGTGGATATGCATGTGTTGTGACGCCTTGGGCGGGTAGAAAAAACTCTATCCGTTCGGCGGGTCTGGGGCATGCGCCCGTGCGGTTATCCTTTCCACCTAGTTGGTGTTAAAGG
Source organism: Puya raimondii (assembly GCA_016920855.1). NCBI lineage: Eukaryota > Viridiplantae > Streptophyta > Magnoliopsida > Poales > Bromeliaceae > Puya > Puya raimondii. Next base: position 132,062,641 of record JABWPP010000050.1, read on the forward strand.
CCCGACGGGGCGTGACAATGTTGATGTCCATTGCAGCTATTATAGATCCTCGACACAAAATTAAGCTTATTAAGATTTGCTTCTATGAAAATTATCCCTAGATTGAATTTGTTGATTGTATTTTAAAAATTCGAAAAGTATTATTTGATATATACGAAATTTATATGCTAGTGCAAACATCAAAAGTACGACACAAAGGGTCGGAGGAAAGTTTATCAAATGATGAAATTGATCAAGATCTTATTGAGGAGGCAAAAACTAAGACAAAATGAAAAGTTGAGTTTGATTTATTTTTGGAGATAGTTGATACAATGGAAATTAAAAAATCAGAATTTGAGATTTACTTGGAGTAGCAAAATGTGAGATGTGATGCATCTACAGACACGAGATTTGATGTTCTCAAATGATGGAAGGTGAACTCTCACAAGTTTTTTATTCTTGGACAAATGGCGAGAGATATTCTTTTTGTGCCTCTTACAATTGTGACATCAGAATTTGCATTTAGTGCCAGTGGAAGAGTTCTTAAAGATAACCGCAGTTCATTATCTACTACTACTATAGAAGCCCTAGTGTGTGGAGGTAGGTGGATTCATAATGCTTCAAAACTATAAGTCAAACCCCCCAATGTAAGTCACTAAATATTTTTAATTTTGAATTCCATAGTCTACCATTTATTTAACTATAGTGGTTATATTTACAATATGATTGCCTAAATGAGGAGAGTCTCATTATTCCAATTTCCCGAAGTTGTGGATCCGTAGCTTGCTTCTTTTTTTTTGCAAGGTAAGTAATCTTAAGAATACACATATTATATACATTTTATTATTTTTTATATTGTTCTCTATGTAAACCAATTTTTATTATGTTCTTTATACAGGATGGAGTGATCTTGAGTTTGAAGACTTAATGTCGTTTGTTATGTTTGTTATGCAGTTGTGATGTCTCTTAAAACCTCTATGAACTTGGTTTAATGTTAGATTTCTATTTTTTATGTTAGTGTGTTTACCTATCTAATATTGTTGCTTTTATGGTACTTGTTACTTACTATTGTTATTAATATTATCTCTTAGTCTTTTATTTATTATATCTGTGTTGTTGTTTTGTTTATGTGAAATCTTGTTTAAATATCTAATATTGTTGCTTTTATGGTGCTTGTTGCTTGCTATGGTTATTGATATTATCACTTAGTATCTTTTATTTATTATATTTGTGTTGTTGTTTTGTTTACGTGAAATCTTGTTTAGATAGTTGACGTTATTTGCATAAATCTTGCATACTTTGAAAATATGTATTGGATCAAGCATGCATAAAAATTCAAAGTTACTTTACTTACCTTAAATATGCTAGCTAGCTTTTCAAAGTCGAAGAATTCTAGTTTGAAATGATTTTATTACATTATAGTAAAAATAAGTACCATTGGTTGTATGATTGAAGAAATATATAGATATATTCTTAAGGTAAAAATATTTAATGTGTGATTATTAGGGCATTACAGACTCCTCCGGTTTAGACTTTGACGTCCTCGTCAAGTCCAAACCCAATCACACATATTAACCAGAATTACCAGATAATGTGAGAGGCAATTTAAGATTCTAGAGGTGGTTCCCACCAAATTCGTGGTGTAGCACTACAAAACCCAATCACACATATTAACCAGAATTATCAGGCAATGTGATAGGTGTTGGCATTCGGTTAAACCGAATCGGGTGCGCCTATGATCGGGCTCGATCCGACGGTTATTTTGTTGTCTAATTGAACTAGGATTAATCTCGCTTTTAAAATTAGAAAGCTAATTAGAGATATATTCTAACCATATTAGGATAACAATGATAAACCGATTTGGCCTTATCTCTTACTTACCTATTAGGATTTTGGAATCCCTTATAAATATACGGGCTATCTCTCATAAGAGATAAACAAGAAAATTAGAGAGAAATACTCATAAATTCGTGAGTAATTTGTGAGCCATCTTGTTAAAGAGAGAATCCACATCCTCCATTAACCTATTATTCTAGAGGGTCTTGAACGGTGGATTAGCGATCGTGCTCGTTTGTAGTTCGATCCACCGCGGGTTTAGTGCAATAGAAGACCTTCGTTGACGACCCAAGGACACGTGAATCATCCTCTTCGATCCGGGCTCATCGCGTTCTAGCGCGAATCGCTTCCGCAAAAGGCACGAACGAACTGAACCATACTTCCGCTGCGTTCTACATTGATATCAGAGCTATATTAGGTTGATTCCGTGCCCTAGATTAATTTTTAACAAGATTGCATGCATAGACTTAAATCTACCATTGTTTGAATTTTTTCTTGCATGCTTGTGGTTGTTAATGGCGGATTTTTCTAGGGTGGATATTATTGCATGATTTTTACACATCTTATGGCATCTTTGTTGTAGATTAAATCTACAAATTTTGATTTAATTTGGTTTTATATTTTATGAGAAAAACGAAACCCTAAATCGAAACTTTATGGATGGCTTGTTTGATGTGTGATGCATATCCCATTGTGAAACTTGTATGTTTTGGTAGAGCTTTTCACAAGCTTTCTAATGACACCTTTCTTGCAACCTTTGGAGTTTTATTTTGAAAGTTATGTATTTTTCAAAATCTTTCCTCCATTAAAAAAAAAAGGATTTTCTCCTGTGGGGAGGAAGCCACGCGGCTTGGAGCCGCGTGGTGCGCGCGGGTGCCTCCCTGGGAGCGCGTGCAAGCGCACGCGCACATGCGCGTCGGCCCATGTTGGGCCGGCCCGCGCGCAGTCCTGCGCGTGCGGCACGGCATAGACGACACAAAAAAAAGGAGGAAAAGAGGGCCGCTCTCAGCCCGCGCGGGTCTGTAGCTCGCGCGGGGCTTTTTAGATGCGGAAATACGTGCCGAATTTTTTTTTGAAAGCCTAGCTCGCGCCACGTACAGACCCGCCACAAATACAGGGTCCACTTTACACACGGACAGAGCCTCCCCTATATTTGCACGGCGTACACAACATACAATAGGATCACAATCACCATTCATTCAACACAACAACACAACAGCTCAATAAGATTCATACAGCTAACAGTCCTTAAACCTGTATGAATCTAAGCAAGTCCTTAGGCGAAGGATGATGCGATGCACAAACAACAGATCATTCTAGAAAATTGCTCCTTACCCAGAAGCTTTATTTTGAAACCCTAATATCAAATATTCAAGAATCATTTGAAAATCGTTCTCCACACGAGAACTCTCTTTTGAAATCTCAAAAGTCGATCGATCGAGAATTCATTTGAAAACTGTTTCCCACACGGAAACCTTTATTTGAAAACGCTACCACGAGGGGTAGATATCCAAGATATGCGATAAAAGGCCACCATGATAGATCTGAAAGCATCGACATCCAAAAGTCTAAGCATGCAATCCACACATGGATACTAAACCAAAACCACGAGAACTAAGCATGCAAGACAATCATCCAAAATATAACTGTACCAAATCATAACATGCTAGATAAAACAACCATAGTGTAACTGAACCATATCCATAACTAACTGATATAGAATAAGGGTAATAACCAAATCTGGAGAGGAAAGCCTCACAGGTCGGGTCCTCTAGTACCACTAACTAGGCGTGCCTCGCTGCGTCCCGACTCTCACCACCCTGCTCACCTGAAAACAACAACGAGGGCGGGGGGTGAGAACATGTAAACATGTCTCCCCTCCCAGTGGGTACCGCAAGCCGACGAAGGCGAGGTGTACACACCGACACGAGGGTCAACAAAAGATAGATAAGGTAAACAGTAGCACAAGTAAGTATGAGGCTGACATACAACTGAACAACTATGCTACTGTAAGCAACTAGTATATGCATCAATGGAGATAACCACAAAGTAAACCCAATCCATAGCCACCGGGACGTATCCCTGGCACTGTCACAACCTGCTCAACCAACGGCACAAAACCTACCAGACGCCCTGCGTCGAGGCTCACGGGTCGGAACAAACTCAACGACCCTTTTTGCCCGGTACGGAGGATCAAACCGTTGGCATATACGCGCGTCCCTTTTCCGAAAAAGATGCCCGGTACGGAGGATCAAACCGTTGGCAAATACGCGCATCCCTTTTCCGGAAAAGATGCCCGGTACGGAGGATCAAACCGTTGGCATACGTGAGGTGCTAGGGAGCTGTGACGATCGATGCGAATGCTCAATCCACAGAACGGCAATGAGCCGTGAAGCAACTGGTAAACCACAACGAGGATCGCTCGGAACAACAGGCGATCACCACCGACCAACTGGGTCGTCTCAAGAATCATGCAAACCACAACTACTCTACTATCCAAGCACGCATAAGTAGAGTCAACGGGAGTCAAGTGAACTAATAACTGAAATGCAAGAGAAGGGATAGAAAGGTATCACCGTAGTCCACTGAACCGACTCCGGATCGAAGTACCCACCTGTCGAAAGATCAAATCTAACACCGACGGCTCTCGGGAACCGCGACAGGACCTACGAAAGACTCACAGGGTCAAGGTCCACCAAGTCGACGCTAAACACAAAGCTCTCACATCCCGAAACCGACGGATCGCCCGGAAACCCACCGGGACGATCCCGAAACCACACTAAGCCCCAGAGAGGTACCGAACAGCCAACCAAGTCCCTCCGCTGTCCCCCAAACACACAAAACAAGTGGCGGGACAGCGAGCACAAGCTCGGGGTGCCACGAACACCAAACGCACCCGAAAAGGCTTCCCGGGTTCCCGAAAAAGTGCCAATTTGACACCGGAACCCTTCGTTCACTCATCCGCTGTCCTCGGAACTTTGGGACAGCGATGAGGAACAGCCAACAAGGCTAAACGACGAAGCCAAGTCACTCACGAAAATCAGCGAGTGAGTCGCACACAACTAGAAACGCGCGTTTCGCCGACTATTTCATCGAAAAATGCGTCGAAAATGAATCTGAATCTCCGCGAAGGGCGAAGGGGTTGGACAACCAGTCCACAGGGTCTCAAGGGTCAAGCCCTTGCTGCCCGCAGTGTCGCAACACTGCCACAATCGCAAAACAAGCAACAACTACAAACATACAAGCAATAAAATAGGCCGCTAGAGCAATCCGTACGTCCGCACGACCTTCCGCAAGCACCAGCAGATAGGTAACGACGTAACGGAGGCCGTGCTCACAGCCCCACTGCGACAGGACCAATCGCAAGCCCAGAAATTGCATAAAAATAGTGCTCACATGCGATGAAATTTTTCGACAAAGGCCGAACAGCGAAACGGCACACCCAAACCGAAAACTAAGGTGAGCATGATGATCAGCGCGTCGCCGCGATCATCGTGCTCACCTTCCCGGGCTTCGGGAGGCAACGGGAAGCTCAACACACCAAGCGCGGCCAAAACAAAGCAAAAAGAGACCCCGGCCGGAGCAACCAGCTCCGGCCGGCTGCCGGCCGGCATGCACGGCCAGCGCGGCCAGGGTCGGAATGCGGGGGGGGACCCAAGGAGGAGGGCTCACCTCAGACGGTGACGGGGGGGGCGGCGGCGGCGGCGCGGGGAAGAGCCCTAGCTCCGGGAAGGCTCGGCCACACCCACTCCGGCAAGGAACGGCGGCGGCGGCCGGCGGCGACGCGCGAGCACCGGCAAGAGGGGGCCCGCCGGACGTCGGGGGGGGGCGACCGCGACAACTCCGGGCAACGGCGGCGGCGGCCGGAAGCTCTCAGCCGCGGGTGCCCTAGGAGCACAAGCGGCAACGCGGCGGCTGCGGCGGCGCTCCGGCAGCACGGCGACGGCCGGGACGGGGTGGACGGCGGCGGCGGCGGTCCCGAGGGTGGCGGCGCGCACCCTCCGAGGCGGCGGGGGCGGCGGCAGGGCGCGGCCTCCAGCTGCCCCTGCCCGCAAGCAGCGAGCAAGAGCCGCAGGCGGCGCGGCGGCGCACCGGCGGCACGGGGGGGGCGGCCGGGGAAGGAGGCGACGGCTGCGGCGGTCCTCCTGATGCGGCGGGAGGTCGCTGCGGCGGCGGGAGGCGGCGGCGGCTCAGATCTCAAGCCCACTGCCCCACCCGCACTCCCAGCAGCAGCAGCTGCGGCGGCGGCGGCGCTCCGGCGGCGGGCGACGGCCGGGGAGGAAGGGGGGGCGGCGCCGGAGGACCTGAGGTGGGTGACGGTGCTCACCCTCCAGGGCGGGCGGCGGGCGGCGGCGGCGGCTCGGGCCACCCACCCCCCTGCCCGCAGCTGCCCTAGCAGCAGCTGCAGCAGCTCGGCGGCCCACGCGGCGGCCCCGGCGGCGGCGGCGGCGGCGGCGCACGACTCCGGCAGGTCGTGCCACCTCAGGGGGAGCCCATGCATGGGTTCCCCCTGGGTGCACACCGCAGGGAAAGGAAGAAGAAGAAGAAGAAGAAGAAGAAGAAGAAGAAAAAAAAGGAGGAGAGAGAGCTTGGCCGGGGTTGCGCCGGCCAGGGGATGGCCGGCGGCGGCCGGCGGCGCTCGGGGGGGAGGTGGCAGAGAGGCTGGGGGAGCTGGGGCTCACCTCAGGGGGGGCTGGGGGGGAGAGAGAGAGAGAGAGGTTTGCAACTATCTCTCTCACACGCACACACCAACTCACTAAAACACAAAAGCACAATTGCACTTTAGCCCCTCAAACACAGCAAAATACCTCTGGGTCCCTCACAGCAAGCTCAAAATGCCAAGACACCCCTCCACAAGCAATCTCACGCAAAACGGTGCGAGAAACAGGGTCCAGATCGCGAAAACCAAAAAATGTACCATTCGACTTCTCGGCGAAGAAGATGGAAGAACTCTCAATCCGTCCGTCGCATGTCGACGCGGATCACGCCATCGCGTTCAGCACTGCCGAGACATCGAATCTACCATTTTGGATCGTCAGATTCGGACTCCGGATCGCGCCGTTAAGCCGTTCACTCTCCACGATAAAACTCAAAAAAATAATAAAACACATATAAAACCATTTATATACATATATATATATATACCTGTATATATATACGTATACAGATCGAAAACACAGTAACAGGGGAGAGGAACACAGAATTCCAAATTTCCAAAATTCGAATTCTCACATCACTCCCACCTAACAAGAAGTTTCGTCCCCGAAACTTACTCACACACCATCCGCGAACTACAGCGGATACCTCTCACGCAAAGCAGACTCCAGCTCCCAAGTAGTCTCGCGCTCCACGCGACTCATCCACAGCACTCTCACATACAGAAAGCTCTGATTCCTCAACTGCTACACTTTGCGAGCCAAAAACCTCAAAGGCACCTTACCGTAGCTGAGATCCTCCCTTAGCTGAACCGTTGCCGGGCCGATCACACGACGCTCACCCACGTCAACCCAACAGATCAGTGATCGACAACGACCTCCATACAACGCATCGCACGGTGCCAATCCAACGCTCGCTTGGAAGCTGTCGTTGAAGGCAAACTCCACCAAGGAAAGGTACCTGAACCAACCCTCACCAAAATCCAAAACGCATGCCCGGAGCATATCCTCAAGGGTCTGGATAACACGCTCTGACTGCCCATCACTCTGAGGGTGGTAAACTGAGCTGAAGTCGAGCCTCGTCCCCAGTGCCTGCTGCAAGCTCCTCCAGAACTGGGAAACGAAGCGAGAACCCCAATCCAAAACGATCGACACTGGCACTCCCAGCAGCCTGACGATCTCATCCAAGTAGAGCTGCGCCAGTCGATCCCGAGACTAAGTCGTGTGTACCGGTAGGAAGTGAGCTGCTTTCGTCAATCAGTCCACAAAAACCCAGATCGCAACATGACCTCGCTGAGAACGAGGGAACCCGGTGACGAAATCCATGGTGATCTGCTCCCACCTCTCTACGGGTACAGGCAACGGTAGAAGCTTCTCTGCTGATCGCTGATGTGCAGCCTTCACCTGCTGACAAACCAGTCACAGTGCCACATGCTGAGCTACATCCATCGTCAAAATCAGGCCACCAGAAACTCTGCCTCAAGTCGCGGTACATCTTCGTCCCTCCAGGATGAACGGTGTACGGCGACCGGTGTGCCTCAGTCAAAAATCTCTCGCCTCAAATCCCAATCACTGGGCACACACCTCCGTCCTCGAAGGAAACCATCAGCATGTAGCGTGAAGTCACCATCTCTGCCCTGCTCGGCCTCTACTCGCACTCTCTGCAAGTGCGGATCCATCAGCTGCCCACCGAAGATCCGATCTGACAAGGTAGGCTGCACCTCCAAAGTCGACAACTGCGCGGTAGCTCCATAAGGTAAAATCTCCAACTCTAGTCGACGAAACTCCACCACCAATCGCTCCGTACAGGTAGTGACTCCAAAGCTTGAGGGCGAACACCACTGCTGCTAACTCGAGATCGAGCGCCAGATAGATCTTCTCATAGTCCATCAACTGGCGCGAAGCATACGCGATGACCTTCTCTTGCTGCAAGAGCACGCACCCCAATCCTATCCAAGATGCATCGCAGTAGACCACAAAATCCACACCAGGCTGCGACAATGCTAAGATAGGGGCATGAGTCAAACAGTCCATCAGCTCCTAGAAGCTCATCTGACAAGCGGAATTCTACAGAAACTTCACGCCCTTCCTCGTCAGCTTGCTCAAAGGGGCGGCGATCTTGAGAAACCCTCAACAAATCGCCGGTAACAACTCGCCAAGCCGAGGAAGCTCCTAATCTCTGCCACAGAAGTCGGAACAGGCCAATCCACTACAGAGTCCACCTTCCTTGGTTCCACCACAATACCGGCCTACGTCACGATGTGAACCAAGAAAGAAACTTCTCGAATAGATCAGTATGTCGTCAAAGGAGACCACGACAAATTGATCCAAGAACTGCCGAAAAACCCAGATCATCAAATCCAAAAAGCTGCCGGGGCGTTCGTCAAACCGAACGGCATAACCGTGACCTCGTAACGCCCGTAACTAGTCCGGAGGGCCGTTATCGCAACGTCCTCGGCCTTGATCTTCAGCTGAAGATAACCAGGCTGCAGATCAATCTTTGAGAGAACCGAGGCTCCCTGGAGCCGGTCGAAGAGATCGTAGATCTGCGGTAGAGGGTACTAAAACATCACCGTCATCTCGATAAGCTCGAACTCACAATCAAACCAACGAAAACCTTGCGAGTCCATCACTCTGGTGCACAGGGTTGCCAATCGCAACAAGCGATAAAATCACCAGTGATGCCAAACATCAGATCCAAATGATCGGACACGCGCTCCAAACCAAGACTGTACGAAAGTCGCGGCGACAACCTTGTACGCAATCACAAGCACAGAGACCTCGGAGCCAACAACCAGGCTCCCGTCATCCCAAAACTGAGCTAAAAGGCAACCTGACTCAACCGGAGTCAAACCAACCGTAGTGATGGCAAATCAACTGCGCAAAAACCATGCCAGGATTAGCTCAAGGCTCACTACAAGATCAGGGATGACCACCTCACAGCTTTCCCTCAAGACGACATAGAGAGAGATTGTCTTGCAAAAGAAAGCACCGACCCAATCCAGAAAGTCCCAAAAGGAATAGGGTATTTCGTCCTAACCTTTGACACTACGTTGTCTGCAGCCAACGTACTTATCAAAAGAAAAATGAAATTTCCTGAGGTCAAAGGTCAACAACCAGTTGGCAACACTACAAAGGTACCAGGTCAACCAACTCAAAAGCTGGACCAAAGTCACAGACGAGTCACCGAATTAACGGGAAAAAGCAAACCGACCCACAAAACAAAGTCTGCCCTGAGCCAACTCCCTAGGAGTCTTCGGCTTCCAACAACAAACCGACGGCTACAGGCGACAAAGGGTCGTCAACCACACGAACCAAAGCGAGGGAAGAACAAATCCAGCGTCGACTAACCAACGTCGAACGCGGTGAGACCTCCAACAAGAACCTGGAAGATCTCGCGGCAACACGAAAAGCCTGCAAATACCACCAGAAATCCCAAAACACACCAATTTAGGCGTTAGGATAGCCGCAAACCATGTAGGCACCAACAAAAACCCGACACCGAACAGTGTCCACTCAGTCTAGTACACGTCAGTTCGACGCAAGAACTAGCTAAAGGTCGAAAGACCAACACTGACGATTCCACCAGCAATACGTCAGAGGGGTAGGCTTCACCGCCCTACCCAACAAAACAGAGAAGGTAACACCCAAACTGCGGTCGAAACCGCTCAAAGCACCGTCTCCGTAGAGACACTCGCAGGGGCCCTCGTGCTCAACACGGAAAGTGGGGCCAGGGCAAGAACAGCCCGAACGACAACACAGATCCACCAAGTGACGTCACCTAGCCCACAAGGGCCACCACCTGCCAACGAGTGGTTACGCAAGGAAAAAAAACACCCTGCCACTTGGTATCTGTCTGGTGTCCCACTACCACAACTAGAAGGAGCACGAGTCTGCGAACCAGGGCAAATCAAAACTCAGGAAATCTGCCAATCGCGCTCGAGTGTGGCCACCGCCCCCAAACACGGGGTCGGCGTCCACACGCGAAACAGCCAACATAGTCGCTGTCATCGTCGCGGTCGGGGCCACAACGGCGTGGGTGCCACAGGAGGGTCTACAGTCATCGGGGCACTCGGTGAAGGAGTAGGAGGGGCTGGAGCGGCAGTCGCCGTAGCCTGCTGCAAAAAAAAACTACCGGAACAAGCCGGAACATGCCGGAGAGGGTCATCAGCTGACCCCTCGCCTCGACCTCAAGCACACAGGGTACGGTCCACACCAGGCTGTCCGCCTCCTGCTAGCTCCTCACTCGAACTAGCCGCAATAGCCCAAGTCAGAACACCAGCAGACGGCTCCGCAGGCGCACGCCTACCACCACGACCCGGACGAGGAGGTCTACCACGACCACAAGCCATCTGCAAAACACAGAATCCAGCGCAAGAGAAAGGGGTCGGCAACTCCCACAAAACACAAGCCGAAAACAAACCCCTCGAACTCGCGCACCTATACATCCTAGGTCTTCCTATGGGTCAGCCTAACCAGTGGTTCAGTTACAAGTTTATGAATGAATGAGTGTTTGTACCCTTTACGCTCTGATACCATCTTAATCTGTCACGCCCCGGGCTAGTTTTAGATGCGGAAAATACGTGCCAAATTTTTTTTTTAAACAGCCTAGCCCGCGCCACGTACAGACCCGCCACAAATACAGGGTCCACTGTACACACGGACAGAGCCTCCCCTGTATTTGCACGGCGTACACAACATACAACAGGATCACAACCACCATTCATTCATCACAACAACACAACAACTCAAGAGATTCATACAGCTAACAGTCCTTAAACCTGTATGAATCTAAGCAAGTCCTTAGGCGAAGGATGATGCGATGCACAAACAACAGATCATTCTAGAAAATTTCTCCTTACCTAGAAGCTTTATTTTGAAACCCTAATATCAAGCATTCAAGAATCATTTGAAAACCGTTCTCCACATGAGAACTCTCTTTTGAAATCTCAAAAGTCGATCGATCGAAAATTCATTTGAAAACTGTTTCCCACACGGAAACCTTTATTTGAAAACGCTACCACGAGGGGTAGAAATCCAAGATATGCGATATAAAGCCGCAATGATAGATCTAAAAGCATCGACATCCAAGAGTCTAAGCATGCAATCCTCACATGGATACTAAACCAAAACCACGAGATCTACGCATGCAAGACAATCATCCAACATATAACTATACCAAATCATATCATGCTAGATAAAACAACCACAGTGTAACTGAACCATATCCATAACTAACTGATAGAGGGTAAGGGTAATAACCAAATCTGGAGAAGATAGCCTCACAGGTCGGGACCTCTAGTACCACTAACTAGGCGTGCCTCGCTGCGTCCCGACTCTCACCACCCTGCTCACCTGAAAACAACAACGAGGGCGGGGGGTGAGAACATGTAAACATGTCTCCCCTCCCAGTGGGTACCGCAAGCCGACGAAGGCGAGGTGTACACACCGGCGCGAGGGTCAACAGAAGATAGATAAGGTATACAGTAGCACAAGTAAGTATGAGGCTGACATACAACTGAACAACTATGCTACTGTAAGCAACTAGTATATGCATCAATGGAGATAACCACAAAGTAAACCCAATCCATAACCACCGGGACGCATCCCTGGCACTGTCACCTGCTCATCTCTCGGCACATAAACCTTCTGGACGCACTGCATCAAGGCTCACGGGTCGGCATATCACGCACGAAAAAACTCAACGACCCTTTTTCCGAAAAAGAACACCCCCAGGCGGTGGATCAGACCGCGGTGTGTACGTGAAGTGCTAGAAGAGCTGTGATGATCGATGCGAATGCTCAATCCACAGAACGGCAATAAGCCGCGAAGCAACTGATAAACCACAACGAGGATCGCTCGGAACAACAGGCGATCACCAACGACCAACTGGGTCGTCTCAATAATCATGCAAACCACAACTACTCTACTATCCAAGCACGCATAAGTAGAGTCAACGGGAGTCAAGTGAACTAGTAACTGTAATACAAGAGAAAGGATAGAAAGGTATCACCGTAGTCCACTGAACCGACTCCGGATCGAAGTACCCACCTGTCGAAAGATCAAATCTACACCGACGGCTCTCGGGAACCGCGACAGGACCTACGAAAGACTCTCAGGGTCAAGGTCCACCAAGTCGACGCTAAACACGAAGCTCACACACCCCGAACCGACGGATCGTCCGAAAAACCCACCGCGACGATCCCGAAACCACACAAAGCCCCAGAGGGGTACCTACAGCCAACCAAGTCCTCCGCTGTCCCCCAAACACACAAAACAAGGTGGCGGGACAGCGAGCACAAGCTCGGGGTGCCACGAACACCAAACGCACCCGAAAAGACTTCCCGGGTTCCCGAAAAATGCCAATTTGGCACCGAAACCCCTCGTTACTCATCCACTGTCCTCGGAGCTTCGGGACAGCGATGAGGAATAGCCAACAAGGCTAAACGACGAAGCCAAGTCACTCACGAAAATAGCGAGTGAGTCGCACAACTAAAAACACGCGTTTCGCCGATTAATTTATCGAAAAACGCGTCGGAAATGAATCCGGATCTCCGCGAAGGGCGAAGGGGTTGGACAACCAGTCCACAGGGTCTCAAGGGTCAAGCCCTTGCTGCCCGCAGCGTCGCAACACTGCCACAATCCACAAACAAGCACAAAGTACAAACATACAAGCAATAAACTAAGCCGCTAGAGCAATCCATACGTCCGCACGACCTTTCGCAAGCACCAGCGGATAGGTATCGACGTAACGGAGGCCGTGCTCACAGCCCCACTGCGACAGGACCAGTCGCAAGCCGGGAAAACCCATAAAAATAGTGAACATATGCAAAGCAATTGCTCGACATCGGCCAAACAGCGAAACGGCACATCCAAACCGAAAACTAAGGTGAGCATGATTATCAGCGCGTCGCCGCGATCATCGTGCTCACCTTTCCGGACTTCGGGAGGCATCGGGAAGCTCAAACACCCAAGCGCGGCCAAAACAAAGCAAAAAGGGACCCCGGCCGGAGCAACCAGCTCCGGCCGGCTACCGGCCGGCATGCACGGCCAGCGGCACGGCCAGCGGGCCAGGAAAGAATGCGGGGGGGACCCAAGGAAGACAGCGCTCACCTCAGACGGTGATGGGGTGCGACAGCGGCGGCGCGGGGAAGAGCCCTAGCTCCGGGAAGGCTCGGCCACACCTTCTCCGGCAAGGAACGGCAGCGGCGGCCGGCGACGACGCGAGCACCGACAAGAGGGGCCCGCCGAACGTCGGGTAGGGGGTGACCGCGACAACTCCGGGCAACGGCGGCGGCGGCCGGAAACTCTCAGCCACGGGCGCCCTAGGAGCACAAGCGGCAACAGCGGCGGCTGCGGCGGTGCTCCGGCAGCACGGCGACGGCCGGGACGGGGTGGACCGGCGGCGGCTGTCACGAGGGTGGCGGCGCGCACCCTCCGAGGCGGCGAGAGGCGGCAGCGGTAGTGGCTCGGCCACCAACTGCTCCTGCCTGCAAGCAGCAAGCAAGAGCCGCAGGCGGCGCGGCGGCGCACCGGAGGCACGGGGTCGGCCGGGGAAGGAGGCGACGGCTGCGGCGGTCCTCCTGATGCCGGTGGGAGGTCGCTGCGGCGGTGGGAGGCGGCGGCGGCTCGGATCTCAAGCCCACTACCCGCACTCCCAGCTGCAGCCAGCTGCGGCGCGGCGGCGCTCCGGCGGCAATGCGACGGCCGGGGAGGAAGGGGGCGGCGCCAGAGGACTTGAGGGTGGCAGCGCTCGCCCTCCCAGGCGGCGGGAAGCGGCGGCGGCTCGGGCCACCAACCCCCTGCCCGCAGCTGCCCTAGCAGCAGCTGCAGCAGCACGGCGGCCCACGGCGGCGGCTCCCGGCGGCGGGGCAGGTCAACTGCGGTTGTGCCACCTCAGGGGGAGCTCATGTGTGGGTTCCCCCTGGGTGCACACCGCAGGGAAGGGGAAGAAGAAGAAGAAGAAGGAAAAGAGAAGAAAAAAAGGGAGAGAGAGTTGGCCGGGGTTGCGCCGGCCAGGGGGTGGCCGGCCGCTGGCCACCAGCGCAAGGGGGAGCTGGCAGGGGACCTTGGGGAGCTGAGGCTCACTGCTGGGGGGCTGAGGGGGAGAGAGGAAGAGAGGAAAATTCTCTCTCTCACACACACACACACAACACACAAATAATACATGCACAATTGCAAATAAGCCCCTCAAACACAGCAAAATACCCCTGGGTCCCTCACAGCAAGCACAAAATTCCCAGACACCCCTCCACAAGCAATCTCACGCAAAACGGTGCGAGAAACAGGGTCCAGATCGCGAAACTGCAAAATGTACAATACGACCCCTTGGCGAAGAACATGGAACAACTTTCAAACCGTCCGTTGCATGTCGACACGGATCACGCCATCGCGTTCAGCACTACTGAGACATCGAATCTACCATTTTGGATCGTCAGAATCGGACTCCGGATTGCGCCGTTAAGCCGTTCACTCTCCGCAGCAAACTCAAAAACCCTAAAATACATAAAATACATAATATATACCTATATATATACACTTATAAATGTATATATATACGTATACAGATCAAATACACAGTAACAGGAGAGAGGAACACAGAATTCAAATTTCTAAAAATTTGAATTCTCACAGGCAGCCCGTGCCAGCAGACCGCGCAGGCCAGCAGGCCGCGGGGGCCTGGAGAGGCTGAACCTTATTTTTGTTGTTGTTTGTTGCACTTTTTTTTCTAATAAATTTTTTTTGAAAATATTTATTTTAAGCACATTAGATGATTTAATATGCATTTGTGACATATGTTGCATGCATTATGATGATTTTATTATGCCTTTTATAATGGATAGATGTAATTTTTGGCGTAATATATTTTTATGCATGCTATGTCAAGCGAGAGTTTTTTATTTTGGTAGAGTAAATTATATGTTTTACTCCCAAATATTTTATGTAACTTAATTAAATAATTAAAAATTTTGACGTCGGGTGTGTGATGTGATTATGAGCATAGCAAAATTTTTCTTTACGCACCTATGATCCAATTTTTAGTTTATTTAATTAGAGATGCGACAAAATTGAATATATGTATCATGTGCTAATTTTTAAAATATCTTTTTCTGCGCATCGTGTGAACTTAGTGAGATTAAATGGCCTCCAAACAAGTTGTTGGTAATTTGATCAAAGGCGAGAAATTGGATGGTGACAATTATGATATTTGGCACCGAAAAATTCAATATGTTCTAGCTAAGCAAGAAGTTCTGGAAAACTTGAGTAATAAGATGGACCAACCTGCAGAGGGCAATAGTGCTCAGGCTCGCCGAGATATGGAAGCCTATAATAATTGGCTTAAAAAGGATCGCAGTGCTCGCATCATGTTGCAGAGCGGTATGCAAAATGATCTCTTGTGTGAGTATGAGAAATACCCAACTGCGCACAACATGTGGGAGGCTCTCTAAACAAAATTTGGTGTGACTTCGGCCACAAGGTTGCGCAGTCTGACTATGCGGTTTGACAGTTTTAAGAAGCGTGCCGATCAGACTATGAAACAGCACGTAAGAATAATGTGAAACATGATTCGTGAGTTAAAGTCGGCTGGCGGCATCTTGACTGATGAGCAGCAGATCCAAGCAATGATTCGCTCACTTCCCAATTCGTGGGAACATATGCGAGTGAATTTGACACATAATGAGAGTATTAAAACTTTTGAGGACGTGGCGCGACATCTGGAGTTGGAGGAGGAGCGCCTTGAGGCTGTTAAAACTCCAACTGCCAATACTGCTGAGTCAAACTTTCGTAGAACATCTGGGTTCAAGCGGAAGAGGACTAGTGGGCCTCAAAGCCACAGTGGATCTGCGCCTAAGAACGCGAAGAACACCAAAAGAAAGAGAAGAAAACGAGGTGGCAAGAAGGACAAGTCAAAGATGTCCTGTTTCAATTGCAACCAGCTGAGACACTTCGCTCGTGATTGCACTGAGCCGAAGAAGGTACCCCTTTATCCTGATTCTCGCTCTTTTGTTTTTTCTAGTATGTTTGTTGCTGAATCTCTCCCTGTGTGGATTGTAGACTCAGGAGCAACAGACCACGTAGCGAGGGATCGGATATGATTCGTCGAGTACCGTCGTGTGCCTGCTGGGAGCAGAAGAGTATACATGGGGAACAATTCAAGTGTCGATGTATTAGGCGTTGGCACGTACAAGTTGATCATGCGAGATGGTTGCACTTTGTACCTTCATGATGTACTTTATGCTCCAGGAATCCGGCGGAACTTGTTTTCTATTCTTGCTGTGCTTCAGTTAGGCTTTTCTTTTAGTTTTGAAAATGATGTAGTTAAGATTCATCTTGGAACTATTTATTATGGTAGAGGTTTTATTTCAGATGGTTTTATGGTTTTGGACATTGATTATAATAATAATAATGATTCGTTTTTCTTGCTATCTTCTATTGAGAATGATTACAATATTTCTATTAAATGGCATGCTCGTCTTGGTCATATTGGACAGGATAGAATGACTAGATTAGTTAGAGACAGGCTGTTGAGCTCGCTCACTAAAGTCGATCTGCCCACTTGTGAACATTGTCTGGCGAAAAAAGCGACCCGAAAACTATTTAATAAAGCTTCTAGGGCAGAATTTCCTTTGCAATTGATCCACTCCGACATTTGTGGCCCAATGAGTGTGAGGGCGAGACATGGTGCATTTTATTTCATCACATTTATAGATGACGATGCTTCGGTCATGTCCATCTGATCTCCCATAGGTCTGAAGCATTGGATTGCTTTAGACGTTACATTAATGAGGTTGAGAATCAGTTAGATATGAAAATTAAAACCTTAAGAACTGATCTTGGCCGCGAGTATCTATCTGAACAATTCAAGGAATTGTGCGATGAAAAAGGAATAATCAGACAACTGACAATTCCTGAAACTCCGCAGCAAAATGGTGTAGCGGAGAGAAGAAATCGCACCTTGCTCGACATGGTTAGGTCAATGATGGCGCAAGCAAATTTGCCTGTCTCTTTTTGGGGAGACGCATTGTTAACTGCTGCCTACATTCTTAATCGTGTACCCTTCAAGACAGTACCTTTCATCTTTTATGAATTGTGGACAGGCAGGAAACCAAATTTGGAACACTTGCGTCCTTAGGGTTCGGCAGCTTATGTACACGATAATTCTCACAAATATGAGAAGTTGGGGTCCTAGAGGAAAGAAGTGTATCTTTATAAAGTACCCTGAACACTCTAAGGATACGTGTTCATCGGAAAGCAGCCAGATGGAAGTTTGACTGAAATTGAGCCACGAGATGTTGAACTTCTCGAGGAGGATTTTTCTTATAGAAGTGAAGTTCGAAATGAAATTGAGTTCCATGAGATGAATGACTCTGGTATTGGAGCTTCTAATTTGCTCAGTTGAGGAAGAGGATGCAACTCCAACACCTCCTGGGGATAGTGGGAGCGACTTACTTTTAGAACGGAAGCCTCAACTTCGTAGGAGCACACGTATGGGTGTTCCCCGTCGTCGTTTTGAGATTGAGAGGGAATGTTTCATGGTTGCTGCTCATGATGATGATGAGCCTAGGTCTTTTCAAGAGGCTCTGTCATCACCTACTCATAAGGAATGGTTGGATGCAATGGTAGAGAAAATAGAATCGATGAAGTCAAATCATGTCTGGGACTTGGTTGACTTACCGCCGGGGCGCAAAACTATTGGGAATAAATGGGTTCTCAAGGTTAAGCGCAAGGCAGACGGTTCAATCGATAGGTATAAGGCTCACCTGGTAGCAAAGGGTTTTACCCAACGAGAAGGCGTTGATTACGAGGAAACCTTCTCTCATGTTGTAAGGTTTGCTTCGATCCGTCTAATCTTGGCCATTGTCGCGTATTTGGATTTAGAACTTTACCAAATGGACGTTAAAGCTGCATTTCTCAATGGAGAACTGGATGAGGAGATCTATATGGATCAGCCTGCTGGCTTCGCTGTAGAGGGTGAGGAGCATAAAGTTTGCAAGCTCCGACGATCTATCTATAGATTGAAGCAGTCATCCAGACAATGGTATATTCGATTTCATCGAGCCATCACTGAAGATGGGTTTACGATGATTGAAGAAGATCACTGTGTGTATGTTAAACGGTCCAATTTTTTTTTCTAATCCTTTCCTTATATGTGGATGACATTCTATTGGCTGGAAATAATAAGGAGATGATTGTCGCCACTCAGACGTGGCTGTCCTCCAATTTTGAAATGAAGGACATGGGTGAAGCGAATTATGTGCTCGGAGTCAAGATCCTACGGGATCGTTCAAAGAAACTTTTAGGTTTGTCTCAAGAGACTTACCTAAGAAAAATTTTAGAACGATTTCAGATGCACAATTACAAACCCATTGACACTTCTATTGCTAAAGGTGAGAGTCTTAACCTTAAACAGTGCCCTAAAACTTCTGAAGAGAAAACCAAGATGAATCAAATTCCATATGCTAGTACGGTCGGGAGCCTGATGTATGTTATGATGTGTACTCGGCCTGATATATGCTATGCCGTGGGTTTGGTCAGCCGCCTTTAGTCCAATCCGGGATTGGACTCCTGGAAGGCAGTGGCGCAGAAGGAAATAATCCTGAAACACATTTCTACGAGTCGCATGGTGCAGATCCTCTGACTAAGCCGATTGTTAGAGAATCCCTTTTGGCTCATGTTAAAACTCTTGGACTCTGTAGGATTTGATTGTGTAGACAGTCGATTATTTTTGCCCCTTCTTTTGTAATAGTTTTGGTTATTTATATATAAAATTATTATGTTTGGCTAAGATATTTATTGAGATTAGCGCACGTGCATATATATCTTATATTGTTGAAGAACGGATTGATGGTATGTCACAGGCTGATTGGCCCTCTCACACGGGCAATCATTCTTTTCGGCGCTGTAGAGAGCGAGCGAAAATTGAGGCATTAAAGGAAGCCGCCTTGGTTGGCACCAAGATGAGGTCAACAGCGTGACCGCATACGAATAGTCCCACGATCCGTATGGCCTGTACATTTAAGAGCCGGATGTGAGCTCACCAATTGGCGCTTGGGATAGCGAGCAAATGGAGAACTCAGGCTAGAAACTCCGGGAGTGACTGAGTTAAGATCCGTATGACATTGAGAAAGACATACGCTCAGTTTGAGATTCTCTGTCATAGCATGTATTTCATACTACATGTGCTAGGCGACCAAATGAAGAAGATGAGTGAATGGATCGCTGCTTCCTCATTGTGTGAGTTTTTGTTGATATCATTTTGAGGCGATGTCCCACATATTTTAGATGCCCTTAGTGACTTTTGACTATGTCATTAAGTGAAAGAATTGATGTTGCTACTTTAGCATGTTTCCTACGGCTATGAGTGATGCGGCTTTACAGGGCATTGCTGGGAAAGCAATCAGTTCTCAACTCAGCGGCATGAGGGCTCAAGGAAGACTAGTTGGATTACATTGAGACACTTTGACTCATTGTCGACAGGTTGTGTCGCTTCAGCATAGCGAAACAATCATGAGTATAGTGTCATGATGTGCACAATAGAGGTTAGTATGCTCTTTGAGGGATTAGAGATGCTGAACCTAATGTAATTCAATGGTCTAGGGCATCACGAGTCTAATATTCTCTTTTGAGGGTTGATGTCTCTATGCTGGCCGTATGCGGTTTCTAGTATAGAGCTCCCAAAATGCAGGTTGACTCGGCGGTCGCACTGTTCATTTCCCTGTATGAATGGAATCAATAGTGGTGTAATGTTGAGGAAGTGGTTACGATGGCATCGATCCCGTCATGTGTGAGTGAGAGATGTTGGCATTCGGTTAAACCGAATCGGGTGCGCCCATGATCGGGCTCGATCCGACGGTTATTATGTTGTCTAATTGGACTAGGATTAATCTCGCTTTTAAAATTGAAAAGCTAATTAGAGATATATTCTAACCATATTAGGATAACAATGATAAACCGATTTGGCCTTATCTCTACTTACCTATTAGGGTTTTGGAATCCCTTATAAATATACGGGCTATTTCTCAAAAGAGATAAACAAAAAAATTAGAGAGAAATACTCATAAATTCGTGAGTAATTTGTGAGCCATCTTGTTAGAGAGAGAATCCACATCCTCCATTAACTTATTATTCTAGAGGGTCTTGAACGGTGGATTAGCGATCGTGCTCGTTTGTAGTTCGATCCACCGTGGGTTTAGTGCAATAGAAGACCTTCGTTGACGATCCAAGGACACGTGAATCATCCTCTTCGATCCGGGCTCATCGCGTCCTAGCGCGAATCGCTTCCGCAAAAGGCACGAACGAACTGAACCATACTTCCGCTGCGTTCTACAAGAGGCAATTTAAGATTCTAGAGATGGCTCCCACCAAATTCATAGTGTAGCATTTTATTCTGCATAGCACTTAGCTCTTACACTGCTGGCTAGTATTCAATTCTCATATCAAATGTAATTGTCACGCCCCGTTGGGCCTTTAACACCAGCTAGATGGAAAGGATAACCGCACGGGCGCATGCCCCAGACCCGCCGAACGGATAGAGCCTCTTCTACCCGCTCAAGGCGTCACAACACAAGCTTATCCACGAGGTTTCAACTAGGAACGAAGTACAAGAGTTGCACAAGGAAAGCATCAACATAAAGAAGTTCTACTTCTATTACATCACATTACACATTTATACATGCCCAAAATTTTCTTTTCTTTCATTTCCATTCCATACATCATGTTCCAAAACTATGGAATATACAAGTTGCATACAATCAATGCAAACCACTATACTATCCAAGTCCAAGACTAGGGGTACAACTCTATGTATCACCAAAATGGAAGGGCCGCTATCTAGAGAGCTAAACCCTTGCCTCGCTCCGCCGCCTCACTCGCAGAAGGACCTGAAAAATGTGGGGTGAGAACTATAAACATAGTTCCCAGTGGGTAAGGCCACCCAAGAGAGAAGCTCGACCCACCAGGTCCAAAGAAAGACCATATGTATAAGTTAGATCACAAATAACTATGCAAGAAATATTTACATGCTTGTAAATAAACATAAAGGATGCAACCAAATGAAATGTAAATTATCATTCTCTCCTAGGTTCATCCTATATTTCACATTGACCAAGTTCAACTACTTGTCATTTACTTATGGTTTCGGAATCGCCGTCTCACCATAATGGTTCCAACATTCAAGGAGTGAACTCGTCACCTCCTAGTTCGAGTAGCGAACTCGTCGCATACTCGGGATAGCAAAATCGTCGCATACCCCATCTCAACACCGCCATCACATGGCATGGGTAGCGAACTCGTCGCATACCCGGGATAGCAACCTCGTCGCACGTCCCATTTCAACACCGCCATCACATGGCATGGGTAGCGAACTCGTCGCATACCCGGGATAGCAACCTCGTCGCACATTCCGTTTCAACACCGCCAACTCATGGCATGGGTAGCGAACTCGTCGCATACCCGGGATAGCAACCTCGTCGCACATCCCGTTTCAACACCGCCAACTCATGGCATGGTAGCGAAATCGTCGCATACCCGGGATAGCAAAATCGTCGCACATCCCGTTGTTCACATTTTACACTTGCCAACCTAAGTCTCATGACCTTAGGTTCAAGTCACTAAGTCTCACCTATGTTCAATAACACTAGGTTTACTTTCTCATTCTCAACCTAGGTTCCATGACTCTAGGTTCCAATCTCATGTCCAACCTATGTTCAATGACACTAGGTTCCATTCTCACATGTTCCAACCTATGTTCAATAACACTAGGTTCTATTCTCACATGTTCCAACCTATGTTCAATGACACTAGGTTCCATTCTCATATGTTCCAACCTATGTTCAATAACACTAGGTTCTATTCTCACATGTTCCAACCTATGTTCAATAACACTAGGTTCAATCATACATGCAACCATACAACAAGTATAGATAATTGAATTATACTTGAATTCTATATCATGCAATAGGAGCTCGTTGCTCTACCTATCATGATTTTACCTTTGCCAACATGCAAGTTCTATGGTTGTCACGCCCCGGATTACTCGTTTCCCCGGGCTCGCCAACAGATCCGCCGTATACATAGATTTTTCTATGTATACGAAGCGATAGCTAACCTGTAAACAAACATACAAGCCACTACAAAAGATATATAGAGCTGAAATAAAACAGACTAATAACAAAAGCCACCTGTACATATAGAGTCCAAAATACAACAGGTCCACCACAACCAAAATAGGTACAAATCCACAGTATATGTACATGGCACAACTCCAAAAAGAAACTATCTCCAGTAGGGTCCTCCTCTAGGAACAACAGGGACAGGTAGGGATCTAGCTCGCGACTCCCTTACCTCGATCCGCGGAAACAGGCGCAGCAGCCGCAACAGAAGAAGGCTCTGCAAAAAGGTGGCAACAAAGGGTGTGAGAACTACTATCAAAAGAAGTAGTCCTCAGTGGGTACCGATACCGACCTCTACGGTCCACCCACTAAGTCTACGAGACTAACAGTATAGCTGGTAGGTAAAGAACAACAAAGTAAGCTGGAATAAACTCAACAGCTATCATGCCACTACCCTACCACTATCCAAGTCAACTCTCAAGTAAGCACCACCAAAGTGAGAAATCATCCCTGACCCAATCTATCGGAACCGCCCAAACGGGCTCGTCCAGCCAACTGCCTAGCCACACCGCACACTACCAAATAGGGTAGCCGGTCCAAACCAGATCCACAATCTGTAGCGACATCAACGCAAAAGAGGCCTCACTCCGGAGCGGCACTCGGGGGAGCTACCCAGCCGAGTTAGTACGCGTATCTCTGTCGAGCACAAACAGGCTCCGGCAGGCTATAGTCAAAGAACAAGGGGTCAAAAGGGGTCAAAGACTCTAAGCTCACGTGCCCTCAGCACAACCAGAAGCTAAAACAAGAGTCTGGGTCCACCGTCAACCCCGACGGCACCCGGTAATACAGAACAGTCTAACCCTGCTGTAAATACAAGCTCGGCATCCCAGCACGAGCGTAAACTCGTCCTATAACGAACTAAGTATCCACCTCGCACTAACAGCGGTGATACAGGAACAGAAACGGCTCCTAGAGCTAAATCTGATAACAGTTCGAAAAGTGACGGTTGTATGTTCGCAAGTTTTCTCCTAAGTCAATTCCCAGTTCAGCATGTAAAGTCATGTCGATAAATTATCAATTTATGCTCCAAATTCAGATTTCATATAAACACATGCAAATTCACGAATTCGAGCTACTAACATGATTTAACAGATAATAAAACAGCATGCTGCACTCTCTATACTTAGGAGGAAATCCGGCGATTTCGGTAACATCAACCCACCTCGAAAGCTATCCAACAGCGGCTAGGAGTCGAGTGGAAGGCCTCCAAACAACGCCGGCCGAAATTGAGCTCAAATCTGCAACCTCGAGATTCGGACCCACCTGCGCACTGTTCTGGGCGCCCAGATCATCAGCCCAGAACTGCAGCCTGGCAGCACAACCCACATGTGATCAACATGCGATAAAATCCAAATTCTAAGTCCAAATGCAGTGAAATTTGGCTCAACTCACCAGCAGAGGTTCAAGAACAAACCCTCCAAATTTCAGCCAAATCGGAGTTCGACTCGACGTCCAAAAAGCCTAAACACTGAATCAGGTCAACATCTGGACCCTCCTGCACATGGATCCAGAAGTTCCAGCACTTAAGCAAAACACAAACACAGCAAGAATTCAGGGATTCCAACGAATCTAGCTCATAGAAAGGGGTCACAAACCTCTCAAAAACAGTGATGGAACAATCCAAAACCTCTCCAAAGATCCTCACAAAGATCTGGATCTAAAAATCCAAGAAATTCCATCAATGACCCAAAAATTCAGCACTTAAGCAATTACTCAAAATCTGAGCTAGAACTCACCTTTGAATCCTCAATTCCAGTGGGAAGAACCTCCAAACCAGCAAGGAAAGTGGAAGGATCAATCTTCACTTCGTAATTCCAGCTCCCAAGAGATTGGATCCCAAGAACAAAGGAAAAACCCAAGTTTCAGCTCAAGAACACCAGGGGTCCAGTAAAACATCAACTGTAGCTTACATACCTGTCCAAATCGCGATTGGAAAGATTCCACTTCTTCCTCTGCGAGTCCTCTATCCAACAAACCAAATTTCGTTGGATTTGGATACTCCTACACTGCACACGAGCACGGACACTCCAGGTCGACGTTGCAGTTTCAGCAGGAAACCAAGTTCATCAATGGAGGAAGATGAAATTGGGAGAGAAGAGAGGGTTTCCCTTGCAAGCTCCGAGTTCACCTTGAAGAGGGGAGAAAAGAGCCTCAGGGGAGGTCGTCCACATCTTTTATAGACCACTAGTTTCGGTGCAATGAGCCTCAAGAACAGAATTACACTAACCTGTCCTCAGCAGAAAACCACAATTCCGAGCGCCCGAAACTCATGAAGTGGGCGCCCGGTTCTTCAGCCTGCACCAACTCGACCATCGGACTCTCCGCCGCGGTCCGGTGCGCCCAAACCTGGTCCGGCGGATCTCACCAACCGATCAACACGTGTCGAGCCGTTCGATACTCACGAGGCAGGATTTCCGGACTCACTTTCCGGGCGCCCGAAACATGGATCCGAAATGACTTAGTAATTTTCAGAAAAGGGGCACTGGACAACTGGGCGCCCAAAACAGAGCATCCGGGCGCCCGAAACTTCAAAAGCCCAAAACTTCAGTTTTGGCTCGCTTCGGTGCTCCGAGTCCGTTTTCGCGTCTATTTGACGCCGAAACGACTCCGACTTGTCTCGACCTTCTCCAGAAGTGTCGGACAGTCTAAAATACTACAGTCATTCCGTCAGTTAGGCCCCAGGGGTACTACATCCTTCCCCCCTACGAAAAGTTTCGTCCTCGAAACTCAAACTCAAACTCATACCTCAAGAAGACAGCTCGAAAAGGTAGGGATAGGATTCCCGCATCACCGTCTCCGGCTCCCAAGTCGCCTCACGCTCCTCGTGATTACTCCACTGCACTTTCACGTACGGTATGACTCGGTTGCGCAATTCTTTCGTCTCGCGAGCAAGAATCCGCACCGGTCGCTCCTCGTACTGCAGGTCCTCAGCCAACTCAAGTGGGGTGAAGTCAATCACGTGGGAGGGGTCGAACACATATCGCCTCAGAGCCGAAACATGAAACACATCATGGACTCCAGAGAGTCGCGGTGGTAGGGCAATCTTGTACGCTACCGGCCCCACTCGCTCTAACACCTCGAACGGGCCAACAAACCGTGGACTGAGCTTTCCACGAACTCCAAAACGGCGAATTCCTCTGGACGGCGAGACTTTCAGAAACACATGATCTCCAATCTGGAACTCCAAGTCTCGTCTCCTAGTATCCGCATAGCTCCTCTGTCGACTCTGGGCGGTCTCAAGACGTCGTCGAACCATCTTGACCTTCTCTTCCGCTTCCAATAGGATATCGGGACCCAAAGTCTTCCTCTCACCCACATCGCTCCAATGCAAGGGCGAACGACACCTGCGTCCATACAATACCTCAAACGGAGCCATCTGGATGCTCGCTTGATAGCTATTGTTGTACGCAAACTCAACCAGTCCTAAGTGTCGATGCCACCCTCCACCAAAGTCTAGGACACATGCCCTCAACATGTCCTCCAGGGTCTGAATGGTCCGCTCAGACTGACCATCTGTCTGTGGATGAAAAGCCGTGCTGAACCGCAGCTGAGTACCCAGTGCTGTCTGTAGACTCCTCCAAAACTGTGAGACGAATCGTGTGTCTCGATCAGACACAATCGAGGTAGGCACTCCATGCAGTCTCACTATCTCGTCCAAGTATAACTGAGCGAGTCTGTCCCTGGACCAAGTAGTCTGCACTGGTAAGAAGTGGGCAGACTTGGTCAGTCTGTCCACTATCACCCAAATAGCGTCAAAACCAGCCTGCGCCCTCGGTAATCCCACGACAAAGTCCATGGCGATCTGGTCCCACTTCCACTCGGGTATTGGGAGACTCTGAAGCTTGCCAGCAGGTACTCGGTGCTCCGCCTTTACCTGTTGACAAGTCAAACACTGAGCCACAAATCTCCCAATATGGCGCTTCATTCCATTCCACCAGAAGTGTGCCTTCAAGTCCTTATACATCTTGGTTCCACCGGGGTGAACCGTATAAGGTGAGTAATGAGCCTCTCTCAAAATCTCCTCTCGGATCTCAGAATCCATAGGCACACACAGTCGGTCCCTGTATCGCAGTACTCCCGAACTGTCAACACTAAAATCCCCTGTCTGCCCGCTGGCAATCTGCTCTCGAATCCTCATCAAGTAGGGGTCCACACTCTGTTTCTCTCGGATCCTATCCAACAGAGTGGGTTGCAAAACCAAAGACATAAGTTTTGCAGTAACCCCAGGGGATACCACCTCAAGCTCAAGCCGCCTCAACTCCTCAAGTAACGGCGCCTGCTGAGTGATCATCATACTAAGGCTCTGCACTGATCTCCTGCTCAACGCATCTGCCACTACATTCGCCTTGCCGGGATGATACTGGATGGTAATATCATAATCCTTCAACAGTTCCAACCACCGGCGTTGCCTCAGATTCAATTCCTTCTGAGTGAACAGATACTTGAGACTTTTGTGATCTGTGAAAATCTCACAGTGCTCACCATATAGATAGTGCCGCCACAGCTTCAATGCAAACACTACAGCTGCCAGCTCCAAATCATGCGTAGGATAATTCTTCTCATAATCCTTCAATTGCCGGGAGGCATAGGCAATTACCCTACCATGCTGCATCAACACACAACCCAAGCCACTGTGTGATGCATCACTATAAATCACAAATCCTTCCCCCATAACTGGAAGGGTAAGGATGGGAGCAGACATCAGTCTCTCCTTCAGCTCCTCAAAGCTACGCTGGCACTCAGCACTCCAAACAAATCTAATCCCCTTCCTCGTCAGACGAGTGAGGGGTGTGGAGAGCTTCGCAAAGCCTTCCACAAATCGACGGTAATATCCAGCTAACCCGAGAAAACTCCTCACCTCGGTAACCGTCGTCGGTCTGGGCCAATCCCGCACAGTCTCAACCTTCTGCGGGTCCACCGCTATTCCAGTGGCCGAAATCACATGGCCCAAGAAAGCTACCTCTCGAAGCCAGAACTCGCACTTCTTCAGCTTAGCATACAACTTCTTCTCTCTCAGAAGTTGCAGCACAAGTCTCAAGTGCTCCTCATGCTCAGCATCGCTCCGAGAGTAGATCAAGATGTCATCAATAAACACCACCACAAACCGGTCCAAGAACGGCTTAAACACTCGATTCATCAAATCCATAAACGCGGCAGGGGCATTAGTCAATCCAAACGGCATCACCGTAAACTCATAATGCCCGTACCGGGTCCTAAAAGCCGTCTTGGAAGTATCCTCGGCCTTCACCTTCAATTGGTGGTAACCAGACTGCAAGTCAATCTTCGAGAAGACACAAGATCCTTGCAGCTGATCAAACAGATCATCAATGCGCGACAAAGGATACCTGTTCTTGATGGTCACTTTATTCAACTCTCGATAATCCACACAAAGTCTAAGTGAACCATCCTTCTTCTTCACGAATAACACCGGCGCTCCCCAAGGAGATACACTGGGTCTCACAAACCTTTTATCCATCAAATCCTGAAGCTGCGCCTTAAGCTCTCTCAGCTCAGCCGGTGCCATTCGGTAGGGTGTCTTTGAGATTGGCGCAGTTCCTAGGACTACGTCAATCACAAACTCGACCTCCCTGTCAGGTGGCATCTCAGTCAACACCGGGGGAAACACGTCCGGGAACTCGCGGACTACGGAGATGTCCTCGAGCTCCGGTGCCCCTGCAGATACCTCCACAACAGTCGCCAGAAATGTGATACATCCTCGACTCATCATCTGTCTCGCTCGTGCCGACGAAATCCACGTCGCAAACAACGTGCTCCTGCAGCCTCGATACACGTACTCCTCCTGGCCTGGCTCGCGAAACGTCACGGTCCTCTCGCCACAGTCGATCATCGCGAAGTAGCGCGTCAGCCAATCCATGCCGAGCACTACATCAAAATCCTGCAATCGCCCCAAGACCAACAGGTCTGCGGGCATCACCCAAGGTCCAAGCTGCACTGGGCAAGCTTGACAACAATCCTCCACACGCAAAACGTGCTCGGGAATCTGCACCTCTCGTGTACAAGGTAACGGCCCTATCACTAGCCCATGCAAGGATGCAAATGCTCGACTAACAAAAGAATGTGATGCACCGGTATCAAATAATGCACGAGCTCTAATGCCAGAAATTAAAATGATACCTGCCACCACATGATCCGCCGTCGTGGAGTCCTCCAGTTGAGCCTCAAAGACTCTGCCGCTCTGCGCCTGCTGCCGTCGCTCGCCCAGGCGTGGTACAGAAGCCCGATCCATCTGGCTGTGACTCGGTGGAGCTCCATAGGTCTGCTGATGAACTGGGGGTGCCGATGCGATCGATGGTACAGGCGACGCTGCTCGGGGACAAGCTGCCCGCAGATGTCCGGACTGACCACACCCAAAACACCGGCCCTCTCGCTGCTCGCACTGCCTAGGCCAATGTGGTCCTCCGCAGATGACACATCTCGGTGCTGCCCTCTGCTGACGTCCCTGCTGACGGGATCCACCAGACCTCTGTCGCCCCGAAAACCCACGACCCTGAGAACGTGATCGTGGAGGTCTCGGCGGGCGTCTGCCGCTGGTCTGGCCCCCGTCCTCCGGAGTCGGGCGCTTCCTATCCAAACCCTGACTCAGAGTGGCTGCCCGCTCACTCGCCGTCAAGGCTCCTCGCTCCACCCATAGCGCCTGCTCGATCGACGCGTCCAAGGTCTGCAACCTCTGCGCCTGAACTAAGACAAATATCTCATGTCTTAATCCTCGCTCAAACAAATAAACTCTGTGAGCCTCATCTCTCGCAGCAAAAGGAACACAGTTTAGGAGTCTGGTAAACTCCCGGGTATACTCCTGTACTGTGCGATCTCCCTGGAGTAGACTCTTCAAATCCTCCTCGAGTTTCTGCTTCACGCTGTTAGGGAAATAGGACCCATACAGCATCCCGCAGAACTCGGTCCAACTCAAATGCAACGCATCCAGCGACCTGCTCGATCTCGTCCTCGTCCACCAGATGCGTGCATCACCTGTCAGGCAGTGAACTGCCAAGTGAACCCGCTCCCGCTCTGGCACGAAGAGATCCTCGAATAACTTCTCCATCTCGCCTACCCAGGCCTCCACCACCCATGGCTCGATGTGGCTACCATCAAAACGGGGTGGATCAAACCGACAAAAACGAGCCAGTCTCTCGATCATCCGCTCCTGCTCAGCCTCCGACATCTGTCCACCAAACCGGGAAGTGTCGCCAACCGGTACGGCCGGAACTGCCGCTGCTGGGGGTACGGCTGCAGCTGGAACGTCCACTGGAACAGCAGGAGGTGGCTCCTGCGACTCCGTCGCTCTAGGTGCTGCACTCCACGTGTGAGTAATGGTATCACACATCCTCCGCAAAAGTGCACTCTGCTGCCTAGCTGACTCGGCTAGCGCATTCAACTGCTCACTCACATCAGGGGGTGCACTAGGTCCCGCCTGCTCAGGCAGCACAGAAGGCGCGGGGGTAGCCCGCGTCGGGGGTCGACCTCGGTGTCGGGGAGGTGCCATGCTCACCTGCGCAACACACAGATCAGTCAACAACCACAAAACAACTCAAGACCCAATCAAGCGAAAGTCCAGAAGGTCGTCTCTTTTCCCTCGCTACTTGACGTCGTCTGCAGCCAACGCAAGTTCGCGACAGGAAAGGACACACGCCTTCGATCACTCCCTCCACTTAAGGATGAGTTCAACAGTCAAATCGATGACTTTCGCGGCAAGTCACGTCTCTCACGTCTTGCATTCCTAAGGTCTGCCATAGCCTAGGGTTTACTAAGTCCCAACGACCTATTCCTAAGCTCTGATACCACTTAATCTGTCACGCCCCGGATTACTCGTTTCCCCGGGCTCGCCAACAGATCTGCCGTATACATAGATTTTTCTATGTATACGAAGCGATAGCTAACCTGTAAACAAACATACAAGCCACTACAAGAGATATATAGAGCTGAAATAAAACAGACTAATAACAAAAGCCACCTGTACATATAGAGTCCAAAATACAATAGGTCCACCACAACCAAAATAGGTACAAATCCACAGTATATGTAAATGGCACAACTCCAAAAAGAAACTATCTCCAGTAGGGTCCTCCTCTAGGAACAACAGGGACAGGTAGGGATCTAGCTCGCGACTCCCTTACCTCGATCCGCGGAAACAGGCGCAGCAGCCGCAACAGAAGAAGGCTCTGCAAAAAGGTGGCAACAAAGGGTGTGAGAACTACTATCAAAAGAAGTAGTCCTCAGTGGGTACCGATACCGACCTCTACGGTCCACCCACTAAGTCTACGAGACTAACAGTATAGCGGGTAGGTAAAGAACAACAAAGTAAGCTGGAATAAACTCAACAGCTATCATGCCACTACCCTACCACTATCCAAGTCAACTCTCAAGTAAGCACCACCAAAGTGAGAAATCATCCCTGACCCAATCTATCGGAACCGCCCAAACGGGCTCGTCCAGCCAACTGCCTAGCCACACCGCACACTACCAAAGGGTAGCCGGTCCAAACCAGATCCACAATCTGTAGCGACATCAACGCAAAAGAGGCCTCACACCGGAGCGGCACTCGGGGGAGCTACCCAGCCGAGTTAGTACGCGTATCTCTGTCGAGCACAAACAGGCTCCGGCAGGCTATAGTCAAAGAACAAGGGGTCAAAAGGGGTCAAAGACTCTAAGCTCACGTGCCCTCAGCACAACCAGAAGCTAAAACAAGAGTCTGGGTCCACCGTCAACCCCGACGGCACCCGGTAATACAGAACAGTCTAACCCTGCTGTAAATACAAGCTCGGCATCCCAGCACGAGCGTAAACTCGTCCTATAACGAACTAAGTATCCACCTCGCACTAACAGCGGTGATACAGGAACAGAAACGGCTCCTAGAGCTAAATCTGATAACAGTTCGAAAAGTGACGGTTGTATGTTCGCAAGTTTTCTCCTAAGTCAATTCCCAGTTCAGCATGTAAAGTCATGTCGATAAATTATCAATTTATGCTCCAAATTCAGATTTCATATAAACACATGCAAATTCACGAATTCGAGCTACTAACATGATTTAACAGATAATAAAACAGCATGCTGCACTCTCTATACTTAGGAGGAAATCCGGCGATTTCGGTAACATCAACCCACCTCGAAAGCTATCCAACAGCGGCTAGGAGTCGAGTGGAAGGCCTCCAAACAACGCCGGCCGAAATCGAGCTCAAATCTGCAACTTCGAGATTCGGACCCACCTGCGCACTGTTCTGGGCGCCCAGATCATCAGCCCAGAACTGCAGCCTGGCAGCACAACCCACATGTGATCAACATGCGATAAAATCCAAATCCTAAGTCCAAATGCAGTGAAATTTGGCTCAACTCACCAGCAGAGGTTCAAGAACAAACCCTCCAAATTTCAGCCAAATCGGAGTTCGACTCGACGTCTAAAAAGCCTAATCACTGAATCAGGTCAACATCTGGACCCTCCTGCACATGGATCCAGAAGTTCCAGCACTTAAGCAAAATACAAACACAGCAAGAATTCAGGGATTCCAACGAATCTAGCTCATAGAAAGGGGTCACAAACCTCTCAAAAACAGTGATGGAACAATCCAAAACCTCTCCAAAGATCCTCACAAAGATCTGGATCTAAAAATCCAAGAAATTCCATCAATGACCCAAAAATTCAGCACTTAAGCAATTACTCAAAATCTGAGCTAGAACTCACCTTTGAATCCTCAATTCCAGTGGGAAGAACCTCCAAACCAGCAAGGAATGTGGAAGGATCAATCTTCACTTCGTAATTCCAGCTCCCAAGAGATTGGATCCCAAGAACAAAGGAAAAACCCAAGTTTCAGCTCAAGAACACCAGGGGTCCAGTAAAACATCAACTGTAGCTTACATACCTGTCCAAATCGCGATTGGAAAGATTCCACTTCTTTCTCTGCGAGTCCTCTATCCAACAAACCAAGTTTAGTTGGATTTAAATACTCCTACACTGCACACGAGCACGAACACTCCAGGTTGACGTTGCAGTTTCAGCAGGAAACCAAGTTCATCAATGGAGGAAGATGAAATTAGGAGAGAAGAGAGGGTTTCCCTTGCAAGCTCCGAGTTCACCTTGAAGAGGGGAGAAAAGAGCCTCAGGGGAGGTCGTCCACATCTTTTTTAGACCACTAGTTTCGGTGCAATGAGCCTCAAGAACAGAATTACACTAACCTGTCCTCAGTAGAAAACCACACTTCCGGGCGCCCGAAACTCATGAAGTGGGCGCCCGGTTCTTCAGCCTGCACCAACTCGACCATCGGACTCTCCGCCGCGGTCCGGTGCGCCCAAACCTGGTCCGGCGGATCTCACCAACCGATCAACACGTGTCGAGCCGTTCGATACTCACGAGGCAGGATTTCCGGACTCACTTTCCGGGCGCCCGAAACATGGATCCGAAATGACTTAGTAATTTTCAGAAAAGGGGCACTGGACAACTGGGCGCCCAAAACAGAGCATCCGGGCGCCCGAAACTTCAAAAGCCCAAAACTTCAGTTTTGGCTCGCTTTGGTGCTCCGAGTCCGTTTTCGCGTCTATTTGACGCCGAAACGACTCCGACTTGTCTCGACCTTCTCCAGAAGTGTCGGACAGTCTAAAATACTTTAATAGTATAGTAGCCTAGTTCTATATATATATATATATATATATTAGTATATACATGTGTATATAGGGAGAAATGAAACCCTAGCCCCGAGCCCTGTATAGCCGTGCCGTCGCCGGCCTCCCTTTGGCTGCCGGCCTCCCCAGCTAGGCCATTCTCTCTCTCCCTTTTCCCCTCTCTCTCTTTCTCTCTCTCTCTCTCTCTCTCTCTCCCTCTCTCTCTCTCTCCCCCTCTCCCTATTGTTTGGATGCATGCCGCGGCCGCCGCCGCCGCTGCTAGCCGCGGGTGGGTCTGGCGGCCCTGTAAGAAAATCATGTGTACGTAGCGGAAGAAAATAACACAATTAAAAATTTCTAAATCAAAGATCACCTCGTGTGTCGTTTTAGATCTTAAACAATCAATCCAACTGATCTAATCAGATAGGATTTAGTTTTTCACCTTGCGCGGGTCGAGAACACCACAAAGTCGATGATCATTGGTAAAAACCGTTCGTCCTCCTTAGCTGTGCAAGCGCCCGGCCTCTACTATCGTCTACATGAAATCACGCCCTTGATCGAATTAATCGGCTGCTTCAATCCACGATCTGATCACGAATTGATGCTTGCGTCGATTCGAGGAAGATGAATCGATCTTCTGTATGTGCTAGCAATCTTCTGAAGATCGAAATCGATGGATTAATCGTGGAGGACTTGAGGAGGAGAAAGAGGATGACGGCTAGGGTTTTCTATTTCTCTTGTAATGCCTTCATTTATTAATATGTCATATGGCATATATTTATAATGAGAAAACCCCAAGCCTAACCCTAATCCTGATCGAAATTCTAGTCCGATTGGATTGTTTATTAATACTCAAGTTGGTTTTAATTTAAACTGAAATCTGAATCCTAATTTGATTCGTGTGTAACATTTACACATAAGTCCTCATATTATTTACTAAATATTAGTAAGTAGACCATGCAACTTTTACATTTAAATACCTCTAATTTTTTAATAATTACAAATTAGTCCTTTACTAATAAATTAGTAAACTTTAGTATTTGCAATTAATTCATCCGATAAACTTCTTTTATCGTCTCCTTAATATCGATCATGCGTGATTTTTTATGTGTGTGACCTAATAGGTTTAATTCTGTCTGGTAATGAGGTATGATGCGATCCCCATCTACATCATCATCGAAACTCCTTTCGATGGCTCAAAACTCTTTTTATTCCACCCTTATAGAATAATTAATCGTCTATAATTATTCTTATTAGTTCTCACAATCTACTAGTCACGCCTAGCAGCATGTAGTGGCAATCTAGTCAGAAGTGAATATCGGACTGAACCTCTAAGTGTAGTTACCATACAATACAATCCTTCTATCGCATAGTACCAACTAAGTGAAAGTCATGAAATACTCGTCAAACCCCATCACTCATCATATGAAAAATTTGATAGGACATAAGCTCTTATGATTACTCTTGAAAATCTCTTTCCATGCACCATATTACCCCGGCTAAGGATCTCTGAGCTTTGCCTTACAAACAATATAGAACTAATTATCTCTCTACCAAGCGCAATAAATCCTCTATAAACACACACCCATTCCTGATATAAACCCACTGTAGCCAACATATACTACTAAGACCCATGACTAGGATCAGAGTTTATTGTATAGTTCAAATTACAGTAGCCTCACATTGAATGGCCGTGGTGTCGCAGGTCTAAGGATCAGTTGTACCACTGCAACATCGAACCAGTTACCGACGAATGAGCAGACATCCATGTAACTATTCGTAGTTGGTCATGCTCAGTACCCTTGTTCTCTAACAACAACCTGCATGTTTGCTTCAGTGTCCCTACACTGATGACTCGAGATTCGTCATCCCAAAAGGGAAGCGGCACACACATCAATCTTACCGGATCAATCATCGTCCCCATGATGATCCACCGATTGAGAGCATTTAGAAATTAATCACCAATAATATGTATCTCAAATTCTCAACTCTTGAGAATATATATTATTATCTTATTAATTCAATGGACGATTTACGGACACATTAAACATGAATCATCGTCCCCATGATGATCCCCCGATTGAGAGCATTTAGAAATTAATCACCAATAATATGTATCTCAAATTCTCAACTCTTGAGAATATATATTATTATCTTATTAATTCAGTGGACGATTTACGGACACATTAAACATGAATGGAATAAAAGGCCCAAATATATAAATAATAAAGATTAAGTACAAAGATATGTCCCATAAAAATTTAAAGTACGTCAGCTTGATAGGCTTCTAGGGCATACAGGCCCTCCTCTCGGCCAACCGCCGCCGCAGTCCTCCCCGAGCCAAACTCGAGCCCAAGCTCAAATGGAGCTCGGCCAATCTTATGCAAGATCCAGCCGCCGCGGCCCTTCTACTGTCGGCTCCGCACCATCGGGACCTCTTATGTGGGGGCCGACCCTCAAGGTCAGCGCCGGCCACCCTAAGCCATACGGAGCCAAGGGGGAGAGCTTGTTACTCTGATTGCTCCAGACTGGGCTCAGACCATAGTCTTGTTTGGGTCGAAGATGTAGATGTGGCAGATCTGGACATCATTGACCTTGCCACAGTGGAGCACGGCCTTCTGAAGTGCTAGTACATCGCCGTGCTAACCTCGGTGCGGTCGGAAGGCCTCCGGTTGCTGAATTGAGAGCGTCACTCTCCAGGACATCCAGGCTCGACGGGGGAACACGCCGAATCCACGACGCCACTCCGTCCGGAGCAAGAACAACAACGTTGATGATGGTTTATTGCTTAGAATATCATTAAAGATCTGTGGGAATAATCTCTAAGCAATCCTCAAATTGATTCTAAAAGAATATTAAAAATTAGGGCACCATGAATCAATTTGAGAGAAGCTTGATGTAGAAGATGAGAAAAATGATCACCTACAAGCTTCTAGGGTTTCTAAAAGATAATCTATGATTCACCACGTTTTAGAGACTCCCCCACATCATATTTATAGGTTAGAAGCAATCCGAAATAGATTAGGATTAAAAAACAGTTTTTAGAAAGGTTTGGAAGCAAACCGATTTCGACTAGGACTGAAAAACTGATTTTAGAAAGGTTTGGAACCAAATTAGGATTGCAAAGATATTTTAAGGAATCTACCATCTTATTTACATGTTTGGGAGACATTAGAATCAAAGTAGGATAGAAAAAATAACTTTCCAAAACTTCGCAACGGATCGGGGTCCGGACCGCGGGTATGGGGTCCGGACCTTGACACTCTCCAGGCGTTTCATTGTCCGGACCTCAGCCATCAGGGTCTGGACCCGGTCTGCGAAACAGCCTGGGGTCCGGACCTCAGCCCTCAGGGTCCGGACCTCCGCCCTCAGGGTCCGGACCTCATCCTCAGGGTCCGGACCCTCCCTGCGTGACAGCCAGGGAGGCGTACGGGTTCCGGACCTCATCCTCAGGGTCCGGACCTCGGAAGTTGGAAAACTCATTTTTTATATTTTAAAACAATTTTAATCCATTCTAAAGTCTTCCAAACACTTGTAAATGTTTATAAATCATCATCAAGATTATTTAAACTTACCAAGCATCGTGAATTCAAACGGTGAGTCTTCGAGTCTTCAATCTTCGTCTTTTCTTCTTTGAACCTTCAAGACTCCGACTCACTTCACGAAATATGCCAATATAAAATCCGTAACAGCCTACTCATTTACCGATGGCTGAATTCGCTTATAATAATAGCTATCAGTCTAGCATCGGTATGGCACCGTTTGAGGCCTTGTATGGAAGGAAATGCCGCTCTCCTATCCATTGGAGCGAGGTCGGCGAAAGAAGGGTCTTAGGACCAGATGTGTTGCGTGAAGCGGAGGAAAAGGTCCGCTTGGCACGTGAGCGCTTATCGACGACGCAATCCAGGCAAAAGAGCTATGCGGATAGACGTCGACGAGATTTAGAATTCGCGGTAGGAGACCGCGTCTTCTTGAAAGTATCACCCATGAGAGGGGTGAAGCGATTTGGTGTTCGGGGTAAGTTGAGTCCCCGTTACATTGGACCTTATGAGGTTTTGGAGCGTGTGGGATCCTTGGCATATCGGCTAGCCTTGCCGCCAAAACTTGCGGGGATACACAATGTGTTTCATGTATCGACGCTCCGTAAGTACGTGTATGATCCAACGCACGTCCTCGAGTATGTGCCTATGGAGCTTCACGAGGATATGACTTATGAGGAGTTTCCCTTGTGTATCATGGATCGCAAGGTGAAAAATTTGAGAAACCGTAAAATTCCTTATGTAAAGGTACAGTGGACGAATCACGGTGAGCGCGAAGCTACGTGGGAATTGGAAAGCTCAATGAGGGAGCAGTTTCCTTACCTCTTCGCTGAGTCCAGCTGAGGTATGATTTAGTTTCGCGGCCGAAACTCTCTTTAAGGGGGGAGGAATATAGTACACTGAATTTCAGTGCGTCGTACCGAACTTCTACAAATTGTGGAGTTCCGGTGGGAAAGTAGCATGAGAGGCTATGTGTGTGGCTTCGGCCAAGTTTGGGACTTGTGCGAAGTATTTTCGGCGCAAATGAGGCGCGAAAACGGACTTCGAAAAGTTAAAACTGCTGAACTTGTGAAGTCTGCAGTGGATTCCGATATGGATGTGTCCATACCGGTACTGAAGCGATTAGTACCGGTATGGAGTCTGGTATATCGGAATGTGAGGGTTGAATCCGAGAACCCAGCTCTCGGGTTTTGCGGAATTTCTCGGGGTATACCGGAACTAACACCCGTATACCGGTATGCCAATGCGAATACCGGTACACAGTGTTGCGAAATGCCAGTTTTGGCTGGTTGGAAGTGTTGATTGTTGAGAGGGGCAAAAGGGTCTTTTCACACTCGAGGGAGTGTTAGAAAGGCAGGGATACCTTCCCTTCTCAGTCATCTTCCTCCTCTACTTCTCCTCTCCATCTCTCTCACTTTCTCTCTCTAGAGAACTCTCCAAAGCTTGGAGAAAATGGTGGATTGAGCGGAGAAAAGGCTTTTCCAAAGGGGAGAAGAGGCTTCTTGGTGCAAGAAGAAGCTTGGGGAACTCGTGGCTAAGGTGAGTTCCTCATGATTTGGGTTCAAACCTTGGATTTAATCCTTTGTTATGAGGTTTTTGAAAATCCTAGGCAATCTAAACCACAAAACGTGAAGATTGGCCAAGAGATTTTGAGGTTCTACATGCATGCATGTGAAACCTAGGTGAAATAAAGATTTTTGCCATGGGAGGTTCTAAAAATATTTGGACATTCGGGAATTGCAATTGAGGCATAGAAAATCATGTTAGAACAAATGATTTCAAGTATTGAGTTGATTTATGGGTTCGTAATGAGTAACGAACCATTTTCTTGTAGAAGCTTGGGTTGAAGCAAGAACTCAAGGCTTGGAGACTTAGGAGCTCAAAGAATTCAAGAATTTGGAAACTCTTGAGGTGGGTTTGTGTTTACCGAAGTGATTAGGTCACTTCCATGTCTAGGGTAAATAACCATTTAAAGATAAAATGGTGTGTAATGTGGAACCCTAGAACTTGCATGTTGGCAAAATGAGAATCATGATAGATTGAGCCATGAGCTCCTCTTGCATGTTAAAGAATTCAAGTATATTTCTATTATCTATACTTGTTATGTGATTGCATGTATGATTGGAACCTAGTGTTGAGAACATAGGTTGGAACATGTATGATTGGAACCTAGTGTTGAGAACATAGGTTGGAACATGTATGATTGGAACCTAATGTCATTGAACATAGGTTGGAACATGAGAATGGAACCTAGTGTCATTGAACATAGGTGAGACTTAGTGACTTGAACCTAGGGTCATGGGACTTGGGTTGGCAAGTGTAAAATGTGAACAATGGGATATGCGACGATTTCGCTATCCCGGGTATGCGACGATTTCGCTACCCGTGCCATGAGTTGGCGGTGACGGATTGGGATGTGCGACGATTTCGCTATCCCGGGTATGCGACGATTTCGCTACCCGTGCCATGAGCTGGCGGTGATGAATTTGGGATATGCGACGATTTCGCTATCCCGGGTATGCGACGATTTCGCTACCCGTGCCACGTGATGGCGGTGTTGAAATGGGGTATGCGACGATTTCGCTATCCCGGGTATGCGACGATTTCGCTACCCGAAGACGGAGGTGACGATTTCACTCCTTGGACGTTGGAACTATTATGGTGATGCGGCGATTCCGAAACCATAAGTTAATGACAAGTAGTTGAACTTGGTCAATGTGAGATATAGGATGAACCTAGGAGAAAATGAAAATTGACATTTTATTTGGTTGCATCATTTATGTTTATTTACAAGCATGTAAATATTTGTTGCATAGTTATTTGTGATCTAACTTATGCATATGGTGTTTCTTTGGACCTGGTGGGTCGAGATTCTCTCTTGGGTGGCCTTACCCACTGGGAACTATGTTTATAGTTCTCACTCCACGTTTTTCAGGTCCTTCCGCGAGTGAGGCGGCGGAGCGAGGCAATGATTTGGCTCTTTAGTTAGCGGCCCTTCCATTTTGGTGATACATAGAGTTGTACCCCTAGTTTTGGACAATGATAGCATAGGGGTTTTCATTAAATGTATGCAACTTGTATATTCCATAATTTATAAACATGATGTATGGAATGGAAATGAAAGAAAAGAAAATTTTGGGCATGTATAAATGTGCAATTGTAATGTAATAGAAGTAGAACTTCTTTTTGTTGATGCTTTCCTTGTGCAACTCTTGTACTCCGTTCCTAGTTGGACCCTTGTGGATATGCTTGTGTTGTGACGCCTTGGGCGGGTAGAAGAGACTCTATCCGTTTGGCGGGTCTGGGGCATGCGCCCGTGCGTTTATTCTTTCCACCTAGTTGGTGTTAAAGGTTCGACGGGGCGTGACATTGCAATAGTGACTGAGGAGCCCACTGTTGTGTGAGGACTCGAGGATATTCCAATTGTTCGTGAGTTTTCGGATGTATTTCCTTACGAGTTAACCTCGATGCCTCCTGATAGGAAGATTGAATTCGTGATTGATGTGGTATCAGGAACCGCGCCAATCTCGAAGACACCCTATAGAATGGCACCAGCTGAATTGCGAGAGTTGAAGGCGCAACTGCAGGATCTTTTGGATAAAGGTTTTATTAGACCTAGTGTGTTGCCTTGGGGAGCGCCGGTATTGTTTGTGAAGAAGAAAGATGGTTCACTTAGGTTGTGTGTGGATTATCGGGAATTGAACAAAGTGACCATCAAGAATAGATATCCCCTCCCACGTATTGATGATTTGTTCGATCAATTACAGGGAGCATGTGTCTTTTCTAAGATTGATCTTCAATTCGGTTACCACCAGTTGAAGGTGAAGGCCGAGGATATCTCTAAGACAGCTTTTAGAACTCGGTATAGGCATTATGAGTTTACGGTCATGCCTTTTGGTTTGACGAATGCCCCTGCTGCATTTATGGATATGATGAACCGAGTCTTTAAGTCCTTCTTGGATAAGTTTGTGGTAGTCTTTATTGATGATATACTGATTTACTCCCGTGATGATGCGGAGCATGAGGAGCATCTGAGATTAGTGCTGCAACTCTTGCGAGAAAAGAAGTTGTATGCAAGGCTGAAGAAATGTGAATTCTGGTTGAGGGAAGTAGCCTTTTTAGGCCATGTGATTTCTGCTTCGGGAGTAGCTGTTGATCCTAAGAAGATTGAGGCAATTCGTGATTGGCCTAGACCGACGACAATTTCTGAAGTGCGGAGTTTTCTTGGCTTAGCCGGGTATTATCGACGATTTGTGGAGAGTTTTGCGAAACTCTCTACGCCTCTTACTCGGTTAACCAAAAAAGGAGTTAAGTATATTTGGAGTGATGAGTGTCAAGAATGCTTTGATGAGCTTAAGCAGAGGTTGATGACAGCCCCTATTCTTGCACTACCAGTGATGGGCGAAGGATTTGTCATATATAGTGATGCTTCGCATAGTGGCTTGGGTTGCGTGCTGATGCAACATGGTAGAGTGATTGCATATGCTTCAAGACAATTAAAGGAGTATGAGAAGAACTACCCTACTCATGATTTGGAGTTAGCAGCGGTAGTTTTTGCTCTGAAGTTATGGCGCCACTATCTCTATGGAGAGCATTGTGAAGTCTATACTGATCACAAGAGCCTCAAGTATCTGTTTACACAGAAAGAGTTGAATTTACGGCAACGAAGATGGTTGGAATTATTGAAAGATTATGATATCTCTATTCTGTATCATCCCGGCAAAGCTAATGTTGTTGCCGATGCTTTGAGTTGGAAGGCTGTGGCGACTTTGAGTATGAGTATCACTCAACAGCCTGTCCTAGTGGACGAGATGCGGAGGTTGTCTCTTGAAGTGGTTACTCATGGGATGACTGCGAGACTGATGACTATGGTCATACAGCCTACTCTGTTGGAAAGGATTCAAGAGAAACAGAGTTTAGATCCTTACTTGATGAAAATTCGAAATAAACTGAGTGGTGATCTTGAAGGTTTTACTTGCGATGAATCTGAAGTTCTCCGTTATAGAGATCGTCTATGTGTACCAGCAAATATGGAGATTCGAGAGGAGATATTGAAGGAAGCACATTATTCTCCTTATTCTGTACATCCTGGAGGGACTAAGATGTACCAGGATTTGAAGACTCACTTCTGGTGGAATGGCATGAAGCGGGACATTGGAAGGGCTGTAGCTCAATGTTTAACATGTCAGCAAGTAAAAGCTGAACATCGAGTGCCAGCAGGAAAGCTACAGAGCCTCCCGATACCTGAGTGGAAGTGGGATCATGTTACGATGGATTTTGTTGTGGGCTTGCCGAGGACTTCGAGCGGCTGTGATGCGATATGGGTGATTGTGGATAGATTGACGAAGTCTGCTCATTTCCTACCTATGCAGATTACTTGGTCCCGTGAGAGACTTGCTCAGCTTTATTTGGATGAGATATTGAGATTGCATTGAGTGCCAATCTCAATAGTATCTGATAGAGACCCGAGATTTGTCTCACATTTCTGGAGGAGTTTACAGATAGCTTTGGGGACCCAGCTTCGTTTTAGCACTGCATTTCATCCACAGACTGATGGTCAGTCCGAGCGTACTATTCAGACACTTGAGGATATGCTGAGGGCTTGTGTCTTGGATTTTGGTGGAGGATGGGATCGACATCTGAGATTGGTAGAGTTTGCGTACAACAATAGCTATCAGGCGAGCATTAAGATGGCTCCGTTTGAAGCATTGTATGGACGTAAATGTCGATCACCTTTGTGTTGGGATGATGTAGGTGAAAGGAAGACTTTGGGTCCATATTTATTACTTGAAGCTGAGGAGAAAGTTAAAGTAATACGGCGACATATTGAGACGGCCCAGAGCAGGCAAAAGAGTTATTCTGATACTCGGAGACGAGATTTAGAATTTCAAGTTGGTGATCATGTCTTCCTGAAGGTTTCACCATCGAAGGGCATACAGAGATTTGGGATTCGCGGAAAGCTTAGTCCACGATATATTGGTCCTTTTGAGATCTTGGAAAGAGTAGGACCCGTGGCTTATCGGATAGCCCTACCGCCTCGGTTAGCAGGAGTGCACGATATTTTTCATGTATCTGTTCTGAGAAGATACATGTATGATCCTTCACATGTGATTGATTTTACCCCGCTTGAGCTGACGGAGGATTTACATTACGAGGAGCGACCGATACGAATTCTTGCTCGTGAGACGAGGGAATTGCGTAATCGGGTCATACCTTATGTCAAGGTGCAATGGGATTATCATGATGAACGAGAAGCGACTTGGGAATTGGAGACAGTGATGCAGAGATCTTATCCCCACTTGTTTGCATCTTGACGTGAGTACTTTACTTTAGTTTCGAGGACGAAACTATTTAAAGGAGGGAAGAGTGTAATACTTGGCATTTTGAGGGTTTCTGGATTTGAGACATTTCGGGTGCCCGAAACTTGGGAAGTGGACGCCCGAATGTTTCCGGAGCCAGTGAACGTTTTGGATGGGTCCGAAAGTGGCTGACCTGATTTCGGATCTGGGTGCAGGATTCGGACGCCCGGATTGTGGATCCGGATTGAGTTGATGACGTGGATTTCCACGTGTCGTGTTGCAGGACACGTGTCGACTGCCGGAGAGCACCGCCCCACCGCCTGCCGACCACCGCCGAGCCGCTTGGCCGCCAGTTGACACCTGGCATTACGGATTTTCGGACGCCCAGAAGTAGAATTCGGGCGCCCGAATGTGAGGATTTTGTAGTACACCGAATTTCTACAAATTATGGAGTTCTGGTGGAAAAATAGCATGAGAGGCTATATGTGAGGCTCCGGCCAAGTTTGGGACTTGTGCGAAGTGTTTTCGGCGCAAATGAGGCGCGAAAACGAACTTCGGAAAGTTAAAACTGCTGAACTTGAGAAATCTGCAGTTGGATTCCGGTATGAGGAATCCATACCGGTACTGAAGTGATTAGTACCGGTATGCGATATGGTATACCAGAATGCAATGGCAGAATCTGAAAATCCAGCTCTCGGGTTCTGCGGAATTCCTCATGGTATACCGGTACGCCAACCCGTATACCGGTACGCCAACCCGTATACCGGAATACAATGTGCAGAATGCTGATTTCGAAGGGTGATTTGGTAATTTCACTGAGGGGAGCTTACATAAAGGGGAACCCTCCCCCTTTCTCCTCTGAAAACACACACACACAGGGAGAGTGAGAAGCTATTCTCTCTCTCTTCTCTTCTTCATCTTCCTCTCCTCCAAATTGGAGATCTTGGTGGAGATCAAGCTTGGGAAGCTTGGAGGAGTGAAGAATCGAGCTCGTGCATGCATGGTAGCTTGGTGAGCTCGCGGATCCGAGGTGAGTTCTTGGATTTGGTAGTTAGGGTTTCGGATTTGAGGCTAAGAAATGAGGTTTTGGAGACCCTTGGCTAATCTAGACTACAAATTGTAGAGATTAGCAAGAGATTTTGGGTTTTGCCATGGGTTTTGGAAAACCCTAGGTTGAAAGAGGGATTTTCTTGTGGGAGGTTTTAAAAATATTTTAACCCTTTAGAACCCTAGTTGGGGGTTAGTAGAACATGTGGGACACTCCATTCCGAATGATTTGGAGAGATGAGATCGTTATGAGTTCGACTCGGATTAACGAATCCTTCATGTGTGTTAGGGCTAGGAGCTTGAAGACCAAGCTTGAGGCCAAG
Organism: Puya raimondii; assembly: GCA_016920855.1. Taxonomy (NCBI): domain Eukaryota; kingdom Viridiplantae; phylum Streptophyta; class Magnoliopsida; order Poales; family Bromeliaceae; genus Puya; species Puya raimondii. Next base: position 132,107,099 of record JABWPP010000050.1, read on the forward strand.
AGGAAAAGAGCCCGATTGCAAGTGTCTACAAGCAATCGGAAGAGTGTGAGGTGGGTTTGTGTTTACCGAAGTGATTAGGTCACTTCCATTCGAAAGAGTAAAGTATAATTATTTTACTTGATGCATGTAATGGTAGGTTAATTGGCAAGTGGTATATATATATGAATGTGTAGATCTTAATACCATACCTACCATAGATTGGAATTGTAGGCATGTGGAACACATTGTTACAAGTGGACATGTGTATGCCTAGATGTGAACATAGCGGGGAGCTAGTTTTTCTACATGATAGAGAATTTGACGTGAGGTCCAACAAGGGCTAGAGGCCATGTGAATTGGAATCCTAGATATGGACAACTAGGATAAAAAAGAACCATAATGTGTATGTTGGCATAGATATATATGTATATCAAAATGACTTGAGCCATGAGCTCACCTTGCATGTAAAAGAATCTAAGTATTTCATAATAATATATATACTTGAGAGATGATGCATGCATGTTAAACCTAGTGTTACTAAACATAGGTTGGAATGTGATGGTACATAACCTAGTGTTACTAAACATAGGTTGGAATGTGATGGTACATAACCTAGTGTTATTAAACATAGGTTGAATGTGTAATGAACCTAGTGTCATTGAACATAGGTTGGATTGTATGTGAACCTAGAGTTGTTGAACCTAGGTTGAGATAACATAGTGATAGGAAGATCACTTAAACAGGACATTGAACCTAGTGTCATTGAACATAGGTTGGAAAATATGGTGGTAGGTTGACCACTTGGACACAGGTATATGAACCCCGAAGAGGGTTGTATCATAGGGTAATGATGAACCCTTGAGATGTGAAAGTGGATTCCGGAATCCCAGATCTGGTGACATGTGATCGTTGTATCAGCTGGTGGGTGCGACGATTTCGCTGCCAGGGGCTAGATACCAGTGGCGAGTGCGACGGTTCGCCGCCCGGTGATCGAGGCCATGGTGCGGCGAGTGCGACGGTTCGCCGCCGGTTGACTGAAGCCATCGTTCGGCGAGTGCGACTATTTCGCCGCCAGGTGGTAAAGTCAGGTTGGGCGGTGACCCACTATATGACTCAAGAGTGAGTCGGTGAAGGTTTGACTAAATGAGTAAACCTTTGCTGGGCTGTGGCCCAAGGATATATGACTCAAGAGTGAGTCGGTGAAGGTTTGACTAAATGAGTAAACCTTAGCTGGGCTGTGGCCCAAGGATATATGACTCAAGAGTGAGTCGGTGAAGGTTTGACTAAATGAGTAAACCTTAGCTGGGCTGTGGCCCAAGGATATATGACTCAAGAGTGAGTCGGTGAAGGTTTGACTAAATGAGTAAACCTTAGCTGGGCTGTGGCCCAAGGATATATGACTCAAGAGTGAGTCGGTGAAGGTTTAACTAAAGTAAGTAAACCTTAGTTGGGCGGTGGCCCAAGGTGTTTGACTCTAGAGTGAGTCGGTTAAGGTTTAACTAAAGTGAGTAAACCTTAGGAGGGTGGTAACCCGTTAATATTGAACTCGAGGGCAAGTCGAGTACGGCTTAGCTAACGTAAGTGAACCTTAGGAGCAGATTGGTTATGAAATGGGTAGAGGAATAGCAGTTAAAAATATATTGCATGGATTTCATTATCGCATTTGTTGAAGCATAGCATGTTTACTTTTCGTATATTGTAAAGTATTATGCTTATTGGTTATGTATATGTACTAACCCATGCTCGTATGCTTCCTTTGGACCTGGTGGGTCGAGCTCCTCTCTTGGGTGGCCTTACCCACTGGGAACTATTTTATATAGTTCTCATCCCACTATTTTTCAGGTCCTCACGTGAGCGGCGCGGCGGCGCGAGGGAAGGGCGTAACTCAGTAGTTAGCGTCCTACCACTGTGACCAGACTAGAAGTACCCTCTACTGCGTACTTTAGGGGTATTCGAGTGAATGGAAAAATAATAATTCGATTGTATTTGGAAAGAAAGAACAAAGACTCAAAAATGTAATATGTGGTTGTATTGCGAATGCTTGTAATTGCATAGTAATTTATGATGCTTTCCTTATGCAATCTATGTATGAATTCTGTTCCTGTTTGGAACCTCTTGAATTGTACTGGTTGTGACGCCTTGGACGTACAGGGGAAACTCTGTCCGTTCGGCGGATCTGGGTCATGCGCCCGTGCGTTTTGTCCTTCCACCTACTTGGTGCTAAGGCACGGCGGGGCGTGACAGATTTGGAGCCTATAAATAGGTGAGCCCCCTGGTTGCTTGAGCACATTTCCCACTTCGTGAAATCTATTTCCTAGAGAGAGAAAGCTAGAGTAGGGCCATGTGTTGGCATTAGTTTTGATCTAGCTTGTTCTCCTCTACTGTGTTATTCTGATCTGGTTCTGAGCAGTTATTCTATTGGAGTTAGCAGTCTTTGGAGGTATATTCAGATCGGAGTACTACCCGAGTTTGGTATATCTTGGAGGGTTGGATCTGAGGTTACAGTTGTTCCCCGCCGTGGTTGGATTAGCTCTTGAGGTGGGTTGATGTTTACCAGATTCAGTAGATTTCCTCCTATGTGCTTACTCTCATGTTAGCATGATATGATAGTGTCAAAATTATGTTAGCATGACATGCTGAGACTATGTTAGATATGACATGTTAGGTTGAGACTGATTTACTGCTTGCATGTGCATGATATGATCATAGGTGAGATAGTGATATCTGATAGCAAGCATGATTTTCTTATGTTCTTGATGCATGATCTGACCTACACCTATCTTGTTGTATCGATATCCATTGTATCAGTTGTTGTGCATGCTAGTGTAGGTGATCTATTGTGACTCGTGCTATGTTGTTGTACCTCATCTTTGTGGTAGAGTTGAGATTGATTGAGAGCACTGGAGCATTGATTGGGTCATACTTGTTGTTGATTATCCTTTGAGGTGCCGAGGGCACGTGATTCCTTGTTTGACCCAGTCTGTCGATCATATACCTGTGGGTGCTTGGCGCTGATATGTGTTGTGATACTATACTCGGTTGGGTCGCTCCCACGAGTACCACTCCGGAGTTGGGTTATGTGTAGTACAGAGGGTGTTTGCCTGTACTAGTTTGGCTCCCTACGGGTAGAGCATGTTCAGGCCGCAGGTATTGTATTGTATTATGGATTCATGATAGTCCTCATTTGATATGTTCAGATCATTGATATTCATATTGACAGTTGAGCATTGTGCATAGTAGTGGTAGTTTATCTCCTACTTTATTTATTGCTCTATTTATATCTCTTGAGATTGAGGACTTAGTGGGCAGACCGCTGACGCTGGTGGCGGTACCCACTGAGGACTACTTGTTTGATAGTAGTTCTCACACCCGTTGTTGACACCTTTTTGCAGAGTCTTCTTCTCCAGCAGTGCATTCTGAGCGTGGAAAGGAGACCGTCGGGTAGAGCTGTTCCCGGACTTTGGCTAGAGGTATACCCCATTTTGGTGGATGATCCTATGAGTCTGTACATACAGTGATATAGAGATGATTAGATATGTATATTTGAGTTATGGATTGATGTATGTATGTACAGTGATCTTTTATATACATAGCAGCTCTGTTACTTTTGATACCTTTAGCTGTTGTTAGATGTTTGATTTCGCTTCGTATACTCAGTTCTATTATTGGGTATACGGCGGGTCTGTTGATGTGCCCGGGAATTGGTAACCCGGGGCGTGACACTTCGTGCCTGCCGTAGTTGACCTATCGAAGATGCAATAATTGCTCGATCTGCCGGGACAAAAGGGAGTGGAGCCCCTGACAACTACTATGGTAGGGAAAGAGCCGATGCCGTCAACGGAGCTGATAATGCCGCTCGGGGACAAGGTGACCGCATGTGCCCCACCTGACCACATCAAAAACATCGCCCTTTTCTCTGCTCACACAGCCATGGCCAATGCGGTCCTCCACAAATAACACACTACTCTGGCCGCCCCTGCTGGCCGGAGCCACCAAATCATTGTTGCCCTGAAGGCCCACGACCCCGAGAACGTGATCGTGGGGGTCTCGGCGGTCGTCTCTCACAGGTCTGTCCCCCGTCGTCAGGTACCGAGCGCTTCCTGTCCCGACCTTGCCCAGATACTACCACCCGTTACCTGACTACCGTCACACCTCGCTCTACCCAGAGTGCCTACCGCGTCTACATCTCACACATCAATTGTAAAAGCACTTCCTGCTGCCATGTGGCCTTAGTCAAACTAACCGACTGTGCCCACAGCTCCAATGCCTCACTACATCCAGCCTGCTCCAGCTCTGTCAGTGGTGCGGGTGTAGCCCGTGTCAGGGGTCGATGCCTATAAGGATCGTAATCACCTGCAACAAAGAAGCATATGCATAAGACCCACACAGAAATATGACACTCGACCCAATCAAGCGAAAATCTAGAAGGACATCTATTTTCCCCCGCGATATTATGTTGTCTGCAGCCGACATAATCATCTAGCAGGAAAAGATATTTCTCCTTCGATCACTCTTCACACTCCTAGAAGAATTTACAAATAATTCAACCATCGACTTTCACAACAAGTCACATCTCTAACTTCTTGCCTTCCTAAGGTCTGCCACAAAGCTAGAGTTTCGTAAGTCCCAACAACCTATCCCTAAACTCTGATACCAACTTAATCTGTCACGCCCCAGGTTCCTGCTCACCTGAGCTCACCCACAGATCCGCCGTATACATAAAAAAATTTCGTGTACACGAAGCGATAGCTGAACCTGCAAATAATATAAGCACAACTACCAAAAACTGGAATATATACATAGGTCCAACTGTACATACATGTAGTCCAAAATAAGTAACTGTGTACAACTGTATATCCAGTACATCGTCATCTTGATCACATATAAGTATAACTGTATGTATGCGGCAAAATCTAAATGATCTATCTCCAAAATAAGGTACTCCTCTAGCACGTCGAACGGAGTAGATCAGGATCTAGCTCGCGGCTTCCTTACCTCGATTAGAAGGAGCAGCAGCAATCAAAGGCTCTGGAAAAAAAGTGGCAACAATGGGTGTGAGAACTACTGTAAAATAAAGTAGTCATCAGTGGGCACCGTCACCGACGTCAACGGTCTACCCACTAAATCCTCAAAGCTGAAAGGTAATTGGTAAGAAAAATGCAGAAATATAAAGCTGGGAGGAATCTATAGCTACTATGCTCTACACTCTACTCATGTCAAGCTCTCTCTCTCTCTCTCTATATATATATATATATATATATATATATATATGCATCACTAGCACGAAATCGGTCTCTACTGACCCAATCTAAAGGGACTGCCAATCGGCCTGCCCAGCCTGTGCCAAACTACACCGCACACCACCCTCAAGGGTGGCCGGTCCAAGTAAAAGGCCCAAAAAGGGCTGCTGCGACATCAACATAAGAAAGCCAGACTTTGGAGCGGCACTCGAGGGGCGCGACCCCACTGAGTATAGAAGCGTGTCTCTGTTGAGCTCAATCAGCCTCACGCAGGCTATGATCGATGCGAATGGGTCAAACAGATCCAAAAACTAGAGCTCACGTGCCCTCGACACAATTTGATGCGAAAAGTAAAGATCTGGGTCCACCGTCGGTCCGGACGGCACCTGCCGACACTAAACAATCTAAACTCCACTGTAAAAGTCAACTCGGCACCTCAGCACGAGTGTAATCTCAACCTATACTTATCCGAGTATCCACGATGCACTAACAACAGTGATACAAAGATAAAAATAGCTCCTGAAGCTAGATCTGATAACATCATCGAAAAGTGAAATGTGTAGGTTTTCTTCTTAGTGAATTTTCAATTCAGCATATAAAAATCACCAAAAATCACTAAGTTAAGCTCCAAATTTAGACTTCATGTAAGGACATGCAAATCAACAATTTGAGCTATTAAACATGATGATTGAGAGATAATATGGCATGCTGAAATTTCATACAACTTAGAAGGAATTTCGATGAATTTGGTAACTTCAACCCACCTACCGCGGTAATCCGACCACGGATCAAACTGAAACTCCACTAGCACCTTCCTCTAGGTCCAATTAAGAGGGAAGTGAAGATGAACTCAAAAAATCCCCATCGGAGTTAACGAAATCAAAGCTCAAATGGAAGTTCTAACGAGAATTCATAACACATGCAAGTTAGACATCGGAATCAAATTTACTTAACTATGGGCAATGTACCTTACAATTCAGCTTGGAGCAACTTTGAATCAGCTACAATTTAGGTGTGGATCAGCTAGAATCTCCTAAAAATCACACACAAGAAAGTTGGAGACAAAATTCCCAAAGATGAAGCTTCAACATAGAAAATCAGCATTACGACCAAAATTATCTCAATTGAAACTCAATTCCTCGCAAATTCAGCTAAATAACTTGCTCCCCTTACTCCACGCAATGAGGTACTCCAAGAGTAGGTTCCAATTAATCAGCTTGAAGCATCAAATTCCACCAATTTTATCAACAAGATCAGCATCCAGTGTGGAATGCTACTGCTGGAGCTGCTGCTGAAAATGCAGCCTGATGCTACAAATTCCTTGTTCCACAAGAAAATTCAAGACAAGAAGAGGATAGGAGGCAATCCACGAGTGATCTCTGGTTTCTCCACTTTAAGAAAAATTCATAATTCATCACGAAATTCCATCATAATTAGAAAGAGAGGTCAAGAATTCAGCTTCAACGTAAAAACTGTTTTTCGATTTTCGACCTCAATAAAAACTGAAATTCTCACTCATCTTACCTCTAAATAGGTCCAAACAAGATTCCAATTGTTATGGATTTTATATTGGCATATTTCGTGAAGTGAGTCGGAGTCTTGAAGGTTCAAAGAAGAAAAGATGAAGATTGAAGACTCGAAGACTCGCCGTTTGAATTCACGATGCTTGGTAAGTTTAAATAATCTTGATGATGATTTATAAACATTTACAAGTGTTTGGAAGACTTTAGAATGGATTAAAATTGATTTAAAATATAAAAAATGAGTTTTCCAACTTCCGAGGTCCGGACCCTGAGGATGAGGTCCGGAACCCGTACGCCTCCCTGGCTGTCACGCAGGGAGAGTCCGGACCCTGAGGATGAGGTCCGGACCCTGAGGGCGGAGGTCCGGACCCTGAGGGCTGAGGTCCGGACCCCAGGCTGTTTCGCAGACCGGGTCCGGACCCTGATGGCTTAGGTCCGGACAATGAAACGCCTGGAGAGTGTCAAGGTCCGGACCCCATACCCGCGGTCCGGACCCCGACCCGTTGCGAAGTTTTGGAAAGTTATTTTTTCTATCCTACTTTGATTCTAATGTCTCCCAAACATGTAAATAAGATGGTAGATTCCTTAAAATATCTTTGCAATCCTAATTTGGTTCCAAACCTTTCTAAAATCAGTTTTTCAATCCTAGTCGAAATCGGTTTGCTTCCAAACCTTTCTAAAAACTGTTTTTTAATCCTAATCTATTTCGGATTGCTTCTAACCTATAAATATGATGTGGGGGAGTCTCTAAAACGTGGTGAATCACAGATTATCTTTTAGAAACCCTAGAAGCTTGTAGGTGACCGTTTTCTCATCTTCTACATCAAGCTTCTCTCAAATTGATTCATGGTTTCCTAATTTCTAATATTCTTTTAGAATCAATTTGAGAATTGCTTAGAGATTATTCCCACAGATCTTTCATGATATTCTAAGCAATAAATCATCATCAACTTTATTGTTCTTGCTCCGGACGGAGTGCGCTCGTGGATTCGGGTGGGCGTCGTGGATTCGACGTGTAGAAGGCTTCGTGGATTCGAAGTTGGGCGTCTCGTGGATTCGAGGCGTGGCGTTCGTGGATTCGGACGTGGGGCGTGGACAACCCATTGGTGCGCGTGATCCGCTGAAGAGAATGGAGAGGTTAAGTCCGTGGAGTCGGTAATCACCTTGTAATCTTTTATTCTTAGTGGATTGTTATCGCGTGTTGGTCCCGTGGGTTTTTCTCCAAGGTGGAGTTTCCCACGTAAATCTCGGTGTGCTGATTTTATTTTCCGCATTACTTTATCGCATTGAGATTTGTGATTTTTGTTTATACACCTATTCACCCCCCTCTAGGTGATTGATATACTCTAGATAGATCCTAGGGCACCCCCTATCTTACAATTGGTATCAGAGCGGGATCTAGGCTTTATCTTTCATTATGGGTGAAGGAGGTAATATATTTAGGCCACCATTTTTTGATGGAACCAACTACGCCTATTGGAAAGTCCGGATGAGAGCCTTCCTCATCGCAATTGATGAGCGAGTATGGCAAACCATTGAACTTGGATGGAAACATCCAACCGAAGTGGTTAATGATTTGACCGTCCCTAAATCTCGGACAAGTGGTCGAAGGATGAAATTGATTTATCTTCTTACAACGGTCGGGGAATTAATGCCTTATTTAATTCTTTATCTCAAACCGAGTTTTCACGCGTCTCGGCGTGTGAAACGGCTAAGGAGATTTGGGATACTCTCCAAGTTACGCATGAGGGAACTAGCTTGGTAAAGGTCCAAAAACTTCAAATGCTTACAAGTAAATTTGATTCAATTTTCATGGACGATCATGAGACCTTTACCGAGTACTATACTCGTCTTCAAGACATAGTAAATACATGCGCAAACTTGGGAGAGAAAATCTCGGAATCTAAAGTTGTAAGAAAAATTTTGAGAACTCTTCCCGAAAGATTTCGTCCGAAGGTTGCGGCCATTGAGACTATAAAACATCCGGACGAGATGAAAGTAGAAGAATTAGTAGGCGCTTTACAAACATATGAAATGACTTTTTCTACTAATGAATCTTCTTCCAAGTCTTCTTCTAAGAGTACAGGTATTGCACTCAAATCTACGAAGGAGGAAGACGACGACTCGGATTCCGATGAAGAAATTTCGCTCGCCGATTTTGAACATCAATTGGAGCGTCTCACGAAGAAATTTCGTCGGAATTTCCGGAAGAACAAGTCAAACCGATCTACATCCAAATCTTCTTCAAAAGGATCTTCACATTCTAAATCCTCTAAAGAGAAGAAGCTTGGAAAGTCTTCTAAAGAAAATGATGAGTTTGTAGGGGAAATTCGGTGTTACAAATGCCGAGGCTATGGCCATATCGCCACGGATTGTCCCTCTAAGAAATCCTATGATAAGAAGGCCTTACAAGCTAGAACTTGGGATGATTCTACTTCCAATGATTCAAGTTCTAGTGAAGAAGAAACCAATGATGGAATTGCTTTTTCTTCACATGTTTCTCCTTCTCCCTCTACTTTTTGTTTATCATCTATTATTTCTAACCCCTTTGACTCTTTTTCTTTGCATGAAACGTCGAGCGACGATGGCACGAGTGAAGGGGACTCGGATGATGAGGGCTTAGCCGAGGCATACCAACAACTTCTTGATGAATCAAGGAAAATGGCTAAGCATAACAAAAAGTTGAGGACGCGCTTATTAGAAATTGAAGACGAAAACAAAAGCTTGAAAGCAACGACTAAAGCTCTTGAGGATGAACATGACACATCATTGAAGAACAATGGAATCCTCAAGGAGAAGCTAAACCAATCGGAGACAATGATCAAATCATATCAAGATAAGATTGGTTTTCTAGAGCAACAATACAAAGAAGTTCACACATCCAACCAAGTTTTGACCAAACAAGTTCATCAACTCAAGTCCGACATATTAAAATTCTCTTCCGGTTCGAAAAAGCTTGATAGTATGCTCGGTTTGGGTCAAACAAGCAAACTTGGACTTGGATATGAGCGGACATTTGTTGAGAAGGTAAAAAATTCTATTCCCAAAGTCTCAACAAGTGTAAGAGAGAAAGTATGCCATAGATGCGGAAAGAAAGGACATATCAAGAAGACATGCCTTAAGAAGGAAAATAAGAAGACTCAACCGGCATCGTCTCAACATCTATCGGCATCTTCCAATACTCGACAACCCCCACGGATTCAAAAGCAACATCAAAAAGGTCGAGTACCCGAGGTCAACCGAAAGTCAAAGCCACAACACTCAAATACTCCAAAGCGGAATGCGGTGGTAAGACCCACGGTTGATCAAAAGTCAAAACAATCGGTGCCCAAATACAACAAAGCAAGACAACCAACAATCCGACAAGTTTGGGTTCGGAAAGGTGATATCTTTTCTTGTCTTAAACCTTAATTTGTTTTTGACTTAGTGTAGTGCTTTGATCGGTTTCTATTGCATATCTCTTGTTTATTGCATTACACATCTTGGTGCTTTCATTGTTACGATTTTTAGATTCTTTGAATGATTAGAACATTAAATAGTGCATTGAATATCAATATGTTCACTTTCATTCACTCTTAATTAATCTCATATTAATTATCGGTTTTACTTTATTTTCATTATATTTGAAGATAATTTATTATGAGAATTCTTAATACTTATATTCATCAAATTTAGGCAATCATGTGTAATCTCTAGGAGCTTAACCTATCTCGGTTGTGTGTGTTGAATTTGATGAATAGTCATTCTCTTATGGACTAAAATTTGTCACATGTTCTTTCAACTAAGAGATTGCATAAGCGAGGGGGAGTTATTATTATATAAACTGAAATGCTCGTATGCTTTGGAAGATGTGGAAAGAGTTACATCCTAAAAGGAGTGTGAAAACTACCACCACATGGAGGAAAGAGCTACCACCCCGGTCGTCCGGTTAGTGTGTGCAGCTACCACATGAGAATTGAATTGCATATCCGAAAAATATATATATATAAGTGCAAAAGGATGCAAAAGAAAAATGTCACAAGATTTTATTTTTTCGGTGTTATAAGGTGGTCCACATACATAAAAGATGCTCAAAGAGCCATCCCCTGTGCGATATTGGTTTTATCTCAAATTTGAATGTTTATGCAACAAATTTCTGTCTCTTTGATGAATCCCTTAAGTCATCTTCATAATCCGTTTACATCTTGATAGCTTTTGAGCCTTTAGATTATTTTTGATGACTTGATTTTGAAGTTTATATGAATTAAGAAATCGTGTAATATTTTCTCTACATTATGGTGATTGTGTAGTAAAGTTCTTAATTCTTATGAAATTAATAGGGATTGAAAGAAGTCAATGAGAATTTATACTCCTCATGCACTAACAATGTTGGACGTTTTTATCACAAGTGGTTTCAAAATTAAAAAATATTTTGAATTTGTGTTTTATTTAATTTCTTTCAACTCTCTCTATTTTTGGGTGTTTTCTTTTGGCAATTTTTTAACAAAAAGGGGGAGAGAGGTAATGATGACTTAGACGCATAAACAAAGGGGGAGAGATTGCATGAACAAAGGGGGAGCGATTTTGATATTTTTTCTAATAACTTTGTTCGTGGAGAATGCAAATTTTTGCAGGTCTTTCAAGACTTCAAGACTCCATGTTTGTCTAAGTCATAGAGTTTGTTTAGGAGTTATAAAATTGTAATTTTGGATTTTATTTGGATCTTTCACGCGAGAAGTTCATTGTTTTGGTGATGGCAATGAATTTCATTTTTGGAGAGATGAGCATCGTGAGTGTTTTATGTAATTTTGGGTTTTGTCACGAAATTGCCAAAGGGGGAGATTGTTACGGATTTTATATTGGCATATTTCGTGAAGTGAGTCGGAGTCTTGAAGGTTCAAAGAAGAAAAGATGAAGATTGAAGACTCGAAGACTCGCCGTTTGAATTCACGATGCTTGGTAAGTTTAAATAATCTTGATGATGATTTATAAACATTTACAAGTGTTTGGAAGACTTTAGAATGGATTAAAATTGATTTAAAATATAAAAAATGAGTTTTCCAACTTCCGAGGTCCGGACCCTGAGGATGAGGTCCGGAACCCGTACGCCTCCCTGGCTGTCACGCAGGGAGAGTCCGGACCCTGAGGATGAGGTCCGGACCCTGAGGGCGGAGGTCCGGACCCTGAGGGCTGAGGTCCGGACCCCAGGCTGTTTCGCAGACCGGGTCCGGAACCTGATGGCTTAGGTCCGGACAATGAAACGCCTGGAGAGTGTCAAGGTCCGGACCCCATACCCGCGGTCCGGACCCCGACCCGTTGCGAAGTTTTGGAAAGTTATTTTTTCTATCCTACTTTGATTCTAATGTCTCCCAAACATGTAAATAAGATGGTAGATTCCTTAAAATATCTTTGCAATCCTAATTTGGTTCCAAACCTTTCTAAAATCAGTTTTTCAATCCTAGTCGAAATCGGTTTGCTTCCAAACCTTTCTAAAAACTGTTTTTTTAATCCTAATCTATTTCGGATTGCTTCTAACCTATAAATATGATGTGGGGGAGTCTCTAAAACGTGGTGAATCACAGATTATCTTTTAGAAACCCTAGAAGCTTGTAGGTGACCGTTTTCTCATCTTCTACATCAAGCTTCTCTCAAATTGATTCATGGTTTCCTAATTTCTAATATTCTTTTAGAATCAATTTGAGAATTGCTTAGAGATTATTCCCACAGATCTTTCATGATATTCTAAGCAATAAACCATCATCAACTTTATTGTTCTTGCTCCGGACGGAGTGCGCTCGTGGATTCGGGTGGGCGTCGTGGATTCGACGTGTAGAAGGCTTCGTGGATTCGAAGTTGGGCGTCTCGTGGATTCGAGGCGTGGCGTTCGTGGATTCGGACGTGGGGCGTGGACAACCCGTTGGTGCGCGTGATCCGCTGAAGAGAAGGGAGAGGTTAAGTCCGTGGAGTCGGTAATCACCTTGTAATCTTTTATTCTTAGTGGATTGTTATCGCGTGTTGGTCCCGTGGGTTTTTCTCCAAGGTGGAGTTTCCCACGTAAATCTCGGTGTGCTGATTTTATTTTCCGCATTACTTTATCGCATTGAGATTTGTGATTTTTGTTTATATATCTATTCACCCCCCTCTAGGTGATTGATATACTCTAGATAGATCCTAGGGCACCCCCTATCTTACACCAATAACTAGATAATGAAGTCAAGATCACTCTCGACTCTTCCAAAGCTCAACTACTAGAAGAAATTCTAACAAATTTTATCAAAATGTGAAGTTGGCCCAAATCAGTCCCAAAAATCAGTATTATGCACTATCTTTGATCCACATCAAAATTAGAGCTACTAACCTGCAAATCCAGCTCAAGGAAGTACAAGCTACTTCCCACCTTCCCCGTACACAATCATATGTCTTCAATTTCGAAAATGAGCTTTCCAAAAAGCTCCAATAACTTCCTTCCCTTGATTTAGCCCTGCTGCCAACAAGGGTGCTACTGCTGGCAGCCTTGCTGCTGCTGTCGCTGGCTATGCAGGGAACCAACCGGCAGGGAAGAAGCAAGGAGAGAGGGGAGAAAGAAGTGTTTATAGGTTGATCCTCAGCTCCCCAGCACTGAAAACATCTAGTGAATTCCACAAAATTCACAATCAGAAATGAGATGGGATTAAAACTATAAAATCAGCATTGGTCCCCCCTTTTGTTGGAACTCAAATATAACTAATTTCAATCACTACTAACCTCCAATTAGCTCAATCTAGATTCCAACCAGTACTAGGTGCATTTAGGATCTCCTAAAACCCAGCAAGATTTCAGCTGAGAGGAGAAATTAAAAGAATTCCATCAAATCCAAAGTAACCAAAAAAAATTCAGGTCGAGCTTGGTTTCCAGCAATTGAAGGGAACCTACCAACTATTCAGCTGAAAGAAACTTCCCCACAAACTCTCCTCTTCACCAAGAACTCATGCAACACCAGCCCCACAGGTAGAAGTTCCCAGATCTTCAAAGTGATGCAATGCTGCCACTGAATCAATGCTGCTGCTGCTCCTGATGCTGCTGGAATGCTGGCAGCAGCTGCTGCTGGTGGCAAGTTACTGGCGGCAGCAGCTCTTTGCTGAAGTGCGCAGGGAGGAGGGCAGCGAGGAGAAGAGGAAAAGGAAGGGAAAGGAAAAAAAAATAGAAGAAAAAAGGAAGAAGAGAGAGGGATTAAGTTTCAGCTAAGGTGAATCCAAAATCCAACTCTTTACTCATGCAATTTGAAGCACCTACCACATTTCAAGCTGAAGTTAGCCACTTCTCCAACTCTCCCTATTTACCCAGCTCACTAGCCACAGCTCCACATAGCATCAATTATCCCCAAAACCCAACTAAACCCTCTACTCCACTGCTGCTGCCATGCTACTGCTGCTAGCAGCACCTCTAGGCTGCATGCGCAGGGAGTGGAGAAGGGTGAGGATAGGAGAAGAGAAAGATAGTAATGAAGAAGAAGAAATATAGTGGAAGGAGAGAGAGAGTTTCAGCTGGATTCACTACATGCCAAGCTTCCAATTAATGGTAGTTGGAAGATGATAACATGCACACTTGACCAGAAGTAAGCCTACTAACATATTCCGACAGTAAATAATTTTCATTTCGGCCTTGTTTGTGATGTCAATTTCGCATCGAAATAATTCCAGCTCGTCCCGACACTCATTAGGAATGTCGTCAAGTCGCCAAAACTATAATCGTTCCGAAAATTAAATTTTTCGGAACACTGCATGTTAACAATTCAAATCAACATAAATTTGTAAATCATATTAATCCAAAATTTTAAATTTTTAAAAAGTAAACTTGTCTATTATATTTTATGTGAAATATCTCATATGCTAATTCAAATTCAATAGTTGTTGACGACGATAATTATATAGTTCTATTTTTTTAATATTGAATATTTTTCTTTCTTTTCGAATTCTAGAGAATCTAAATATCAAGTATATATTTTAAAATAAAAATATTGAAATTTTAATTCATGTTTAATTCAAAATGTCACATTTAATTTTAAATTAAATTTCTATTTATATTTTAAATTTAAATTGTTATTGGTGGTATGTGTCTATTCATTATTTGATTTTTTTTCTACCTTTAATCTTTCTCAAAATAAGGTTTATATATTTTTAATTTAGTTATACTATAACTATTTTTTATACGTGTTTCGCAATCTACAAATTTTCTTTTAATATATACCCAAACTTAAAATTTGAATTACTTTACAATTTTAAATTAATAAATTTAGATTTGAACAAAACTCAAAATTTGAAGTTTATTTAGAATCGTAATTTGAAAACAAGTAGTTAATTTATTTCGATTTGGAATAATCTCCTGATAGACCCAAAATGTAAAACTTTAAATTAATTTTAAATTTTGAATTAAATTAATTTCAAATTTTATATTTTGAAAATATGAATCAAACTTAAAATTTAAAGTCGAGTTGATAAACTTTATTTAAGTCATTCTATTTTTTAAACCTAATTTTTTAGTTATTTAATTAAAAGATATTGCATACTACGAATATTTCTCCTTCGATCACTCTTCACTCTCCTGAAAGAGCTTACAGACGATTCAATCATCGACTTTCGCAACAATTCACATCTCTCACATCTTGCCTTCCTAAGGTCTGCCACAAGCCTAGGATTTCGTAAGTCCCAACGACCTATCCCTAAGTTCTTATACCAACTTAATCTGTCACGTTTCGTATTTCAGCTCACCCGAACTCGCCAACAAATCCGCCGTATACACAGAAAATTTTCGTGAAAACGAAACAATAGCTGAACCTGCAAATAATATAAGCAAAACTATCAAAAACTGGAATATATACATAGGGCCAACTGTACATATATGTAGTCCAAAATAAGTAACTGTGTACAACTGTATATCCAGTACATCGTCGTCTTGATCACATATAAGTATAACTGTATGTACGTGGCTAAATCTAAATGATCTATCTCCAAAATAAGGTACTCCTCTAGCACGTCGAACGGGGTAGGCCAGGATCTAGCTTGTGGCTTCCTTATCTCGATTAGTAGGAGAAGCAGTAATCGAAGGCTCTGCAAGAAAAGTGGCAACAATGGATCTGAGAACTACTGTAAAACAAAGTAGTCCTCAGTGGGTAACGTCACTGACCAATGGCCTACCCACTAATTCCTCAAAGCTGAAAGGTAATTGGTAAGTAAAGTGCAAAAATATAAAGCTAGGAGGAATCTACAGCTACTATGCTACCACACTCTACTCATGTCAAACTCTCTCTATATATATATATATGCATCACTAGCACGAAACCAGTCTCTACTGACCCAATCTAAAGGGACTGCTAATCGGCCCACCCAGCCTGTGCCAAACTACACCACACACCACCCTCAGGGGTGGCAGATCCAAGTAAAAGGCCCAAAAAGGGTTGCTGCGACATCAACGCAAGAAAGCCAGACTCCGGAGCGGCACTCGAGGGGCCCGACCCCACCGAGTATAGAAGTGTGTCTTTGTCGAGCTCAATAAAGCTCATGCAGGCTATGATCGATGCGAATGGGTCAAACAGATCCAAAAACTAGAGCTCATGTGCTCTCGGCACAATCTGATGCAAAAAGTAAAGATCCGGGTCCACCGTCAGTCCGGACGGCACCCGCCGACACTAAATAATCTAAACTCCGTTGTAAAAGTCAACTCGGCACCTCAGCACGACCGTAATCTCAGCCTACACTAATCAGAGTATCCACGACGCACTAACAGCAGTGATACAAAGGTAAAAATAGCCCCTGAAGCTAGATCTGATAACATCATCGAAAAGTAAAATGCGTAAGTTTTCTCCTAAGTCAATTTTCAATTCAGCATATAAAAATCACCAAAAATTACTAAGTTAAGCTTCAAATTCGGACTTCATACAAGGACATGCAAATCTACAATTTGAGCTACTAAACATGATGATGAGAGATAACATGGCAAGCTGAAATTTCATACAACTTAGAAGGAACTCCGCCGAATTCAGTAACTTCAACCCACCTAGCGGGGTAATCCGACCACAGATCAAACTGAAACTCCACAAGCACTTTCCTCTAGGTCCAATTAAGAGGAAAATGAAGACAAATTCAAAAAATCCCTGTCGGAGTTAACGAAATCAAAGCTCAAATGGAAGTTCTAACGAGAATCCATAACACAGGAAAGTTAGACTTTGGAATCAAATTTACTTAACTCTTGGCCAACGTACCTTACAATTCAGCTTGGAGTAACTTTGAATCAGCTACAATTTAGGTGTGGATCAGCTAGAATCTCTTAAAAATCACACACAAGAAAGTTGGAGTCAAAACTCCCAAAGATGAAGCTTCAACATCGAAAATCAGCATTACGACCAAAATTATCTCACTTGAAGCTCAATTCCTTAGAAATTCAGCTAAATAACTTGCTCCCCCTACTCCACGCAATGAGGTACTCGCAAGAGTAGGTTCCAATTAATCAGCTTGAAGCATCAATTCCACCAATTTTATCAACAAGATCAGCTGCTAGTGTGGAATGCTACTGCTGGAGCTGCTGCTGAAAATGCAGCCTGATGCTGCAAATTTCTTGTTCCACAAGAAAATCCAAGACAAGAAAAGGATAGGGGGAAATCCACAAGTGATCTCTGATTTCTACACTATAAGAAAAATCCATAATTCACTACGAAATTCTATCATAATTAGAAATAGAGGTCAAGAATTCAGCTTCGACGTAAAAACTATTTTTCGGTTTTCGATCTCAATGAAAATTAAAATTCTCACTCATCTTACCTCCAAATAGGTCCAAACAAGATTCCAATCACTAGAGAATGAAGTCAAGATCACTTCCAATCCTTTCAAAGCTCACCTCCTAGAAGAAATTTCAATGGATTTTATCAAAATCGGAAGTTGGCCAAAATCAGCCCCAAAAATCAGCATTATGCACCATCTTTGATCCACATCAAAATTAGAGCCACTAACCTGCAAATCCAGCTCAAGGAAGGTATAAGATACTTCCGAACTTTCCCTTACACAATTACATGTCTTCAATTTCGAAAATGAGCTTCCCAAAAACCTCCAATTACTTTTTTCCCTTGATTCAGCCCTGCCGCCAACAAGGGTGATGCTGCTGGCAGCCTTGCTGTAGCTATGCTGCTGCCGCTGGTTGTGCAGGGAACCAACCAACAGGGAAGGAGCAAGGAGAGAGGGGAGAAAGAGAAGTTTATAGGTTGATCCTCAGCTCCCCATGTCACGCCCCGGGTTACCAATTCCCGGGCACATCAACAGACCCGCCGTATACCCAGTAATAGAACTGAGTATATGAAGCGAAATCAAACATCTAACAACTGCTAAAGGTATAAAAAGTAACATAGCTGCTATATATATAAAGATCACTGTACATACATACATCAATCCACAACTCAAAATATACATCTCTGACAATCTCTATCTCACTGTATGTACAGACTCATCTACCAAAATGGGGTATACCTCTAGCTAATATATCCGAGGAACAGCTCTACCCGACGGTCTCCATTCCACGCTCAGAATGCACAGCTGGAGAAGAAGACTCTGCAAAAAGGTATCAACAACGGGTGTGAGAACTACTATCAAACAAGTAGTCCTCAGTGGGTACCGCCACCAGCGTCAGCGGTCTGCCCACTAAGTCATCAATCTCAAGAGATATATATATATAGAGCAATAAAGAAAGTAGGAGATAAACTACCACTACTATGCACAATGCTCAACTGAATATCAATGATCTGAACATATCAAATGAGGACTATCATGAATCCATAATACAATACAATACAATACCTGCGGCCTGAACATGCTCTACCCGTAGGGAGCCAACTAGTACAGGCAAACACCCTCTGTACTACACATAACCCAACTCCGGAGCGGTACTCGTGGGAGCGACCCAACCGAGTATAGTATCACAACACATATCAGCGCCAAGCACCCACAGGTATATGATCGACAGACTGGGTCAAACTGATCTCACACAAGGAATCACGTGCCCTCGGCACCTCAAAAGATAATCAACAAGTATGACCCAATCAATGCTCCAGTGCTCTCAATCAACTCAACTCTACCACAAAGAGAAGGTACAAACAACGTAGCACGAGCCACAATAGATCACCTACACTAGTATGTACAACAACTGGTACAAGAGATATCAACAGGATAGGTGTAGGTCAAATCATGCATCAAGGATATAAAAAAATTATGCATGCAAATCAGGAATCACAACCTCATCTATGATCATATCATACATATGCATCATTCTCAACTAAGGCATGTCACTACTAACATAATATATCATATCATGCTAACATAATCCCATCAATATCATATCATGCTAACATAATCCCAACAATATCATATCATGCTAACATGAGAGTAAGCACATAGGAGGAAATCCACTGAATCTGGTAAACATCAACCCACCTCAAGAGCTAATCCAACCACGGTGGGGAACAACAATAACCTCAGATCTAACCCTCCAAGATATACCAAGCTCGAGCAGTACTCGAATCTAAATATATCACCAAAGACTGCTAATTTCCAACAGCACAACTGATCAGAACCAGATCAGAACAACACAGTAGAGGAGAACAAGCTAGATCACAACTAATGCCAACACATGGCCCTACTCTAGCTTTCTCTCTCTAGAAAAGGGGAAAACACGAAGTGAGAAATGCACCAAAACACTCAGGGGGCTCACCTATTTATAGGCTCCAATTTCTCACATTCGGGCGCCCGAATTCCCACTTCCGGGCGTCCAAAAATCCGAAATGCCAGGTGTCAGCTGGCGGCCAAGCGGCTCGGCGGTGGTCGGCAGGCGGTGGGGCGGTGCTCTCCGACGGTCGACACGTGTCCTGCAACACGACACGTGGAAATCCACGTCATCAACTCAATCCGGATCCATAATCCGGGCGTCCGAATCTTGCACCCAGATCCGAAATCAGGTTAGCGACTTTCGGGCGTCCACTTCCCAAGTTCCGGGCGCCCGAAATGTTCCAAGTCCAGAAACCCTCAAAATGCCAAGTATTACACCCCAGCACTGAAAACATCCAGTGAATTCCACAAAATTCACAATCAGAGATGAGATGGGATTAAAACTATAAAATCAGCATTGGTCCCCCCTTTTGTTGGAACTCAAATATAACTAATTTCAATTACTACTAACCTCCAATTATCTCATTCTAGATTCCAACCAATAGCATGTGCATTTAGGATCTCCTAAAATCTAGCAAGATTTCAGCTGAGAGGGGAAATTAAAGAAATCCATCAAATCCAAAGTAACTAAAAAAATTCAGCTCAAGCTTGATTTCCAGCAATTGAAGGGGACTAACTATTCAGCTAAAAGAAACTTCCCTACAAACTCTCATCTTCACCAAGAACTCATGCAACACCAGCCCCACAGGTAGAAGTTTTCATATCTTCAGAGTGATGCAATGCTGCCACTAAATCAATGCTGCTGATGCTCCTAATGCTGCTGGAATGCCGGCAGTTGCTGCTGCTGGTGGCAAGTTGCTGGCAACATCAGCTCTTTGTTGCAGTGCGCAAGGAGGAAGGCTGGGAGGAGAAAAGGAGAAGGAAGAGAAGGAAAAAAAAATAGAAGAAAAAAGAAAGAAGAGAGAGGGATTAAGTTTCAGCTGAGATGAACCCAAAATCCAACTCTTTACTCAAGCAATTTGAAGCACCTACCACATGCACACTTGACCACATGTAAGCCTAATAACATGTCCCCACAGTTAATAATTTCCGACTTTGTTGTAAGGTCAATTTCACATCGAAATAATTCCAACACGTTCCGACACTCATTAGGAATGTTGTCAAGTCACCAAAACTATAATCATTCCGATAGTTAAATTTTTCGGAACATTACATGTTAACAATTATTTTAATAATTATCTCAAATCAACATAAATTTGTGCATCATATTAATCCAAAATTTTAAATTTTTAAAAAGTAAATTTATCTATTATATTTTATTTGAAATATCTCATATCCTAATTCAAATTCAATAGTTGTTGACGACGATAATTATATAGTTCTATTTTTTCCTTTTTATAAATATTGAATATTTTTTTTTTTTTTTTGAATTCCGGCGAATCTAAATATCAAGTATATATTTTAAAATAAAAGTATCAAAATTTTAATTCATGTTTAATTCAAAATATTACATTTATTATTTGATTTTTTTTCTAACTTTAATTTTTCTCCAAATAAGTTTGTGAGAATTCGAATTTTGAAATTTTAAATTGAATTTGAATTCTGTGTTTTCCCTCCCTCTACTTTGTATTTGTATTTGTATATGTATATATATATGTATAGGTGTATATATATACGTATATATATACGTATATATATATGTATTTATGTGTATTTGTGGTTTTTTGAGTTAGTGTTGGAGGAGAGAGAATGTAGTACCCCTGGGGCCTAACTGACGAAATGACTGTAGTATCCTAGACTGTTCGACACTTCTGGAGAGGGTCGAGACAAGTCGGAGTCGTTTTGGCGCAAATAGACGCGAAAACGGACTCGGAGCACCGAAATAAGCCAAAACTGAAGTTTTGGGCGTTTGGTACTTTAGGGCGCCCGGAAGTTATGTTTTGGGCGCCCAGTTGTTGAGTGCTCATTCTTTGTTTGCTAAGTCATTTCGAATCTAGTATTCGGGCGCCCGGAAAGTGAGTCCGGAAGTTTGCCTCGTGAGTATCAATTCGTGTGACACGTGTGAGGTGGTAGGTGAGTTCCGCCGGACCACGTTAGGGCACACCAGACCGCGGGCGGAGAGTCCGAAGTGCTGGGCGAGTGCAGGCTGGAAGAATCGGGCGCCCACTTCTTAGGTTTCGGGCACTCGAATGTGGGGAATTCAGCTGAGGGACAGGTTAGCATCAGTTGCTCTTGAGGCTCATTGTACCCTAACCCTATGTCTATAAAAGTTTGGGGACGACCCCCCTGAGGCTTTTCTCCCCTTCTTCACAATGAGCCGCCGCCGAGCGCCGCCGCGCCGCAGCTAGCTGCTGCTGGGGCTGCTGCGGGCAGTGGGATTTGGTCCCGAGCCGCCACCGCATCCCGCCGGCGCAGCGACCTCCGGCCAGCTCCGGGAGGACCTCCGCCGCCGTCGCCTTCCTCCCCGGCCACCCCCGTGCCGCCGGTGCGCCGCCGCAGCCGCCGCTGTTGCTGCTTGGGCTGCTAGGGCAGCCGCGGCCGAGCACCTTGCTCCGCCGCCGCCGCCGCCTTTTCTTGCTGCGGTCACCTCCCACCCGATGTCCGGCGACCCCCTCTTGCCGGTGCTCGCGTCCCCACCGGCCGCCGTCGCCGTTCGTTGCCGGCGCCGCCATGCCCGAGCCACCCGAGAGCTTGTGCTCTCCCCGCACCGCCGCCGCCGCTTCCTGCCGCCGGTTGAGGTGAGCTTCCCCTTCATCACCTCCCCCGCGTCCGACCCTGGCCGCCGTGGGCGCTGCATGTCGGCCGGCAGCCGGCCGGAGCAAGCTTGCTCCGGCCAAGCTGGTTTTTGGCTTGTTTGGCCACATGCATGGTTCTGGCCTTCTTGTTGCCTCGCGAAGCTCGGGAAGGTGAGCACGATGATCGTGGCGATGCGCTGATCACCATGCTCACCTTATTTTGCGGTTTTGGCGCGCTGTTTCGCTGTTTAGCCTTTGTCGGGCATTGTTATCGCATGTGGGCACTATTTTATGGGTTGTTTGAGCCAGCGACTGTTCCTGTCGCAGTGGGGCTATGAGCACGGCCTCCGTTGTGTCGTTCTCTATCCGCTGGTGCTTGCGAAAGGTCTTGCGGACGAACGGAGTGCTCAAACGGCCTTCGTTATGCTTAATATTGTGTGATTATTGCTTGTTTTGGGGTCCTTGTGATTGTGGCAGCGTTGCGATGCTGCGGGCAGCAAGGGCATGACCCTTGAGGCCCTGTGGACTGATTGTCCAACCCCTTCGCCCTTCGCGGAGATCCGGATTGATTTTCGGTGCGTTTTCCGATGAAATAGTCGACGGAACGCGTGTTTTAGTCGTGCGACTCGCTTGCTGGTTTTGCGAGTGACTTGGCTTCGTCGTTTAGCCTCGTTGGCTGTTCCTCATCGCTGTCCCGAAGTTTTGAGGACAGCGGATGAGTGACGAAGGGTTCCGGTGCCAAATCGACATTTTTCGAAAACCCGGAAAGCCGTTTCGGGTGCGTTTGTGTTCGTGGCACCCCGAGCTTGTGCTCGCTGTCCTGTCACCTTGTTTTGGTGTGTTTGGAGACAGCGAAGGACTTGTTTTGGTTGTTGGTACCCCTCGGGGGCATCGTGTGGTTTCGGGATCGTCCCGGCGGGTTTTCCGGACGATCCGTCAGTTTCGGGTTGTGAGCGCTATGTGTTTAGTGTCGACTTGGTGGACATTGACCCTGTGAGTCTTTCGTAGGTCCTGTCGTGGTTCCCGAGAGCCGTCGGTGTTAGGCTCTTCGTTTCTTCAGGTGGGTACTTCGATCCGGAGTCGATTCAGTGGACTACGGTGATACCTTTCTATCCCTTCTCTTACATTTAGTTATTAGTTCACTTGACTCCTGTTAACTCTACTTATGCATGCTTGCTTAGTAGAGTAGTTGTGGTTTGCATGATTATTGAGACGACCTTGTTGGTCGGTGGTGATCGCCTGTTGTTCCGAGCGATCCTCGTACTTTGGTTTATCAATTGCTTCACGGCTCGTTGCCGTTCTGTGGATTGAGCATTCGCATCGATCATCACAGCTCTTCTAGCACCTCACGTATGCCAGCGGTCTGATCCACCGTTTGGGTCTTCTTTTCCGGAAAAGAGTTGTGTGTTTCCGACCCGTGAGCCTCGACGCTGTGCGTTTGGAAGGTTTTGTGCCGATGGTTGAGCAGGTTGTGACAGTGCCAGAGATCCGTCTCGGTGGCTTATGGATTGGGTATACATTTGTGGTTATCATTGTTGATGCATATACTATTTGTTTGCAGTAGCATAGTTGTTTAGTTGTAAGTCAGCTTCATACTTATTTGTGTTACTGTTTACCTTATCTATCTATTTGTTGACCTTCGTGCCAGTGTATACCTCACCTTCGTCGGCTTGCGGTACCCACTGGGAGGGGAGACATGTTTACATGTTCTCACCCCCCGCCATCGTTATTATTTTCAGGTGAGCAGGGTGGTGGGAGTCGGGACGTTGCGAGGCATGCCTAGATAGTAGTACTAGAGGTCCCGACTTGTGAGGTTCCTCCCTTCATATTGGTTATCGTATTTATCCCTTTATCAGTTAGTTGTGGATATGGTTCAGTTACACTATGGTTGTTTTGTCTTGTATGTTTGAATTTCGTGGATTTGGCTCAGTTTTTATGTGTTGATTGCATGCTTAGACATTATGGATGACGATGTTTACTAGACCTCTATTCCGATTTAATTATGGCTTTATACTGTGTATCTTGGATTTCTACCCCTCGTGGTAGCGTTTTCAAATAAAGGTTTCCGTGTGGGAAACGGTTTTCAAATGGATTTCCGATCGATCGACTTTTGGGATTTCAAAAGAGAGTTCTCGTGTGGAGAACGGTTTTCAAAGGATTTTTAAATAATTGAGATTAGGGTTTCAAATAAAGCTTCTGGGTAAGGAGCAGTTTTATATAATGATATGTTGTTTGTGCATCGCATCATCCTTCGTCTAAGGACTTGCTTAGATTCATACAGGTTTAAGGACTGGTAGTTGTATGAACCTTATTGTGTTGATGTGGTTTGTGTGATGAATGAATGGTGGTTGTGATCCTATTTGTATGTTGTGTACGCCGTGCAAATACAGGGGAGGCTCTGTTCGTGTGGACAGTTGGCCCTGTATTTGGACAGTTGGCCATGTATTTGTGGCGGGTCTGTACGTGGCGCGGGCTAGGCTTTCAAAAAAAAATTTGGCACGTATTTCTGCTTCTAAAACTAGCCCGGGGCGTGACAAAGTTTTATATTTTTTTTATTTTGTTATACTATAAATATTTTTTATACGTGTTTCGCAATATACAAATTTTCTTTTAATATACACCCGAACTTTAATTTTGAATTACTTCAAAATTTTAAATTAATAAATTCAGATTTAAATTTATGAACAAAACTCAAAATTTGAAGTTTATTTTGAATCGTAATTTGAAAATAAGTAGTTAATTTATTTCGATTTGGAACAATCTGCTGATAGCCCAAAATGTAAAACTTTAATTTAATATCAAATTTTGAATTAAATTAATTTCAAATTTTAAAATTTGAAATTATGAATCAAACTTAAAATTTAAAGTCGAGTTGATAAATTTTATTTAAATCATTCTATTTTCTAAACCTATATTTTAGTTATTTAATTAAAAGATATTGCATAATGCGAATATTTTTTGTGCGTTTATATCTGTGAAGATATTCTACTGTAGATATTTTCTTGTTGGAAATAATTTGTATAAATATGAATTTCTCTTTCTGTTTCCGCAAATAGAATGTAATATTCTTTTAAGCTAAAAAATGGATTTGTCAATAATTATTTTAATAGTTATTTCAAATCAACATAAATTTGTTATATTTTATTCATATGTTATATTTAAAAAGTAAATTCATATGTTATATTTTATTCAAAAATATCTGTCATATTATAATTTAAATTCAAATAGTTAGTTGCTGCCAACAAAAAATTATATAGTTTTTTTTTTTTTCTTTTTATATACATTAATATTCCGCTATATTTTTCGGTTTCTAACGAATCCAAAATTTACATATATTTTTTAAACTAAAACTATCAAAATTTTAGTTCATGTTAATTCAAAATTAAACTATAATTTTGATTGACTTTAATTAAAATTTTAAAATATTAATTCAAATTTAATATCCAAAGTATATTTAGTTCACGATTTAAACCTAAATTTTAAATTTAAGTTAAAATTTTAAAAATTTAAATTTAAATTTTATAATTAAATTTTAACTCTAAATTTTCGATAAAATAAAAGTATAAATTAATTAAAATTAAAATTTAGATAGATATTTAAATTTAAATTTAAATTTGATTATTGATTGCAATCAATAATCAATAGAAGTTAATATAACAACTAAATATTAGTAAATAAAATTAAGATAGGTATAAAATTGAGATAGGTAGGCGGACGTATCAAGATAGGTAGGCGGCTTACAAATTTGATCATGATCAAGTGCTTTTTGGGTTGTCTCATGTCTTTTGATTGGTGTAAAATTGAGATAGGTAGGCGGACGTATCAAGATAGGTAGGCGGACGCATATGATAGGCTGAGGGATATTAGTTAGGTGGCTGATAGGGGTATTACATATGAGAAAGGAAATGGAAGTATTACGTATGAGAAAGATTATTGCGAGAGTATTATTATCACAAAAAATGATAGATATTTTTATTTTCAACCGTTGACGAGATTCAATGACAAAAAATTAAAATTTATATTTAAAAATAAATTATTATTTAAATAATTATTTGAAATGAATAGTTTAAAATGGCTCGAAATAAAAAGTATTACTAAAAAAGATGAAACAGAAAGAGAAAAACATAAAACTCATGCTTCTATAAATAGTATATATATATATATAATAAAGTGGTCGTAAGAAAACCTCGTATATATTACGGAAACATCAAATCGTCCGGCATCAACGAGACGAAGGAAGAGACATTGTTCCATTCGCAAGAAATAGGAGTCTCCGTTTTGTTCGATATTTTACATGGACTAAGCACCCAGCCATGTTTGATTTTAGAGATAAAATAAATCAGTCAAACCATCTGGAACTGTAGAGATCAGATCAAGGGCAATTTGATAATTTCAAATTTCAAAAATGTCCAAAAAATTAATATTTATATATTTTTATGTAAAATTATAGTATTTGGTTGAGCATTACTATTTCTACATGGAATATCCATAAAATAAAATACCTTCCTCATACCATAGCCGGTAAATAAAATGGTGAAGCAGCCTCTGGACGTCACGCCCAGGCACGTGCATAGACTGCTGCACAGAGTTTTTCCTGCCCATGCATGGCGTCAGAATTTAAAGCGCATACCAAATACGCTCATTTATATATAAAAAAAGAGTAGTGCTTCTATACTTGCAATTTTTTCTCACCGTTCATTCATTTCTAATCAACGGATACGATTTAATTTTTCATAAATTGTGACCTGCAATAGCAGGTCACTTTGTGAGAGGTACCGGTCGCCAGGTACCTCACAGAGGGGCATTATAGTCTTTTAATATAAAGATAATATAGTAATTTTATCTTTATCATTTTATTAATTTTTTTATCTTTTTGTGTTTCCTTTTTTTCTCTTTACCTTTCCTCTTTAGCCATAGATAAAGAGAGAAAATTTAATAAATTGTATTAAATTGTGCCACAAAGGTTTAATTTAAACAATATTAGTAACTCTGTTTTAAATTATTAAATTTAAATTATTTTATTTTAAATTAAATTATATTAAATTATTAAATTCTGTTTAGTCATAGATATATTGTATTAAATTAAATTGTATTAAGTTAAACCGAAATAGAACCTAAACTCAAAATATTAAATTAAATTTAAAATTTTAAAATACATATTCACATATTCACATATTTTCAAATTATTTAACAAGGCTTTAAAAGGTAATTTTTTTTTTCTTTGTTTAATTACTTAAATTGTGCAAACGAGTTTAATTTTAGGAAACTATAATGCATTAAAATTTATTTCCATACCTAATACTTTAATGAAATGAGTTTAATTTTTTTGAAATAAGAATAAAATTTTAAATTATTAAATCCTGTTTAGCCATAGATAAATTGTATTAAATTAAATTGTATTAAGTATACTATTACATTTATTAAATTAAATTGTATTAAGTATATTACATTTAAATATATAAGAGAGAGAGGGAAATTATTATACATCTTTTATATTTTTATTTATAAAATATTATATATTTTTATTATATAGTATTATATGTATACTATTACATTTATTATATTAAATACTTATCAATTTATTGTTATTTATTTTATTGGATCGGGTTGAGCCTGAACAGACTACACTAATTTCCAACAAGAATATAAAAATATTTTGTAGACCAATTATGGGTTGGGCCTATACCCATCTTGAACCCGACCCGAATCATATATCAAATTTAATATTATACATAAATTTATATTTTAAAAATTTAGATTTAATATAATATATTTTGTAATATGATAAAAATAAATTATTGTTTCGGGTTCAGATCTATGGGTTTGGGTTTAGTTTTGGATTTCGAAATTTTGATCAGTTCAAGGTATGGATATGAATTTTCGAAATCTGTTAATTTTGAAAATAGGTTTTGCGATTGGTAGTTGGATTCGAATTCGAGTCCTTAATTATTTTTTTGACCAATAATCTTAATCTTTTTCAAATTTTCATTTAAAAATTTTGTGTAAAAGTTTTATTAAAATTTTTAAAACTTGTATTACATCTAATGGTTCTAAAGTATTCTTATTATTCAGCTCAGTAGGTTGAACTGAGAAACTTGATAGAATAGATTATAATTTGATCAGTCGAAATAACTATTTTATTTAATTTTTAAATCATTGATACTAATTTTTCATAAAATAAATAACAAATTTTAAGAAGCTAATTGCAAACTAAAAGGTAAGGGGTTGATATTTTAAAAATCGACTAAAAGTTGAAAAATTTTAAAGGTGAAAGTCAAAATCACCTTAAATCAACTAGATTGACTAACTTGATAAAATATATAAATAAACTACATTTAAATAGTGATACAAAATTAACATTGAATTTAAATAGTGATACAAAATTAATATTGAATTTAAATTTTTAGCCTATACAATTCTATTCTAAGAATAAATTGAATTATACCCAATATTCCTAATCAATTAAAGTCTAAATTAGAAAAAATTTAAATTTTTTTAAATATATTAAATATGTTGAACTCAAATATTCACCCACATTCAAATATGTTTAAATTAATAATACAAAAATAATGTCAAAACTAGTTGAATTTAAACATTTACTAACATTACAAGTTTTTTTTAAATAGTGATACAAAATTGATTCTAAAATATAAAAAATATTAAAATTATAATAATATTACATATGTTGAATTTAAAGTGATACAAAATATTATAACATATTAAATACGTTCAATTCGTTATTATGAACATTAAATTCGTTAAAATAATTTTGTAAAATTTTTCTTATTTAAATTTAAATTTAAAAATTTAAATATTAAATATTTAAACTCAACATGTTTAAAAACATTAATATTTCTAAATATCTATAATTTAAATTAATGCCTAAATTGGAAGAATTTCAAGTTTCCTTTCATTAATGCTTAAATTGATGCACAGTTAATGTCTACAATTAAGATAATCAATTAATTGGAATATTCATGAAAACTTTCTTATAATATTTTCTAATTTAATTACTAAAATGCCCTCATATTAAGAAACCTGTTAACCTGCTACATAATAAAATTATGATTTTATCCTTACTCAATCAACGGTTAGGATCTTTTTTATTTTTTATAAAATAAAGTACCGAATCATTCCTCATAAAAAAATATCCAAAAAATTGAAACTTTTAAAACATTAATACAAATGTTTGCAAATTCACGAATTACATTCCAAAATTCTCAAGTGTTCAATTATAATTTTTACTTTTGAAATAAGACCAAAACTACATTAATGTAGTGGAGGGCCGGAGGCTCTATCTATGACGAGATCCTCACATCGCATCTCGCTCTGCCCCACTCGGCGTACCTGTAAAAACAGTGGGGTTAGAAACTAATAAAAGTTTTTCAATTGATACAACAACAAGCCGCCGAGGGCAAGCCGCACCTATCCGTTAATTAGAAGGGAAGAATAACGGATAAGCTAAAATAAATCTACAGTTAAACATGTATCCTAATCTCAACTATTAAATGAAAAGAAGCATTCTCGTGGGATATTGGAATACAAGTAATGTACATCTATATATCAACTCAACATAAATGATTGCCAAATCATGACCCGATCCGCACCCTAACTTTTCAGTCCTCTGTGAGCCCTTACTTTTCGGTCCCGGGTAATTTCTGCTCAATTGCGTTAACCTTTTAGTCCCAGGCAAGACCCTAACTTGGCAGTCTCGGGCCACTCTTCCGAAAGAGCTCACCCTACCATGTGGTTGATCATTCCATCGCGCCAGCAATAAAGGAGTAAAGCATCATACCATGATATACTCTATGATTAACAATATTGGTAGCGATGTAGAAACCAAGTATCAAGCGGGCCGCTCTGGCCAATACAACACTACCACTATCACTCGTCCATGTGTCATCATGTCTACATCCATCTATAGCTAGCATACATCATATGTGTAAAGCTAAGCTAGGAAAACAATGACGGTTATATAACATGTTTAACTAGCATGCTACTATCACGTCTATATTGAACGGGGAAAGACATGCATCCAAATCAACATGGTTCTAGTGTCAATCAATCATAAGATCTCATATATACTTAGTAAACCAAGGAGAGGGGAGAGAATATAGAGCCATACATCGGGGTTTGCTTAAACCCACTTCGGATTGAAGCACCCACCTAATTTGGTTTCCTTGGTAATCACTGTGTATCCTCGGCTCCCCAAACATCGCTCAGACCTAAATAGAGCATAGACTAGTCATATGAGCTATGACACATTTTCCCAGTCAAAAGAATTCATAATCTACCCTTACTAAAGTTTCCAGAGTTCCAGGTTTCGGAATTCCCAAACAGATTCCAGAACTCCGGCTGAAGTCTGCACTGCTCTATTGGTTCCGGTTCTGGAATTCCCGCTCGCAGGCAGCAAAACACACTTCTGATTTTTGCAATTTCATGAAATCGCAACATTGATTCAATTAGACCGACTTCAAATCACTTAAGGCTCATGTAGAGCATGACACAACGGTGAAAGAATGCGACTCGACCAAACCCTTAGCTCAAATTGAGATATTTCTTGGAAATCTAGGATTTCGTATCTAAAATCCTTAAAATCGTACGTTCTCAGCCAAATCACCAAGAAACTACTACAAATTGATTTAGAATCTCAAGCATTGAGAGATCATTCCAAGGAGAGACTCTAAAACTCAACCTAGCAACAAAATTCCCATGAAACAAACCCCATCGTAAACTTATTTTGGTCACCGGAGGGATTCTAAAATATGGAAAGACTCTAAGGTTTTCAATGATGTCCCATAAATATTCAACAACTTACCAAGATCTTGGAGCTCTCCCAATGATGGCGCTTCAAGGTCCAAGATTTTCTTATCCAAGCCTCCAAGAACTCAACTTCCAAGTAGGTTAGCCTTGAGGATGAAGGAGAGAGTGAATGGAGAGAAGAGAGAAAGAGAGGAAAAAGGAAGGAGGGAGGGAAGAGGGTTTCTCTTGGGAAAGGTAGGGAGAAAAATAGAAAAGGGTCAGGGTTCCCTTTCGGTCATTTGTGCAGATCTTGCATTTGTGCAGATTTTGGAGTAAATAGCTCACTTAAGCTGTTTCTGTCGTATTGGAATTCCGGAATCTGAACCCAATTCTCCATCCGTCAACCTCAAGTTCCAAAACCCAAAACCCCAACCTCAATCTTGCAACTTCAAGCTCCGGAATTCCCTATAAAGTTTTGGAACTTGAACCCCGAAATCCTCAAATCAAGCCTTCGGATTCCAGAATCCTTTACCAAGTTCCGGAACCCGACACTTTGGTGTCCAGGCTCAGTTGTCTCCCCTTTTTCTCTTCTTCTTCTCCTCTTTTCTTCCCTCGGAAATTAGGGTATTGTAATTCATCTTTGATTACAATTTGAAATATTTCTAAGCACATAAATAGTTGGCCTTCAAATTAAGTAAATCACAAGCATAAAAATGGTTTGGGAAAGAACTAACACGACCAGAATTACAAGCTTTTACTAGATTTATACTTTCCAAAAGGACTAATTTTTCCATCATTTCCAGAAAAGCACAAGCATTTTTTAGTGTTTAAGCTAATACTGACCTAGCATCTGGATCTAATTTTTAGACCTCAATCAGAACAACAAAAGGGCCATTATGTCTTTCTCATGTTTTATGAACTAAAATTCTATGATTGGAGGTGTTAGTTGATGGACTTCTCTATTCTTGCGATTACCAGCTAGTTAGCAACACAGTTGGATGCCTAAAGGCTTTTTCTTGGAAATAAACCAAAAAACAGGAGCTATTACTATATATATATATAATCTTTTAGTGTCAAACAAACCCTGTAGATATACATATATATATATATATATATATATATATATATGTGTGTGTGTGTGTGTGTGTGTGTGTGTGTACTACAAACACTTCACCATCGGTCGAAATCCAGGTTGATAAACAGGTTGATAAAATTAGATTACTCGAGGAATTTTTGGAAAATAAAAAATAAACTAGGTCTGGAGATATTTCGGTTCATCCAGGTATCCTAGACAAATAAGCTGTTATCCATAAAACTTAAAGCAGCACACCTAACTTGACTAACATGATTCACTTGATAAGAAGGTCTCTACCTGAATTGTAGCCTTTTCGTGATTATCTTTTAGCATCCCAAGATCTTTAATTCAAAACTCAGGCTGTGTGATAGCACTTAATCAAGAACTTCATTGGCAAGTGAAGAATAATGCATCTTATTACTTACCCTTCACTGCAATGTTAGTGTACCTCAGAGAAGGTTTGAAAACAACATGAATAATCTATCGTGCTCTCTGCCCGAAAGTGGGCAGATCAAACAAAGGAATTTTGTGAAGAGAGAAAATCTTGGAGTATTATGCAACTCCAATTAATAATTGACAATGTACTGTTCAGTCAGATGTAAGAGCGCAATCAAGTAGTTTCCTTTGCTCAGTAAAGCCACCATCGTTCGCCATATGCTTCATAAACGTGGTGGAAAAGACAAACTACAGGTGTTTGTAAAATATATCTGTAACTAGATAGAAGGTTAGTCCAATGTACGATAATTTATGATAGCAATTAGACAAAGCAGTCACCAAGACACGCTATTTAGTGCCTCCAATAATAAGCTGGCACAGCTAAAGCTTTGGTTGTGGCGAGAAGCTGCAATATGCTTGTAGCTTCCAAAAGCAGAAAGAAACTTGAAGCTTCTGCTTCTGCATTAACAAGAAACTAGTAAGGGGATCTATCGAATTTCAAACAAGTAAACTTTAAAAGCATTGCAGAAAGTACTAAACGGGCCAAACAGGTCCTTAAGCAGTGTTTAGTCGGAGAATAAAGGAGGATTAGTGGCACATATTCCCATTATCCCACCAAACACAATAAATGATTGTACTATCCCTACTTGGAACTTTGTAAGGAAGATATCCATTTATAGTATATCTTACTGTCCCCATCATTCCAACCTATTCCACTATGTCCAACGAAAGAAAGAGGGGATAGCATCTATAACTGAAATTACTGTCCCCAGTATTAAATGAAACCGTCAAACGAAACACTGCCTGCACGTCAATAGTACTTGTATCGTCAGTTCAACCTTGATACGTGAAAATTTGTAAAGAAGTCCTGGATCCTATGTTTGAGTACTGAGTGAGATATGACATGGTCAAACCCAACGAATGCGAGTGATATTAGCCGTTCTTGTTGTGATAAAACCTGTTGACATTTTTGCGTAACAAAATTTCTCCAAAGATTAAAAAAAAAGAAAAGTCAAATTCCTTGTTTGAGACGAAGATGGCACAAAGTTGACGACAACCATGCTGAGATATGTAATAAAAACTCGAGTACGCGGACTTCAGTTCTCATTAAAAATCATCACAGATAAGCATTTCTCATCTGGCTAATAAAATGATCATTTGAGGATATAAAAAACAGTCAAATTAACATTTCTCGCCAAACTGAAGCACAAATCTTCCTGTAATCAGAGATCACAATTGAGTTTTTGTAGTATCCAATCAAATCATTGAAGTGGGTCTCAATAGTGTAAAACCAGTATCCAGCTTGAGGTGGAAGTTCTTTCCAACTAATTAGGCAATACGATCCTTTTCAATTTCAGCACAATATCATGATAGAACATAGGCATGTACAAAAGGTTCGGAATCTATGGAATCATACAATACCAAAATAGGTTGTATTTGCAGAAGAGCTCACATTAAAGAAGGGAATAGGTCATCTAAACAAACTTTTTTCGTTAATGGCCTTGTTGAAAGATTATTTAGGAATAGATTTTCAGTAAATATTACTTGTCACATTCACTATCCAAGTTGACTCACCAGAACCACTTCGGCATGGTTTATCGTATGGATGCCGCATTGGAGCATCCTTCCATTCGCGCATTATATGGAGTTGAGCTAATATACTATTGAATATTGATAGTAAATAAATAGTGTTAATTATTAACTTTTTTTTGCCATTTGGTCAATACTATTCCACCTAACCCCACTAAACCCTAGGCATCCCAGGGTTAAAAAAGTAAACAATATTCCTTTACTATCAATAGTATTCTAACCCCGCTATATTGTATGCATTATGTACAATTAGGGTTTAACATATATTAGTGTCTAGTCATCACATGACTAGCACATGGCTCTTTGTATTTTGTCTATACATATCAATACAAACCCTAGATAGGATGCTCTTTTTGCTTTCTTTACAGGTATCAGAACAAAAGGTCCTGAGTTCGGGACCCTGCCAGGCTCCTAGCGTTATTTAATTTTTTCCCATTTGATTTAGTCCACTTCTTGGGCCTATTGAAATGTCTGAAACCCAAACATGAGAACGGGGGTGGGGTGTTAAATATAAAATATATAAAACATCGTTCTTTAGTAGCTTTAGCTTCTGGAGAAAACGGTTGTTTAACATTCTTTAACATGGACAAACAACTCGTCGACATCTTTACCAAGCCCTTGTCTACTTCTCATTTTACCAGTCTGCATACCAATCTCCAAATCCATCCAAAGGATGCTCAGATTGCGAGAGGATGTTAGCATGTTATATGTATTACGTATTATTAGGCTGTGTTTGGTTCGAGAACTAAATTCTAGAGGATGCTTTTTACTGTTCCCGAGAATAAGGGATATTTTAGTACAAGCTAGGACAAGTATAAATTGCATTTGGATCTAGGCATCATGGACACTGACACGGGACACGGGACACGGGACACGACACGACTCGGCATCTTTAAAAAAATTAGGACACGGACACGGCATGGACACTGCTAATAAAATATAATATTATTAACATAATAATATATTTTTATTATATATAAAATATTAATTTTGGTAAAATATTGTTATATTTCTCATACAAATGAAAGTTAGTAAAATTTTCATTGAGAGTTCATATATTTTAAGAAAAATTCTCCACCATACATAATTTATTTATATTCTCAAAAAAAAATTGTATTCATTCATCAAAAAGCTAAAATATTTATCATCTTACATTATATATGCATAGAAAAAGCAAAATAAAAATATGTATATATTTTTTTAGTTGTATGCGCTATGGATCAGCATTAAACGCGCGTCCAAGGAGTGTCCACATCGGACACGTGTCCGACACAGACACACGCGTGTCCGACACGGACACACGAGGCTTACAGAAGTGTCCGTGATACATAGGTTTGGATGCACTCGGGGATATTCTGGAGGATATCCTTAATAGCGTTTGGATAAAAAGTCTAGAACAATGTCTAAATATGTTTTAAAAAATAAAAAAAATTAATATGTTTTATAGAATATTAAACATAAAATATATAAAAAATTCAAACTTTTATATATAATCTTATATAGTGCAAGTTACATGATATAAAATTATTTTTTATATAATATTATCTATAACAAAAATAAAATATATATTATATATATATATAACCTATAGTATAACATCATATAATTCATGTTATAATTAGTTTTATACTAAATAAACATACACTATAAAATTTATTATATAATATAACTTTCATAAACTATCAATTTAATGAATAATGTAATATGATAATATTATCTATAATGAATAAATAATATAATAATAAATTTTCACATTAATATAGATTAAATTACATAATATATTTTATAACAATAATAATATAATAATAACAGTAATAATAGTACATTACAAATATGTGTGTGTGTGTGTGCGCGCATGTGTGTGTGTGTGTATAATGAGGAACGAAAAAGTTGTTCCATGGGATAGCAAGAACTATTTTAATGGGTTGCTCTTGAACAACCCATCAAGATGGGAACTAGTGGTTCCATCAATTTCTTTTGGTATTTAGGTACAACTTGGGAACTAGTGGTTCCATCAATTTCTTTTTGTATTTAGGTACAACTTGGGGGCTATATCTCCCTTGTTTCGAGGATATCCCCCAACGAAACGCAGCCTTAGGTTGTAAAAATATATTAGTGTCTAGTCATCACATGAGTAGCAGATGACTCCTTGTATTTTGTTTATATATCAATACAAAACCTAGATGGGGTGCTCCTTTTGCTGTCTTTACACCTTTTTCATTTGCAATGTTTAATTGATAACATCACATAAATTACTGTATTTGATAATAACATCAGGGTACTTGCTAGTTACATCTTGGTTGAACAAGGCAACTTGTATCATATTTGCATTTTGAAACATTCTTTCTTTTTCGCAGTTAAGCTATCATGATGGCTGATTTACTTTTTGTTATTCGATAAATCTACTCACAAGCTACATAACAAATGGCCATGGTGAACACATTTAATGAACATTATATGGTAAACTCACTACTTCAATTACCATCATTTACCCAAACAAGGCAGGTAACGAAGAAAAACAGAAGAAAAAAGGGGACCAAGTAATGCATATGCTGTTGGCAATACTTAGAATTGGGTGACATCACAACTAGATGACAGAGGAAGGATACTCGAATTTTGTAGTAGATCTAGAAATTCTGATTTCCTACAAAAGTATAGTATTTGGTCAAGCAGCATTAAAAACCCAAAAACAAAGAAGAATAAAAGAAGAAACACAAAAAAAGGAGACAGAAGGGAGAGAGTACAAAAAGACTAACCTGCAATAGGTGTGGTTGCACACTTGTTCATGGTTCAAAGTTAAATATGAAGTCTATCAACTGAAACGTCTTGAGCAGTCAACATCTTCAATTTCTGCAGTTAGGCAGTCAAAACATATTGTCAGCCAAACATTCAGCTCGTGAGTTCACTTTGTAATATCCACTTGACTTTTCGGTCATATAGAACACAAAAAATCAGTAAAATACCGTATTCAAGTAGATTAATATGCAAAGGACAAAAACTAGCGAACTGCTCCATCATAAAAGGCATCCATGAAGGTATTATCAAAGTCTGAAAATACGTAATTTTCTGAAGGAGTAAGGACAGTGGATGGTTTTCTCAAGATGTAAAAGATAACAAAAGAAATTGATATAAATGAGAACAGTTATCTCTCTGTCTGACTAAGCTATTATGCCAGAAACAAAGACAAATCATGTAAAACACATTGCTTGCAACATTACCTTTAAAATATGAATTTGGATTTTGGAATATTCATTAATGACTACTCAACTCACCGTGATAAATTGAGGAGGATCATCTAGACTAGAAGATCCAAGGATAACTTCCCTCTTAAGTTTCGAAGTGAGCTTGTGTACCACGCGTAACTAATCAAAGCATTTGAATAATAAGTTTGTACGAAAACTTGAATAAACTATATGAACAATTTGCAAGAAGTATCTACCTCAGATCTAGTAGCTCCTCCAATCATAAAGATAAAAATACGCTGCCCCATTCTCTTAAAGTCACTAGATGTATGTCTCAATACCGAATCACTGTGGAAGTCCAACGGCCAAGTACATCCATCAAGCAAATTATATACGAGCTGAAACTTTAGATACTTTTCAAGAAGTTTCACTTGGAGGATAAAACCTTCCGATACCTTGAATAACCATCATCTGAGTTGCGACTCTTAGCCCATGTTGGAGTCCTCCTGGATCTCATTGATTGTGCAGGCTGACCTTGAGTTGTCCGGCCTGATGCACTCTGTGACGACCCATGAACAGTAGGACTTGGCTCATTCATACACAGGTACTCATCTTGTGGTAGTTCGCCTTTGCTTAGTTTCTCAATTAGCTCCTATAAAACAGAGACTAACGTTCTGAGCAACACTAAGAGCTTATGCAAACAAATAAGTAACACACCTGACATAGAAAGTTTCAGTCAAATAATTCAGTTTAATATAGAACTGGCTAATATTTATGATTTAAATTGGTTTCCTTTGTAAGTGTATCAAGTTGAGCCCATGATGAGCCAAGTTGAGTGCAATTTAATTTAATTAAAGGTTCAGTTAGGAGTGTTCTAAAAGTTCAAGGCTTCATCTCCTAAAAAGGGGTCTTGAAAAATACAAAGGGGCTTCGCTAACTCCTCTCAAAGAGTTAGATAACACCTCTTGAATTTGTTTTATTTTGTTTCGGAAGTGCATCATAGTGAGCATATAATGAGTCAAGTTGGGTACAACTGGGTCATTAAAGTCCACTTAATGATTCGACTGGTTACTTATGGTTAGATCCAAGTTTGATTCTAAGGGATTTTTTTAAAAGTATCCTGCTTATCTTCGTGTACATTCCTTCTAATTAGTGCATGGAACAATATTTGGATAGATTGCTGTAAAAGAGTCATAATGAAGAAGTCGACTTGAATTCAAGTCAGGTGGTCATTTCAGTAGTGCGTAAGAATCTGAGGTGGGAAAACATTTTAGTAGCATTAAAAGAGGGATCCAACTCCACAGAGTTAGGAAAGAAGTAAATTAATAAAACGACCTCTTCAAGTTGTAGCCTTTCTTCTGCTGTATCATTCTTGTGGTCTCTCTGTGCCCACCCTGAAACTGACCCACAGTACAGCCCCATCCACTTCACAATGCCCTACTGCTATTACTTCCTCTCATAATTTTTCTACAATCATGGCTCATCTCAATCTAGAATTGATATCACAGCAATTTCTGCAAGACCGCAACAAAAGCCAATTTTGGAATACGGAACAACCAATTTGACAGTAGATCAATCAACATACCAGTTTTCGTTAAATTGGTTATCGCAAGAAAGACTAATCGTCCTAGGCTGGTTGCTGCACAAATATAGAATCACAAGGGAGATGATCTGAAGATGGGTCATCTTCGTCTCGAAGGGCTTCAACAATCTCAGAAGTTACTTTAATACCAATAACTTAGGAATAACACACGCTTCACTTCAAGGGAGAGCACCCAATTCTCCTTGAGGGAAAGAAGCTTTTCTTTTAAATGGAAAAAGTAGAACATTACTTCTCAATCTCTTCGCAGAATCCATTACAATATGGGAAAAATATGTCCGTATAGACTAAACCCCTATAGTAAATCAACTTTGATTTGGATTTGTCTAGAGTAGAAGTCAAGAGCCATAATTGAGATAAGATGCCAGCATGAATAAACTACGTAATACCAAAAGCAATCAACCACATGGGGCCCTATGGTCGGTAGCTTGACACAATCAACTCGGCTAACTCAAGAAAAGTTGACTATTAAGAGGTTATCTGATCTTCATTTGGTTGGTCAGATGGGAACGAGAAATAATTTGGAATCCCTAATTTTTATACATCAACGTATGGACATACGAAAACATGTTCAAGATGAGGTCGCATGGTGCTTTCCTTTATAAGTTAAGACTATAAAGGAGAAAATGACTGTAGAAGTTCTAAATTAACCTATATGAGTTTTTGTGGTATGAAAACTTGATCAAATTAAAACAAAGTGATGATGCAATATTGGAGATAGATCAAAGTAATTGCTTTCATTGTTTTTTATCTATATTTAACATGGAGTGATAAAGAAAATAATTATTCATTGAATAAATCTAGATTCACCAAATTTCACATCATCATTTATGTGTTTTTGCAATTACTGCACTCAACAATAATTTTGTTGCTGTTTTCTGTGATCAGTCATTTATCAGTTATCATATGGGCCTGATAGAAGTGTGCATTTTTTGTTAGTTATAGTTCTGTCACTTAATTGCTGAGGTAACGAAAAATATTTTTACAAGGTATGCAGATGATAGAAATAATTCTGCAACATGCTTATTTAAGAAGAAGCGAGTAGTTATAAGAAAAAAGAAGCAAGCATTACTTTATTTTGTTTAATGCCTGGAAGAAGAATCCTTGGACAAAGATGATAAAGAAAGCAAAGAAAAATAAGAACTCACGATGCATGAAAGAGAAACACACACACACACAAAAAATCCTTGGAAGAAGATCATAAAATGGGATGACCTTCACAAAATTATCTTATTAAGTCAATACAAACAAGCTCTAATTGAACTATTATGTACCTCTATCATTGGATAAAACCGAGAAAGTGCCCATGTTTCTTCCTCATCATTTCGTTCTTTTCTCGCTGCATTTTTC
Source organism: Puya raimondii (assembly GCA_016920855.1). Classification (NCBI taxonomy): domain Eukaryota; kingdom Viridiplantae; phylum Streptophyta; class Magnoliopsida; order Poales; family Bromeliaceae; genus Puya; species Puya raimondii. The sequence continues at coordinate 132,147,212 of JABWPP010000050.1, forward strand.
TTCTGAGAAAGCAGTTATAAGAATTTGTTCAGTAGAAGAATATGGAATCAAAGCACGTATCAATAAACAATGATGATCTTTTTACCTTGTGAACGTCAAATTTGAGAGAGAAACTACTTCGTGATTCCTTTTGTTTATCTAATCCTCCCAAGTACTTCAAATTATTTACCGTCTTCATATCCTCCGGTGATAACTTTGCCAGCTGAAAAGAAAGATGATTTGGTATTCCTGTTTTCTTCGATATTATTAATACATAAATGGAAATGGCAAGCACTATCCAATCTGAATCCTGAATCAAATGATGATCATATCTATCTAAAAACATGCAAAAAATGTTTTTATATTAAACAGCAACTATGTTCCATTTAAGCTGAAACCAAATTAAATCATGTCTCAATCATCATCTACAATTAGAAGAAGCAGGTCTTCTGAAGGGTTTGGTGGATGATTATGTGTTGCCATATATTATACAGCCTTTACGGCTTTACCTTACAGTTCTTCATATAGGTCTACAGCCCATGGTCCTGTTTTAGCCATATCTACATCTTTACTAGCTCCCATTCACAAAAAAGAAAAGCAGAGTGCGACAGCTTCCTACATTGTATCCACCCTTTTTTTTACTCCCTAATTGCATTATCAAGTCATCACAAAACAAGAAAAGGACAGTTCCAGGCTTGCAGCACTAACATTCCAGAACCGAGAACTGGGTATGTTCTTTATTTTGTTATGATCTCATCATGGGAAAGCTACGACAGCAGCACTATCTAATTTCGTTTAGGAGTTCAGCACAAGGATTTAAATACCGTGGTATGAGGTCGTGCCGAAAATTTGCTGGCACGATACGGCACGGTGCGTGTCGGGCTGTGCCGATGCGTGCCGGTCACAAAAAATATATATGTGCCGACACATAATGGCATGAAATATTTATTTTCCTTAGCAACAAAATATTCTAATTGCTTATTACGTCTTTTATCAAATCTTTTGAATTTTATTGAGAAAATTACTTACTAATTTAAAGAAAAGAAAGTTTTAAGTTGTGCCATCAGCACGGAAGCTGTATCATACCGATATCTTAATGGCATGATACGGCACGGCATATACGGCCCGTGCCAATGAGCACTTAAATCCTTGGAATCCCCCATGCTATGATACCCAAAGGGTATCATGCGAAACAGCGTAATACCCTTTGGGTATCGCAGCGCCGTCCGGCTGTGTGCCCACAAGCGTTTTAAGCTTAACTTTTTTTTTTTTTTTCCTTTGGGCTTACTTTTGGTTTTTTTCCCCATAGACATCCTTCTCTCTCATTCTCTTCTATTTTTTCTTCTCCTCAACTCTCTTTGTCAGTATTTTCTTTTCTTTCCACATTGCTTCCTCTATTTCTTTTTTCCTTTCTATTTCTTCCTCCTTTTTCTTATTAACTCTAATTCTTCTTTCAATCTCTTCTATTTCTATTTTGATAACTTCGATCTTAAGATAAAAGGCAAAAAAATAGCAAATCGAATATTTACTTATTAGGTAAGTAAAAAAATTTACAATTTAAATTTTCTTTTTCAAACATTTTAAATATTTCTAACTTGTAAAGCTCCTATTTTGAAGAAATATGAAATTATGCAAATTTTTATTTGTAGTTTACAACAATTTAAAAATAGATCTACTTGATTAAGTAATTATATGGTCCGATTTTTAATTATTTTGGATAAATCTAACACTTTGTATGAGATTTAAGTCAAAAAAATTTTAACATTGAAAATTCTTTTTTTGGATTGAGAAGATGGAAAATGCTAATAAAATCAAAAACTAAATTGAAGCAATTGATATTTAGATTTGCTTACTTACTCGTCATATGATTTATTGTTAAATTTTTATGAATAGATCTCAGGGCTTTTTTTTGCATTTAGCCCCCTCAGTATTTTTTTTTTACAAATGGCCCTAGCAAATTTATATTTGGATATATGGCCCTCTTCTTGCCATGCGAGCACCAAGTTGGCATTTTTAAGTTGAACACGGTGATACAATCACCGTATTCATAATTATTTTTTAAAATCTTTCAAAATAACATTATAGGAGTTTGCTGTGACCATAAAAAACTTAATTAAGACTCTGCCAAAGCATGTCACTAGAAGGTCTTGCGTATCCATCGGCACGCAAGCGTCCCACGCGTCAGCACAGAGGCATGCCACGCGTCGGCAAGGAGGCGTGCCTATGCCGTACCGAGCCAGGGAAAAACCGGCACGCCCCCATGCCACGGCACTTTATCCTTGACCGATGGCACGACTCAAACCCTCTTTTCTTCAAACCCTCTTTTCTTTAAATTGTTAAGTAGTTTCCTCAATAAAGTTCAAAAGATTTGGTAAAGAAACATAATAAGCAATTTACTGCCAAAGAAAATAAATATTTTATGTCATTATGTGTTGGCTTTTTTTTGTGACCGACACACATCGGCAGGGCACGACACGCACCGTGTCATACCATGCCGTAAGGATTGTCGTGCCACTGGCAAGGCCTATGCTGCCATGCCAGCGGCAAAGCACTGCACGGTAGCACGGGCTGTGCCAATGTCGGCAGCCCCCGGTCTCAGCGGCATGCCACTGGCACACTAGCATGGGTTTGGCGCAATTTTTTATTTTTTTCAGATAATGTTAGCATTTTAGAATGTTTTAAGGTTTGTAATACATATAAACTTGATCCGACTTATGTGGGTGTTTGGCGTAGCTTCTGGAAAGTGATTTTCGGGCTAAAAGAGGCCCAAAATCAGAAGCAGCTAAAACCTTCTTCTTGAAATATGATTCTAATTTTGGACTGAAATTTTAGATTTAAATTTAAATTTTGCATTCAAATTTTAAATTTTAAATTTAAATTTTAAGTTTTAAATATTAAAATTTTAATTTTAATTTTAAAATTTTTAAATTTAAATATTAAATTATAACTTTCAAATTTCAAAATTTAAAATTTAAAATTTAAAATTTAAAATTTCTAATTTAATATAAATTTTAAATTTTAAATTTTATTTTTAAATTTAAATTTAAATTTAAATTCAAATATTGAATTATTTTAAAATAAAATTTAGCAAAAAAATTATTATTTGTAAACAGTAGAATAATTTTTCTAAACAACTATACAAAATTACTTCAAAAAAATCGCTTTCCATCAAGGCCCATCCAAATGCTCTACATATTTTAATCAAAATCAATTCTCCAACTCACAATTAATTTCCAGAAATCAGTTTTCCAACAGCTAGGCAAAAGAAATCCTATATCTCTCATCCACTCCAAGTTGAAATAGTCATACACAACTCATGAAAGTACATAAATGCTAATATTAGACTAATAGTTAACAACATATAATGTTTAAATAATTCAAAATGCCCAAATCATAATTCCAAAGTCTAAATTATTATCTTCCATTACCAATATTACATTGAGTGCCTAGGTAGACCATACTAGCAATTATCATCATCAGTTACTTAATTGATTCCTTGATAGTAGACCAATGAGATCATTTAGTATATTGCATTTCAAAACTTTTTATCTATTATTCTAATTTTCAGATTAAAAAAATAAGAATAATAAAAAGAAGTAAAAAATAAAAAAATAAAACAAAACGAAAAAAAATTAACACAAAATTGAAAGTTTTTTACGAGACATCCATGAAGAAACCTTAAGAATTCTAGATTCACACATTCTGATGTTATATGATAAAAAATGGCAAAAGAAAACCCAAAAATCCTAGATCTATATCAAGAACAAACTTAGGGTTCAATGTTTTAACTTGAAAGTTATAACTTCTTCAAGTACCAACACTTCTATTATTTTTTTGAGGATATTTTGCGGATCTCTTTAGTGTTTCTTGAGAAAACAAGAGAGAAAGAAAGAGATATCTTTCTCTCTCTAAAATTTAAAAACTTTGAATGAGTACAAGTCAAAAAGACCGAGAGTTGTCTTTGCTACATATACTGATTATCAGGGGGTCTTTCGACCATCAAAGAACGTCTTTTGACCCTTCAAAATATATACAAAAAAAGATGAGCAAACAGACTCCTACCAACCCGTGCTGGTTCGGCACAAACTGGCACGGAGCTATACGAGGCGGCAAGCCACGATACTACGTTGTTAAATAATACGAAACAACCATTATTTAACATACGTGATACAAGGTCAGCATGCTGCGATACGAGGTGGCAGACCCACACTCTTTGGTGCCGAGCGGCACAGACCCATGCCATGCGCTGGCACGCCACCGGAACGGTATGACACTTATGTGAGAATTCGAATTTTGGAAATTTGGATTCTGAGTTCCTCTCCCCTGATACTGTGTTTTTGATCAGTATACGTATATATATATACAGGTATTTATATATATATATATGTATATAAGTGAGTTTTATTGGGGTTTAGTGTTTATGGATTTTTGTCGCGGAGAGTAAACGGCTTAACGGCGCGATCCGGAGCCCGAATCTGACGATCCAAAATGGTAAGTTCGATGTCTCGGCAGTGCTGAACGCGATGGCGTGGTCCGTGTCGACATGCGACGGACGGATTGAGAGTTTTTCCATCTTCTTCGCCGAGAGGTCGAATGTCACATTTGTTGTTTCGCGATCTGGACCCTGTTCTCGCACCGTTTCGCGTGAGATTGCTTGTGGAGGGGTGTCTGGGCATATTATGCCTGCTGTGAGGGACCTAGGTGCTAATAGTGAGGTTTGGAGGGCCTTTTTTGCATTTTGAGTGGTGGTTGGGAGTGGTTGGGGTGGTTGAACCACTCCCTCTCACTCCTCTCACTCCCTCTCTCACTTCCTCTCTTCCCCCCTGCTCCCAGAGGTGAGCACCAGCTCCCCCTGCCCCTTGGCCTCCTCCCTGAGCTCGGCCGACCGCCGCCGGCCACCCCTGGCCGGAGCTACCCCCCGGCCATCTCTCTCTCTCCCTTTTCTTCTTTCCCTTCTCCTTCTTCTTCTTCCCGGAGGTGTGCACCCAGGGGAAACCCACGCCGGAGCTCCCCTGAGGTGGCACGACCCCCGCCGCCGTCGCCCTGCCGCCGGGAGTCGCCGGGAGCCGCCGCCAAGCTGCTGCGGCCACTGCTGGAGCAGCAGCTGGCCGAGCTTGGTGAGCCGTTGCCGCCGCCGCCTCCCGCAGCCTTGGAAAGTGAGCATCGCCACCCCTGTGACCTCCGACGTCGTCTTCTGCCTCCCTGGCCGTCGCCGTGCCGCCGGAGCGCCGCCGGAGCCGCCGCGGGCTCGTTTTGAGCAGCTAGGGCAGCCGCTTGTCAGGGACTTAGAAAAATTCTGCGCAGCCCGGTCCCTGGCCCAACTCCGCAAGCTGAAAACGGGTCAAAACGGGTTGACGGTGAAGACCCGAACCCGACCCGCTTCAAGCCAATGAAGGGTTGTGTAACCGCTGCCATAAAACCTCATTATTCCTTAGAAAATAACAGCCAAGAGGTGGAGAGACCCTTGGGCTTGGCATTAATGAGGACCCATTAAGTGTAGTTAATGGGTGCATTAGTGGGAGAGTTATGGTGGCTAGGTTCATTGTATCTTGTAGCCTATAAATAGTGGGTGAGTGGCCAAGGCCAAAACACAAGAGAATGTGTATGTGTTGTAATCCTCTTTTCTAAGTAATTGAGAGTACTTAGTTTTTTTTGGGTTAACTTCTACTTCTCTCTTTTATTCCCTTTGCAAATACTTAGTCGTAGGGCGCGAAGGTCCGGGCTAGCAACAGGGACGAAGGCTTGTCCATCTTTGCGGAGAAAGGTGGGCGCCGCACGGGCTTTGCGAACAAAAACGCTAAGGCCGTGACAGTTGGTATCAGAGCCGGTTCGAGCAGGAACCATGTCAACTTCCGATGCAGGAATTGTCGACGTTGGAGGCGACCCTCCAAGGCAGCCCCCCAAGCGCGGCAAGAGCAGGGAGCCGAGGGCTCTCACGAGGGAGTCCGCATCGTTCGAGGACCGCCTTGCGCTGTTGGAGGACGTCATATCCAAAATGGGTGAAAGGTACGCCGAAATGGCTGAATCTCATAACTCGATTAATGACGAAGTCCGCAGCATGGAGGAAAGCATTGCTACTGCAATGGAGACCTTTCGAGGCCAACTCGAAATGCTTCAAGGCAACATCACTCGTCGTGATGAGGAGCGGAAGAAGCTGGTTGAGGACCTACTTCCTCGAACCGACGAGATCGAGGATCTCAAGACGCGAGTAGCTATCCTTGAGAAAGCCGTGGCGCACGGACATGCACCGCAACGAGAGATTGCTTCAAAGGTACGTGTCCCTGAGCCTCAAAACTTCAGGGGTACTCGCGACGAAAAGGAGATCGACAACTTTCTGTGGCACATGGAGCGCTACATCAAGGCGCTGCGGCTGGACGAAGAGGAGAAAGTCCAGGCCGCGTCCATGTACCTCGCTGACGACGCGATGCTGTGGTGGCGTCGGCGATCTGCAGAGGCCGAGAAGGGCCAATGCAACCTGAAGACGTGGGAGGACTTTGTGCGCGAGCTTAAGGCGCAGTTCTACCCCGAGCACGTCGAATACCTTGCGAGGAGGCAACTACGACGGCTCAAACACACCGGGACGCTCAAGAAGTATGTCAAGGAATACTCCAAGTTGATGCTGTCCATCACTAACATGGCGGATGAAGATCGCCTATTCTTGTTCCTTGACGGGCTCCAACCTTGGGCGAACAAGGAGCTTGTGGGGCGCGACGTTAAGGATGTGGCCTCCGCAATCGCCTTGGCGGAGAAACTGCCCGAGTACGAGCGGGCCGATCCATCTCGCAGCAAGGCACCCAAAGCAAGCAAGGCTAAGGGTGGTGGAGACCGCCGCGACCAGAGGGAGCAGCGCAGGGGCCGCGACAAGGGACCTGTGCCGCCGCCAAAGAAATTGACGTGCTACGTCTGCGGCGAGAACCATTGGGCGAGGGACTGCCCAAAGAAAAGGTTAGTGAATGCTGTCCAAACCGAGCAGGGTGAGGAAAATGCGGAACCGACGAAGATGGGCGCGCTTAGGCTCGTCAATGCGGTTCAGGGGCTGGCAAGCAGCAGCAAGCCCCTCAACAAGGAGCTCTTGTACATCGATGTGACCCTAAACGGCAGGGCCACACGAGCGTTGGTGGACACGGGAGCCACGCACAACTTCATTGCGGAGTTGGAGGCCAAACGGATTGGCCTTCTCCTTGAGAAGGACGCAAGCAGGATCAAGGCCGTCAATTCTGAGGCACGACCTGTTGCGGGCGTGGCCAAGGGCGTGGCCATTGCGGTGGGACCTTGGAGAGGTGTTGCGAATTTCACCGCCGCACCCATCGACGACTTTCAAGTCATACTCGGTATGGACTTCCTAGCCTCGTCGAAAGCGGTTCCGATGCCACACCTTGGGGCCTTAAGCATCATGGAGGAGGCGGCCCCATGTATGGTCCTAGCCAGTCAAGAGAAAACGGTAAGCACCCAGACTCTTTCTGCCTTGCAGTTGCGAAGGGGTGTGAACCGTGGCGAGATGACTTACCTTGCGGCCATCCGCGAGGTGAGCGACGAGGGCCTCGAGGAGGAAGGCCTTCCGACGGAGTTTGAGGCGGTCTTGGCAGAATTCCAGGATGTCATGCCCAAGGAGCTGCCTAAGCAACTTCCACCCAGGCGGGAGGTGGATCATGCCATCGAGCTCGAGCCACGAGCCAAACCGCCAGCGAAAGCGCCATATAGAATGGCCCCGCCAGAGCTCGAGGAGCTGCAGAAGCAGTTGAGGGAGCTCCTCGAAGCGGGCTTCGTTCGACCGTCGAAAGCACCCTATGGAGCACCAGTTTTGTTCCAGCGGAAGAGTGGTGGAAACCTGCGGCTTTGTATCGATTACAGGGCGCTCAACAAGGTAACAATCAAAAACAAGTACCCTATCCCTTTGGTTGCAGATCTCTTTGATCAATTGGGCGGAGCGAAGTACTTCACCAAACTCGACCTTCGCTCTGGGTACTACCAAGTGCGGATTGCGGAAGGAGACGAGGAAAAGACCACGTGCGTGACGAGGTACGGGGCCTATGAGTTCCTTGTCATGCCGTTCGGCTTGACGAACGCGCCGGCGACCTTCTGCACGCTCATGAACAAGTTGTTCCATCCCTACCTCGATCGCTTTGTGGTGGTGTACCTCGACGACATCGTGGTATACAGCAACACCATGGTGGAGCACATCGAGCACTTGCGAACCGTTTTCCAAGTGCTAAGGGAGAACCAATTGTTCGTCAAGAAGGAGAAGTGCATGTTCGGGAAAGAAGAAGTGCACTTCCTTGGCCACTGGATAGGCCAAGGCCTGATTCGCATGGATCAGCGGAAGGTGCGAGCCATCTGCGAATGGGAGACCCCAACGACGGTGACTGAGTTGCGGTCTTTCCTTGGGCTCGTCAACTACTACCGCCGATTCATTGCGGGCTACTCTGCGAGAGCAGCCCCGCTGACGGATCTGCTGAAGAAGAACCACTCGTGGGTTTGGACCTCTCAATGCGCGGAGGCATTCGAGGACCTCAAGCGAGCGGTGACGGAGGATCCAGTACTGCGACTACCCGACTGCAGTCGCACCTTTGAGGTACACACTGATGCCTCCGACTTTGCCATTGGCGGTGTTCTCGTGCAGGATGGACACCCCGCCGCCTACGAAAGTCGCAAACTCAACGACACCGAGCGGCGTTACACCGTTCAGGAGAAGGAAATGACCGCTGTGGTGCATTGCTTGCGAACTTGGCGGCACTATCTGCTCGGAAGCAAGTTCGTGGTGCGCACCGACAACGTCGCCACGAGCTACTTCCAAACGCAGAAGAAGTTGTCGCCTAAGCAGGCGAGATGGCAGGATTTTCTGGCGGAGTTCGACATGGAGATGCAATACAAGCCCGGGAAGGAAAACCGCGTGGCCGACGCACTCAGCCGCAAGGCTGAACTGGCGGCCGTGTGGCAGCTTCGCGGGACGCTCCGCGATCGACTTCGTTCAGGAACTGGTGAGGACCCTATCGCTCAAAATTTGGTGCAGCTCGTCAAGGATGGCAAAACGCGAAGGTTTTGGCTAAGCGACGGGTTGCTCCTCACAAAGGGGCGACGGGTGTACGTGCCCAAGTGGGGCAACCTTCGCCGCGAGCTCATCAAGGAGTGTCACGACTCCAAGTGGGCGGGCCACCCGGGTCAGAAGCGGACCCTGGCGTTGCTCGAGGCCGCCTACTTTTGGCCGCGGATGCACGAAGACGTTGAGGCCTACGTGCGAACTTGCTTGGTGTGTCAACAAGATAAAGTTGAGCACCAGCGACCTGGCGGACTCCTCGAGCCGTTGCCTGTGCCTAGCCGTCCATGGGAGAGCATCTCGATGGATTTCATCTCCGCCTTACCAAAGGTGGGGGAGCTCGGGTCCATTCTGGTGGTGGTTGATCGTTTTTCCAAGTACGGGACCTTCATCGCTGCACCGACCGATTGCACGGCTGAAGAAGCGGGACGCCTCTTCGTCAGCCACATCGTCAAGCTTTGGGGGATCCCCGCGACCATCGTGAGCGACCGTGACCCCAGGTTTACTGGCAAGTTTTGGACCGAGGTGTTCAAAATCTTGGGGTCCGAGTTGCTCTTCTCCACCAGTTTTCACCCGCAGACGGACGGGCAAACGGAGCGGGTGAACGCTCTGTTAGAGGAGTACTTGCGGCACTATGTGAGTGCCAACCAGAAGGATTGGGTGCATCATCTGGATGTCGCCCAGTTTTCCTACAACTTGCGGCGCAGCGAGTCTACAGGCTGCAGCCCATTCGAGTTAGCCATCGGGCGACAGCCGCTCGCCCCTCACACGGCTGCTGCGGGAGAGCAGTTCCGCAGCCCTGTTGCTCTTCAATTTACCTCTAACTTGCAGGAAAAAGGTGAAATTGCGAGGGCAAACTTGGAGAAAGCGGCTCGACGGATGAAAAAGTGGGCTGACGAAAAGCGTCAACCTCGGGAGTTCGCCGAGGGAGACCGCGTGATGGTCAAGTTTCACACGCAGCAGTTCAAGGTCCTGCGCAAGGTGCACAAGGGACTGCTGCGCAAGTACGAAGGCCCATTTACTGTCGTCAAACGAGTGGGCAAAGGCGCCTACAAGCTGCAACTGCCCGCGAACCTCAAAATCCACCCCGTCTTCCATGTTAGCAGGCTGAAACTGTACCACGAAGACGCGGAGGATCTGAGCCGCGGTGTGTCGCAGCGAGCGCCTGCGACGATGGTCACTTCGTTCGACAAACAAGCTGAGTCCATCCTGCACACTCGGCTGATTCGGCGACGTGGAGTTCCGCCGAGTCCTGAGTACTTAGTGAAGTGGAAGAATCTCCCCTACGGCGAGGCTAGTTGGGAGAAGGCGGACACACTTTGGCAATAACAAGCACTCATCGACGAGTTCCAGACGCAGCGCGCGACGAGGACGCTTGCGCATTAGGTGGGGGAGAGTGTCAGGGACTTAGAAAAATTCTGCGCAGCCCGGTCCCTGGCCCAACTCCGCAAGCTGAAAACGGGTCAAAACGGGTTGACGGTGAAGACCCGAACCCGACCCGCTTCAAGCCAATGAAGGGTTGTGTAACCGCTGCCATAAAACCTCATTATTACTTAGAAAATAACAGCCAAGAGGTGGAGAGACCCTTGGGCTTGGCATTAATGAGGACCCATTAAGTGTAGTTAATGGGTGCATTAGTGGGAGAGTTATGGTGGCTAGGTTCATTGTATCTTGTAGCCTATAAATAGTGGGTGAGTGGCCAAGGCCAAAACACAAGAGAATGTGTATGTGTTGTAATCCTCTTTTCTAAGTAATTGAGAGTACTTAGTTTTTTTGGGTTAACTTCTACTTCTCTCTTTTATTCCCTTTGCAAATACTTAGTCGTAGGGCGCGAAGGTCCGGGCTAGCAACAGGGACGAAGGCTTGTCCATCTTTGCGGAGAAAGGTGGGCGCCGCACGGGCTTTGCGAACAAAAACGCTAAGGCCGTGACACGCTGCTCACCTCGCTCCGCCGTCGCCGTCGCCGGGGCATTTTTGTCGCGGTCACCGGCCTTTCGACGTCCGGCGACCCCCTCTTAACGGTGCTCGCGTCGCCGATGGTCGCCGTCGCCGTCCGTTGCCGCGCCGCCGAGCCCTAGCCGAACCGAGAGCAGCCTTGCTCCCCGCGCCGCCGCCGCCGGTTCCTGCCGCCACCTGAGGTGAGCCCCCACTTCCTCACCTCCCCCGCACTCACCCCTGGCCGCCGCCGGCCTTGCATGTCGGCCGACAGCCGGCCGGAGCTAGCTGCTCCGGCCAGAGGTCATTTTTGTGGTGTTTTCGATTTGCGCGCTTATTTGAGACTCCTGTTGGCTCCCGAAGCTTGGGAAGGTGAGCACGATGATCGCGGCGACGCGCTGATCATCATGCTCACCCTAGTTTTCCTTTTTGGTGGGTTATTTTGCTGCGTAGCCGTTGTCGAGCCATTTTGCCTTATGTTGTGCTGTTTTTATGCATTTTCCCGGCCTGCGACTGTTCCTGTCGTAGTGGGACTATGAGCATGGCCTCCGTGACATCGTTGCCTATCCGCTGGTGTTTGCGGAAGGCCGTGCGGATGTACGGTTTTCTCGCACGGCCTTAGTTATGCTTGCTTGTTTGCTTATGCTCACTGTTTTTATGGGATTTCCCGGCTTGCGACTAGTCCTGTCGCAGTGGGACTGTGAGCACGGTTTCCGTGACGTCGTTACCTATCCGCTGGTGCTTACGGAAGGTCGTGCGGACGTACGGTTTGCTCTAGCGGCTTCGTTTATTGCTTGTATGCTTGTATAAGTTGCTTGTTTGTGGACTTTGGCTTTCGTGGCAATGTTGCGGCGCTGTGGGCAGCAAGGGCTTGGTTCTTAGGGCCCTGTGGACTGGTTGTCCAACCCCTTCGCCTTTCGTGGAGATTCGGATTCGTTTCCGACGCGTTTTTCGATGAATTAATCGGCGAAACGTGTGTTTCTAGTCGTGCGACTCACTCGCTGTTTTCGCGAGCGACTTGGCTTCGTCGTTTAGCCTCGTTGGCTGTTCCTCATCGCTGTCCCGAAGTTCCGAGGACAGCGGATGAGTGATGTGGGGTTCCGGTGCCAATTCAGCATTTTCGGGAACCCGGGAAGCCTTTTCGGGTGCGTTTGGTGTTCGTGGCACCCCGAGCTTGTGCTCGCTGTCCCGTCACTTGGTTTGGTGTGTTCAGGGACAGCGAGGGACTTTGTTGGCTGTTTGGTACCCCTGTAGAGCTTAGTGTGGTTCGGGATCGTCCCGGTGGGTTTCCCGGGCGATCCGTCGGTTCCAGGATGTGTGTGAGCTTTGTGTTTAGCGTCGACTTGGTGGACCTTGACCCTGTGAGTCTTTCGTAGGTCCTGTCGCGGTTCCCGAGAGCCATCGGTGTTAGACTTGATCTTTCGACAGGTGGGTACTTCGATCCGGAGTCGGTTCAGTGGACTACGGTGATACCTTTCTATCCCTCCTCTTGCTTTTCAGTTATTAGTTCACTTGACTCCTGTTGACTCTACTTATTTGCGTGTTTGGATAGTAGAGTAGTTGTGGTTTGCATGGTTCTTGAGACGACCCAGTTGGTCGGTGGTGATCGCCTGTTGTTCCGAGCGATCCTAGTTGTGGTTTATTGGTTGCTTCTCGGCTCGTTGTCGTTCTGTGGATTGAGCATATGCATCGATCGTCACAGCTCCCTAGCACCTCACGTATGCCAACGGTCTGATCCACCGTTTGGTCTTCTTTTCCGGAAAAGGGTCGTGTGTTTCCGACCCGTGAGCCTCGATGCAGTGCGTCGGGAAGGTTTGTGCCGGTGGTTGAGCAGGTTGTGACAGTGCCCGGGGTGCGTCCCGGTGGTTACAGATTGGGTTTACTTTGTGGTTATCTCCTTTGATGCATATACTAGTTGCTTACAGTAGCATAGTTGTTTCAGTTGTATGTCAGCCTCATACTTACTTGTGCTACTGTATACCTTATCTAGCTTTTGTTGACCCTCGTGTCGGTGTGTACACCTCGCCTTCGTCGGCTTGCGGTACCCACTGGGAGGGGAGACATGTTTACATGTTCTCACCCCCCGCCCTCGTTGTTGTTTTCAGGTGAGCAGGGTGGTGAGTGTCGGGACGCTGCGAGGCACGCCTAGATAGTAGCTCTAGAGGTTCCGACTTGTGAGGCTACTTTCCCAGATTTGGTTATCACCCTACCCTTATCTGATAGATGTGATTTGTGGTTCAGTTACCCTTCTTTTGGATATGTTCTAGCATGCTTATGTGTTGTGGATCCATTCTTTATTCTTAGGTGATGATTGCATGCTTGGGCTAGTTGGTTGTATACATGTTCTAGATCTTTCATTTATCGCATACTTTGGTTTTCTACCCCTCGTGGTAGCGTTTTCAAAAGGAAGGTTCTCGTGTGGGGAACAGTTTTCAAAGGGTTTAAATGATTGGATCTAGGGTTTCAAAGAAAGCTTCTGGGTAAGGAGCAGTTTTCTAGAATGATTGTTGTTTGTGCATTGCATCATCCTTCGCCTAAGGATTTGCTTAGATTCATACAGGTTTAAGGACTGTTAGCTGTATGAATATCTCGTTGAGTTGTTGTGTTGTTGTGATGAATGAATGGTGGTTGTGATCCTGTTGTATGTTGTGGACGCCGTGCAAATACAGGGGAGGCTCTGTCCGTGTGTACAGTGGACCCTGTATTTGTGGCGGGTCTGTACGTGGCGCGGGCTAGGCTTTCAAAAAATTTGGCACGTTTTTCCGCATCTAGAACTAGCCCGGGGCGTGACAACTTATGACACTGGCGGCACGGGCCCGTGCCACTAGCATAGGCAATACTTGCCATGCCAGCAAGTCTTCGACGCAACCCCATTCCACGACACTTAAATCCTTGCACGAAACACAATAGATGAATGGTTATTTCCCACTTTAGTGAAGAATGTATCTCCAAAATAACAATTTCTATCCAGGGTGTTGGAATTGTGAAATCCTCATGATTATGCTCTTAGCCAAGCCAATCCCAATCAGATTGCTGTAAATTGTGTCTTTCACAGAATTAACCAATAATGCACATCATCACTCAGATAATTGCATGAATTAAGTATGTCAAAAGAACTGACAGTCATGGATATCACATACAAGCATAGGTTCGGCAGACATCACAAACAAAGTAAAAAGTTCATCTCTAGTTCTTAGAGTTTTATGTAAACAATCATGTACATATGCTACCTACCTGCATCAACTTTTCCCCTTTGTCGCCTTCAAACTTTTCTGGATACACGACTGCATAAATCATCAGTAGTCTTAATTTATTTTCTGGACTGAGATCCTGGACAAAAAGATGAACCGAAAATAAAATTAAAACCCTGATATATCATAGTTTGCAATGAACAGCAGTAAACATATTATTTGTTTCTCTTGTTACAATATTAAGAGCCTTCAAATAACCTGTTTTGTCCTCAGGAAATTGATAACTTCCTTTGCCCCTGCTTCTCCAAACACAACATCTTGCTCCAACTGTCCAATATCACGAAGCCCTATTTCTCTAATTAGTTTATTGACTTTGCCTGCAATCTGTGTGAAAATTACTTATCAGATAGAGCCAAGGTTTTTGTGTGCACGTGATTCGTCTTTGAGATATAAAATCATTTAATTCATGTTTCCTAAGAGGATGTTCTAAGGCTAGAAAGCATGAGAACTACATAAAATTTTCTTGGTTCCAACTTCCAAGTTAGAAGAATGTGACAACTACAACGAATTGTAAATTTCAATAAGCTAAACGAGTAATTGGTCATAATGATTAGCAAATAGTTTGATGCATGTTGAGAGTCATCATCAACTCAAACAACTTCTACTATCGAACATTACTGTTCCACCTAACCATAGCATGTAAAATGTGAGCCTAAAACATTTGATTACCGACAAGAAAATTTCACCAAACCTTTCCACCCCAAGCTACTATAAATAATAGGAAACTACAGCTTCATTATTATGCAGCTCGACATAGTAAGTGGGAAAGAGCTTAATCGTATCAAGAGTGGAAGCAGTTCAGTGGGAGAATAAAGAGAGAGGAGAGAGGAGATAAAACAGCAAGAAACATAATTAGAGCTTCTTACCTTCTTCTCTGGTAGCATATTAATGAGCATGTTTATATTAGTAGTTTCTCGTAACAATTATAAAGTGAAGGGTGCGTGTTTGTGATTTTTCTCTTAATAAGCTATTAATTCTTACCAATCCTTTCTGTACCCAACTCAACAATTTCAGTGCGCTTTCAGATGAAGGAACCAGCAGAGCTGAAGCATTTTCTTGGTCTTGAGGTAGAAAGAACAATAAAAGGGTAATTCTTGTGCCAAGAAAAGTATGCTTGAGATCTTCAGAAATCCGGAACGTGAGAGTGTAAGTTTATCTCGACCTCAATAGAAGTTAATGTAAGGCTTTGTTCAACAACAGGCTAGGATTTGAAAGATGTAATCATGTATAGACAATGGGCAGGAAGTATAGAAAACAAAGCTTTTTAATGAAATTTTCAAAAACTTGGGGCATTTCGGTGTAACTGAATCATTTTCAATAAAACAAAATTGCAACTTTCGAGGTATGGCAGTGCTGGAAGTAATGAAAGGGTCTTTTCTACGATTTCGCGCGATAAAAGAGATGTTTGGAGAGAAAAACGGCGAAAGAGCAACCAACAAAAAGGGATTTTTATGCAGAAAGTCTGACACTTATGTGCCAAATTGAGAGATTTCTCAGGTGGAGGTACTAAGATGCAAACTACACATGTGGGGGAGTTTTGAGCAAGAAACTTGAAATGGGGGGGGGACTAAAATACAATTGTTATAAATGGGAGTTTTACACACCCTAGCCTCTCCCTTTCTTTCTCATCTCCCTCTCTCTCCCAGCCACCTCTCCTCCCCTGGGCCCTTCTGGCGCACCACCAAGCTCCGACGACCTCCTCGGCCGGCGAGGAGCGCCGGCGAGGAGCGCCGGCGAGCGTTTCTTGTCTCTCTTTCTTTCTCTTTCTCACATTTCCCTCCTTTCTCCCTCTCATTGTGGTCGTGGCTCCCGAGCCCCTTGCTGCCGGTGACGGACCTCCAACGACCCCTCTCTAGTGCCGCCCCGCCGCCCCGAGCTCAGCTCTAGCCGTGAGGCCGAGAAGAAGCATTCTCAGCCAGATCTTGTCGAATAGCAGCCGACGCTGCTCCCCACTGCTGGCCTCCCCTCTGTCAAACTTGACCTCCCATGGGCAGCGCCACTTCTGACCCCGCAAAAGCGTCCTTGCTTCCTGCTTCCTATAGAAGTAGCATCCTCATCGCAGACGACCCCTCCTCTATGGAGCACCACCCTCCTGGGTGCTCCCCTATTGTCGTGCTCCCTTTTGTTGCGGTCTGATCAGCTCCCTTTCGCTGTTTGGACTGTGGCACTCCCGGAGCCTTTCCATTCGGCTGAAAAGATCGCTCCAACTCCATTGACAACCCCTGTTGACATGTCAGATCGTGATCACTGTGCTGCTTTCCTCCCGGTGATGTTTGTCGGCTTCCTAGTCGTGGAAGCGCTCGTAACGAGCTAAAACTCTGTTTTCTATATTTAAAGCATAATATTTGAAAGTTATGGAACTTTTCTATAATCATGCATCGCGAGCTACCTTGGGAAGCGTCAATTACACATGTTCGAGCCATGGATTAGTTGTCCAAAGTACGAAAACCATTTCGGGACGGAAATAGGGTTTTTCGGCGCTTTTGTCGTCGTAATTGATCATAATAGCATGATTTCGGTATGAAATTCACGTAAACGCTGATATGGCTGGCTTTGAACATTGTCGAGCCTTCTTTGCTGGTTGATCCTCGCTGTCTTGGGTATGCATAGACAGCGGGAGGGTCGTGGTGGGTTCCCATGCCAAAAACGACACTTCCAGAGCCCAACATGGCTTAATTTCGATTTCGAAGCCCTTTTCGGTCTGCATTTTGAGTGCAGAAGTCCCGAAGCCTAAATTGATGTGTTTCGGGATAGCGGGTGGACTGAGTAGGTGTGTGGCTGTGTTTGTCACATTTTGTGAACCGAAATGATGATTTTAGAGAGTTTATGTGTTTACCGTTGGAAATTAGGAGGCAATAGTGGGAACTGACGTTCTAATCGTGTCTTCCGGTTTGTTGGTGGCGTAGAGTCACATTAGTGTCGAGTTGATGTTTTGGAGACTGATTGTGATCTTTGTGGATCTTATTTTTTAGGTTCAGACGATATCTAGGCGTATTAGGTTGACCTTTTAGACTCAGATGTTCAATATATAGGTGGATGCTTCAATCCGAAATCAGTAAAGTGACATTCTACTGAGTTATTCAATCATACTTCTGTCATGTATCCTATTGAGTAGATCGGATTTATCTACTTCTTTCTTATTCATTGTAGTTGCTCTACTTGTCGGCTTCATGTATCGTTATATCATGTTGTTAGATGATAATTGATAGTTAAAGCGGCTTATATAGATCATGACATCATATATGCTTAGTTACTCTATATGTCGGCTTTCTATTGTATTTGTCTTCACATGCTTCATGATTGTCATGTATGGACCTTATCGTATTGGACCTATGGCATGTAGAGTAAGATTGGAAAACATATGATTACTCCTTTCGTGAATTTGATTTTATTGGTCGGTTGCACCCGATTATGTAGATGACATATGATTGACCTTGTGGTCGGCTTTACTCTATATGAGACTTGACCTTCGTGGTCGGAAGATTGCTTCTCATGAGCTTTGCGGCTCTTCCTCCCGGTTCGGTTACTTGAGCATACAGCATGATCCGCTATCGCATGATACGCATTCACGTACACCAGTTTGATTTGGCCACCGACAGTGGGTGTTCTTTTCCGAAAAAGAGGTCGAGAGTGACCCATGAGTCAGATTCATGCAGGCGTGGCTTTTGCCAAAGGTCTATAAACCAACACGACAGCTCTGGATTGGGTTATTTGTTAGATTGATCGTCCGGTTGACGCATGGCATAATTTGCACTACTATTTGATTATAGTAGTGGCATTCCTTGCTTTGACATACATGCTTATTATTCGTTTACTTTTATGCTACGTATCGTCATCCTGCTTTTCCTTTATGTTGACCAATAAGTGCGGCTTGCCCTTGGCGATGCGTTGGTCATACTAAAAAACATATTTATATGTTTCTCACCCCCTTCTTTTTGATAGGTGAGACGAGTGGTGAAGGTCGGGACGCGGTATGAGGTCATGATAGTTAGAAACTCAGTAGCTTCCTTCACTTTTGGACCCATGTTGAGAACCTTGAGATTTTTTTTAACTTCGTAAACCTTTTACTTGCCGCTTTTGAAATCATGATGTAGATATGTTTTAAAATATGAGTTGTAACCTCGAAATCTTGGATGTTAATTGGTTTTGGTATTCTCGTGGTAAATGAATTTTGGTCTTGATTTTTGAGATGTTATAGTAGTTCAGACTTGTTATCACTCTCTACTTGTTGTGGATGGATTAGTAGATGTGGTAATACTTGTGATTGATCTCCCCAACCTGCTGTAGTCGTAGATTTTGCTGTTGGCTGCGTAATTGAATTTTGTAAACTATGCTCCCCCGTTGTGCATGTACAGGAGAGACTTTGCTGTTTGTACAGGAGAGACTCTATCCATATAGTAGGTTTGGCACATCGGTGGGCTCCTAATTCAAAAAAAAAAATTAACGTTTTCCACTAAATTCTATTTTCAACAAGAAAGGCTTTACAAAAAGGGGCCCCGACGCGTGATAGATTAAGATGGTATCAGAGCAGGTTTTCAATCAAAAATCAACCAGTGTAGCTCTAACCATAGGATGCTCGAAAACGTCTAGGCAAGTGAGAGTGCGAGGTTGGTTTTGTCTCAGAATATGTCCCGCACGAGATCGTCTGCTAAGAGCAGAGGTTGTTAGTGCCCTAGTGACAAGGAGCCAGGGGATGCAGATCGCTTCCGATGGCTCGAGGACCAGGTGGTTGCACTAACCGGTTTAGTCTAGTAGGTCACGAAGCAGCATCCGGCAGGTGGTACTAGTCAGAGCCTATTGTCGCGGCAAGATGTGGGAGTGGCTCCGAGTACTCCTGCGGAGGTTACACGTGAGGTGGCTACAATCACCACTACTTATGCTCTAGCGAAGAGCGAGCCTGAACGAGGGCTAGTTTTGGCAAAATTCAAGAAGTTCGATTTGCCAAAGTTTGATGGAGTAACGACCTATGGGCCATGAAGACATGGGGGGTCGATCACATGCAGAATTAGTCCAGGACCTCTACATCGAGGATGCGGAGGTCCCGTTGGCCACCCACATTTTGGAGGGCGAGGCCTACAGATGATGGTCGGGCCTTCTAAACGGCCACTACGCTACATCTCTTCCATCCTGTAAGGAGTTCAGGAAGTGCTCTTTGACCGCTACTTCAAAGAGAGCACCAAATAGAGCTTAGAGTGGGAGCTGTTTGCCAAGGGCTTGAGACCGAATATCCAGCGGCCGGTCTCCTCCCACGGTGTCATGGTATTTGATGACTGTCTGGAATGCGCTCTTATGATCCAGGGCGACAACGAGGAGGCCTGCGCTAAGCGGGAGATGTCGGAGAAGTCGGCATGTCTATGGAGTGTCGAACCGAGTTGGAGCCATTTTGACGCGAAATGGATGCAAAAACAGACTCGGAACATCGAAAACTGTTGGAACTGAAGTTTTGGGAACTTTCGGACGCCCGGAAGAAGTTTTGGGCGCCCGAATTTATTGTGCAATTTTTGATGTAAATTCGGACCGTACCTTTCCGAACGTCCAGAAGTACCGTAGTAGCCCGAAAGTAAGTTGATGAGATCTAACCAAGGGATCGACACGTGTACAGTGACTCATCGAAGTTTCGGGCGCATGGTTTCGGGTGCCCGAAAACTATCAGATGGAGTTACGACAGAACCGGGCTTCCCAGCGGGCGCCCACGAGCTAATTTGGATGATGTTTCGAGGGTTTTGGACGCACGAAAGATCAATTCGGGCTCCCGAAATGTGTCGTTTTGGCAGCAGTAAGTTAATTTCTATTTCCTTGAGCAGGTCTAAAAAGGTTAGTAACAGCAGAATCGTTTTATAAGTATAAACCAACGGAAACAAAAAAGTTTGAAAAGTTTGAAAGTACAGAAAAAATGCACGAATAATCAATTTAGAGCTAACAATAATACGAGCTCTGTACCAGTTATAAAGGCCATTCCAGAAACATATTCAGCATATCATATCCCAAAAGAAACAGAAACAAGTATAGGAACAAAGCTAAACAAAGATTATCAAGCTACCAACAAAATAAATAAAGTCAAAGACGAACCTCTACATGGAGGGAAAGCTTTTCAACTTGTTCGCTGTATTGTGGCAAAGCTTGAACAATTTTCTGTAGGTCCTTCGTTGAAATATCACTACCATCTCTGTTTGAGGAAAAAAATTTGAAGCATATAAGAGAGGTCGCAAAATAATGCACCTAATATTCATAGTTCACCTAAAATAAGCAAGATGTGTTCATCAGTTTTCTTGAAAATATATGTGTATCATTACTCTTAAAGCTCTATATGTCTATGTAAACCTGTAAAAGGAGGATCATATATTTATTTGCATATATACCTTAAATGTCATTCTGGGCGGAAGTGATAGTCAAAACCATTTTCCATTAGATAGCCATAAGATGCATATTATTTATGACTAAAATTAGATTTGGTTTCAGGTTAGCTTGTGACTTATACTTGCATACCTCATTCCGAACTGGTCCAGACAGACATGAAGTCCTCACAGACTGGGTATGAATCCAACATGAGACCAAATTAATATTCAAGTTTGGAAATGAGTTTCAAATGATGTAAACAAGAAAGCATAACAATATTTTGGTTGTACGAATTGCAGAACCAGAAAAGCTAAGCTTCCGAACTGGGCAACTATATCAAGCTCCAAACGAAAATTATAGCTCTCATTTTCATAAGACAATTCTTCCCCAAATTCCAAATTCAATAAACATCCCTTCCACTTCAATTAAGATGCATCTAACACAGTACAGATATACTGATGCTTTGCCCGCCCACAGTGGTTTCCTTTATGTGACTAAACCTACAGCATAATACTAGGACCAAAGGATTAAAGTGTAGTGGCACGATGGCGTGCTGATTGACAGCTGGCACGGTACGGTGCGGGCATGGTTGCGTGCCTACACATGGCACACTTGCATGCCGATGGGCACGCAAGACCTCATAATGGCACGCTTTGTCACAACCTTATTTAGTTTTTTTTCCTGTTCCAATAAGGTATTATAATGTTATATTAAAACTTTAATAATTATGAATTTTGGCTATGTATCGATTTACCTCAACCTATTGGTAACAATAGCTTACTACACTTACCAGTTAATATAGTGGTAGGCTTCTTTATATGTAAAGTAAAATATAACTATAGTTCATGGAGAATAGAAATTAAAATACAATAACAGTGTGATGACAACACTAGATAGAATTAGACATCATTTGTATTAGTTTTATCTTTTTATTTTCAAAATTTTAAAAACTATTAATTCAAAATTGTAGAAACTAGAAAATTATTTTTTGTTCAAATTTTCATAAAAATTTTTGAGACCTAACAAAGAAAATTAGAGAAGTGATTTTAAGTTGAGCCAATCTAGAGGGCTTTTTTTGCATTTAACCCCCTCAGAAAAAAAAATTCCATAAATAGCCCCACAAAATTTATATTTGCAAGATTGGCCCTATCCCCGCCACGCAAGCGCCACGCGAGCGCCACGTGGGCGTGGTGATTTAGGTTAAGTTGAACACGGACCATTCACCGTGTTTAGATACGGTGAATGGTTCACCGTGTCCTTCCTAAATATTACGTAATACCGTGGTAGGAAAATAATGGAACACGGTGAATGGTTCACCGTGTCCAAACACAGTGAATGGTTCAGCGTGTTCAACTTAACCTACGCCGCCATCCACGCTCGCGTGGCGCTCGTGTGGCGCTTACGTGGCGGGGATAGGGCCAATCTTGTAAATATAAATTTTGTAGGGCTATTTGTAATTTTTTTTTTAAGCTAAATGCAAAAAAAGCCCCAATCTAGAGGGATTACAGAGTAATTGCTTCGACTTATCTTTTGATATTCGGAAGTTGAAAGTTAATCAATTTTTATCGTTAATCTTATGCAAAATGTTAGATCTATCCAAGAAAATTAAAAATCGGACCATATATGACTAGATCAAGTGGACCTACTTTCAGATTTTTCTAAACTACAAATAAAAATTTATGAAATATCATTTTCTTCAAGAAAAGAGCTTTACAAGTTAGAAATATTCAAAAGCTATGGAGAAAAAAATTAAGTTATAAATCTTTTGAGTTACCTAATAAGTAGATTCAAGATTTTGTCGGTTTTTTTTTTTTTTGCTTTTTTGCCTTTCCTCCTAAGGAAGAATTGATTAAAAAGAAATATGAGAAGAAAAGGAAGGAGAAAATAAAATGAAAAAATTAAGAAAGAAATATGAGAAGAAGAGGAAAGAGAAAGTAGAAGAGAAGAAATAGGAAAGAGATATAAAAGGAACCAAACGAAAAAAAAAGAAAAAAAAGTCTGCTGAGACACCCGCCCGCTACCACGTGAGTATCGCAGCAAACGGGTGGGCCACAAAAAATCCTTCGTACTGTGGCCCCAACTTAGGATTTTGTAAGTAAATAGTCTGGCATGAGAAGATTGAATTTCCAATCACTATTGAAGCTCCATAAATTACAGTACCATCTCTAAATATAACATCATACTTATTGTCTAACAAGTTAGCAACTTCACAGGATCCAGAATACTGAATATGTAGCACTTCTTGGAGAAAGCATATTTTATTGGGAATAGAGAAAAAGATTGAACATACATTACCTACCTTGACATACTGTGCATTTGTGCTGCTTTGTTCTTCGAGGCAAAGCTGGTCATCTTTTCATGTAACCTTTCACTGGCCTGACATTCAAAAACACTATCAAGCACAGTTTTTGTTATAAATATTATCAAAATCAATAGAAATTCCCAAAGCTCACATCTGCTATATGTGCATGCCGGAGCTCTAGCCAAACAGGATCATGATCTTCCAACAAAGCCTCCTTTTTTTCACTTCCTGATCCTGATTTGCTTGGAGCCTACAAAATAGATATACAATTTACAAGCCTTCGAGATTCATGTGACCCAAAAAGAGAAAATATATATATATATATATAGTTGAGTGTACGTGCAAATGCACGTAACAATTATTTTAATTTATTTCAAATCAATATAAATTTGTACATCATATTTATTCAAAAATTTACAATAAAAATTATATTTTATAAATTCGTATGTTATATTTTATTAGAAAATATCTGCAATATCCTATATTGTTCTTTTTATATATATATATTGTAAATAAGGCCAATTTGCATAAAAAATCCACAAATTTTGAGCCTTTGCAAAACTGGGCCGCCTTTTTCGATTTTGCAGATTCGGTTCGAATTTTTAGCAACTGACCAAATACCCTTGTTACATTTTCTCTCTCCTTTTTTTTTCTCTCGTTCTTTTTTTTCCTCTCTCCGAAGAAGGCGGAGGAGGCAGAGGCGGAAACGGCCCGCCTCGCCTCTGCTCTCACGCCCTCGCCCGCGTACCCCTCGCCCTCCACGCCTCCGACCCCGTTGAGGCTGCGCCGCGACCCTCCTTCTACACTAGGGTACGACGACGTCGAGGCGCGCTCTCCTCCTCCACCGCGCGCCGAAACGCACCGCCGTTGTCTTTGGCGGCGAGCTCGCGTCCGACGACGTCGCGCTGATTGCGATATAGGGCAAGGGAGAGGTCGTGACAAAAAAAGTTATAGAGTGAAAAAATAAGAATAAAAAAAAATAAAAATAAAAAAATATTTTTTTCCTATAGAAAAGACCAAAAATCATATAAGAAGAAAGAAGATGATAAAATTGCACTGTTAAAATAAAGTTACACTATTCTAAAAAAAATTTGCACTGTTTTAAATAAAAATTGCATTCTTTGAGACAGAAATTATACTCTTTGGGATGAGAATTGCACTCTTTAGGCCAAAATTGCACTGTTTAGGTGAACTTTACACCATTTCTTTTTCTCTTCTTCTTCCTTCCCTCCTTCCGCTAATCCTCATTCGCATCCTCCTCCACCCCCATCCTCATCCGCAACCACGGCCTCGCTCGTCGCACGCGAGCTTCTTGAAATTGGAGTGGGAGAAATCGGAGCACTGGGCGAAATCGGAGCGGGAGAGGAACCCGTCGCGCGCGAGCTTCTCAAAGCTTCGCTCGACCTCGCTCCACGCGTCGGCGCGGCTCCGGCTGATAAACCGGAGCCCTCGGTGTGTGTGCATGTGTGGGTGGGTGGGGGGTGTGTGTGCATGTGTGGGTGGGTGGGGGGTGTGCGTGCGTGTGAGTCGGTGCAGGAGTGTGGGTGTGTGGGTGTGGGTTGTCTGGGTGTGGAGGGGAAGGAGGAGGAGGAAGAAAAGAAAAGAAAGAGAAATTGTGTAAATTAGAGGAAGAAAATGAAGAAAAAGAGAAAGTGTAAATTCCATTCAAATAGTGCAATTTTGGTCTAAAGAGTGCAACTTTCATCTCAAAAAGTATAATTTCTATCTCAAAGAGTGCAATTTTTATTTAAAATAGTGCAAAAATTTTTAAGAACAGTATATTTTATTTTACAGTGCAATTTCATCTTCTTCTTCCTCCTTCTATGGGGGGGGGGGGGGGGGGGGGGCCGCCTCCCGCCGCGCCGCGCGCGCCGCCTCCCCCACCGCCGCCGGCCGGCGCCGGGGGCCGCGGCCGAGGAGGCGGGGGCCGGGTTGTGGGTGTGTGCATGTGTGGGAGGGGGTGGGGGGTGGGGCGTGGTGGGGGGTCGGTGCAGGAGTGTGGGTGGGGTGTGGGGTGTGGGGGGGGGTTTGGAGGGGAAGGGGGGGGGAAGAAGGGGGGAAGAGAAAGAAATGGTGTAAATGAGGAAGAAGAAGAAGAAAAAGAGAAATAATGTAAATTCCATCCAAATAGTACAACTTAGGCCTAAAGAGTGCAACTCTTATCTCAAAGAGTGTAATTTCTGTCTCAAAGAGTGTAATTTTTATTTAAAACAGTGCAAAAAAATTTCAGAACAGTGTAACTTTATTTTAACAGTGCAATCTCATCATCTTCTTCCTTCTTCTATGATTTTTGGTCTTTTCTGTAGGAAAAATATTTTTTATTTTTATTTTTTATTTTTTTCTCTATAGTTTTTTTTTTGTCACCACTTCTCCCTTATCCTCTATCGCAACCACCGCGATGTCGTCGGAGGCGAGCGAGCTTGCCGCCTCCGACGACGTCGCGACGTTCTGGCGCGCGGTGGAGAAGGAGAGCCTGCGCCTCGACGTCGTCGTGCCCTAGTGGAGAAGGAGGGTCGCGGCGCAGCCTCAGCGGGGTCGGAGGCGAGGAGGGCGAGGGGTGCGCAGACGAGGGCGCGAGAGCAGAGGCGAGGCCGAGGCGGGCCGTTTCCGCCTCTGCCTCCGTCGCCTTCTTCAGAGAGAGGAAACAAAAAGAACGAGAGAAAAAAAAAAGAGAGAAAAAGTAATAAGGGTATTTTGGTCAGTTTGCTGAAAATCCGGACCGAATCTGTAAAATCGAAAAAGGCGGCCCAGTTTTGCAAAAGCTCAAAATTTGTGGATCTTTTATGCAAAGTGGCCAATATTTTTATATATTTAAATTGATTTTTTTTATTAAATACCGAGATTAAATACTAATTTGTTAACTAATTATGTTACTTTATGTAAAATACTTGTGAGAATTCTGATTTATATATTGTTTCCTTTGATCTGCGAATTTGAATATGATTTATATATTGTTTCCTTTGATCTGCGAATTTGAATTCTGTGTCTCTCACCCCTGTTACTGTGCATCTGAGCTGTATGAGTATAGGTATACTTATATTAGTGTGTATAGGTGCATATATATATAGTATATAAGTGTGTATTATATGTATTTATGATTTTTGGATTTGGTTGCGGAGAGTGGGGAGGTGTACGGGCTTGGGCGCAATCCGGAGGGGGGGTGGTCCTGACGGGGTAGATTCGATGTCTCGGCAGTGCTGAGCGCAATGGCGCCATCCGTGTCGACATCGGACGGACGGATTGAAAGTTATCGCATGTTCTTCGCTGCTGGGGTCGAATTGTACATTTATTGTTTCGCGATCTGGACCCCGTTTTTTTCGCACCGTTTCGCGGGAATGTGGTGTGGGTGTCTGGGCTTTTGTACCTGCTGTGGGGGACCCAGGGGGTGGGGTTTCTGGGCTTTTGTATTGGGTTTGGGGTTGTGTGTGGGGTGGGGGACCCAGGGGTGATTTGGGGGTTTGGGGGGCTTTTGGGGCAATTGGGGGGGGGGGGTGGGGGGGGGGGGGGTGGGTGGGGGTGTGGGTGAGTAGGGTTGTGTCCGCCGCCGACCACCTCTGGCCGGCGCTGCCCCCGGCCATCTCCTTCTCTCTTTTTCTTCTTCTTCTCCTTCTTCTTCTTTTCCTTCTCCTTCTCTGTGGTGTGCACCCAGGGGGAACCCACGCCTGAGCTCCCCCTGAGGTGGCACGACCGCCGCCGCCGCCGCCAAGCTGCTGCGGCAGCAGCTGGCCGAGCTTTGTGAGCCCAAGCCGCCGCCGCCTCCCGCAGCCTTGGAAGGTGAGCATCGCCACCCTCGTGACCTCCGGCGCCGCCCCCTGCCTCCCCGGCCGCCGCCGTGCCTCCGGAGCGCCGCAAGCCTCGGTTGGACTGCTAGGGCAGCCGCGGCCGAGCCTGCTCCGCCGCCGCCACCCGCCGTCTTTTTTGTCGCGGTCACCGGCAGGACGACGTCCGGCGACCCCCCTCTTGCCGGTGCTCGCGTCGCCGCCGGCCGCCGTCGCCGCCCGTTGCCGCGCCGTCGTGCCCTAGCCAACCCGAGGGCTACCGGTTTCCCCGCGCTGCCGCCGCCGCTTCCCGCCGCCGGCTGAGGTGAGCCCCCTCTTCCTTGCCACCTCCTCTGCCGATCCTGGCCGCCGCTGGCCTTGCATGCCGGTCGGCAGCCGGCCGGAGCTGGTTGCTCCGGCCGGGGTTTTGTTTTGATGGATTTTGGCCGCGCAAGGTTATTTGAGCTCCCTGTAGCTTCCCGAAGTCCGGGAAGGTGAGCACGATGATCGCGGCGACGCGCTGATCATCATGCTCACCTTAGATGTGGTTTTGGTTGAGCCGTTTCGTCGTTCGGCCTTTGTCGAGCTATGTTATTGTATTTTTCACTGTTTTTATGCAATTGCTGAGCTTGCGACTTGTCCTGTCGCAGTGGGGCTGTGAGCACGGTCTCCGTGACATCGTTACCTATCCGCTGGTGCTTGCGGAAGGTCGTGCGGATGTACGGATTGCTCGAACGGCTTTGTTTTGTGCTTGTATGTATGTATTTGTGGCTTGTTTTGGGATTTCTGTGTTTGTGGCAGCGTTGCGACGCTGTGGGCAGCAAGGGGATGGTCTTTGGGGCCCTATGGACTGGTTGTCCAACCCTCTCGCCCTTCGCGGAGTTTCAAATTCGTTTCCGACGCGTTTTTCGATGAAATAATCGGCGAAACGCGCGTTTCTAGTTGTGCGACTCGCTCGCTGATTTCGCAAGTGACTTGGCTTCGTCGTTTAGCCTTGTTGGCTGTTCCTCATCGCTGTCCCGAAGTTCCGAGGACAGCGGATGAGTGACGAGGGGTTCCGGTGTCAAATCGGCACTTTTCGGGAACCCGGGAAGCCGTGTCGGGTGCGTTTGTGTTCGTGGCACCCCGAGCTTGTGCTCGCTGTCCCGCCACCTTGTCGTGTGTGTTTGGGGGACAGCGGAGGACTTGATTGGCTGTAGGTACCCCTCTGGGGCTTTGTGTGGTTTCGGGATCGTCCCGGTGGGTTTTCCGGGCGATCCGTCGATTCGGGATTGTGTGAGCTTGGTGTTTAGCGTCGACTTGGTGGACCTTGACCGTGTGAGTCTTTCGTAAGTCCTGTCGCGTTTCCCGAGAGCCGTCGGAGTTAGGCTTGACCGTTTCTACAGGTGGGTACTTCGATCCGGAGTCGGTTCAGTGGACTACGGTGATATCTTTCTATCTCTTCTCTTGCATTTCAGTTATTAGTTCACTTGACTCCCGTTGACTCTACTTATGCGTGCTTGGATAGTAGAGTAGTTGTGGTTTGCATGATTATTGAGACGACCCAGTTGGTCGGCAGTGATCGCCTGTTGTTCCGTGCGATCCTCATGGTAGTTTACCAGTTGCTTCACGGCTCGTTGCCGTTCTGTGGATTGAGCATTAGCATCGATCGTCACAGCTCTTCTAGCACTTCACGTACACCAGCGGTCTGATCCACCGCCTAGGAGTGTTCTTTTCCGGAAAAGGGTCGTTGAGTTTGTTCCGACCCGTGAGCCTTGACGCAGTGCGTCCAGAAGGTTTATGTGCCGAGTGTTGAGCAGGTGACAGTGCCAGGGATACGTCCCGGTGGCTATGGATTGGGTTTACCTTGTGGTTATCTCCATTGATGCATACACTAGTTGATTACAGTAGCATAGTTGTTCAGTTATATGTTGGCCTCATATTTACTTGTGCTACTGTTTACCTTATTTACCTATCTGTTGACCCTCGTGCCAGTGTGTACACCTCGCCTTCGTCGGCTTGCGGTACCCACTGGGAGGGGAGACATGTTTACATGTTCTCACCCCCCGCCCTCGTTGTTGTTTTCAGGTGAGCAGTGTGGTGGGAGTCGGGACGCAGCGAGGCACGCATAGATAGTGTGCTAGAGGTTCTGACCTGTGAGGCTTCTCCCCCAGATTTTTGGTTATTATCCTATCTCTTGACAGTTGGTTAGTTGTGGATGAGGTTCAGTTACATTTTGGATGTTTGTATTGCATGCTTATCTTCTGTGGTTTTGATTTAGTTCCTATGAGTTGATTGCATGCTTAGACTCTTGGTTGAGTATTCTTCTAGATCTTTCATTTATCGCATACTTTGGTTTTCTACCCCTCGTGGTAGCGTTTTCAAAAGAAAGGTTCTCGTGTGGGGAACAGTTTTCAAAGGGTTTAAATGATTGGATCTAGGGTTTCAAAGAAAGCTTCTGGGTAAGGAGCAGATTTCTAGAATGATTGTTGTTTGTGCATCGCATCATCCTTCGCTTAAGGACTTGCTTAGATTCATACTGGTTTAAGGACGGTTAGCTGTATGAATCATGTTTGTTGTTGTTTTTGTTGGGTGTGATGAATGAGTAGTGATTGTGATCCTGTCGTTGTTGTTGTGTACGCCGTGCAAATACAGGGGAGGCTCTGTCCGTGTGTACAGTGGTCCCTGTATTTGTGGCGGGTCTGTACGTGGCGCGGGCTAGGCTTTCAAAAAAAATTGGCACGTATTTTCGCTTCTAAAACTAGCCCGGGGCGTGACAATACTGTAATTTAATCTTATCCTTAAATTAGATTTTTTTATTAAATACCGAGATTAAATAAGAAGGGAATATTCTTGTAAACACTATTATTTAATCAATCTTATCCTCAAATTGGATTTTTTTAATATCCTTAAATTGGATTTTTTTTATTAAATACCGAGATTAAATACCAAGGGAATATTCTTTTCTTTTTTTTTGATTCTGTCTGTCATTGTAAGATTTCCTATAAGGTTATATATATATATATATATATATATAGAATTAGGCTGGAATGCTTCTAATAGCACCAAGTCATTGATGCTATTAAGTTTTCGGCCCTAGGATGAAGAGATGTGGGATTAGGATGATAGTGGTCCCCTACGATTGAGTGGATAGTTGGTTGAATAGTATGATATAACGGATGAAAATGGTCAAAGGGATAAATCTAACGGCAGAAAACTTGATAGCACCAAGTGCTTGGTGCTATTAGAATCATCCCAGCGGACTCATATATATATATATATAACTAGGCTACTATACTATTAATAGCACTAACTCATTGGTGCTATTAGGTTTTTGGCCCTTGGATGAAGGGTTGTGCGGTTAGGATGATAATGGTCGCCTAGGGTTGAGTGGGTGGTTGGTTGACTAGTATGATCTAATGGGTGGAAATGGTCAAAGGAGTAGATCTAACGACGAAAAACTTGGTAGCACCAAGCGCTTGGTGTTATTGATATGTATTCATATATATGTGTGTGTGTGTGTGTGTGTGTGTGTGTGTGTGTGTGTGTGTGTGTGTGTGTGTGTGTGTGTGTATATATAAGCTAGAATACTAACGGGAGCACGGAGGCCTCCGTGCTACCAAGTTGTTTCGATTATGGGACATTCAAATCAACAATCAACTTCGTTAGACATAATCTCCACTATTAGAAGTATCTAGAAATCAATTTTCATAATTTTTCAACATCATTTACCTTTAAAATGAGTAGTTTCAAAATGAACGGCTGAAAATAAAATTCTCATAAAACATAATAATAAAATACTTAAATTCCAAATCAGAGATATTGATCTTGCTCTAAATAGTGAAAAGAATTTTCAATCAAAATTTTACTGGATTTGGATTCTTCTACACCGTTAAACTTACAAATGCATCACATCGGCCATTCAAATTGTTAATTTTGAGACCTTTTGCTCACTAGCCAAATAATGTTAAAAAAATATAAAATTTGGATTTTATATACTTCCAATAGCGTAAATCATGTCTCACGAAGTCGATCGTCGATTTGGATGTCCTATCATCGAAACAACTTGGTAGCACAGAGGCCTCCATGCTACCAATATTATACAAGCTGGAATCTGTGTGTGTGTGTATTCCTGTATAATCATTTATTTACATTTATATTACTGCCAATTTGAAGTTTCAGATATACATATATATATGTACATAGAGTTCATTTAGAATACTATCGATAGTAAATGAATAGTATTTATTATGAACTTTCTAGCCCTTGGATCAATACTATTCCAGTTACCACTACTAAACCCTCAGCATACAAGGGTTAAAAAGTAGATAGTAAACACTATTTTTTTACTATCAGTGTATTCTAACAAAGGATTTAAGTGCCCATAAGTACGAGCGGTATCCATCGCGCCGTATCGTGCCAACAAGATATCGATTTTTTATACCTTTAAACTCGCAAACGGCTCACTTCAGATACTGTAGATCAGTCTAAAGGAGCCGATCATCGATTTGGATGTACCATTATCAAAAACAAAGTAGAAGGACGGAGGCCTCTGTGCTTCTAAAAGTATAGTAGCTTTACTCTACATATATACATGTATATATATATGTATGTATATATATATATGTACATATACATATATATACATATATATATATATATACATATACATATATATATAGAATTAGGCTGGAATGCTTCTAATAGCACCAAGACATTGATGCTATTAGGTTTTCGGCCCTTGGATGAAGGGATGTGCGGTTAGGATGATAGTGGTCCCTAGGATTGAGTGGGTGGTTGGTTGAATAGTATGATCTAACGAATGAAAATAGTCAAAGGGGTAAATCTAACGGTGAAAAACTTGATAGCACCAAGTACTTGGTGTTATTAGAAGCACCCCAGCCGGATTCTCTCTCTCTATATATATTTATATGTATGTATATGTATATATGTAGAGTAAGGCTACTATACTCTTATGAGTACAGAGTCCTTCATACTCATAAGTCGTTTTCAATGATAGATCTTCTGAACCGACGATCCATACCGTTAAATATAATCTAGAGCATTTGAAACTTCTAGAAACCAAATTTCATAATTTTTTAAAACTATAATAAAGTCCATGAAGCGAGCGTAAACTGAACGGTCAAAATCAAATGACCTCCTAAAACTAGAGGATCGAATTCTTCAATTTAAGATCGGCGTTATTGATCTTTATCTAGATATTGAATAGAATTTTCTATCAAAAATTCAACCGATTTCGATTCTTTTACACTGTTAAACTAGCAACTATCCCATTCCGGCCGTTAAAAGTTGTCAACTTTGAGATCTTTTGATCAGGTAAATGATGTCGAAAAATTATGAAATTTGGTTTCTAGAAGTTTTAAATGCTCCAGATAATGTTTAACGGTATGGATCGTTGATTCGGAAGCTCTATCATCGAAAACAACTTATGAGTACGAAGGCGATCATACTTATAAGAGTATAGTAGCCGGACTCTATATATATATGTATGTATGTATGTATGTTTATATGTACATATGTACAGTGGTGGACCTGCATCCATTTTGGAGAGGTCTGTTAACCACACACAAAAAATAATAATAATATGTCCAAAAAATGGGGCTCATCTTGTAGTGACCCCACTTTAATTGACTTATTGACCTTATTTTGCTCCTATAAGGGATGTGGTTCCCAATATTATAACTTGGATCCTAAGTAAAAAAAATAAAATAAAAAAGTACCTATTAAAATGTAAAGAAAAATTTTACACTTTTTCAAAACAACAATTGGTTGAGTGAAAAAAAAACCTAATCTCAAAACAACAATATGGTTTATTTGCTTCTTAAATTAGCATTGATTCTACTGATTGCTACTGCCACTATGGAAAGGACTTTTTCTACTATTAACTTTATAAAGAATAAATTAATCGCATGGGTGATCAATTCATGAAAGATTGTATGGTGAGTTGGTGACTTACATAGAAAAATGATATATGTTTCTTACCAAAGCAATATTTAACAATTGTATTTATTGATTTTGTTTTATATATTTTCTCTTTATTCTGTACTTGACCTCTCTAGAAAAAAATTTCAAATCTGCCACAGTATATATATATACACACACTATTATAGGTACGATCTTCTATAATGTACCGAACTTTGGCTAAATTGACAACGTGCGGATCAAAGTCATGATAGACATGATTAAAATAGGTTTGGAGAAGCTAAGGCTGAGTTTAGATCGAATTGAAATCAATTCGGATCAAACCGGAGTTCAAAAAGAAGTGAAATTTGAGTTTCAGACCTTCCAAACACTCGAAATAGGGTTTTCCGGCGCCTGAAATAGATTCGGAAGGTTCTTAGGGGCGTCGGAATCCCCATTCAGACTCTCTACCTGAGAGCTCGGGTGCGTGAAGGATTAAACATTCGAGCGTCTGAATGTCCCTGTGGGTGCCCGGAACACTTTTCAGACGGTCCCCCGTGGGGGCCCAAATGACTTCCGGATGCTTAACCTGAGAGGACTGATCACGCGGCTCGTTAAATAAACAGGCGCCCGGTCTCCCCTGCGGGCACCCAAAATGTGTTTCAGGCGGACTGCATGGACGAGCCGGTCATTGACCAAATACTGCTACGTAGCCTTCAGATGCCCGAAAGTTCGGGCGGGAGCCCGAAATCTGGCGTAGAGGCTGTCTTCTCCTGTATGGCCACTACTCTCAATGTTTGCGTAGGATATTAGCTCCATTTGCAACTTAAGTACATTGCCAATTCATTTATTCTATATAATGGAAAGTAGTCTTCTGAGTAACGATTGTATTCTTGCTACCTTAAGCTCTATTTAAGATGCCACAATATTTTTTCGTCTCAAGTACAAATTCAATCGATACATAGCAAAATTTTGATCTCAGACATTAACAAATAATTAAAAATTCAATGCTCCACAAATCTACAACTTGGGTCACTTTTGCACCCTTCTATAATCCTATTTCTCACCGTACAAGACTCTTGGTCTACTAGTAAGATCAAATTTGCATATGGCATTTTCACACCTTCGGGTCATAGCTCTAACTACCATCCTGGCCAAACTATCTCGGCCAATACCTAACCTTTCAGTCACGGGCTGCCATCACACTGAGCTAGTTGTGCCTGTCCCCCAAGGGCCCCAAGCTCCACAGTCACTACGTATTCCAGACATGGATCGTCCATGTCAAGGCCCGATAACTATCTCCACGAGACTCAGGCGCTCCCGTCACAAAGTGTCCCGGGCCGCCCACACTTTAGGTGTTGCCAAATACCTCACTTTCCAAACAAGATAATTGTTATAGTTTGACTCAGAGAATATCTAAACCTTATTCACTTAATTCATGGTTTCACTCCGACGAGCAATCGAACTTCTCATCGGCCTCCTGGCACCAAGAAAGAGTTACCAACCCCTCGAGCGGTCCCCGGCCTCCTTCACACTCAGCCTATGCTCGAGTGCTACTGTCAACGTCTCAATTCAATCCTCTTGTTAGTTACTATTATGACATAACTACGCCTTGGAACACTCTGCCACCTCAATGCGCTCCAACATTCTGAACCGCCGTCACCGCAATACGGGCTTAAACTATTCTGACATCCAAAGTATTAAACTCTGCAGCAATTCGCAATTCTCCTCTAAAAATGTCGAAGAACCACAAAATTAAAGAATAGCCTCGTGCCGCATACCTCCTTATATTCTTTCACTATCATCGCAATAGGGCTCCATAATTTATGCTAATCCATCACTTAGCAGGTAATGTTGGAATCGATATCACATAGAGGGGTCCTCACAACCACCATAGACAAACTCCACAATACTAGCTCGTGGAAGATTGCGATACTTTCTTTATCATTGTTATAACGCGACACCTCTTATATTTAACGCCACATCTAATTTATGTTACGCCTCTATAACAAACAATGCCTATGGCTTCAATAGCATTCCTCTAGATTATATTTGTGGAAAACATAGGCTGTTACAATTGCACCTAAGCTCTCGAACCATTTTCACACAAATTTGTCTTCAAGCTATCCTTTAAATATACAAACATGCCCAAATAGCATTTGTACTAGTTTCATTTATATTTCATCCCCTTTGGGCAAAGTTCAGTATTTTACACTACATTCCCTATTATGCCAGAACATGACTATGGTATGCCTTCAAAATTTTAATTTTTTCTCAACTGGCCCATCATGATCATATTTTAATTATTCTCACATATTACATATACTTTCAGATTAACTGCCAAAGTTTCTTTTTTCTTACGTAGGTATGATGACAGTGTTCTACAAATTCTTCTTAAGTAAATCTTTTGATCCTATAATCTTAGCCATGCATATCCTCCAACAGTTTCTTACACATCACAAAAATTGCTTAAATAATGCATTGAATATTTCATTCTCAGCTTGTCAGCACTCTTACACCTAACCTAATCTAGATCTTGGATTTCATATCATATTAGTATCATAATTGGATTAATTACCGATTCAATCCACCCAACTTTACAATCTTTCTTTCCAGAACTATTGATAAAAGACTTAAATAATGATAAAAGACTTAAATTTCAAATCGGAAGTATTGATCTTGCTCTTGATGGTAAGTAGAATTTTCTATTAAAATTTCACCTAATTTGGATTGTTCTACACGTTGAACTCACAAATGTGTGACATCAGCCATTAAAATAGTCATTTTTGAGACCCTTTGGTCACTTGGTAAATAATGTCAGAAAATTATGAAATTTGGTTTCTAAATAGTTCTAATAGCGTAGATCATGCCTAATGGAGCCAATCGTCGAATGAGATGTCCCATCATCGAAAACAACTTATAAGTACGGAGGTCTCCATGCTTTCGAAAGAGCAGGAGATGTACTCTCTATATATATATATACATACATAAATATACACACACACACATATATATATATATATATATATATATATATATATATATATATATATATATATATATATATATATATATATATATATATATATATATATATCTATGTACATATATGTATATGTGTATATGTGTATATGTGTATATTTATGTCTATATATGTATGTGTGTGTGGGTGTGTATATATATATATATATATATATGTATACTTATTTATTTATTTTTATTTATTATATATATTGATATATATGTATATATGCGTCTGTGCCTCTGTGGGTATATATATATATATATATATATATATATATATATATACCCACACACACACATATATATGTGTGTGTATATATATATATATACATATATATACATATATATGTATATATGCGTGAACATATATATGCGTGTATGGGTGTATATATATATATATATATATTATTTATTTATTTATTATTTATTTTATATATATATGGATATATATGTATATATGCGTGTATATATATACACACCCACACACACATATATACATATATATCCATACATATATATATACATATATATATATAATATGTATATTTATTTATTTATTATTTCTTGTATATATATATATCGATATATTTGTATATATGCATCTGTGGGTATATATATACCCACACATAGAATTGGGCTGGATTACTATTAATAGTATTTGGCTTTTTTTGCTATCGAGTTTTTAACCATTGGATGAAAAATTATAGGGTTAGGATGATAGTGGTCCCCCAGGGTTTAATAGTGGTCCCCCTAGGGTTGAGTGGGTGGTTAGTTGAATAGTATGATCTAAAGGATGAAATTGATCAAAGTGTAGATCTAACGGCTAAAAAATCGATAGCAAAAGAGCTCAAATACTATTAATAGTATTCCAGCTCAACTCCCCACACATATATATATATATATATATATATGTGTGTGTGTGTATATATATATATATATATATATACATATATATGTATATATGCGTGTAAGGGTGTGTATATATATATATATATATGTATATTTATTTATTTATTATTTTATTTTATATATATATGGATATATATGTATATATGCGTGTGTATATATATACACACCCACACACACATATATACATCCATATCGATATATGTATATACATATATATATAATATATATATATATTATTTAATTTTTATATATACCCTTCAAAAGTGCAGTTTCCTGCAAAAATAGCTTTGAGTTTGGAAATCATCCAACTAATGGGTAGTTGTTAGTTTTTGCACTACAATTTTTTTAACGAGGGCGTTTTAGTAAGGATACGTAGGTGAAAAATTATGCTTGAAGGACAGTTTTTGAAAATTCAAATATTGCAGGGATATATAGAGGTTAATATTATTTGGGAAGCCGCCAGGCCTTAGTAGATGGCGGACGAGGCGAAGATGGACGCTTTAGTATATAGGAGTTAAAAATATGAAAATGCCTCAACATAGAAGAGAGCTAGGAATACCTCATGTATGTACTTGTTTCCATCCATGTTTAATAAATCATGGCACATGGCATCATACGTCCATTCATGAATGACAGGTGCGATCTTTAAATAAGAGAAAATTCATAAAGCATGAAAAATAAAGAGAATCAGAACGCAATCTTAGCAATCAAATAGCTATTATTGTTTTATAACATGTACGTCATATCTTGCAACAACCCAAACCAGCCCACTAATATTAGCACTTGTTAGGCCTTAGCTGCATGCAGCGGCGGAGCCGAAACTTTTGCGTAGGAGGAGCACAATGGATGGTCAACAAAATTATAAATTTTATTATGAGATATATAATTACTTAAATATTGTAAGAAAAATATTAGTAAATTTTTTAACTAGTTAGTTAAAATATTTTTTCTCAAAATTGTTCGGCAAAGGCTCTAAATAACAATATACAATATTTTTGTTTCTTCACTATTAGAGCATGTATAAAGAAATTTTGGGATGAAGCGGGGGCACATGCCCCTGCTTGACCCCCTATGCATCCGCCCCTGACTACATGACAAATAATCTTAAGCCCATGTTACTAGTACTTATTTGCTGGTTATTATATACTCAAGCAATATCCCTATATTGTATAATAATGTTTGAGACAAACCTGGTCTATTGATCGGTCCAAAATGAGTAATTCACATGTCTCCTTCTGGGGAAAATCAGGTATAGTAGTTTTACACTTGGAAAGACAGTTCCAAACAGCAGCAGCAAGCTTTGTAGGAACTAAGTCTCGTTGTGTAGTAGTTACAGAAGCATCTAGAGTTTTGGCAGCACGATAGCGTACATAAGGGAACTCCTGCAGATTTATCCAGAAATAAAACATCAGTGACACAATTATCCGCCTTTGGTTCTCGACTCTTGACATAATTTTGCCTGTTATCTAAACGAGAAAATCCTTGAATTTCCTCACAAATCAAATTTCTCCATATGAAAAATTCACATGCAGTTCACTAAGATAAGAAAACATTAGTTCCAACTTCTGGAGGCTAGGGATAGAAATCCATATAGAGGACTATTAGAGATTCTCTTGTTGCTATTAGGCCTGACTGCAACGTAAGAGGAGAAGGTTGGGTCACTTGCCCAGGTCAAACATTTCGTGAACTTAAGTCAACAATACCAGGTTCAAGTTCGACTGTTTCAAAAAAAACAGGAAGCACTCTGTGCTGAAAAGAGTTTCATTAACTGGTAGGGTAATAGATTCAGCCAGTTTAGATCCTCCTAAGAGGCTTTTAAGCTTAAAAGGTGATAGTTGCAGAATTGCAAAACCGACTTAGATGATTTGATCTTACAATTATGCCCTCTCAAATCTCATATTTTTACACACATGCAGTAAAAGATAACTACATAAATAAACATACAAAACTTGAAATTATGTATGTCCCGCAAAATTTATGCAGATACCCTGATATTAACTAAAGATGCTGCCCATACCCTAGCAAAATTAACTATTTACATATTGGTACCTATAATAACTTATAGTTTAATATGACCTGTGTCCACTTCAAGATTCCAGTATCTCACAAAATGACCTAGCCCTTAAAAGGAAGTCAACCAGATCTTGCTATTAAAAATTTTTGGAAATTCATGGTTTAAGTGTTTAACATATTTACATATATGACTGTGATGGTCCTTCAATATTATTAAGAAAAAGAAGTAATTCCAAAATGTTAACAATATAACAAATCACCTCGTATTTGAATGGCATTATCTTGCAAAGCTGTGCTTTGCATTAGAAATTTAGAATAAGTAAAAATTATATATTATAATCCCAAAGGAGATCCCCTCCAACACAATAACTACTTTATAACGTGTTAGTTGATTGTTAAGAAGCATAGAAGGAGGTCTAAAAGTCATTAGAAGGAATAAAATTATAAGGAAATGAAAAATCACCTCATAGTGGAGTGCACTATCTTGAAGAATCATAAATTATTAGGACCTATAACGGACTGGAATCAAATTCTTATGTAAAATTTACCAAATGAAGCTATCCATCCAACACAAGTTATCACTGTACTGACACATAAGTTGTTCGGGTAAATTACGAAGTAACACAGGAGATCCTTAACCTTTTACCCAAATGTCAATTGAATCCCTAACATTCAAATTTATGCAGTTAGGCCCTTAAACTTTTACAAGGGTTCCAATTCGGTACCAAAGCTTCTACTTGTTGCAATCAGGTCCATAACCTTCAACCAAAATTCAATGGGTCCTTAATCTTTCTTACTCAGTTAAATGGGATCCTTTTCATCAAAAACCTGTGCTATGTCCAATAGATTTTGCAATGCCGCCTCTCCAAAGCCCTAAACAGGTGGACTAGGTCTAGGAAATAATATCTAATCTCATAGCCTTCTATTTTCTTAGATATGTACACTTTATGCACCGTGAAAGCGTGACGTAAAGAGCACCTCACTAAAAATAAATAATACATCATAATAAACAAATAAATACAAGTACCATAATCTAACATCCCTCTGCAATCTGAGGATCCGGCGGTCGGATACAAAGATTGGCTCGCAAGATTGCAAAACAAGAGGTAGATAATAGTTTGGTGAAGAAATCAACCAACTGTTTGTCAGAGGAGATGTGAAATAGCTGGAGGTCTCCAGACTGAACTTTCTCAGGAAGAAAATGATGGTCCATCTCAATGTGCATAGTCCGAACGTGTAAAACAGGATTTGCAACAAGTCAGATTGTCACAGCAGATTCGCATGGAACGCCAAACAGAAACGCTAAGATCACAAAGTGTTAATCGGATTCAAATAGTCTCAGCAAGAGTAGAAGCAACTGCGCGATATTCAGCTTCAGAACTAGCCCGAGAGATGGTAGGTTGCTTCCTCACAGACCAAGAGACAAGATAAGGCCCAAAGAAACATAAAAACTCAATGTAGAACGACATGTATCAGGACAATCAGCCCAATCTGCATCTGAATAGGCTATAAGAGAAGGGTCACAGAGAAGTGGAAGTCATATGATAACGTCCCAGAAACATAACGAAGTATTTTCTTGGCAGCTTGCAAATGAGGATAACGTGGTTGATGCAGAAATTATGCAACAAGATCAACAACATAAAAAGTAGGTAATCAAGTGAAGTTGAAATACTGAAGAGAACCACCCATTTGACAATTAACAAACGAGTCAATCCACCAAGGTTTCCTTATGAGCTGACAATTAATACTGAAGAGACCCAACCATTTGACAATTAACAAACGAGTCAATCCAGCAAGGTTTCATTATGAGCTGACAAATGTGTTAAGAGGAAAAAAGAGTAGCAACTAACATACTAGAAGAGAGACCATGACGGACCAAGAACTATTTAGCATATTTTTGTCGAGTCAAATATAGACCTGAAGTAGATTGTGTGACCTCAACACCAAGAAAGTAATGAAGTGGACCCAAATCCTTCATAGCAAACTCCTTTTGTAAGGTAGAGATTAAGAAATTTACCAAAGTCGAAGAACTCCATGCGACAATAATATCATTAACATTGAGAAGAAAAAACAAGGACACCCCGGGACGATCTTCTAATAAACATGGTAGGATCAACAATACTACGAAAAAAGCCAAGTTCTAAAAGAATTGAAGTAAAATATTGAAACTGTGCTCGTGGTGCTTGTTTGAGCCTATAGATAGCCTTCTTTAACCGACAAACATGATTTGAAAGGGGTGGATGGACACAAGGATTTAAGTGTCGTGGCAAAGGGTTGTGTCGAAAATTGTTGCCACGGTATGACACAGTGCAAGCCGTGCCGAACTGATGGGTGCCAGTCACAAAAAAGTACCTGCGTGCCAACACACATGGCATTAGATATTTATTTTCTTTGCAATAATATATTTTAATTGCTTATTATATATTTTTATCAAATGTTTTATGCTTTATTAACATAACTACTCACAAATTTCAAACAAAAAAGTGTTTTGAGTCTTGCCATCAGCATGGGGGCCGTATCGTGCCGGTATCTTGTTGGCAAGCTACCACACG
Organism: Puya raimondii; assembly: GCA_016920855.1. NCBI lineage: Eukaryota > Viridiplantae > Streptophyta > Magnoliopsida > Poales > Bromeliaceae > Puya > Puya raimondii. Next base: position 132,188,206 of record JABWPP010000050.1, read on the forward strand.
ATAGACGTAGAAATAGATGTTTTTGTTATCGTTATTATCTACTAATGCCTCCTTTGGACCAAGTGAGTTTAGACTGTCACTTTCGGCCGTCGCACTCACTAAAAACTTATCTCAACTTCTCACCCTTTTGTGGTTTGTTTTTTTTTCAGAGCCTTCTGCCACTGGTGAGACACAGGATCGCAGCAAGGGCATCACGAATAGCTAGATCTATGTGAGTGGGTCTAAAAGTACCCTGTTTGTATGAATGACATTCATGCAATATTTTGGGAATTTATGAGAAGTAAACCTTAAAACGATTAAACTTGTATGCTTGTACATGTTGGTGCATAGTTCCGCTTCATGCACGTAGGAAAAACCCTGCCTATTCGGCGGCTATTGCACGTGCCCGAGCGGTCCAATTGGGGGGGACTTGAGGCCTGACATATAATAGTATCAGAGCCTAGGAAAAGTTTCTAGGTAGTTTTGGTAAACCGTAAGCCTTAGGATGATTGTAAGGACTTAGGAACGTGAGTGATGCGTGAACTTTGGCGAAAGTGATGATTGGGTCTTGTCGTGTTCCCAATTAAAATTGGGGACAAATCGAGGAAAATAATTCTTTCATTCTTTGAATAATCAAGTTGGCAAGCGACAACATGATGTCGGGAGTGAGACAGAATGTTCCTCAAGGACTTTCGCTTAATTCGGTCAAACGTTGTGTATGACGTATTGAGTTCGATCATTGAGTCACCTAGGTACACACGTGTTATCCCTTGAGTAATATTGATGAATTACTTTGTGGGATGGATATCGCGGGGGATTAGATAGCCTTCCGACGTTTACGATCTAAATCTCATTGAACACACAGGGTCCCTTGTTGTGATCGAGATGCGACACCTATAGAAGCAAACGCGGGCCCTGACTTGGTGTCAGGGCTGGTAGTTGAGAAGTTCTGGTAATATCTATCCAAGTGGATGTTGACGCTTCAGCCCCAGCTATGATGGGTAACAAATGCAATGCACAACCCTGGGTGATGGATGCAATAGCATGGCCCATGATGCAAAAACGTAAGTAAGACAGGACTATGGTCAACGAAATCGATGATAACCATGGTTTGGTGGGGGGGGGGGGGCGAGTTGATAGAGGCTTTTCCTCGTGGTTGTTCCCTCCACTTAGTTGAATAGAAGGGAGATTAAATTCCGGGAGCGAAAGCAAGTAAGCTGCAAATCACAAAGATGATAGCCTCGTTCTTCCAATGTGGGAGGACGCTATGTGGCTCGTAGAAATATGCCGGTTCAGGTTAATGACCAGGCATAGAGTGTTTCCATCCTATGTTGATTCTGTTGGCAGATAGTTACAGAGAAGGAGATTGTAAAGTTGGGGTAATTTATTGGTATGGATTTGAGTATGTATTCGATACCCATTGGACTTTAAAAATTCTCGGTTCTCCATGTTTCGATGTGAGTTCTTAATGACTCCCTTGTCGGTGCGACCGCAAGGACCTATTGGAATATGCATAGATCAGGCAAGAAATTTACCACATAATGAGAAAACTTATGTTTGAGACAAGAAGATAATAGGTGCGTACGATAGTACGGTTGAATTAAGAGGTTCCTAACGATATGTGCTCTATACCCTAGAGGGAGTTGGTTCTGATACCATAAAAGCATGGCGAAAAGAACACCCCGCTAGGATATTTCATTAGTAGTTATAAGCAAGTACAACGATAGTCATACGACGGTCATGTGACTCGCTAAAAATAAATAATACATCATAATACATAAAATACAAGTAATATACTCTAACACACCGCATCTAAAATTTGATGACCAAGGTGTTAAAATTAAAATCTAAGCAGGAAAAATATGATTTACAATATTAAAAGAGTTTTTGTATAGGGAACTTATCTATTTTGGCAATCTATTACGCAGGCATCAAATAGTTCCCAAAATTAACAGCAAAAAAAGGTCCATTGTCAAATTTGTAAGAAATTAGTGTTCAAATTTATCTATGCTGCGTTGTTGCTAAGGTGGTAAGTTTCATCCAGCTTTACAAAGATAACGATGACGAGGACCTAATTGTGGTAATTAGAAGACATTAAGAACTGAATTGCTATAATTAGTAGGGACTCGATTGAAACATAGGTAAAAGTTTATGACCTAATTGCAACAACTTATCAATTCGATAATGGGCATACCCTCAAAGAAGCAAAGACAGTGGCAATGCGACCAGCCATCGTGCTTAAGCACTCATTGTACTTACGAGAATTTTCAGCATTCTCTCCAAATAATTCCTCTAAGGCCATCTCATGATCAGTAACAAAAGCCTGCGCATTTGTTGCAAAGAATTTTAATGTACTATCGCAGAATTGCATTCTTGGAATTTAGAAACAGCTGATAGAGAAACAAATAGAAAACTGATACAAGGTTGAAGTTGGTAACATGAACCTGACTGTCTATAGCAAAGTACTCCAAGTTCATCTGCATTGTTTCACAATAATGCACGTTATTAGGAAAAGTAGCCATGATTTTCTCAAAATAAAAAGAAAAAGTAGTCACGAATAGTTGTTGTTTTTATCTCCTTTAAATAACAAACAGATATGAAGTCAAAACACTAGTAGCTATCCTAATCACCTGATACAAAGTAAATTATATAATGAGAAATTAACCTCACTTAGTGCACCTATGCGGGGTAAAACACTAGTATCATTCTTTATGTATGCAACCAGCTCTTTAGGTATTGGAGAACTGAAGAAGACATATGCCCTGAAATAGATGTATAAGATCACGCAAAAATTTATAAGTTAACATAAAGTTTCCAGATTAAGTTTAGCTATTAACTATAACTAAGGGACGTACTTTCTGTACAATGGAACTCTTCCAGACATGTCAGATAGGAACATTATGATGCTGCAGATTACCGAAACTATGCATCAGATATAAGGTAATTCGAAATCTACTAAACTATTTTACATAGTTCATTACTCCAAAAATAGAAATATGTTATAGATGTAAATGTATATTGCACCAAATAGTATCCGTATTGTAATTCAGCGATTTTCCTATTAAAACTTTCTTGAAGAGAACAGAAGGGGAGACAAGTTAAAAATTATGAACTAATACCATGAGAATAACAAAAGAGCATGACAATATCAGTACCATACAACATAAGAAGGTTCAATCCTCATTTATGCCATTGAACAAAATCCAAGAACTAGAACTTCAATGTCAAAACCCATAACTAGAAGAATTAGGCAAAAATGCATATATACCTAGGAAGAGTAATTTTGCATATGGCTCTAACTCTTTAATATTTGATTGACATTAATATCTATCAATCTTGAGTGTCTTCTATCAAAATAATCATCATCTCTTCATTTATGTACATGTAAATTTTTTTTACTATCGTTTCTTTTCTTATTTCCTTATTTTCCCAAATGTTATATCAGAATCTTAGACTCCAATGCTTCTTCTTTTTTTCAATTCCCAGTCAATATATTTCATCCGGATATATTTAAAATTGGTACAATGGTCCTTCAAACAGATAACAGTCAAACTTTTAACAGTCAACTTATGGTTGTAACAGAAGATATGTGTATGTGCACACACGCGCGTGTGTAGACATTTCAAATATACAGGATTGTATATATAAAAGATAGTATGTAGACTTCAACAGGAGAAGAAACGACAAATTCAAAGCATGCACTGATACATTGGTGATGCATCAAAATATATGGTCACTTTAATTGTTCAATCTAATCCACTCCAAAAACATACTACAACAGAGAATTTATAACAGTGAACTAATAGGTTATTAAATTATGGCCAAAACCTTCAAGAGCCATGGTTCATACCTCCCTAGTCCTGGCAGGGTGTGCTTTTATAATAGTTAAGTATTACGTGTTAAATGAGTTAGAAGACACCTTAATAGATGAATATCATATAATTCAAGAAACACAACATATTTCTACAGTAAAACATCAGTGCCAAAACTTTACTTTTCTTTCAATGGCTGGAGAAAGTAGATCGCATCCATTGAAGGCAATGGCTGTCTTCGTTTGTAAAGGTCTTCCACCACTGCAAGAAAAACTTGGAACTTGCATCAGCAGAACTACGAGATTGCATCAGCAGAACTACGAGAGTGCTGCTCACGGAAACCAAAATATTGTTGACCAAAATATGGGTAGTCTATAGAAAAATCAAGATGTCCAAGTGCCATTCGGAGGTTTTCTCATTAAGGACCAGCAACAAAGTCATACTGACCATTTCAAATAAGAAATGCAGTTGAAGTGGCAACACATAGGACACAGCATCGAACTTGCGTATTTATAAAAATAATCTAAGCATATATTCCTAGTAGGAATATAAGCAATCAAAATAGTCAAAGACGAAATGTAAAAGCAGAGCTAGCCTTTGTCGGAAAAGAAAAGCAAGAAAAAGGACATTCTGAGCATGAGGAGTATTCAACTTACGTGAAATTCCCTCATCAGTAATATCTGACATCTTGCAAGAGTAAGACATAACTTTGACAGTAAATTTATCCATGATAAGTACCTGCATGCAGGAAATTGAGAATGATAAAAACATTTCTTTGTTAAATTTACTACTATCAGAATTTCTCAGAATTGCTGCACATTACAATATTAGAAGCTTAAACATATTAATTTGTTGGAGATCTAATTATGACCAGGAGGTTCGCATAAAATGCACCATTCCTCAAGGGAATTCAAACACCACATATGGTAGATATTTCATCAAATATTGAAATTACTCAACATAAAAACTCACTACTAGCCAAAGTTTTAAGTGCCCATCGGCACGGGCCATGCCCACCATGCTGTACCGTGCCGACAAGATATCGGCACGATACGATCCCTATGATAGTGGCACGGGTCAACACCCTTTTTACTTTGATCTTAATAAAGTGCAAAAGATTTGATAAAGAAGCATAATAAGTAATTAGAATATATTGGTGCCAAAGAAAAATAAATATTTCATGTGATAGTGTGTCAGCGCATAGAAATTTTTGTGATAAGCACACATCAACATGACACTGCACGCACCGTGCCGTACCGTACCGTACGATGCCAACAAGTTCTCGACACGACCCTGTGTCATAGCACTTAAACCTTTGCTACCAGCAGTCTAGCAGTTTAAAGATGTTGTGATCTAAGATGTCAAGATACCTGAAGATAACTTAAAAATGGTCTAGTAGCCGGTAAATCTAGGAATGTGAAAATGATACATATAATTGATGTGTATTGTCAAAAACAAAATGCCTTCAGAGTACTAGATGATATTTCCATCATTTGCCATAATTATTTTCTAAGTCGGTAACATATTATTATAGTGATGTCACCAATCTATCGTTCTATTATCATAATAGTTTGATAATAGCCCAGTAGTTGAACAGAACTTAGATGATGAAGCAATTATGTTGGTTTAGGAAACATGTATTCTACCAAAAGAAAATAAAGAAAGAAGAGAGTTGCTTTCTGCAGAAATGAAGGATTCTAGTCTCCTATTTTTCTCTAAATTACGAGGTGCAATTTCGAGATGCACAGTTTTAGGTGAGACTCTTACCACAATTTAAAGGGTTATCTCTCGGATGTGAATGAATAGGTAGGGTTGAGCCATGCCAGTACCCATTAGATTGGGATGGTTGTAAATAAATATAAATAAAAAGAATCTAGCAACAAGGTGCCACATAGAAATTTACCCTCATTATAGTCTGAGGACCAAAAGTGTAAATTTATCCTTTCTTCTATCATGTTGGACTGTATATGAGTCAAAAATAAGAGCCATGATTTGGAAGACGCAAAAGTTAGGCCAAGTCGAAATTTGGCCCTTTGAGTTTTTTCTTTTTCTAATTAACATGTTTTAAACTTTCTTTACATTGTAATTATTTGTCTAATAAGATTGATGAATTATAAAATTTGATCAATGCATTAGCAATTGGGAGTTGAAAGTAAACAAAATTCACAGTGACATGACAAAACAACCAAAATAATTAAATTTACTGGGAGTACCATATATTAATAGAAATTCTTAGTAAGAGTAACTTAAATTGAAGACAATTAAAAGTTGAAGAATTGTTATGGAAAAAAAAAAAAAAAAAGAGTAAACTTTCAATTAGCCTGAAAATGGTTTAGCACTATTGCATTTCACCACTTTGTGATTTGACAAGATGTATATTATTTTTATTTTCACTGTAAGGACTCGCCATGAATACGATAGGAAAGTACATTATTTTATTGCCAATGGATATACAATATAAATCGTAGATAGATAAATATTATATTTACAATCATGACTCAGTTACCATGTTACTTTTTAAATTTTCCTATTATACTATCACACGGTTGGTAAATTATAATATTTTTCTGTCCTATATAAACACAAATTTATGCGGCATAATAAAAATGAATATATACTAACAAAGGCTATTTCAAGGTTACTTAAAGAACCGCTTAAGGGATTAATTTTGAAACGGCTTGTACTTAAGGAATCAGTGTATAATTTTACTGCTGTAATATTTGTAGAAAATCAGTTATCTACTATTGTTGTAGCCAGGGAGCATTAAGGGCGAAAAAAAATGCAAGAATCGTTTCCCATTTAGAAGCCCAAATCAGGTGTAAATAATGCTTTAGTTGTATTTTGGGTTAAGTTAGAAGGTTCTTAATGAGTCAATAGATCATTAAGATAAAGTATTTTATGTTTATATTCATTCAAAAACATTTTTAGTTAACTATACAAGAATCTTTTTGTTTATTCATTTGTATTTATTTTACATTTTTTTAATGTGCAATTATAATGCATAATATAGACTCCGCTGCGAAATGCAAGTCAGTTGCTAGTAATAGAATAAGTGTATGACTAACTAACAATGACATGCTATACTAAATTTACTTTCATATAATAAAAATTAAAGATAGTGGCTTTTCCCTCTTCTCATTACATGGCACTTCAGCCATATGAAGGTGTCGTTTAAGCAGGGCAGTGAAACCACCACATATGCTCATGCAGATGTAATGTTGCATATATGCAATAGCTTTCAAAATTGTGCCCCTTCTATCAAATATTTTTTTAATCTAAATAATATTGAGAGGTGAAAAGTTTCTTTTGCTTTTATGTATTCTCTTTTTCTCAAGATTTAGGATCATCTTTCATGTGCTATTGAAAGAGATATACGAGCAAAGAAATATCAAAAAATGATAGAAAAAAAGTACAGAAAGAAGAGACAGAAGTTTACATGGTTAAGCAACTTGCCTACGTCCACGAGAAGAGCGAAAAAGGTGTCTTTTAAATTGAAAAAAAACTAGAGCACAAGCCCTCACCCTTATTTTTCTCTCAAATTAAATACAAGAGACTAATAGTTATAACCACCATTCCCTTGTTACAAGAAAAATCTCAAATAAAATACCCCAAATTGATTTCTCTAAATACTTCGACAGCGAGAAAACTAAGAGCTTCTATATGCCAAAGATAAGTTAAACAAACCGCTGTACTCTACTTGGCCAAATCCCTATATGACTTATATAAAGGCATTTTCCTTGATTAGTTAGCATATGAACCATGCAAAGAGAGACAAGTCCAAATTGACTATCATAAATTTCTTCCACAAGTCCTACGATATTTATTAGCCTATAATAAAGGCTATGAAATTTTCTTCATGCATCAAATGGTTCATGTATGCATGAATTAAGATGCCACCATCCAAAAGTTTAGTTCAAGCTTATCTCAGCAATTTTTATAGATGCAGTGCATAATAAACTGGCAAAGATATACATGCTTCTTCCACATCTGAAAACTTAATAGATCATATAAATACTATTATTTATGCCCTACACAAAAGAATTGATATATCAAAGACGCTTTGTCCAATCTCCACTCTTCCAAATCTCCTCCTCTCAGTGTCCAATTCCCTTTTTCTTCTCACTGTTTTGCTCTAAAATGATTATATAACATCTAATGGCATGAATCTCTTCATCAAACTAAGATCCGCAAGAGAAAAAAAAAAAAAAAAAAAAAAAAAAAAAAAAAAAAAAAAAAAAAACTAATTTATAGGTTTGAAATAATTAGTTTCTGCACTTTATAATCTTAACTCAATCTAAACATTATGATGTTAGGGACCATCTCACACATTTGAAGAGCTATAAAGGAAGAGAATTGAAGAAAAAGATTTGTATTCTTGAGTATCCTTGGTGTGCTTTAAAGGCATTATTTATAGAATATAAATTTTTTTAGGCAAAATGTCCTAATATTTATTTGGTGCTAGAAAACTAAGAGGAAATGATTGAATGCCATTAATTATAAATTTAAAATTGCTTTAGGCAACAATGTTCTAATGTTAGTTTAGTGTTAGAAAATTGGCACGCTAAAGCGTATTCTCATACTATTGTTCAAGCATGCTGTCGAGTTTAATAGTAGGGACTGAACTGCACAAGTGAAGATGTTTTAGGGATTATTATGCAAATAGCAAGTTTTGAAGAACAAATATGTCCTATTGAAGAATATTAGGAACTAACATGCAAAAAACACTATAAAAAATTTTGCAGCATAATTACACTAAAGAAAGTGCCATCAGGCCATGAATAACGAAAATGAAGAAATTTGTCGTGGCAAGTGCTCAATTGACGGCTTACAGAATGACTCCACTGAAGTAGCTAATTTAGTTCTACAAAGAGTAACAAGATAAAGGTACAGGAATCACGCTTCACTAAACTTAAATATACATAATCAAATTTCATTTCCAAAATCCAAATGTTTAGAAAGGTTTTCATAAACAGAAGTATTTGCAATATCCCTCTCTAACATTGTCCATACGAATAAAATAAAGTAAAAGGAGAAGAAGAGAAAGATCAAAACTGCATAGAATAAAATACAGAAAGACACCAAGCAATACCTTCCATGTTGCTTTTGAGTCCTTGACTTTGGCTGACTGCAGCATTTCATGTAATACCCCTGCAAGATTTATTCAAGGATGATATCAATTTGGGAACTCAATAAGAAACAGATTACGAAGTAATGAAGAGAAAACTATGGCAGCTAAGGACCTTTGAACATATCTTAAAAAAAAAAATATGGAAGTCATAAATGTTTTGAATTATACAAATTGCAAACTAAAGCACCAATTCACCTGAATTATATAATATGTCGCTCTCCCATCTATTATATTTGACAACCTAAACAACTCCGTTCAATCAAATTGCGAGAAAAAACCCATGCCTTTCATTTTATCTCTTATTTACTGGGCAGCTTCCAATTAAGAATGAGAAATGAAATAATACATGTTTCACTCCCTCTCTCTTGTTCTAGGAAAAGGAAAAGCTAGCATAATCCTCTTGTACTTCCTCAATTTGGTGGGCAACCTTATACCTATCATGGTCGAAAAATATGGTGGGAAACTTGTCCTTTCTATATTATTCCCAATAAATAGAGAGACACTAAAGAACTATACAACTGGTATAGGTTCTACACTAGCCAATACTTGAGACTCTTTTAATAATTCTCTTCTCTCTAATAATCTCACATTCAATTACATATTGTTATTTCTTCACTTTGCTACTGTTTTATCAGTTAAATGAGCCTTTTGATCTTATGTTATCCGACAAGGTCGTTCATTTCATGTGTAGAATATAAAAAGGGGCATAAACTAGTATTTCACCGTTTTCTTTTTCACTAGCGTATAGCATGGATGTGATGAAGAGACGAGGTCCCTCACATTAGCTGGTCTTTAATTAATGGAAAGTAGGAATTATATTGGGCTATCCTTGTAGCCTTGCTATGAGAGTCAAAGATGTTGCATCCACTGCTATCTCATCAAAACTCGCACCATAATTCCCCGGTCAATAACCTAAAGTAGCCGGTCAACAAAGAATTAATTGTGAGTGATGGGAAGAAGACTGTTGTGAATCAACAGGTTTGTCTTACAGCTATGTATAGTGTGACGCCCCACTTCCCAAGAGGTCAACCATCCTAGAACTACTCTAGTCCTAACACGCTTAACCCTCTTAACCTTTTGAGCCTAGACGCCATCCAAAATAGCCAAGTTAAGAGGTTTAGCCCTATTATATCTTAAACTATTCCAAATCTTAGAGGTGTCACATATAGGGCCTTGATGAAAGGCCAAAGAAATGTGCATGTACTACACTAGTTCAATTAAATTCTTCCTTTACTTTGTTGTTTTGAGCTCTTTGGCGAAAGGAAGAGTTCTTATCCTGCGGAGAAGAAGATTTAAGCCAATGGTCGTGCCTGTAGAGAAGAAGATTGTGCCAGCGGTCAGTTACAGCAAGCGAGTACTCTTGTCATATCATATGCTCTTGTCACACTACCTATACAAGAGGCGCAGTATGCTCTTAGGGCAGTGAGTAACGCGCCACATTTCCAAGCCCCGCAACTTATCTCAATTTTCTTTTCATTTGTATCTTGTCCCTCACCAAAGTTTCCTAAAATTCCTATTTGTTAGGGGGGGAAAAAAAGAAATGTTAATTGAAATATCCTTTTTCCAGACTAACACTATCAATAGTTCCTTCAAAGGAAAGAGATGGCCGGGCCAGGGTTAAACAGCATTAAGAGCAGTCCATCACGCTCCTCCATTCTGACCAGATTTCTAAACTCCCTAATCACTAACACAGACGATTTTCTAATCCTTAACATTTAACATTTCAGAAAAAGGAAAGCAAATATCTATCTCTATTAGGAATGATTTCTCCAAACATCATTTTATGGCATCAAAGGATCAGAGCGATAGTGCTCTCTGGGGGGTTTTCTCATTAAAATATCAAAGCTTCAAGAAAAAGCAGCTATTCTTGAATTTTATACATTCACAAAATGGGCGTTACAGAAAGAGTCTCTATCGACCAAACCAAGAGTCCTCAACTCGCGCAAACAAGAAATGCCGGAGGAAGAAATGCGGGCGAGGGCGAAAAGAAAAAAAAAATTGTTAGGAAGAAGAGAGAGAGAAAGAGAGAGGACGACTCACTGTCCCGGCTGATCTGGCGGAAGGTTTTGTACTCCTCGCCGCCGTAGGAGGAGAAGTCCGAACCCGACCCCGACATCGCTCCGATCCCAAGCGCACGATTCCCTCTCCCCGTCTGCCCCTGTGGCCTCGTCCTCCTCGCTCTGTCTGGAAGGGGGTTGTGGCGAAGTTTTCTCTCTCTCTCTCTCTCTCGTTTTTTCCCCCACTTTTCTCTCTTCTGGCTTTTCGCTGTCTTTGTTTCTGGCTGCGGTTGTGGCGAGGTCGACAAGCGAGGGCGGACGGACGCGTGTGGGGTCACAGTGGCCGAACCGACCGGTAATTCGCTGTCGCCTTCCAACCGTTTCATGTGCAAAAGTAGAAAGTTGAAATGACGCGAATGCCCATCCATCCACAATATTGTACAGGAGCTTTTAATTATTTTCAAAGGATCCTTCAATAATTCCGGACTTTTTTATAAAATGACCCTAAACAATTTGTTATTTTGCAAAATGACCCTGTGAAAATTTAATTTGTAAAACTAACTCTCCTCTCGCCACGTGGGCGTCAGGTAGGATTTTTGACTTAAAGACGGTGAATCGTTCACCGTCTTCATGAAGGCGGTGAACGATTCACCGCATTTATCAACAACAGAGTGAAGACGGTGAATGGTTCACCGCCTTCATAAGGCGGTGAACCATTCACCGCCTTTAGTGTTAATGCAACAAACACCAAGAAGACGGTGAATGATTCACCGTCTTCATAAGACGGTGAATCATTCACCGTCTTATCAGTGTTCGACCTCCAGGACTTAGCCTTGCCAAGCGTTCCCGCGTTGCCAAGGTTCCCGGAGTGGGGTGACCTAGAGAAAACGGTGAACCGTTCACCGTTTTATGAAGACGGTGAACCGTTCACCGTCTTCACTAAGGCGGTGAACCGTTCACCGCTTTGTAAACACGGTGAACGGTTCACCGCCTTCATTAGGTATATCCGCCACCTTTCCTTCTCTCTCGCGCTTTCGGTCTCTCTCTTTCTCTCTGCCCCTCCCTCCCTCTCTCTCTTCTCCCTGCCGCCGTCGCCGCCGGCCCTCCCTCCCTCTTTCTCTTCTCCCTGCCGCCGTCGCCCCCTGCCAACCTCCCCCCGCCGGTTGCATTCCCCCCCTGCATCCGGGCCCCCTGCCAACCTCCCTCTTCTCTCTGCCCCTCCCTCTCCAGTAGCCCTCGCCGGTCGCCGCCGGCCCTGCCGCCGTCGCCCCAGCTGGTGGCCGTCGCCCCCCGCATCCGCCGCCCCTGCCAACCTCCCTCAGGAACCCACATTGCAGGTAGCTTAATTTTTTTGCAATTTTTAGCTAATTAAGTTAGGTTTATAATATAATTTAATTACTCCATGGCATTCTAGTATTATAGCTAATGTTGGCATTTTTTGTATTGTGGCAATAGGTTAGACTTGTATTTTGGCGATCTTTATTAATTTTTTCTATTATATTCACTAAAAATTTTTAGAGGAGATTTGAAAGTTTTTTTCTGTGTAGTTAAAATGGCTAGTCGTCGGATGTCTTTAAGTGTTCATTGGGATGGACAGTTAGTTACGGATGGAAATGGTCCCCAATATGTCGGCGGTCGAAAGAAATTGATCGCGATTCGTTCAGATACGGCATATGCTAATTTTGAGACGAGAATGTATCGTTTAGCAAATTGTAGTAGAGAAGAATGTCATCTCAAATTTACAATTCGATGCCCTACGGCAGCCAATGATTATATAGCTCACGAAATAGTAGATGATGAATCATTGGAGGGATTACTTGGATTGTTTGAACATTATGGATGTGTGTCGGTATATATCGAGAAAGATTTATATCCGTCGGAGACACAATATCCGTCGGTCGGAGACACAATATCAGTCGCAAGGCTATTACACAAGACTGCTTCATAACGAGATCAATGTGGGTTTTTCGGATAATCCAATTGGTGACCGCGAAGTTGGTAACGAACCACGCGTCGGGATAACACAGTAAGTGAAATCTCTACATGTCGTTGAATATTTTCTTTAATTATTAAATATTTTGATAAATTTAAAGTATAAATACTGCAGACAAAGACAAGTTGGTAACGAACCCTCGACCTCACGTGCGCAACCCTCCACCTCACGTGCGCCACCCTCCACCTCACGTGCGCAACCCTCCACCTCACGTGCGCAACCCTCCACCTCACGTGAGGAACCCACAATATTTCATGCACTACCGATGAACTCCGGTGCAGAACCTAACATATCTAATATACAATTGGAACCTTATGATTGGGGGTAAAGACAAATATTATTTTTTAAAATTAATAATATGAAAATGTATCTAATATAATAAAGATTGCAGGCTATATACGTCTGATGATTGGAATGAAGTTCCTAATATTGTCGATGAAGGAGATGATAATGACAGTAATCAGGAGGATGCACCCATTCATAATGATGATCATTATACCAGTGAGGACGACGATGTAGCTGCTGACGTTGAAGATGATCACGATGGTGGCTTAAATTGCCTTGCGAATGCCATTTATAGTGTGAACGACGACCCGCATGTAAACAATGAATATGTTGACAATCCCGACGAGGAACTTGATTTTATTGACCATCCGAATCAATTTCCTACAGATAACAATTGGATAAATCAGTATGTTGTCAATTCGACTGAGTTCGATCTTAGACAGACCAATACCGGTCTACCTAGCATTGACGGGACTTGGCTTCGTCGAATATTTGCTGATAAGTCATCTTTAGTGGACGCTCTAGATCGATGGCACATTGATCACAATGTTCAGATGAAGGTTTTGAAATCCACCAAAACGACATATACAGTAAAATGCACGGTTGCGGGATGTCCTTGGAGATTGCACGCTTCGGTGCCTAAAGATGCAACTTATTTTTTAGTTAAGACATATGCAGGTAAACACACTTGTGTTATTCCAATGCTAAATGCGGCGCACCGTAATTGTACTTCAAATCTCGTTTGTCAAGTGATTCTCCCGTTAATGAAGGCAAGACTTAATATGACGCCAAAAGAAGTACAGGAAACAGTGCGATCCACTTTGCATGTTGAAATAAACTATTGGAAGGCATGGCTAGGAAGGAGCAAAGCATTACAGATTATTTATGGGAGTTGGGAGCAGTCATACACAGACTTGCCTCGGTATCTTACTATGGTCCAGAGTAGTAATCCTGGTACGCTATGGCGCCTTGAACATAGATGGCCATCAGACGGAATATCTAGGTTTGGTCGTATTTTTTGGTCATTTGGTCCTTCTATACGTGGATTCGCACATTGTCGGCCGGTAGTGAGCATTGATGGCACTCACTTGTATGGCAAATACGAGGGCCACGCATTGATTGATAGCGACGGCTGTAGATGCAAATGATGGCATTTTTCCTTTAGCATTTGCAATTTGCGAAGGAGAAAATGGTGGGAGTTGGCGTTGGTTTTTACAGAACTTGCATCATTATGTTACACGCAATCGACAGATTTGTTTTATATCTGATCGATTTAGTGGCTTAAAGGAAATAGTCGCTGAAATATATCCTACGCGACAGGAGCATGCACACCGGTGGTGTCTTCGACATATGAAAGCAAATATGAATAAGCGTTTTAAGAATGAATCGTTATTGGACAAATTCTATGCCATTGGTAGTGCTCCTACAGCGGTAGGATATTATAAATGTAAAGAAGAGTTACTTGCGTTGGATCAGGATGCTTGGAAGTGGGTGGATGATCTCGAACAATACAAAGAGTATTGGGCGTGGGCATTTGATGGAGCTCGACGTTTCGGGTTGATGACCACTAATATGTCAGAAAGTTTAAATGGGGTCCTTAAGGGAATTCGCGCTTTGCCTATCACGGCATTTGTCGCGGGGACATTTTACAAACTTAATAGTTATTTCGTGGAGCGTCGTGAAGATTTGTGAAAGTATGACGGGCACGTTAGCACCGAGAATACAAAGTCGGATTACAATGAATGAATATGGAGACGGCGCGGGCACACGTTGTCCATCGATATGGGGCTGTTGAGTTTGAGGTCCGTTGTGGACATTGCGAATTCAAGGTTTCCCTTAATGGACCAGATGCAGATTGTGATTGCGGCGAATTCCAGCTAACTGGAATACCTTGCTCGCATCTGTTAGCAGTTTGCAGTAGTTCGCAAAGAAGAATTGATTTTCATAATTTTTGTTCCCGTTGGTATACCATTGAATGTTATCGCGAGACATACGCACCACATTTCCATCCTGTTCCAGATAGGCGACACTGGCCACGACCCCAGGGCCCACCAATTGTACCACCTCCCGTGAGAAGGAAGAAAGGTCGGCCACGATCAACTCGTATTCGCAATATAATGGACGAAACCGCAGGCCGACGAACAAAATGTAGCATTTGTAAACAGGATGGCCATTATAGAAACACTTGTCCACAAAATACAGAGAGAGCACAACAAGGACGTCGACGTACGACTAGTTACCTAACTTAATAATAATTGTAAATATTTTAATATATTTAACGCGCTTTATGCTAATATGTTACTAATTATCAGTGCTTTAAAATTGCAGATGGCAGATCTAGAGGACGCGGGACCGGTTGATACGTCCGTCCTGACGGAGCAGCATCTCCATAGGTCTGGATTTATCAGGACTGAGGTGAGAGGCATAAAATGGAAGTGTCATTTATTATAGTATTAATAAATAGAAATGTTGATCTAACTAATTTTTTTTTACTGTAGGGGTATCGTGCTGTTGAGTTCACAGAGCATGGCCGTAAGTTAAACCAGTGGGAACTTGATCATCCAGCGGTGCTCGATCTTCTACGACAGGCTGGATTCTACTATATTTCACGACTTAGGCGCGTGCAGCTGGATCAGTCTCTATTAGGCGCTATGGTAGAGAGATGGAGACCTGAGACACAGACTTTTCACTTCCGCCACGGAGAGATGACGATTACACTTCAGGATGTGGCGGTTATTTCTGGTCTTCGTGTCGATGGAGAGCCTGTGACCGGGACTGCATTGCACCCGTGGGCAGACATTTGTCAGGGGCTTTTAGGAGTTGTGCCAGATGACATCAGAGGGGGTCAGATCAGACTAGATTGGTTATTCCAGCACTTCCACCATATACATTTGGATGCCCCTGCTGGATTAGTTGCAGCTACAGCACGCGCCTACATTTTATATCAGATTGGATGTAGCTTGTTACCAAACCCCACTGGATATAGAGTTCACCTTAAGTGGCTGCCACTTTTAGAGGATTTTGATGAGTGTGGCGGGTTAGGATGGGGAGCAGCCGCTCTGGCCTATATTTATCGAGCGTTGGGAGCGGCTTCATTGAGAGGAAAGGCCGAATGTTGTTGCTTCGCGACACTATTACAGGTATATTGTAATTGTTAGCGTTGGATTCTACCATAAAACATATTATAATTATTATATGAAGCTTGTCCTCTTTAATTAATTGTAATTTATTTATAGATTTGGGCGTGGGACCATATTCATATCGGCCGACCTACTGGCGTTGGAGCTATTCCCGATATAGCAGATTGCCCTTTGGGTTGCCGGTATGACATATAAATTTGATGCATATTGCATTTCTATATACATTTGCAACTAACATGTGTAGTTTTCAAATTTTAGCTGGGCGAACGCTGGTGGGTTACGATTTGGATCTAATGTTAGGACCACCGATATTGAGTTCTATCGAGATGAGTTAGATCAGCAGAGAGAGTCCCAGGTACGTATTAATGCAATCATCTTTTTCAATATTATAAAAACGTATTAATGCATTTAGCTGACAATTGCCTTGTTTACAGATCATATGGATGCCGTACACGGATACTATTATAGCCGCGCTTCCGGCTTTTTGTGTACAGGGCAGTGAGGTGTGGCGATCGAGGACGACGCTGATTTGCTTTCATATTGCAGAGTTGCACGTACCCGATCGCGTCCTACGACAGTTTGGTCTTCTCCAGCATATACCCATTAACGTGGAGACCATCCGTCGTGTCACTTCTCGAGGGCGGCCAGATGAGGATTGGGCAATCTTTCATGCTGCACACATCGAGAGATGGGGACAGAGATTAGAGCACATTGTTGACCAGCTGCCGATTGCCGGTGATGACCCGATACAGGCGGCCTCCATTTATATGCAGTGGTATTGGCAGATAACGAGAAGATGGATTTCTCGTCCAGTACAGCGTCCACCATTGTCTTACCAGCCTCGTGGGCAGACCGAGAGAGCTTTGGTACAAATCACTTATATATTAATTATTATTTTAATCATATATTAATATAAATCCTAAAAAGTGATTTTTTATCTATAATGCAGGCGGACGCATTACGACAGACTCACCACAGCATCATCAGACAGCTAGTTGATGATCCCCCTGTGATCCATACGATGCTGGAGTCTCTGACGGGCATCTGTGCCCATATTGAGTCGGTACTGGAGCATGCTCCTGCCATTCCTATCGGGGGTCGAGATTTTGGTCATGCCTCGACATCGGGTCATCATATGCGACAGTCACCGTCTCCATCTCATACCGACGTTGGAGTTATGCCCGCCGCCCCTTCACCGTCTCCATCTCATACCGACGTTGGAGTTATGCCCGCCGCCCCTTCGACATTTCATTTGCTGACTATTGACTTCGACTCGCTTCCGCCGGCAGTCCCGCGAGACAACTTTAGATTTATATATTCTCGTCGTCACGGCGCGTCATCATCACAGCACCGCCCAACATCTACACCGGCGACTGTCGAGGGTGATCGACCGGAGCCAGAGGAGACTCAGGCGATACCGGAGCATCCTGAGGGGATTATTATCGCGGATCTCGATCAGATAGCCGGTATCGAGCCACTTGATGACGTAGCTCCTGCTGAGCTCGATGTTGATCGTGGCCGTAGACGTGGACGTGGACGTGCACGCGGACGTGGCCGAGGACGTCGAGGGAGAGGAAGATCGAGAGACTGAGACTGATATTTATATGATTTAGATTGGTTATTCATTGTATAATATTATTACGTCTTTATTTAGTTCACATTTGTATATCTTTCTGTGTTATTTTTTATATTCCTATGTTATTGGTTGTATCTTGTTGTTCTATTTGTCTTGTTGAACAATTTGTTCTCGTGAAATTTCTTGCTTCAAATTGTTGCTAAAATCTACTTAAGTAAATGAGGTTTGGGCTGTTTGCACTAAAGGCGGTGAATCATTCACCGCCTTTAATGTAAAAACAGTGAAGGCGGTGAACCATCCACCGCCTTCAATGTATACAATGAAGGCGGTGAATAATTCACCGCCTTCAGTGTATACAATGAAGGCGGTGGATGGTTCACCGCCTTCACTGTAAATCCCTTCACTGTAAATCCCTCCGCGCCTTCTAAGTCTTGCGGATTAACACTGAAGGCGGTGAATGGTTCACCGCCTTATGAAGGCAGTGAACCATTCACCGCCTTCAGTCTGTTGTATGATAAAGGCGGTGAATCGTTCACCGCCTTCATGAAGACGGTGAACGATTCACCGTCTTTAAGTCAAAAATCCTACCTGGCGCCTGCGTGGCGAGAGGAGGGTTAGTTTTACAAATAAAATTTTCAGAGGGTTATTTTGCAAATTACGAAATTTTATAGGGTCATTTTATAAAAAAGTCCATAATTCCTTCTTCAGATTATTTTCAAAATAATAATAAAAGAATTTATTTTATTTGCCCAAATAATTTTATTAAAAAAATTATTTAGCCTAACTCAACACAAGACTGGAGTAATAAGGGGCCGTTTTGTTTGATGTAATTATAAATATAATATAGTTGGAGATACGTGTAATTGAAAATGTAGCAGTTGCAATTTTATGCATTCTATTTGGTTCGATGTAATAGAAAGCGCTACAATTATAAATAATTTGTTTCGTTGCATGCAGTTGAGAAATATTTTGTAATATTTTATCATTTTATATATATGATGGTGAGATTACCTCCAATGTAAAAAAAGAAAAAATATTTTTTATATAAAAAATATTAAGGAGGCAAGCATACATTTGTTTAAAATTACTCGCTCCAACTGCTGTAATTGGAACTGTGGTTAATTTGGGCATAGTTTCAACTGCTGTAGTTAGGCTTCCTCCTGCAGTTTCTACTGCAGCAGTTGAAGTTAAATACATCAAATCAAACAGCGAATTTGCATTTGCATGCAGTTACAACTACAGTGCAGTTGTAACTACATGCAACCAAACGGCCCCTAACTGGAAGACGCTGAATCGTTCACCGTCTTTAATAATAAAAAATCAGTGACTTGTTTACCGTCTTTCTCTTTAAAAATAATATAATAAGCAATTTATCGATTTTCCTTCTATTTAAAATTTTTCTGTTATAATGGCTCTCAACATTGAATTCTATAGAATGTGAAAACAATAATATGGTAAATAAGTCACTATTTTATAAAAAAAAGGTAAATAATTCATCACTTGTAATGAATACGATAAGCAATTCATCATCTTTCATCTCTCTCTCCACATGGCGCCGAGTTAGACAAAATAGTGTAGTTTGTCAAATAAATTTTTATTAGAGTTATTTGGCTAAATATAATTTTCATAAGGTTATTTTAGGGAAAAAAAATTTAAATTTTAATGAGAAGTGCTAGCTGTATACCTCAATTGTAATCTATTGAATTTTAGTGTAGTAAATTAAACTTTAAACAAAAAGGATGAAAGTACAGACTAAATTGGCGCAAATACTATTTGGACAGCTAAAAGATAGCCTGAGGCCAAATTTGGGCGAAAACAGATCGAAAAGAAAGTTTCCAAAGCAAGTTTTAGAAAAGTGATCAAAACTTCATAGTTCGAATCTCATTGGAGAAGTTTGGACTTTGAGCAACTTTTTGTGCAGAGTGACATTCGAGATTCGAACCTTGAAAGGAAAGTCTGGATCTTGAAAGGAAGAGTCCAAACCTTGGAAGGAAAGTCCGCACCTTGATTTTATACTGCAAAAAATGAACCTTCAGGATCCAGATTTCGAAGGGAAAGTCCGAACTTCTAGCACGAAATTCCGTTGGACGGTCTGTACGTGGCGCGGGCTAGGCTTTCAAAAAAAAAAAATTGGCACGTTTTTCCGCATCTAGAACTAGCCGAACACGAGCTGAATTTTTCAGCTTGTTTAATAAACGAGCCGAACACGAGCTGGGGTCAGCTCGCTCGTGTTCGGCTCGATAACAGCTCGAATATATATCTATATTAATATATATATATATATTATTATATATATTTATATATATATATATATATATATATATTATATTTATATAAATATATATATATATTTAATATTTATATTATTTTTATAATATATATAGTATATATATATGAATATATATATATATATATATATAAATAATTATATATATATGATATATAATTTTTTATTATTTTGATTTTTAGGGTCCAACCTAAATTAAAGCCAAAACTCAATTATAAAAAGTTTTATATGTAAAGTTTTCAATCATTAGATCAAAGTCTAATGGATAAGATCCTATAAAATTTATTATCTATATATATTCTTTCTAATCATTTTAACTTATTGTTTCTGAGCCAGCTCGTGTTCTATATCGTGTTCGGCTCGTTAATAAACGAGCCGAACACGAGCCGAATTTTTTGGCTCGATACTTATAACGAGCCAGCTCGTGTTCGGCTCGTTTATGAACTAAACGAGCCGAACACGAAGTATCGACCCCAGCTCGCTTGTGTGTTCGGCTCGTTGAAACACCCCTAATATATATATATATATATTATATATATATATATATATATATATATATATATATATAGTATATATATATAATATATATAGGCTAGGGCTACTATACTCTTTTGAGTATAGGCCCCTTTGTACTCGTAAGTTTCGGCCGTTGGATGAAGGGATATGTGGTTAGGATGATAGTGGTCCCCGGTTAGGATGATAGTGGTCCCTTAGGGTTGAGTGGGTGGTTGGTTGAATAGTATAATCTAATGGGTAGAAATGGTCAAAGGAGTAGATCTAACGGTTGAAAACTTATGAGTACAAATGAGCCTATACTCATAAGAGTATAGTAGCCGGACTCTATATATATATATATATATATTTATATATAATATATTATATATAGAGTTGAGCTAGAATACATTATTAATAGTAGAAAATTTAGCCCATTTTGCTATCAAGTTTTTAGCCTTAGGATAAGTCCCTTTGATCATTCTAGCCAATTGGACTATTTTAAATACTATAACCCCAGTGGGACCACTCAACCCTTGTTGGGACCACTCAATCCTATAACAAACAACTATTATCTCAACCCCTACGATTTTTTTATCCAAGGGCTAAATGAAATAAAAGTTGGTGGCAAAAAAGGGCTGGTGCTATCGATAGCATTCCAGCCCAACTCTATATATATATATATATATATATTGTAGAGTTACTATGTTTTCGGAAGCATAAAAAAGATGGTGCTTGTAGGGTCGGGTGATAGTGGTCCCCCTTAGGGTTGAGTGGTCCACTCTAAGGTTGAGAGGTTTCTCTATGGTAACAATATTAATTCAAATGTTAAAAATGATCAAAGGGATTGATTCAAGGGCTAAAAAGTTGGAAGCAACAATTTCCTTATGCTTCTGAAAGTATAGTAGCTCTATATATATCTTTCGAGCAAGAGGTTGAAGTTTTCAAAAAAGCACAAAATAGTTTTTCAAGTGGAAGTCATGTATACTTTATTTGTGCCATTTGGCTTGTTTTTCTTTGATCAACCAAGCTAATCGTAAAAGAAAATGACAGAAATTTAGAGGATCAAAACAATGGTAGAAGTGCCAATGAATATGTAAACTAGGGTATCTATGGCAAAGAAACCAATTTGAGATTAAAAAAGTTACGCTTTTGCTATATAGATACTCATTTACCCTAAATTTATTTTTTTATTTTTGTCGAATGAAGCGGAAGTATGGTTCGGTTTTCGTTCGTACCTTTTGCGAAAGCGTTCGCGCTAAGACGCGATGAGCCCAGATCGAAGAGGTTGATTCACGTGTCCTTGGATCGTCAACGAAGGTCTTCTATTGCACTAAACCCGCGGTGGATCGAACTACAAACGAGCACGATCGCTAATCCACCGTTCAAGACCCTCTAGAATAATAGGTTAATGGAGGATGTGGATTCTCTCTCTAACAAGATGGCTCACAAATTACTCACGAATTTATGAGTATTTCTCTCTATTTTTCTTGTGTATCTCTTATGAGAGATAGACCGTGTCACGCCCCGCCGTCCCATCCCCAAATAGGTTGAAGAAGCCCTGCACGGGCGCGTGCGCCAGACCCGCTGAACGGACAGAGTTTTCCCTGTCCGCCCAAGGCGTCACAATCGGTACAATTCAAAACATTCCAAATAGGAATAGAATTCACACACAGATTGTATAAGGAAAGCATCATAAACAAGAATCATCTACGCTATTACAAGCATTCGTCTCATTCAAATCATATTTACATTTTTTCTTTCCAAATACAATCAATCGTTATTACATTTTCTTTTCTATACCCTTAAGCTACGCTATCCGCGGGGTACATCTATCTTGGTCATAATGGTAGGACGCTAACAATCGAGCTACGTCCTTTCTCGCGCCGCTCACGGGAATATAATTATATTAGTTGAAAAATAAGAATATTTGGGGTGAAATATATAAAATAGTTCCCAAGTGGGTAAGAACCACCAAGGGAGAAGCTCAACATACCCACCAGGTCCCAAACGGAAAACAAACACAAGTTATTTAATTTCATTAATTAACCATTATTTAGTGTTTGTCGTTGATGTTTGGTTAGTTTTTTTATGAATTATGTACGCTATTTTTTAATATTTAGTAATTTGAATGGTAATTTTATAAATTGTTTGTCGACATTATTTGGCTAATGATAAAAGGTCTCAAAATTGACAATTTTAATGATGGTCGATGTGATGCGTTTTTGTGAATTTAACGGTGTAAAACAATCTATAAATTTGATATAAAAAAATTTATAGAAAATTCTTTTCACTATTTAGAGTAAGAATCAGTACCTCTGATCTTAAATTCAAGTCTTTTATCATTATTTTTTATGAGAATTTTTTATTTTCAAGCCGTCATTTTTAGACTACTCGTTTGGTAGGTAAATGAATGTTGAAAAAGTTATGAAATTTAGTTTCCAAATTACTTTCAATAGTGTAGATAATCAAGTCCTAACGGAGTCGATCGTCGACGATTGAAGTTGCATCATTGAAAACAACTTGGTAGCACGAAGGCCTCCGTGCTACCAATAGTATACCAACCGGACTCTATATATATATATATATATATATATATATAGTAAGGCTACTGTACTATCAGGAGCACAACAGCTCTTGTGCTCCTAATTTCCTAACCATCCATCAATTTTGATGAGTGGTTAGAGTGAGAGAGAAGAGAAATTTGGAAGAAATTGGGTGTTTCAATTTCTCATCTCTTTGAATTTCTCCCCAATTTCTCTTCTCTTTGAATTTCTCCCCAATTTCTCTTCTCTCTCTCATCCTAACCACCCATCAAAATTGATGGATGGTTATGAAGTTAGGAGCACAAGGGCGGCTGTGCTCCTAATAGCACAGTAGCCCTGCTATAATATATATATATATATATATATATATATATATATATATATATATATATTATATATATATATATATTAACTATATATATAATATATATATATAAGTAGAGCTACTATGCTATCGGAAGCATGAAGGAGTTGGTGCTTCCGAGTTTTTAGCCCTTGGATCAACCTCTTTGATCATTTCTAACCATTAGATTAATATCATTACCTAATGGGGACAACTCAATCCTAAAGGGGACCACTATCATCCTAACCGTACAATTCTTGATACAAGGGCCAAAAAGTCGA
Organism: Puya raimondii; assembly: GCA_016920855.1. Lineage (NCBI taxonomy): Eukaryota > Viridiplantae > Streptophyta > Magnoliopsida > Poales > Bromeliaceae > Puya > Puya raimondii. The sequence continues at coordinate 132,212,065 of JABWPP010000050.1, forward strand.
AAGCACCAACTCCCTTATGCTTCCGATAGCATAGTAGCTCTACACTATATATATATATATATATATATTACGGCTACTATACTATCGTTAGTATTAAGTGTTTGGTGCTATCGAGTTTTTCGTCATTAGATCTACCCTTTGACCATTTCCGCCCGTTAGATCATACTATTCAACTAACCACCCACTCAACCCTAAGGGGGCCCTATCATCCTAACCGCACATTACTTCATATATAGTACGGCTACTATACTATCGATAATATCAAGCGCTTTGTGCTATCGACTTTTCCGCCGTTAGATCTACACCTTCGACCATTTTCACCCGTTAGATCATACTATTCAACTAACCACCCACTCAACCCTAGGGGGCCACTATCATGCTAACTGCATATCCCTTCATCCAAGGGCCGAAAACCTAATAGCAAGCACTTGGTACTATTAATATATATATATATATATATATATAGGCTATTGTGCTATTAATAGCACAATAGCCCTTGTGCTATAAACTTTTTAGCCACCCATCAATGTTGATGGGTGGTGAGGATGAGAGAGAGGAGAGAAATTAGATGTCTCAATTTCTCTTCTCTTTGGATTTCTCTCCAATTTATCTCCTCTCTCTCATCCTAACCACCTATCAAAATTGATGGGTGGTTAAAAACTTTATAGCACAAAGGCTATTGTGCTATTAAGAGCACAATAGTCCTACTATATATATCATATATATATCTATACTAATATTATATATATATATATATATATATATATATATAATATATATATATATATAAAATATTTATATATATATATATATATATATATATATAATATATATATTGTTTAGAGCTACTATACTCTTATGAGTATAGACCCCTTTATACTTATAAGTTTTCGGTCGTTGGATGAAGAGATGTGCGATTAGGATGATAGTGGTCCACTAGGACTGAGTGGGTGGTTGGTTGAACAGTATGATTTAACGGGTGGAAATGGTCAAAGGGGTAGATCTAATGGTCGAAAACTTATGAGTACAAAGGAGTTTATACTCATAAGAGTATAGTAGCCGGACTTTATATATATATAATTATATATAATATATATTTTAATTATATATAATAATATATATTATGTATTCTAATTATATGTATATAGAGTTTAGGTTATTGGGCCCACAAAATCAAACCAGCAAAACTCTACTCTAATTGCTCTCTCTCTCTTTCAGTTGCTCGCAGAGTCGCTTTCCCTAATTTTTTTTAATATTATAATATTGTATTTCATGCATTCATTTTGTATGTTGAACTATTAGATATTTTTTGTATCAAATTTTAGATAATGTTTTATAAATATTAAACTATAGATTGGTCACGCCCCGGGCTAGTTTTAGATGCGGAAAACGTGTCACTTTTTTTTTGTTGAAAATCTAGCCCGTGCGACGTACAGACCCGCCACAAATACAGGTCCCTCTGTCTACACGGACAGAGCCTCCCCTGTATTTGCACGGCGTACCAACGATACACAACAGAATCCCAAACATCATTCATTCATCACAACAACAACACAATCATCATCTCATACAGCTAACCATCCTTAACACATGTATGAATCTAAGCAAGTCCTTAGGTGAAGGACGCTGCAATGCACAATACATCAGATCATTCTAGAAAAGTGCTTTCCACCCAGAAGCTTTATTTTGAAACTCTAATCTCAATCATTTAAAGATCATTTTAAAACTGTTCTCCACGCGAGAACTCTCTTTTAAAAACCAAAAGCCGATCGATCGAAAGCCATTTGAAAACCGTTTCCTACACGGAAATCTTATTTTAAAAATCCACTACCGTGAGGGGTAGAAATCCACATAAATCCACTAGTGACGAGATGATAGAGCATAAACATATCATATTATAAGGATTGTTTGTGTGTAATAAACGAGCAAGCATTCTGTAACTAAACCATGAAAATATGTCTACTAAAGGAGAGTTAGGGTCATGGGAGGTAAACCAAATCTGGCGAATAAATGGTCGGGACCTCTAATGTAGCTAACTATCGCGTCTCACCACGTCCCGACTCCCACCACCACCAACGGTCCTCCTCACCTGAAAAAAACAACGACTGGCGGGGGGCAATCACCGGCGAGGAAGCTGCTCGGTTGTTCTTCCAACACGTTTGGACACATTTTGGACTACTAAGCTCGATTGTATCTGACCGTGACAGTCGTTTTCTAAGCAACTTTTGGCGATCTTTGTGGTCCATGATGGACACAAAGCTACAATGGTGCACGGCTTTCCATCCTCAAACCGATGGGCAAACAGAAGTGGTCAGCCGGACAGTTGTACATCTGCTACGAGGATATAACGCTCGACATCCCAAGACTTGGGACGAGAGCCTTCCATACCTGCAGTTCGCCTTCAATCGAGCTATACACAGCTCCACTGGCAAATCTCCCTTTGAGGTGTGCTTGGGTTACTTACCACCCAGCCCTTTCGACTTGGCATTCACGGTCGAGCAACCGCGGGCCACCAAGGAAGAAAGTGAAATGGCGAAGGCACAACGGTTCTTAGAGGGTATTCAGAAAGTGCATAGCGAAGTGGAACGACAACTGCAAAAATCTCAGCAAAAGTATAAAGAACGACATGACCGACATCGGGTGAAAGGCGACTTCCAAGAGGGTGATCTAGTCTGGCTCCATCTGAGCAAAGAGCGCTTGAAAGGCGAAGGTAAGAAGCTTAAGCCCATCCGCTATGGACCTTTCAAGATTTTGCGCAAGATTGGTGAGAATGCTTGTCAACTAGAGCTGCCCGCATACATGAACATGTATTCGGTCGTCAATATCGAGAATCTAAAGTCGTTCGAGCCGTCAATGCTAGACGATGAGCCCGGAGAAGTATTGCCACCCATGGACGATCTCGTGGTAGAACGTGAAGAGCAACTAGCTGAGGATACTATTCTGGAACGCAAGGTCACAACGACACGCAAGGGTGAACGTGAAGCCTTCCGCATTGGACGGAAAGGTCAAAAGCCAAGTGCTGCTAAGTGGTTCACAAGGAAAGCTGGAGAAACCCAGTCTCCTTACTTGCAGTTTTAGATCCAGCAGGTGCTGGTTCCTCTCAAAATTGGGGAGCCATGATCCGGGACGATAAACAATTTTGGATAAGTTTCGACCATTGAGGATAGGCGGAGGCGGTTACAACTACTTCAGTATTCCGGATATATCTCAACCATTGAGGATAAGGCGGAGGCAGTTACAACTACTTCGGTTAGGATAAGGATCGAGATAGTTTTAGATGGATCAGGTTGTTAAACCAAATTGGATAAGAATAAAGCCAATTTGGATAAGAATTAAGTTGTTATTTTTAAAAGATATTATGTTCTTTATTTTCTTATTTTCTCTTTAATCTGGTTTCAGATATCCATCGGGGAAGCGCTGCGACATTGCTTCCTCCTCCGACGGATCAGGGTGATGCTCGAGGCCAAAGATCGCAAGGCCGATACCTTTTGCAACCATGTGGCCGAGATCAGCGGTAGCGGCAGTGATGGCGGTGGCATCGTCAGCGGAGTAGGAGGCGTCGGCAGAAACATGGCGAGTAGGCTTTATAATGATAATTTTATGTAAGGAATCATTAGGGTTAAATATTTTATCCATGATTAATCATAGTTTTCTAATAGAGATTAACAGCATGCGTATTTTTGCAAATGACAAAACTTTTGAGGAAATAAATCTCATAACTTAAACTTTATAGAGATAAATTTGGAAGAACACCTCTTTATAGAAAGTTGTATGAAATTACCCCAATTTAAATAAGTAATCTAGCTCGGTGAATAACAGTAATTAACTTTGTCCAAAGTTTATATGATTCAATCAATCATTTTTCTTAGTTACAATATATTGCTCTATCTTAATTCTAGACAATATGGGCCGATTAACAATAACCAAATTCATCAAATAAAAAATTAAAACTTGAGGGCTTAATTAAAAAAGAAAGTAAAAGTCGAGGGCTGCATGTGTTTCAAAATATTTTATAGTTGAAGAAGTCCCCATACATTGTTGCCTTTATATAATTCCGACACGCGGCCGTCAATAAACGTGAAACTTTTTGGCTAGCTCTTGCCGATACTAGTGGCATCCGATTCTTTTTTTTTTCTTTTTTTTTTTCCTTCTTTCCAGTGCGTAATTGTCTACTCCCTTTGATGGCCGACAATTCACACACTGAGGTGGCATGCGCACCATGCTTCAATCTGTCTATAATCTTTAATCTTTTCGCTCTTAAAGATGCGGGCACGTTAATTTACGCACACAAAAAAAATTAAAAAAAAAAACAAATCAAAATGTCAAATCCGTTCAAAATGTATTATTCTGTCGTTTCACGCCGTTAATTCACATAACTTGTGCAAAAAAAAATGCCACGCCATTTGCATTTGTTTGCCTAATACGTACTGAAATAAAATTTTCAGAATATTATGTTTATACTTTATTTATTAGTATATTAACCTTTAACACTGAGAACATAAAAACTTTGAATTAAAGGGTAAATTTTAGTTTAACCCCCTAGTATAGTGCATTTTTATTTAGTTTGCCTTCCGTGATGTAGCACATTTTCACTCTAATTTGCCTCTTGTGGTTTAAAAAGATATACTTAATTAATTATCATATAATGTTATTTTTATTTCAACAAACAAATTTTATCATTAAATAGATTTTACTCCTTCATATTTATTTTGACGAAATTCGAACAAATATAGAACAAGAAGGAATGGTTTTGTCTGAGTTCTTTATCAAAAGATGAGTCCCTCTTGAAGCTCGGTTCCTTCGGAAGGACGGATAAAGCAAAAGTTTTTAAAAACTACATAATATGTAGTATCTTGTTTAACAATAAATTTTTATAGTAATTAAAAATAAAATTATTGTATAATTAAATGTAACTTTTGAACCACAAGATCCAAAATAAAAACATGTTATACTAAAAGATAGTTAAGTGCTTTACTTTTTAAAACACAAGTTATATTAAAGAAGATCAAATTAAAATATGATATTAATTAAAATATATATTTTAAAATTTATATAAATTTATCAAGGCATGAATAGTTTGAAGAATAAACTTTTTCAAATCTTTTCTTCAGTTGAGGACACTCCGCACCAACAACATTCCGCCCGCAGCCACGCTGCAGATTCTCATCGGTTCTAGAACTCAGCGGCATCCTGCATGCGCTTTCCACCCGTTTATCTAACATCTGCTATAGAGAGCAAATGAAAGAATGCCACATAGCCCCATATACATGGCACATTTAATTATAAAAAATAAGAGAGTTATGCTCAGCTCTCTACATATATATATATATCGAGGGGCGGAGGGAATGCACAAGACCATCACATACATATATAGCACATTGCATAGAATAGAAGAGAGAGTAGGAGGAGAAAATGTCGGCCGTAGTTCACAAGATTGAGGATAAGTTCTACCTGAACGAAGAGCGTAAGAAAGGGGAGGGGAAGTACAAAGGGGGGCACGATAAGGAGGAGCACAGGATGAAGAAGGAGCACAAGAAGGAAGAAGAGATTTACCTCATTGTTTTTGGTGGTTTTCGAAATTGTGAACCTTTTCGTTTCTTTTCTTTTATATTTTTGTTCGAAGCGAAACCCCTTGGAAAATTATCTTAGGGTATGAGAAGCTCGGGGGACAACTTCGTTTCGAAGTACTGCGAGATTTCGACGGGTATCCGGTGGGTTTGACCTCACCGAAATGGGTGAACTCCCCCTATGTCTCCTATCCTGTTATAGGATTAATTAGATGCATAATTATGTTAATTATGGTATGGTGATAATTGTGATCGCATGAGACATGCAAGTTGTTTATGAAAAATGCATATTTCATATAGTATGGCATTATGAGAATATTATGCATGCTAGGGTATTGGCACTATTAGTGTAATGACGCATTAGGAAATGCTAAGTATACTATGCATGCTAGGGATGAGCATCATTTGAGACACCACTTGAGTGGTGGACTAGTGAACTCTCTTGCATACCAAAGTATGCTTGTATAGAGAAAAGAGGAATTATGGCAAATGCAATATATGTATGTTTGTATAGGAAAAAGAGAGGATTTGATATATGCAGGATAAGTTGTTGCACCTCATTTAGGTGGGCAACTTTGACGGGCATCATTGGCTTTGGCTCGACCTTTTGGTCGTGGATTGATTCCATGTTTAAGACAGAAGGAATGGAATTCTATTTGCATTGATAATTGTAAATGGTTGAACGTGAGTCCATTGGGTTATTTAAACACTTGCATGATAGTTTTATACTCTATGAAGTAGAGGTTGTTGTAGCTTATGCATGGCATGAATATGGACTCGTTGGCATTGTAGAATGCATGGATTATAGCATTAGAGAATGCATGACATATGGCATCGTAGAATGCATGATTTTGGGCATTTGTAGAATGCATTATTTTGGCATTAGTGGAATGCATAGTACATGACATTAGAATAATGCATGGTTTATGAACTTAGTAAACAAAGAGATGAACAGTTACATGTTAGAGACATGGACATATTGGTAGGGACATACCATCGAACATTGAGAACAACATGATGATGTTGACATTTAGCATATTGGCTATTGAATGTAGTAAACATAAAGTGACATGTTTTGACATAACGTGAAATTAAGCTTATGATATTACTATGGTTGATTGTTGCTTGTGGCCACTATGCTTATTCACACATGCTTGTGAGGGTCGCTCCCTACAAGCCGGCACTCCGGAGTTGGCCTCGAGACAGTTGTTTCGCCCGTGTGTTAGAGAGAGCGCCGAAATGGAACCGCCGTGGGTAAGGCTCACCGAAGCGTGAGGTGTTGACTACCACGGAGCCATTAGGCACGGCACAAGATGAACATCCCGCTATTATATTATTTTATGGCTACACAGTTATGGTGTATGCAAGGTGAATATTCATATGGTAAGAGGTTATTTTAACCGGAATGTGACTTTTGACACCCTAATCAATTAATGCAATTAATGCATTACATGTAGTGTATGGACATAGTATAGGGTGGTGACTTTGTGGCATTACATGTAGTGAACATAACCTTCATATTGTTGAGAACAAGTCACATAGTTCATACACATGTAGTAGCAAATTGAATATACATTACATACTTGTAGTTGGAGACAAGTCCTATGTGTAATAGTAAAACTTGACATATAGTGAGTTATTACATTAGAGCTTATGAAACTGATCATGGCATTAATTTGACATGCATGTAAACCATGAAATTAATTGTTGAGCATATGACAATAGAGCATGTTCATGTTCATGTAGATGGTTTAGTCATTGGAGGCATGATAGTTGTAGAACTATCTGTTTAGCATTTAATATTTATGCTTTATGTTTCTGTTGAAACTATCTTGCCTCAGTTGACCTAGCGGTGTAATTCGCCACTCTCGGCGGCTTACCCACTGGGAACTATTGAATAATAGTTCTCATCCCCCTGGGGTTTGTTGTTTTTATTTCAGAGCCTTCCGCAGCAGGAGAGGCTTGGGATCGCGGCGAGGGGTTAGCAGCTAGCTAGAGCCTCTACGGTGTTGTTGTAGGCATACCATGGGTTTTCCTTTCATTGTATGTTGAATGAAAGATGTATAGATTTGTTGATTGATCTACTAGTTGAAAAGATGTATAATGCTATTGTATATCTTGAGATTTTAGTTGTGTGGATTTTATTATTAGATGTAGAACTATGTTCTCGCTCTGATTACCTTGTTTAGGATGTATTCTTTATCCTACTTGATTGTTGTTAGCATAGACGCCTTGTGTACATTGTGTTGTTTGAGGTACACGGCGGGTCTGTGCACGTGCCTGGTAGGCTCCCGCGAGGGTCCGGGGCGTGACAGTGGGCTTTCTCCCCGCGCCGCCGTCGCCGCTTCCTGCCGCCGGCTGAGGTGAGCATTCCCTTCCTCACCTCCCCCGCATCCGACCCTGGCCGCCGCGCGCCGTGCATGTCGGCCGGCAGCCGGCCGGAGCTAGTTGCTCCGGCCAGGGTGCTTTTGGCATGGTTTTGGCCGCATGCTTTGTTTTTTTGCTCTCTGTTGCCTCCCGAAGCTCGGGAAGTTGAGCACGATGATCGCGGTGACGCGCTGATCATCATGCTCACCTTAGTTTTCAGTTTGGGTGTGCCGTTTTGCTGTTCGGCCTTTGTCGAGCAATGTCATCGCATGTTGACACTGTTTTTATGGGTTTTCTGTGCTTGCGACTGGTCCTGTCGCAGTGGGGCTGTGAGCACGGCCTCCGTTACGTCGTTACCTATCCGCTGGTGCTTGCGGAAGGTTGTGCGGACGAACGGAATGCTCGAACGGCCTTAATTATGCTTGTTATGTATGTAAATGTTGTGTTATGGGATTTTGGTGTTTGTGGCAGCGTTGCGACGCTGCGGGCAGCAAGGGCATGACCCTTGAGACCCTGTGGACTGGTTGTCCAACCCCTTCGCCCTTCGCGGAGATCCGTATTTATTTCCGATGCATTTTTCGATGAAATAGTCGGTGAAACGCGTGTTTCTAGTCGTGCATTTCACTTGCTGGTTTCGCGAGTGACTTGGCTTCGTCATTTAGCCTCGTTGGCTGTTCCTCATCGCTGTCCCGAAGTTCCGAGGACAGCGGATGAGTGACGAAGAGTTCTGGTGTCAAATCGGCACTTTTCGGGAACCTAGGAAGCCGTTTCGGGTGCGTTTGTGTTCGTGGCACCCCGAGCTTGTGCTCGCTATCCCGCCACCTTGTTTTGTGTGTTTGGGGACAGCGGAGGACTTGGTTTGGTTGTTGGTACCCCTGTGGAGCTTAGTGTGGTTTCGGAATCGTCCCGGTGGGTTTTTCGGACGATCCGTCGGTTTCGGGATGTGAGCGCTTTGTGTTTAGTGTCGCCTTGGTGGACCTTGACCCTGTGAGTCTTTCGTAGGTCCTGTCGTGGTTCCCGAGAGCCGTCGGTGTTAGGCTCTATCGTTTCGACAGGTGGGTACTTCGATCCGGAGTCGGTTCAGTGGACTACGGTGATACCTTTCTATCCCTTCTCTTGCATTTTAGTTATTAGTTCACTTGACTCCCGTTGACTCTACTTATGTGTGCTTGGATAGTAGAGTAGTTGTGGTTTGCATGATTCTTGAGACGACCTAGTTGGTCGGTAGCGATCGCCTGTTGTTCCGAGCGATCCTCGTTGTGGTTTATCAGTTGCTTCACGGCTCGTTGCCGTTCTGTGGATTGAGCATTCGCATCGATCGTCACAGCTCTTCTAGCACTTCACGTACACTAGCGGTCTGATCCACCGCCTGGGGGTGTTCTTTTCCGGAAAAGGGTCGTGTGTTTGACCGACCCGTGAGCCTTGATGCAGTGCGTCCAGAAGGTTTATGTGCCGAGAGATGAGCAGGTTGTGACAGTGCCAGGGATACGTCCCGGTGGCTATGGATTGGGTTTACTTTGTGGTTATCTCCATTGATGCATATACTAGTTGCTTACAGTAGCATAGTTGTTCAGTTGTATGTCAGCCTCATACTTACTTGTGCTACCGTTTACCTTATCTATCTTTTTGTTGACCCTTGTGCCGGTGTGTACACCTCGCCTTCGTCGGCTTGCGGTACCCACTGGGAGGGGAGACATGTTTACATGTTCTCACCCCCCGCCATGCGAGAGTCGGGACGCAGCGAGGCACGCCTAGTTAGTGGTACTAGAGGTCCCGACCTGTGAGGCTTCTCTCTCCAGATTTGGTTATCACCCTTATCCTTTATCAGTTAGTTATGGATGTGGTTCAGTTACACTGTGGTTGTTTTGTCTAGCATGTTATGGTTTTGGTGCAGTTACATTTTGGATGTTCTGTCTTGCATGCTTAGATCTTGTGGATTTGGTTTAGCATTCATGTGTGGATTGCATGCTTAGATCTTGTGGATTGGGTTTAGCATTCATGTGTGGATTGCATGCTTAGACTTTTGGATGATCTTGCTGTTAGATCTTTTATTGTGGCTTTATATCGCATATCTTGGATTTCTATCCCTCGAGGTAGCGTTTTCAAATAAAGGTTTCCGTGTGGGAAACTGTGAGATTTCGAATTTTGGAAATTTGGAATCTGTGTTCCTCTCCCCTGATACTGTGTTTTTGATCTGTATACGTATATATATACGGGTATTTATATATATATATATGTATATGTGTTAATTATATGTATTTTAGTTGTTTTTGAGTTTTATCGTGGAGAGTGAACGGCTTAACGGCGCGATCCGGAGTCCGAATCTGACGATCCAAAATGGTAGATTCGATGTCTCGGCAGTCCTGAACGCGATGGCGTGAACCGTTTCGACATGCGACGAACGGATTGAGAGATCTTCCATCTTCTTCGCCAAGAGGTCGAATGGTACATTTTTGGTTTCGCGATCTGGACCCTGTTTCTCGCACCATTTTGCGTGAGATTGCTTGTGGAGGGGTGTCTGGGCATTTTGTGCTGGCTGTGAGGGACCCAGGGGTATTTTGTTGAGTTTGAGGGGCTAAAATGCATTTGTGCAATGTGTTTTTGTGTGTGCTTGTGTGTGTGTGAGTGGAGAGAGAGAGAGTGTGCCTTCCCTCCTTCTCCCTCAGCCCCCAGCTGTGAGCCCGAGCTCCCCCTGCTCCCCTGCCTACTCCCCCTTGCGCCGCCGGCCGCCGCCGGCCATCCCCTGGCCGGCGCAACTCCGGCCAAGCCTCTCTCTCCCTTTTCTTCTCTTTCTTCTTCTTCTTCTTCTCCTCCTCCTTCCCTGTGGTGTGCACCCAGGGGGAACCCATGCATGGGCTTCCCCTGAGGTGGCACGACCGCCGGGGACCTGCCGTGCCGCCAGGAGCTGCCGCCGTGCGCCGCCAGCCTGCTGCCAGCTGTGGCAAGGGCAGCAGCTGGCCAAGGCCTGTGGGCCCGTGCCGCCGCCGCCTCCCGACCACTGGGAGGGTGAGCGCCGCCACCCCCGTGACCTCCGGCGCCGCCCCCTGCCTCCCCGGCCGTCGCCGTGCCGCCGGAGCGCCGCTGCAGCCACCGCAAGCTTCGGCTTGGCAGCTAGGGCAGCTGCGGCCGTGCTTGCTCTGCCGCCGCCGCCCTCCGTTGTTTTTGTCGCGGTCACCGGTAGGACGACGTCCGGTGACCCCCTCTTGCCAGTGCTCGCGTCGCCGCCGACCGCCGTCGCCGTCCGTTGCCGCGCCGCCGTGCCCTAGCCAACCCGAGGACTACCGGTTTCCCTGCGCCGCCGCCGCCGCTTCCCGCCGCCGGCTGAGGTGAGCCCCCTCTTCCTTGCCACCTCCTCTGCCGACCCTGGCCGTCGCTGGTTGCTCCGGCCGGGGTCTTATTTTGTTGGTTTTTGGCCGCGTTGAGTTGTTTGAGCTCCCCGATGCCTCCCGAAGTCTAGGAAGGTGAGCACGATGATCGTGGCTATGCGCTGATCATCATGCTCACCTTAGAATCTGGTTTGGCTGAGTTGTTTTGCTGTTCGGCCTATGTCGAGTGATTTTTTCTTTTGGGGGCATTATTTTTATGGGATTTCCCGGCTTGCGACTGGTCCTGTCGCAGTGGGGCTGTGAGCACGGCCTACGTGACGTCGTTACCTATCCGCTGGTGCTTGCGGAAGGTCGTGCGGACGTACGGATTGCTCTAGCGGCCTAGTTTATTGCTTGTATGTTTGTACTTTGTGCTTGTTTGTGGATTGTGGCAGTGTTGCGACGCTGCGGGCAGCAAGGGCTTGACCCTTGAGACCCTGTGGATGGTTGTCCAACCCCTTCGCCCTTCGCGGAGTTTCAGATTCATTTCCGATGCATTTTTCGATGAATTAATCGGCGAAACGCGTGTTTTTAGTCGTGCGACTCACTCGCTGATTTCGTGAGTGACTTGGCTTCGTTGTTTAGCCTTGTTGGCTGTTCCTCATCGCTGTCCCGAAGTTCCGAGGACAGCGGATGAGTGACGGGGGGTTCCGGTGCCAATTCGGCATTTTTCGGGAACCCGGGAAACCTTTACGGGTGCGTTTGTGGTCGTGGCACCCCGAGCTTGTACTCGCTGTCCCGCCACCTTGTTGTGTGTGTTTGGGGACAGCGGAGGACCTGGTTTGGTTGTTGGTACCCCTCTGGGGCTTAGTGTGGTTTCGGGATCGTCCCGGTGGGTTTCCGGGCGATCCGTCGGTTCGGGATGTGAGAGCTTTGTGTTTAGCGTCGACTTGGTGGACCTTGACCCTGTGAGTCTTTCGTAGGTCCTGTCGCGGTTCCCGAGAGCCGTCGGTGTTAGGCTCTAGCTTTCCTGCAGGTGGGTACTTCGATCCGGAGTCGGTTCAGTGGACTACGGTGATACCTTTCTATCATTTCTCTTGCATTACAGTTACTAGTTCACTTGACTCCCGTTGACTCTACTTATGCGTGCTTGGAGAGTAGAGTAGTTGTGGTTTGCATGATTATTGAGACGACCTAGTTGGTCGGTGGTGATCGCCTGTTGTTCCGAGCGATCCTCGTTGTGGTTATCAGTTGCTTCACGGCTTGTTGCCGTTCTGTGGATTGAGCATTCGCATCGATCGTCACAGCTCTTCTAGCACTTCACGTACACCCGCGGTCTGATCCACCGCCTGGGGGTGTTCTTTTCCGAAAAAGGGTCGTTGAGTTTGTGCCGACCCGTGAGCCTTGATGCAGTGCGTCCAGAAGGTTTATGTGCCGAGAGATGAGCAGGTTGTGACAGTGCCAGTGCCAGTGGTCTGCGGTGCGGATCCCTGTGGCCTGGTGATGGATTGGGTTTACTTTGTGGTTATCTCCTTTGATGCATATACTAGTTGCTTACAGTAGCATAGTTGTTCAGTTGTATGTCAACCTCATACTTACTTGTGCTACTGTATACCTTATCTATTTTTTTGTTGACCCTCGTGCCGGTGTGTACACCTCGCCTTCGTCGGCTTGCGGTACCCACTGGGAGGGGAGACATGTTTACATGTTCTCACCCCCCGCCCTCGTTGTTGTTTTCAGGTAAGCAGGGTGGTGAGAGTCGGGACGCAGCGAGGCACGCCTAGTTAGTGTACTAGAGGTCCCGACCTGTGAGGCTATCTTCTCCAGATTTGGTTATTACCCCTATCCTCTTTCAGTTAGTTATGGATATGGTTCAGTTACACTGTGGTTGTTTTATCTAGCATTATTTGTTTTGGCACAGCTTTATGTTGGATGATTGTCTTGCATGCTTAGATCTCGTGGTTTTGGATTTAGTATCCAGGTGAAGATTGCATGTTTAGACTTGTGGATATAGATGCTTTCAGATCTATCATGGTGGCCTTTTATCGCATGATTTTGGATTTCTACCCCTTGTGGTAGCGTTTTCAAATAAAGGTTTCCGTGTGGGAAACAGTTTTCAAATGAATTTCCGATCGATCGACTTTTGAGATTTCAAAAGAGAGTTCTCGTGTGGAGAACAGTTTTCAAATGATTCTTCAATGTTTGAGATTAGAGTTTCAAATAAAGCTTCTGTGTAAGGAGCAGTTTTCTAGAATGAACTGTTGTATGTGCATTGCATCATCCTTCGCCTAAGGACTTGCTTAGATTCATACAGGTTTAAGGACTGTTAGCTGTATGAATCTCTTGTGTTGTTGTGATGAATGAATGGTGGTTGTGATCCTGTTGTATGTTGTGGACGCCGTGCAAATACAGGGGAGGCTCTGTCCGTGTGTACAGTGGACCCTGTATTTGTGGCGGGTCTGTACGTGGCGCGGGCTAGGCTTTCAAAAAAAAAAAATTGGCACGTTTTTCCGCATCTAGAACTAGCCCGGGGCGTGACAGATTAAGATGGTATCAGAGCGTAAAGGGTACAAACACTCATTCATTCATAAACTTGTAACTGAACCACTGGTTAGGCTGACCCATAGGAAGACCTAGGATGTATAGGTGCGCGAGTTCAAGGGGTTTGTTTTCGGCTTGTGTTGTGTGGGAGTTGCCGACCCCTTTCTCTTGCGCTGGTTTCTGTGTTTTGCAGATGGCTTGTGGTCGTGGTAGACCTCCTCGTCCGGGTCATGGTGGTAGGCGTGCGCCTGCAGAGCTGTCTGCTGGTGTTCTGTTTCGGGCTATTGTGGCTGGTTCGAGTGAGGAGCTGGCAGGAGGCGGACAGCCTGTTGTGGATCGTACCTTGTGTGCTTGAGGCCGAGGTGAGGGGTCAGCTGGCGACCCTCTCCGGCATGTTCCGGCTTGTTCCGGTAGTTTTTGCAGCAGCAGGCTATGGCGACTGCCGCTCCAGCCCCTCCTACTCCTTCGCCGAGTACCCCGATGACTGCAGACCCTCCTATGGCACCCACGCCGTTGTGGCCACGACCGCGATGACGACAGTGACTACGTCGGCTGTTTCGCGTGTGGACGCCGACCCCGTGTTTGGGGGTGGTGACCACATCCGTGCGCGATTGGCGGGTTTCCTGAATTTTGATCTGCCTTTGTTCGCAGACTCGTGCTCCTTCTAGAAGTGGTGGTGGAGTACCAGACAGATACCAAGTGGCAGGGTGTTTTTCCCCTTGCGTAACCACTCCTTGGCAGGTGGTGGCCCTTGTGGGCTAGGTGACGTCACTTGGTGGATATGTGTTGTCGTTTGGGCTGTTCTTGCCCTGTCCCCACTTTCCGTGTCGAGCACGAGGGCCCCTGCGAGTGTCTCTACGGAGACGATGCTTTGAGCGGTTTCGACCGCAGTTTGGGTGTTACCCTCTCTGTTTTGTTGGGTAGGGCGGTGAAGCCTACCCCTCTGACGTATTGCTGGTAGAATCGTCAGTGTTGGTCTTTCGACCTTTAGCTAGTTCTTGCGTCGAACTGACGTGTACTAGACTGAGTGGACACTGTTCGGTGTCGGGTTTTTGTTGGTACCTTCATGGTTTGCGGCTATCCTAACGCCCAAATTGGTGTGTTTTGGGATTTCTGGTGGTATTTGTAGGTTTTCGTGTTGCCGCGAGATCTTCCAGGTTCTTGTTGGAGGTCTCTCCGCGTTCGACGTTGGTTAGTCGACGCTGGATTTGTTCTTTCTTCGTTTTGGTTCGTATGGTTGACGACCCTTCGTCGCTTGTAGCCGTCGGTTTGTTGTTGGAAGCCGAAGACTCCTAGTGAGTTGGCTCAGGGCAGACTTTGTTTTGTGGGTCGGTTTGCTTTTCCCGTTAATTCGGTGACTTGTCTGTGTTCTTCGTCCGGCTTTGGAGTTGGTTGACCTGGTACCGTTGTGGTGTTGCCAACTGGTTGTTGGCATTTGATCTTGGAATATTTCGCTTTCTTTTGATAAGTACGTTGGCTGAACGTAGTGTCAAAAGTTAGGACGAAATACCCTATCCCTTTTTGGGACTCTCTGGATTGGGTTGGCGCTTTCTTTTGCAAGACTATCTCTCTCTCTTTATGTCTTCTTGTGGGAAAGCTTTGTGGTGGTCATCCCTGATCTAGTAGTGAGCCTTGAGCTAATCCTGGCATGATTTTTGCGCAGTTGATTTGCCATCACTGCCGTTGGTTTGACTCCGGTTGAGTCAGGTTGCCCTTTTAGCTCAGTTTCGGGATGACGGGAGCCTGGTTGTTGGCTCCGAGGTCTCTGCGCTTGTGTTTGCGTACAGGGTTTTCGCCGCGTCTTTCCTGTAGTCTTGGTTTGGAGCGCTTGTCCGATCACTTGGATCTGATGTTTGGCATCACTGGTGATTTTATCGCTTGTTGCGATTGGCAACCCTGTGCACCAGAGTGATGGACTCGCAAGGTTTTTCGTTGGATTGATTGTGAGTTCGAGCTTTTCGAGATGTCGGTGATGTTTTAGTACCCTCTACCGCAGATCTTTGATCTCTTCGACCGGGTCCAGGGAGCCTCGATTTTCTCGAAGTGTGTTCCGCAGCCAGGTTATCTTTAGCTGAAGATCAAGGCCGAGGACGTTGCATTAATGGCCCTCCGGACTCGTTTTGGGCTTTACGAGGTCACGGTCATGCCGTTCGGTTTGACGAACGTCCCGGCAGCTTTTTGGATTTGGTGAACTGGGCTTTCGGCAGTTCTTGGATCAATTTGTCGTGGTCTCCTTTAACGACATACTGATCTTTTCGAGGAGTTTCCTTCTTGGTTCGCATCGTGACGCGGGCTGGTTTTACGGTGGAACCAAGGAAGGTAGACTCGATAGTGGATTGGCCTGTTCCAACTTCTGTGGCAGAGATTAGGAGCTTCCTCGGCTTGGCGAGTTGTTACCGGCGATTAGTTGGGGGTTTTTCTCAAGATCGCCGCCCCTTTGAGCAAGCTGTCGAGGAAGAGTGCGTTATTTCTGTAGACTCCCGCTTGTCTGATGAGCTTCTAGGAGCCGATGAACTGTTTGACTCGTGCCCCTATCTTAGCATTGTCGCAGCCTGGTGAGGTTTTTGTGGTCTACTGCGATGCATCTTGGATAGGATTGGGGTGCGTGCTCATTCAGCATGAGAAGGTTATCGCTTATGCTTCGCGCCAGTTGATGGGCTATGAGAAGACCTATCTGGCGTTCGATCTCGAGTTAGCAGCAGTGGTGTTCGCTCTCGAGCTTTGGATACACTACCTGTACGGAGCGCATTGTGAGATGTTCACGGATCTTCTCAGTCTGAAGTACCTCTTCAAGGAGCTAAACCTCAGACTGAGACAGTGGCTCGAGCTTTTGAAGGATTACGACGCCTCCATCCAGTACCATCCGGGCAAGGTGAACGTCGTGGCAGACGCCTTTAGCCGGAAGCAGCCTTCGGTGGAGCTGTCTCTCATGATCACCGACCAGAAGCGATTGGTGGTGGAGTTTCGTCGACTAGAGTTGGAGTTTTACCTCATGGAGCTACCGAGTAGTTGTTGACCTTGGAGGTGTAGCCCACCTTGTCGGATTGGATTTTCGGTGGGCAGCTGTTGGACCCGCACTTGCAGAGAGTGCGAGCAGAGGCCGAGCAGGGCAGAGATGGTGACTTCATGTTACATACTGATGGTTTCCTTCGAGGACGGAGGTGTGTGCCCAGTGATCGGGATTTGAGGCGAGAGTTTTTTACTGAGGCACACCGGTCGCCGTACACCGTACATCCTGGAGGGACGAAGATGTACCGCGACTTGAGGCAGAGTTTCTGGTGGCCTGATTTTGACGATGGATGTAGTTCAGCATGTGGCACTGTGACTGGTTTGTCAACAGGTGAAGGCTAAACATCAGCGATCAGCAGAGAAGCTTCAACCGTTGCTTGTACCTGTAGAGAGGTGGGAGCAGATCACCATGGTTTTCGTCACCGGGTTGCCTCGTTCTCAGCGAGGTCATGTTGCGATCTGGGTTTTTGTGGACTGATTGACGAAAGCAGCTCACTTCCTACCGGTACACTCGACTTAGTCTCGGGATCGACTGGCGCAGCTCTACTTGGATGAGATCGTCAGGCTGCTTGGAGTGCCAGTGTCGATCGTTTCTGATCGGGATTCTCGCTTCATTTCCCAGTTTTGAAGGAGCTTGCAGCTGGCACTGGAAACGAGGCTCGACTTCAGCTCAGCTTACCACCCTCAGAGTGATGGGCAGTCGGAGCGTGTAAATCCAGACCCTTGAGGATATGCTCCGGGCATGCGTTTTGGATTTTGGTGAGGGTTGGTTCAGGTATCTTTCTTTGGTGGAGTTTGCCTTCAGCGACAGCTTCCAAGCGAGCGTTGGATTGGCACCGTGCGAGGCGTTGTATGGACGTCGTTGTCGATCACTGGTCGGTTGGGTTGACGTGGGTGAGCGTCGTGTGATCGGCCCGACGACGGTTCAGCTGAGGGAGGATCTCAGCTGCGGTGAGGTGCCTTGAGGTTTTTGGCTCGCAAGGCGAAGCAGTGGAGGAATCGGAGCTTTCTGTTTGTGCGAGTGCTGTGGACGAATCACGAGGAGCGTGAGACTTCTTGGGAGCTGGAGTCTGCTTTGCGTATGAGGTTTTCCGCTGTTGTTCGCGGATGGTGTGTGAGTAAGTTTCGGGGACGAAACTTCTTGTTAGGTGGGAGTGATGTGAGATTTCGAATTTTAAAAATTTGGAATCTGTGTTTCTCTCCCCTGATACGGTGTTTTCGATCTGTATACGTATATATATACGGGTATTTATATATATATGTATATAAGTGGTATTTATATGTATTTAGTTATTTTGAGTTTTATCGCGGAGAGTGAACGGCTTAACGGCGGGATCCGGAGTCCGAATCTGACGATCCAAAATGGTAGATTCGATGTCTCAGCAGTGCTGAACGCGATGGCATGATCCGCGTCGACATGCGACGGACGGATTGGAAGTTCTTCCATCTTCTTCGCCGAGAGGTCGATTGGTACATTTTGCAGTTTCGCGATTTGGACCCTATTCTCGCACCGTTTCGCGTGAGATTGCTTGTGGAGAGGTATCTGGGCATTTTGTCCCTGCTGTGAGGGACTGAGGAGAAATTTGTGAGGTTTGAGGGGTGTAATTGCATTTGTGCAATGTGTATTAGTGAGTTTGTGTGTGTGTGTGAGAGAGAGAGAGCTCTCCTCTCTTCCTCTCTCCCCCTCAGCCCACCCTGAGGTGAGCCCCAGCTCCCCCAGCCTCCCTGCTCCCTCCCCGAGAGACAGAGAAAACCGATCCGGAAAGAAGAAATGGTTTTTTCTCAAAAACGATTCGGATGCGGTTCTCGGCTCGGGTTTTTCAGAAAACCCGTTATCCGGTTTGGTTCATCCATAATGTTGATTTCCGCTTCGCCCATAAGGCCCGTTTGGCCTAAATTTTGAAAAATTAGTTTTTACATAATTGATTTTGGTTTGAAAAATTAATTTTGGTTAATGTTATAGAGCGTTTCGTTGAGTTTAGATAAAAGCGATTTTTCTGAAATAATTTTGTAAAGCTGGTTGATAAATTTTTTTTAAAATTTGCATTTAATAATATTTGTACTAAATTTTATTTTAAAATAATTTAAAATTTGAATTTAAATCAAAATTTAAAATCTAAAATTTAAAATTTATCCAAAATTTAAAATTTGATATTTTAATTTAAAATCTAAAATTTTTTTCGGTTCGGTCCAAAAGCAGTGCCCTATCGATCTCCCCCTTCTTCCTCCCGCACCGAACAAGAACCTTCAACTGATCTACGGCCCACGACAAACCCTAACCTGCTCTCGGCTTGTTTCTCATCTCCCTTCTCCACTCGATGCAGCGTACGTAATTATTATTTACTCTTCTTTTACTTTTTGTTGTTTGATGATTTAGACGACGATCTAATTAATCAGTTCTCTTTGTTTCCCTTCCTTGTTCTTCGTGAGGTGAATTTCCACATACTTGCGAGAAAAATGTTGTTTTTTTTGCTTAAATTTTGTTGATCTTCTATAAAATGATTCTTTTGTCTCAAGATTTAGAAGATCAGTGTTCTTGAGCTTTCATTTATGTATTCTTGTGACGAGTGTAATTGCTTCGAACTGTAGTTTAATTTTAGAGGAAAAGTTAACTACATTTACACAATTAATCCAGATATATATAACAAACTTTGATTAAAAAAACATTAGTCAAGTCATGATGGATGCAACACTTGAGGATTTCATGTATCATGCAGTGAGGAACGAGTTCAAATCAAAATTTAAAACTAGAAGTAAATTTTTTTTAAAAAAGCAAACTATTGTTCCAATTCCTAATTTGAACTTAAGAAATTAAAACTTGAATTTAAAATTGAATTCATAATTTAAAGGATGGTATTTTCTTTTACATGTGTCTTGCAAACAACCTAAAACACTTTGCTCGTAGCCAGACAAATGCTTCTCACTTGATAATCCCTTTTACTGCTAGCGAAATCTTTGCTCCTAATTGAAACAAACTTAATAGGATCGGGCGGCCAATAAACTGTTACTACTTAATTTAGATGGTTGCAGGGGAACACACTACTACTGCTAATCCTTAGCTAGCCTAAATTAAGACTTAAATTTATATTCAATTTCAAATAATCGTTAGCAAGAAGAAAAAAGCTCTTTTCTCAATCCTCCCTGGAATCAAAGTTGACCTGCACCTCTGTGATGGGATTTTGGGGGATTCGATTTCTGCCGTGTGAATTCCTCAAACCAAACACGACAATGAGAGTCACTCATTCTGATTCATTCTCTTTGCATGCCTCAGATCTTTCAATCCAAACAAAGCCCTAAAAGAGTGACTATCTACTTAAATAAACTCAAGTTATGATATGTCGACCGTCCTAATATGACCATGCAAATCAAGTTGACTCTTAATACATACTAAATTTAGTGCTCACCCACTTGATCTTTCATAATCAAGGCTAACTCTTAATAGATACTAAACTCAGTGCTACACCATTACTCCTATCCCAAAATAAAATCATTGTTTAATCATTTTCTTGTGATTCAGCTGTATCATCTTATAATCATTTAACTTTGGTGTTGAAGTAACTTTTGATTGTTTTTTTTTTGAAGTGCAATATTTAACTTATGCCTTTTCTAACTTTGGGTTTAAAATCTAGTACCATATTGATGAACTTGAGGTTACTATTTTATGTTCCGTAATCTTTTCGGAAAAAACTTCAACTAATTTGTCTTTGACGGTTTGAACATTCTTTGGTAATTTCAAACTTGATAGCGATTACGAACGGAAATCACTATAGAACTTTACACGCATCATGTCACTTGCATCACTTCACATGCATCACATATTCAAATGCATCATTTCACCAGCATCACGTCATATGCATCATTTCACATGTATCACGTCACATGCATCATATATTCACATGCATCATTTCACCAGCATCACTTCATATGTGCATCATGTAAAAAAATAACCCAAGTTCCTCAAGCCAGTAAAAGAGTCTCACCAGATTCTAAAGCTATAGTTAGGAAAGGCACAAGTTACTCAAAATGTTGAACTTTGCAAAAGAAAGAAAAAAGAAAAAAAAAATCAAAAGATATTTCAAAACCAATGATGAAATAGTTGTTGCTTTGCTTTGCATCACCAAAGGTGAAATAGTTGTAGTTTTGCTCCGCATTTGTTTTTTAGTGATACAATCAAGTAATAGGATCAATTTGTTTCAGATGTTGGAGTTAGCATACGATTTGAATCTTAATTTGACAATTTGTATATGAGTTCATGTGCTGGGCCTAAAAACTTAGGCCCGTCGGCCCGGCACGGTATGGCCCGGAACAGACTTGGGCCGGCACGGCACGCAAGGTACGTATGGGCCTTGCCTGCCCCTTGGGCCTTGTTTCGTGCACAATCTCTTTATTCGATCTTATTTAAGGTTCGCGAACTACGGGAGATCGATTGCTGTGGAATTTGTTCAAATCGTTTCGTACTTGGTTTAATTTGATTAGTAGAAAATTACGCAGTTTTCTTTTCTTTTCTATTTTTTTTGGGAGAGTTAGGAGAATTAAAATGCAATATATGCATAGGTTCGTGGACTTTTTTTTTTTTTTCCTGATGAAGATCGGAGCACCATCATTGTGGCGTAGGAAAAACTTAGAATTTTTTTTTTCCGATCATGTTATGATTTTTTTCTGGATCCTGTTTTCAATAATAAGTTATCTTAGTGTAGGGCCCTAGTAATATGGCTTCGCATTACCAAGCTGCTTTATTGGTTGCTTCTCCATCGTATCCAAACTCCATTGCTTGGTCGAATGAAAATTTGGTGGCTATCGCATCAGGCCATATCATTACTATATTGGTATGCAAACAGTGTTAACCTTGCATTACATAGTATTTTACATTTATGTTCTTAAATGTTGTTAAATTTCTTTATTTGTTATTTATCTCGCACGCATGTTGTGCTCTTGCTAGAACCCAGCTTTGCATGTGGGTCCTCGAGGTCTCATTACGCTTCATCCTGATAAGCCATTTCCTATAGGAGTTGTTGACAAAGAAGGTTGCATCCTTTCTTTCAATTTTTACTCTCTTCTTTTTCCTCTTTTTTTTCCCTTTATACATAACTTTGACAAATAATTGGGTTTTGCTAGAAAGTAGGCCTATTGTTTACATCGTCACTTGATATGAAATTTTGCAGATCTTCTTAGTCCATGTTTAATGCCTACAAGTTTGTCCCGTGATGTTCGTCCATGTGCTCGGTCGATTTCGTGGTCTCAACCGGGTTTTGCGTCTAACTCAGGGTAAACACAATTTCTTCAACCTTCATGACTCTTGACACTGCATATGATTGCTGGTTTGTTGAATTTGGTTTTTTTGGTATTTATATATGACTCACTTTAGATGCTTGCTGGCTGTTTGCACCGCTGGAGGTCATGTGAAGTTATACCGCGCTCCTTTTTGTGAATTTACTGCTGAATGGATTGAGGTATCCGTTATATTTGAATTTCTCATTATGAATGTTCTTTAAAAGGAGCTGCATTCCAATATTGCGTTCCATCCTTTTGAATAGACACAAAAATAATCCTATCCATTACTCTCTTGCTTATGATAGGTTGTGGACATCTCCGAGTTGCTTTTTAAGCATTTAGAAAGTACTAAGTTTGGAGAGCTTAATGCTTCGGAATTTCATCATAAGGTTAGTTCCTCAATAATCTTTTTAATTTCTTAAATAAACATGCTACTGCATCTAACCATTTCAGCAAATAGATAGTAGCTTCTGAGAGTTCTTTGTGTTCTGTCTCTTTCTTGCCATGAAAATCTTTTTCATCTTGTACCAAAAGCAAGCCAGCACAGACTGCACGACAGGGAGAGGATGCGCTGAAGAGTTGCAAGAATCTCTTTCCAGTAAGGGCTCTGGACGAAGAAAAAGAAAGACTTTAGGCAAAAGGTCAACTCTCGCCTTTAATTTGGTTTTCATGCATTTTGCCTATATGAATTTGATATATGTGGGAATAATCTTTAAGGTATAGTATATATGTCGTATTGATCTCGGGAGCTGCATACATCTTTCTTGAGGTTTACTAACATTTAGTTGCTTTCGTGAGGATTGGTGACCCTCTTTCTTACTTATATTATTAGAAACCATACCGTAGTCTGATCTAGGCAATCTGCAAGTTATTCTTGATGTCCTAATGCCTAGGCTTATTTGTGAGAATTATCGAATTTTTTGTTTCAGACTGACAAGTTCCTTTTCAAATGCATATTATGTTTTCTTTTGGTCACTTTTATCACTCTTTTGCAATGTTAAATGATTGTATATGGCATTACCTAGATTATATATTAACATTTTCATCTTATAAGGGTTGTACTATAGATTCATACATAACCTTTCCTTTTTTTTTAAAAAAAGTTTATTCTCTTATCAAACATTAATTTTTGTAGAGATGAGGCCGATGAAGACTTTGTAGGAGAACTCTCTTATTGTTCAAAGAAGGCTAAATTAAGGGATAAAGGTGGTCGTTTTGCAGCATCCAATACGACTACTCCAAATAAGGTATCCATTTGTTCTCTTCTTGGTTTTGCTTTCACTGGTAATGCTTTGAAGGGGATAAAAATTTTTTAGCCATGCAGTGAAAAGTACATTAGTTGTTCGTTGGGCGCGTGAATATTTCTGGTTGGTGGTTCATTGTGTAAATGACATCTTATCTCAGGTCGTTGAGGTTGAATCTGGAAATTTCGTGGTGAATGATCAAAGTTTGCCATCAAGAGTTAAGGGAAGAGCATCTTTGAACGGAGAAAACAATTCCCTTCCTCTAATTACAGCAAAGCAGTATGCATCTCGTAGTGCTTTATTATCATCCCTCATAGTGGCGTGGTCTCCAGTTGTAACATTATGTGGAAGCAAATGTGCTATCTTAGCTGTTGGAGCTAAGTCCGGTAATATTTCTTTTTGGAAAATTTACACACCACAATGCTACACAGTGGAGCATGGTGGAGTTCCAGCTGATGCGATACTCATCGGGCTTCTTCAGGCGCATAGTGCGTGGATAACAGCAATTAGTTGGGGAGTTGCCACTTCAAGTTGCTCAAAGTCCCAGTTAGTTGTGGCTACTGGTAGTTGTGATGGAAGGTGATTTTTTTTCCCTACCGTTTTGTCCTTCTTTTCACTTCTTTCTAGTATTTGCTAGGTTTTTTTTAATCTATATATATATTTTTTTTAAAACACAGCGTGAAGATATGGTTGGGAGATGTTCAAAGACTAGTTCAATCTACAGAGGCAACCAATAGGTCCTTTTCATTATTAGCTGAGGTAAAATCTTTCTATTCATACCACTCTCATGACTACAAAGTATGTACATGCGAACTGTATTTTGTTAGAACTAATCTTACGAGTTAAGAAAATAGATTGCGTATATAGGGGGGGGGGGGGGGGGGGGGGGGGGGGGGGGGGGGGGGGGGGGGGGGGGGGGGGGGGGGGGGGGGGGGGGGGGGGGGGGGGGGGGGGGGGGGGGGGGGGGGGGGGGGGGGTGGGTGGGGGTGGGGGTGGGGGGGGGGGGGGGGGGGGGGGGGGTGGGGGGGGGGGGGGGGGGGGGGGGGGGGGGGGGGGGGGAGGGGGGGGGGGGGGGGGGGGGGGGGGGGGGGGGGGGGGGGGGGGGGGGGGGGGGGGGGGGGGGGGGGGGGGGGGGGGGGGGGGGGGGGGGGGGGGGGGGGGGGGGGGGGGGGGGGGGGGGGGGGGGGGGGGGGGGGGGGGGGGGGGGGGGGGGGGGGGGGGGGGGGGGGGGGGGGGGGGGGGGGGGGGGGGGGGGGGGGGGGGGGGGGGGGGGGGGGGGGGGGGGGGGGGGGGGGGGGGGGGGGGGGGGGGGGGGGGGGGGGGGGAATTATAGTAGTCAGCCCGCTCCCCCTACTTCCTTTTTATTGTATGGTTTGTGCCAGATGTTATACCCTGATAAGGGATAACCAAGAAAACAACCCCAGTTTTCATTAGTAGATGTTATACCCTGGTTAAAAGTCATCCGTGATATGTGGACTTGAATTCAACGTACCATTTTAACTCCTCTCATCTTCAACAGGTCACAAATGCTACATCAGTCCCAGTTTCAACAATTTCGTTGACTGTGCAAGCTCAATCTCAAGATAAAATTATTTTGGCAATTGGAAGAGGATCTGGATCACTCGAAGCGTGGATATATTGCCTATCTAACAACAAAATTCAATGTGCTGGCATTTCTGAAGCACATGATCAAGTGGTATATGTACAATTTGATGAAGTTAGATGCCATTGAACTTATACTTACAGTGTCGACTGGTATGCTTCTTTTTTGCAGGTGACTGGTCTAGCTTGGGCTTTTGATGGTCATTGTTTGTACAGCTGCAGCCAGGTTACTTTACATCCATTAATCATCAAACATATGTTATTGACTAGTATCTGTTTGCAATTTTTGTGTTTCAAAAGAAAAAATACATTATGGCTTGTGATATCACATGTCAAATTACAAGTCTAGTGAAATTGTATTAGGGCATATATGTAGTACATCTTTGCTGCTTTACTGACTCAAGTTCATTCTTTGACAATAGGACAATTCTGTGCGTAGTTGGACTTTACATGGAAGTCATCTACACCAAGTTCCTTTCCCTTCAAATTTTCCAGGCAAAAAAAATTCAACTAATGTACATCATTTAGGTTTATTTTCTTGCTATTCTTGATTTCCATCTTTTCCCCTTTTTTATGGAGTATGAAACTCATATGCAGCTCTCACAAGTATCTGATCAATGCTTTGGCCTTGCACTTGCTCCTGGCGAATTAATGGTTGCTGTGGTGAGCTCGATCTCTCAGAAGATTGTTTCCATATTTATATTTTCTACTCTTTATTTCTGTTCTTTAGACACGCATAAACATGAAACTATGAAAGGAGTTGGTTCCAATCTTTATATATCCTGTCGATTGTTTTTTATTTCCTTTGCATTTAAATCATGATCTAATAAGATCATTCCACTTCAGGTTCGCAGTTTGGAGGCTAATCTTTTGAACCAAATGTATCAAGCCAGGTGATTGATTTCTCTAAGAGTATTTAAACTTATGATAGAATATGATCCATTAGTACTTTGGAGACATTTTGTGGTAACGTGATGTATAATAAAACTGTGAAACTAAAATTTTCTTGTTGGTGTTACTCAGAACTCAAAGAGCAGTGGTTGAGTTCTTCTGGATTGGGGGACAGCTCCTTGAACCATTGGAGAAAAATGTTATTTGTGGCAGTAAACCGTCAGAATTATCCAAAAGGGAGTTGCAGTGTTGGGAATGCAACATTTTGTGGTCTTTAAAGAATTTTGAGAATGGCGATAAGCTACCTGTCCTATGGGACACTATAGCTGCATTGCTAGTCCTCAAGAAATTGGCACCTACTTTTGTTCGAGACTTGCTCTCAAAGTGGATCTCAAGCTGGTTTCCTGAGAAGCAAGAAAGCGGATATATGGAGAAGACCTTGTTGCATGTTCAAAACATGTTGTCCGTGATAAGTTCTCGCAGAATACACCTCCTGAACATAATCTCTAGAAGATTAATGCTAAGAAAGGAAGAGGCTGAGGTACCTAAATGGGAGCAGCATAACTTCGACGAGAAAACCTATGTTGAAGGAGAGATGGAATTGTGGCATAATTTTCTTGTCAGTAGTGAAAGAGAGCTGACAGAGAGGCTTGTTGCTTTAACTTTTACTACTGTTCTAAGTCGTGCAGCTCTTTCGCCCGATGCTTTTTCAGTTGATACAAGCTGGTTCCCAGTTGGAGTGGCTCAAATGGAGCAGTGGGTTGCCATTAACAGTAAAGTAGTGCACAATCAGCTTAAAGTACTTGGATCAAAATTTAAAGAACTGCGAACAAGGTATTTGTATTTCTTACCTCATCAATTATTTATTTTCATTTCCTCCTTCCAATTTATAAGACAGCCTACATTTTCATCCACAGTTGAGATATTCAGTTTAAATCAATTTCTTTCTTTCATATACTTGTGTTCTAATATTTGAATTTAACTTTAATCATTTAGGATCGATTCGGTATGTGAATATTCAAAGAGTGAGGTCTGCAGCTTCTGTACCAGCCCAGTTCAGTTTAAATCCCCAGATGTTGCCTCTTGCGAAGGCTGCAAAGTTGAAGGTGGGGAAGTCGAAAGCCATAAATTATCGAGATGTGCCGTTTCGATGAAGCTGTGTTCTATCACGGAGCCAATGTGGTTTTGTTGTTGTTGCAATAGGTGGATCAATAAATTTGCCCCTCAAGCGATCTTTAGCATGCCTAGTTCTCCATTAGATGTAAATTGTGGTTGCGGATCTTTTGATTTGGATGAATTTTGTTTACCGTTGTGCCCTTTCTGCGGCATATTGTTACAGAGATCGATGCCGGAGTTTTTGCTATCAGTTTGCCCGGTGTAAAAACTAGCTTGAGGATTTCTCAAATAAAATGGTTACAGATTGAAAAAGGGCTGAGGTGCTATTTGAAAATATTCTACAGTTGAGGGGGGAAGGGGTCTACTTGCTTTTTTATTGAGTATAAAAAAGAAGCCGCAAGGAGGGAGGGAGGAGGGAGATGAATGAGATGAGCGCCTCAGCAAGCGATCCCCACGCGTGCGCGCGGGAGAGGGGGGGTTTGGGGGTGGGGGGAGAAGGGAGATGAAGGAGACGGAGGCGAGCGCATCGGCAACCAATTCTAAGCAACTGTCAACAACAAGTCTCTACGTGCCGCCGACGATCTCCCCTTAGGATCTCCCTATCGACTACGCCGGATTCCTCGCTGTCGTCTTCGACTTCACCGGCGTCATGTTCCGAATATGTGACATCTCTTCTGTGATATATTGGACTTTGCCAAATAGGCAAGGTTGCAGTATGGATTGTTAGTCAGCATTTTTTTACGGTGTTTGACTGAGTTGGAGACATTTGGCGCGAAATGGACGCGAAAACGGACTTAAAAAAATTCAAGATTTAGCTTGTAAGGGACTAAAGTTAAAATACTAGAAAGGTGAGGGACCTTTTGGCATTTGTGCATGTTAGTGAATTCCGCCTAAGCATGCTTATCCTTATTCTTTACATTGAAGCTTTATAGAGAGAGAGAGATTGAGTTCGGTTGAGGAAAAAAAAAAGCAAGCTTTGATTTCTTTTGCAAGGAGCGATCGGCGCGTGCACTTGTTTTTTCGGTATTTCAACATCGAGGTTAGTATTATAATATTATTATTTTCGTTTAAATTCTTCTGATGGATCAAAAATATATTTCCTCAAGGCTGAGATATGAAATACATCATGTACACCTGCTAAACTTGACGGTAAAGCTAATCGATATGCAACAGGTTCAACTCGCTCTAATATCTCAAAAGGCCTAATGAATCGTGGACTAAGTTTTCCACGCATTCCAAACCTCTTTATCCCCCTTAGATGGCGAGACTTTGAGAAATACATGATTTCCAACTTGAAAATATAAATCTCGACGCTTTGTGTCAGCGTAGCTTTTCTGTCGACTCTGAGCGGTCTGCAAATGTTGTCGGGCAATTCTGACGTTTTATTCTATTTTCACTAAAATATCTAGACCCAAAGTTTTCCTCTTACCCATTTCACTCCAATATAGTGGCAATCGATATTTTCTTCCATATAATGTGTAGTACCCTGAACTTCAGTGTGTTGTACTGAACTTCTACAAATTGTGGAGTTCTAGTTGATAGTAGCGTAAAAAGGCCATTTGAGTAACTCCGGCAGAGTTTGGGACTCGTTCGAGTGTTTTCGGCACAAAACGGGCGCGAAAACAGACTCCGAAGAGTTATGTCTGCTAAATTTGCAGATTTTGTATTGCATTCCGGTACTGATAAACTGGGTACCGGAACACAATACAGAATGGAGAGGAATTAGCTCTCGGGTTCTGAGAAATTTAAACTTGGGTACCGGAACTGATACGCTTAGTTCCGGTACTGATAAGCTGGGTACCGGAATACTGTAGTGAACCCGAGAGATGGACGTTCGGATTTTGCGGAATCGATTTTGGTACCGGAATCAAACCCCGTATTCCGGTACGTCAGTTTTGGTACCGGTACGCAGTGTTACGAACTGCCAGTTTTGACTGATTGTAATTAGTGAAGTGTGGGGGAGTTAGTTGCAATTGTTGCAACACCTTATAGGAGAGGAGAACCTCAGGCATTCTCCCCCTTGTTGGACACAAGAGAACACTCCTATTCTCTTCCCTCTCTCACTCTCTTCTTCTCCTCTCTCTAGTGGAGCTCTCCAATATTTGGAGCTTGGGAAAAACAAGCTTGGAGAAGAGATTGGAGGTGAGAGCAAGCTTCTTGGAGTAGGAAGAAGCTTGAGGAACTCGTGGCTAAGGTGAGTTCTTGATGATTTAGGGTTTAAACCTTGAGATTGATCCTTATTTTGAGGTTTTGAGGAACCCTTGGCAATCTAAACCACAAAAGGTGGGAATTGGCCAATAAATGGTAGAGTTTTACATGCATGCATGTGAACCCTAGGTAAAAATGAGGGCTTTTGCTATGTGAGGTTCTAAAAATATTTAGACCTTCGGGAGTTGCAATTGAGGCATAAGAGATCATGTGGGAACACTTGGTCTCAAGAAAAACGAATTGATTTTAGGGTTCGTAATGAGTAACGAACCATTTTCTTGTAGAAGCTTGGGTTGAAGCAAGAACTCAAGGCTTGGAGATCTAGGAGCTCAAAGAATTCAAGAATTTGGAAACTCTTAAGGTGGGTTTGTGTTTACCGAAGTGATTAGATCACTTCCATGTTTAGGATAAATAACCATTTGATATTAAAATGGTATAGAAGTATGAAACCCTAGAATGCATGTATGCATGTTGGCAAAAATGATGGTTATGGTGATTTGAGCCATGGGCTCATCTTGCATGATTAGTGAATTCAAGTACTTCATTATTTCTTATACTTGATTAGTATTTGCATGTATGAAATGGAACCTAGTGTCATGGAACATAGGTTGAAATGTGTAAATGGAACCTAGTGTCATGGAACATAGGTTGAAATGTGTAAATGAAACCTAGTGTCATGAAACATAGGTTGAAATGTGTAAATGGAACCTAGTGTCATCGAACATAGGTTGTGAATGTAAAGTGAACCTAGTGTCATTGAACATAGGTGAGACATGGTGACTTGAACCTAGGGTCATTGAACTTAGGTTGACAAGTGTGAAATGTGAACAAATGTGGGTATGCGGCGATTCCGCTACCCTAGCGATTCCACTCTTTGATGGTTGGGACAATGATGGGGATGGCGATTCCATTGCCCGGTGCCCAATACTAAGCGGCGATTCCGCAAGAGCTTGCTAAGTGGGTTGGTGGAGTGGCGATTCCAACACCAATGCCATAGCAAGGCGGCGATTCAGCAAGAGCTCGCTAAGTGGGTTGGTGGAGTGGCGATTCCAACACCAATGCCATATCAAGGCGGCGATTCCGCAAGAGCTCGCTAAGTGGGTTGGTGGAGTGGCGATTCCAACACCAATGCCATAGCAAGGCGGCGATTCCGCATTTGTGAGAAATCATATTGGTGGAGCGGCGATTCCGACACCAATGACAAAATGAAAAGTGAATGAATGTGGGTAATGTAATTAATGTATGGGATGGACCTAGGAGAAAATGAAAGTTGTCAATTATTTGGTTGCATCCATTATGTTTATTTACAAGCATGTAAATATATCTATGCATAGTTAATTGTAATCTAACCTATGTTTGTGTTGTTTCTTTGGACCTGGTGGGTCGAGCTTCTCTCTTGGGTGGCCTTACCCACTGGGAACTATGTTTATAGTTCTCACCCCATATTTTTTTCAGGTCCTTCCGTGAGGGAGGCGGCGGAGCGAGGCAAGGGTTTGGCATAGTAGATAGCGGCCCCCTTCCCCTTTTGGCTATATACTTAGATATACCCCAAATTTTTGGACATTAAATGCATAGGGACTATGTAAATGCAAAGAACTTGTACATTTCATATTTTTGAAACTTGATCTATGGAATAGAAGTGAATGAAAAGAAAATTTTGGCATATATAATTGTGCAAATGTGTTGTAATAGAAGTAGAAATTTTTTATATTGATGCTTCCTTGTGCACTCTTGTACTCTATTCCTGTTTGGAATAATGCATGAATACATGTGTTGTGACGCCTTGGGCAGATAGGGGAAATTTTGTCCGTTCGGCGGGTCTGGCGCACGCGCCCATGCGGGTTGTCCTCTCACCTAGTTAGTGTTAAGGCACGGCGGGGCGTGACATAATGCCTCAAATAGAGCTATTCTGCTACTTGATAACTATTATTATATGCAAACTCCACCATTGCCAAATGTCGATACCATCCACTACTCGAGGACACATGCTCTCAACATATCCTGTAATATCTGAATCGTCCTCTCTGACTGTCTATCAGTCTGCGGGTAAAAAGGTGTACTGAACTGTAACTGAGTCCTCAAAGATGTCTGTAAAGCTCTCCAAAAATGTGCTACAAACCTTGGTCCCGATCTGCCACTAGAGAGGTAGGAACTCTATGTAGTCTTACGATCTCATTCAGATATATCTGAGCAAGTTTCTCTCTAGATCAGGTCACTTGGACTGGTATGAAGTGAGCAGATTTGGTCAATCTGTCTACTATCACCCAGATTGTATCATGTCCACCCTGTGATCTTGATAAGCCAGTTATAAAATTTATAGTGATCCTGTCCCATTTCCATTTAGGAATTGAAAGATTTTGCAGTCTGCCAGCAGATACCCGATGTTCTGCTTTTATTTGCTGACAGACCAAACATTGTGATACAAATCTCCCAATATCTATTTTCATATCATTCCACCAATAATGTGTTTTTAAATTCTTATACATTTTCGTTCCTCTAGAATGTACAGTATAAGAGGAACTATGTGCTTCCCTCAATATCTTCTCACGGATCTCAGCATCCATAGGTATACATAAACGATCCAGGAATCTCAGTACCCCTGAGGCATCAACACTAAACTCCTTCACTTGTCCACTTTCTAATTCTGTTCGAATTTTTGCTAAATGCATGTCAACACCTTGTTTCTCTTTAATCCTTTCTAGCAGAGTGGTTTGCAAGACCATGGCCATAAGTCTTGCAGAAACTCCAGGGAGTACAACCTCCAAACTTAACCGCTTTATCTCCTCTAGCAATGGCATCTGACAAGTAATCATCATACTCAAATTCTGTACTGATTTATGGCTTAATGCATCTGCCACTACATTAGCCTTATCGGGATGATAAAGTATTGCTATATCATAATCCTTCAGTAATTCTAACCACCAGCATTGTCTTAAATTCAACTCTTTCTGAGTAAACAAATACTTGAGACTTTTGTGATCAGTGTAGATTTCACAATGTTCTCCATGAAGATAATGACGCAGTAGTTTTAATGCAAAAATCACGGCAGCTAATTCCAAATCATGAGTAGGGTAATTTTTTATTCTTTCAATTGTCTGGAAGCATAGACAATTACTCTATCATTCTGCATCAATACACAACCCAATCCACCCCGTAATGCATCACTATAAATAACAAATCCCTCACCTATAATAGAAATGGAAAGGATAGGAGCTGGCATCAATCTATTCTTCAATTCTTCGATACTCCTTTGGCAATTCTCATGCTAAATGTACTTTATTTCTTTTCGAGTAAGTTGAATGAGGGGTGTGGAAAGCTTCGCAAAGCCTTCCACAAATCGACGATAATAACTAGCCAATCCCAGAAACCTCCGCACATCAGAAACACTCGTCAGTTTAGGCCAATCTCGAATTGCTTTAATTTTTTTGGGTCAACCGCAATCCCATAAGCAGAAATCACATGCCCAAGAAAAACAATCTCTCGTAACCAGAAGTTCGCACTTCTTCAGTTTAGCGTTAAGTTTCTTTTCTCTCAAAATCTGTAATATGGTGCTCAAATGCTTCTCATGTTTAGCTATACTTTGGGAATATATCAAGATATCATCAATAAATACCACTACAAATCTATTTAAAAACGGCTGAAACACCCTACTCATCATATCCATAAACGTGGCTAGAGCATTAATTCAAATGGCATTACTGTAAATTTATAATGCCTATACTGTGTTTTAAATGCCGTTTTGAAAATATCCTCAGGTTTAATCTTCAATTGATGATATTCGGACTGCAAATCTATCTTGTAGTACACACGAGATCTTTGCAATTGATCAAACAAATGATCAATGCACGGTAATGGATACTTATTCTTAATAGTCATCTTGTTCAATTCTCGATAATCTACACATAATCTCAGTGACCCATCTTTCTTCTTCACAAATAACACTGGCGCTGCTCAAGGTTACACACTAGGTCGAATAAATTCTTTTTCCAATAAATCCTGTAGTTGTGCTTTCCATTCCCGCAATTCTGCCGGAGCTAACCTGTAAGATGTCTTTGAGATTGACGCAGTTTTTGGGATTGCGTCAATCATAAACTCAATCTCCCTATCCGGCGGCATGCTAGACAACTCAAGGGAGGGGGAAACACATCTGGAAACTCTCGGACTACAGAAATGTCCTCGAGTTTCGGTGATGCCATAGGGACTTCCACTATTGTTGCCAAAAAGGCTACCCATCTATGGTTCATTGATTGTTTGGTCTTTGATGTAGATGTAGAAATCATCGTGGCAAACAAAGTACTCTGACAACCCCTATACATATACTCCTGACCTGATTCGCGAAATATCACTGTCCTAATTCCCACAATCAATGTCATATAATAGCGAGTCAACCAATCCATCCCTAACACAACGTCAAAGTCCTGCAACTGTCTCAAGACCAATAGGTTTACAGGCATAATCCACTGCCCTAACTGCACTAGACATGACATGCAACACACTCCTACATACAAAGTATGATCAGAAATATGAACCTCATGTACATGCTGTAATGTTTCTATCTTTAGTCCATGCAGTAATATGAATACTCGACTAATAAAAGAATGAGATGCACTAGTGTCAAATAATGCTCGAGCTTTAATGCCTCTAATCAAGATAATACCTGCAATCACCCTGTCAGCTACTGATGCATCCTCCACCTGTGCAGCGTAGACACGTCCACTCGGCACTTGGGACTACTTCTCAGTCGAGCGTGGGGTTGAAGCTCGATCAGTAGGAACATATGTTGATAGGACTCCTGATGTCTGTCTCGGGGTAGAAGAGGAAGAAGCTAATGATGGGGCTGGAGTGGTACCACGGGGACACGCTGCCCAAACATGTCCTACCTGCCCGTAACGAAAATATCTGCCAGCTCGCTGAGCACACATATGAGGTAAGTGTAGCCCACCACAAATCACACATCTTTCCTGTTGCCGCTGCTGCTGTTGCTGTGGTCCTCCAGACCTTCGTCCCGCAAAGGACCCACGACCCTGAAAGCGAGATCGTGAATACTTTGGAGGTCTTCTCGAACTAGATTGCTCCCCACTATTCTCTACTGGTCTCTTCTTCTCCTTCTCCCTTTACCACATCTGTCTCCTCCATCACTGCCGCACCCCTCAACCCATAAAGCCATCTCAATGGCCTCATCCGGAGTCCGAAGATGCTGCGGCTGTACTAACTAATAAATCTCTGGTCGTAGTCCTCTCTTAAATAAATATCTTATGCCGCTCATTCCGTGCTGCAAAGGGTATACAGTTCAGAATCCGAATAAACTCTCTCGTATACTCCTGTACATATCGATTTCCCTGTCTCATCTTTTTTTAACTCATCTTCAAGTTTTTCCTTCACACTATCAGAAAAATAAGTCCCATACAATATTCCTCGAAATCCCAAGTCAGATTCTCACACCTATCTTTACGTGCCCTCAACCACTAGAAATGAATAGCTCCCTCAAAATAATGTACTGTCACGCGTACTCTGTCCCTCTCTAGAATGTACAGATCCTCAAAGAGCTTCTCCAAAGTTCTTACCCAAGCCTCCACTACTCACGGCTCTACACTACGACCATTGAATCTGGACGGATCAAATCTCCTAAACTTAGCCAATCTCGCACGTGCCCTCTCCTGCTCTGCCTCTGACATCTCCTGTCTACCCTCTGTCATCACCTCAATCGGTCTGTCCCTCGGTAATAGTCTCTGGAGGTATCACTACTCCAGGAACATCTACCGGAACACTCGATGGTGGAGTATCTTGTACTTGCCTCTGCTGTGAAGTATTGACCTGCTGTACTAACAACTCACGTAACCTCCCCATCATCCCTGTCATTCCAGCCATATGCTCCCGTATCTCACTAGAACCACCTTGACCCTGCTCCTCTGGCTGTACTGGGGCAGATCTTGTAGGTGACTGTGATCGCAACTCCATCCCGATCACCTGAAATCAAAATACAGATTAGTCACACTAAATCTCGCAACTTGATCCAATCAAACGAAAGTCTAAACGGACATTCCTTTTTCTCTGTGATATTATGTTGTCTGCAGCCAACATAATCATCCAGAAGGAAAAGATACATCTTCTTCAATCACTCTTCAACTCTCTCTGAAGAGTTGCATAATTCAATCTATTGACTTTCGTTACAAATCACGTCTCTCTCGTTCTATATTTTTGGGGTTTGTCCAGCCTAAAGTTTCCTATACCAAATATCCTAGGCTCTGATACTAACTTAATCTGTCACGCCTCAGATTACAACAGAAGCTCGGGTTACGTCAACAAACCCGTCGCATGCAGAAGGATACACCTTATACACATGAAGCGTCAACAAAACCTGCCCATGGAAGTTTACTAAAATCCAACAACAATATGTATCAGAGTAAAATAAAAGCTACGTATTATAGCAACACTGTAAATATGCGATCACACAACACCAATCTTCAAAATGGTACAACGTCTCTGACCACTCCAAACCTCAAAATACAGTATATACTGCTATATACACTGATAGGTGCTCCAACTACACACACAAAAAGGATAGGAGATGCCAACTATCCGCGATCCAGTTATCTCGATCAGTCGCTGGTGCTGAAGGCTCTGAAATAAAATAATAATAAAGAGGGTATGAGAACTATAATCAATAGTCCCCAGTGGTACGGTCGACCTACACCACTAGGTCCATAAAAGGCAGAAATAGTAAATAACTGAGCAATATGAATGAATAGGTAACAATGAAAATAACTTGCTGAAAATAACTACTGCTATCATGTCTCTACAGTGTAACTGAAAATTGTAGATCATGTATCTCATGCATCAACTAGATGCTGAATAAAATAATGCAATAATATGCAATCATAGTGACCGACTCAATAGTCTAGCCTGCGCCACCTCATGTCCAGCACCACCCACCTATAGTGGTCCGCTACCACGCAAGCTATTATCTGACCCATGCCATAATAATACCTCATAGCCTAACCTCCGGAGTGGCACTCGCGGGGCACTACCCCAACCAAGTATAGTATCACTGTCAAGCTCAAAATAGCATGCAGACTGTAGTGATATACGATGATCAAACAGATCATGGTAATACTATCATAGTGTCTCAAATACAGTTATAGTCTCACACTATCTACCGCTGTCTATTGGCCTCCAAGGTAATATCACATAATACTAACAGTGAAAAATATGCATGTCTCAATATACTCTACAGGTAGGTGTCAAAATACCATTATTATCTCAACTATGTCAACAGTTCATCTCATAGGCTAAATAATATAATATGGACATAGAAATTAGTTCGCTAATTTTGACGGCACGGAACCCACCTATATCGCAAATCCAAGGAATAGAACGATGGTCGGAATAGGAGGTGATCCGCTACTGCTCTCCTAGTCTGTACGACAGCTATAACATCCTGGAGTGGCTCGAAAAATTTCTCGTCAAAGATCACGCGAAATCAGCTCCTAAAACGTATAGAAATCGATTTCTAACTCTCAATTTCTACAAAAATCCATCAAAAAAGTCTAAACAAAAAATAATAATATTATGATACTAATCCCGACATCAAAACACCGAAAAAAACACACCCAATCACTCGTTGCAAAAGAAAACGAAGCTTGCTTTTTTTTTTCCTCAACCGAACTCAATCTCTCTCTCTAAAGCTTCAACGTAAAGGATAAGGATAAGCATGCTTAGGTGGAATCCACTAATATGCACAAATGCCAAAAGGTCCCTCATCTTTCTAGTATTTTAACTTTAGTACCCTACAAGCTAAATTTTGAGTTTTTGAGTCCGTTTTCACATCCATTTCGCGTCAAAATATTTCTAACTCAGTCAAGTACTGTAAAAAAATGCTGACTAACAATCCATACTGCAACCTTGCCTATTTGGTAAGGTCCAGTATTTCACATCTTCTCTCTCGATCTCTCTCAGATCGAAGATATCAGTGATTCATCAATTGATTGAGATATGGATGCCTTAGTGTTTTGTATGTCTTATGGTTTTATTTGAGTCACGCCCCGGGGCCCTTTGTAAAGTTTTTTTTTTCTAAATAAAAAGATACAAATTGAAAAAGAGTGCCAGCAGAAAAATGCCTATTTTTTTTTTTTAAATACCATATTGCCCACGAGACAGACAGACCCGCCACAAATACTAGAATTCCTCTGTCCATATGGACAGTCTCCCCTGTATTTGTACGGTGTACCAACTTGCTACATACCACAACCAACAATCTACACACACAAAAAGATCAAATCAAATGATGTAAACTGCCTATCCACCAGAAATTTTATCTATTATTTGAAAGTGTTTTTTACCCGAAAACTTTATTCTAAAACCTAGAATTGACGAGAAAGCCGAAAATCTTTTGAAAATTGTTTCTCACACGGAAACTTAACTTTTTTGAAAAATGACTACTACGAGGGGTAGAAAACTTTTTTGCTATAAATTTATAATCCAAAACTTTTTTGCTATAAATTTATAATCCACAAATCAACAATTTAATTAATCCAAAGAAAACAAACTTAACTGAACCACTTCAATGTTTAACTTATTTAACGAATTACCATAAATGGGTATAGAAAGAGATAATCAGAATCAATCAATGGATTAGCACGGGATCACTAGAGCTCAGTAGCTACACTGCACCTCACGCACCGTCCCGACCCTCACCACTTATGTCACTTGTAAAAACAGGGGGTGAGAAACCAACCTGAGGTTTTCTAGTGGGTATCGCAAGCCGACGAGGGCAAACTGTACTCACCTGTAAATGAGAGCTGTGGTGATCAATGTAATATGCTCAATAGCCAACTACCGATTGATAGCAGAGATAGAAACCAACAAGGAGTAACTGACCAACCAATCTCTATCTCAAGGATAGAACAATGTCACCGACCAATCAGGTCAACTAATATCAAATAATGAAATAGATAACTAAGTGTCACAGACCATAAGGTCATCTATATCTCAAGGTCATCTATTATACTCATGTAATAGCTAACTCAATTACAAAGAACACCGTTCTACAACTAATTTATGATAATATAAAGGCAAGTGTAGAGCAACTAGCTACGAAGTTAAGTGGTGTACGAAAGCTCAACAAGTATTATGCAATCAAAGAAGATGATAGGGAAACAAATCACCGAGCAAGCACTACTTTATTGATTTCGGATCGAAGCACCCACCTATACCAACTATCTGAGTCCGCTACTCTACCAAAGCCTCTAGGCGTCCTGCGAACCTAAACATATACACCAAGTGTCAGTAAAAACTCTTACGTCTCTACTAACCCGACCAACACATCCAAATTGCACTGTAGTGCAACAAAACATACTCGGAACATCGGTTCCGCAAACTGACATTCGGGACTAAACCAACAACTGAGCCAACTCCACAGGAGTTCGACCGGCTCTCGATATTGATCCGACATCCGCCTACGACATTAAGTCGCCAATAACTCAAACCGATGCAATCAGAACATCGGTTCCGTTAACTGGTTTTCGGCCCTCGCCTAGACAATCACCATTGAGACCTCCAACTAACTCTCTGGAGTGTCTCGAGACATACCATAGGCCTTTTAGACCATTCGCTATCGCAAGACACACCAATTTAGGTGTTGGGATAGTCGCACAAGAGATGTGCACCAACAGAGATCCCGAAACTATGGCTCAACCGATTCTAACCTACGCCGATTTTGGCATAGGAACCAGCAAAAGGTTGAACACAAACACACACTGTTGACTT
The DNA here is from genome assembly GCA_016920855.1 of Puya raimondii. Taxonomy (NCBI): domain Eukaryota; kingdom Viridiplantae; phylum Streptophyta; class Magnoliopsida; order Poales; family Bromeliaceae; genus Puya; species Puya raimondii. Next base: position 132,250,951 of record JABWPP010000050.1, read on the forward strand.
CAACCAACGAGAACCCACCAGAATACATCCCACCAATTTCGATATCCAAGTGCACAAGCAGTGCTCCCTAAACTGCGGAGTTTCCGCCGAACAAGTCTCGAAGTTGCTGTTTTCGGCAATGGGATAACACACAACTTTAGGACCACCCTCCAGGAGTCATTTCCACTTGGAAAGTAGCTACGACAGGGCATCGGCAACTAACGAGTATGGCCACACACTTCAAACTCAACTGTTAGGCCCAAAAAAAGTCCAACACACTAACCCAAGCACCACTTTGGTGTCGGATTGCACGCACGACCTGTGGTCAGTCCAAGGATGGCTCCACAACCATATCATCAACACAAAAGTGACCCAAGGTCACTTGCACACCAACCGACACCATCGAGTAATCGGTTCTTTTACCGATTCTCGAAACCTGCCGAAATTCTCGGAAACTTACTGGAACCACCTCCGCTACCCACGAAGTGTCTGGGAGGATACAATCCATCACTCTAGTCCACCTGCTGCCCTGAAATGACTCAATTTGGGTATTCCAGCAGCCTGCACGAAGAAAGCGCTAAACAATGCATTTAACAAAACCGTACTATACTGGGTCCCACGGAAGTACTAATTTCGGCTCCGGCACCGCGACTCCTACGCTGCCACAGGGCACACCCCACAGCGAGGGTCGAACAGCCAAGAAGGCTCGGCATCGACGAAAATAGTCGTGATGGTGGTTGCGTGAATTTCGAGCCAAAAACGCATTTAGACGATGATTTCGGTGACTAATTCGTTGAACAGTTCCATTTCATCTCCGAATAAATTTTTGAAATTAGGACGACTAGTCCAGGGATCCAACATCAATAGTAATCGCTATCCTAGGCAGCCAGATAATGTAGTTGCCTAAAAGCCCCCAACATTATCATCTATTCCACAATCACAATAAAGACTAGGTGTTTAGAGCTTATCGACGTTCCAGTAATTTTTTAAGTCAACCAAATGCACCCAAATGTGGGCAACGATGCTCTGAACACCATGCACGCAGTTCGGGGTGTCGACGATGGAAAATGGGCTATCTTATTCGCCAAAACGGAGGTCCACGGGAGCAAGCGATCTAGATGCGTTCACTGCGACGATGGAAAATGGGCTATCTTATATTGTTTTCCTCCTTAGTTACTGGTGTTCGTTTGGTTCGGAGAATTATGGAAAGGGAGGGAACATCTTGCCGAGCCGAAGATACAACTCAACAAGAAATCGTGCTGCTCGGCCGCAGTCTATGCATGGCTGCACTTGCCACTTTGCTATCAAGCGCTTGTACGCCCGCCCCTCGGTTGCGCTCATCATATACCACGAAAGGCGCCACATTAACCATTGGCCCGGGTGCCAAGAAGGTCCCTTATGTATGCAGTGAAATTCAGCAGCAAACTATGTCGATGATTTATCTCGGATTCCCCGAGGAGAATATACTGCAGACACATATAGAAGGCGTGCAAAGGTACTGTGGTTCGAATGCGAGGGTGGATAGTCTTGCTTCTCAATATGTCCAAAAGCTTGGAATGATTATAAAGAGGTCTGCTCATGAATTGGATCTAGATGACCAGGCTAGCATTCGATGTGGGTTGAGAGGAATAAGAAATCTGTGTTTTTCTACCAAGATTCAACAGAGAGTGATCCTTTTATCCTAGGAATCCAAACAGAGTGGCAGTTGCAGCAGATGATTTGTTTTGGCCACCAAAGTCTTCTCGCATGTGACTCATCTTTCGGTGTAAGCAAGCTGAAGGTACTTAAATTATCGAAATAAGTTGTCTTATGTTCTCAAATTTGTAATTCCTTCGTAGTTTTGATGACTGTTTAGTCAATGGCCTAGCTTTTGGAGCAGCTTCTCTACTCCATGTCGATATAGCCAGACTTTTGGCAAAAATAAGGCTTTTTTTTTTTTTCTTTTCTGTAGTGGGCAATTGATATGAGTTTCTAAGTCCAAATGCAGGAGATCCAACTTGAAGTTTCTGCTTCTGGTGTAGCTGAAAAGGCTACAAATGCTTCTTTTGAACAATCAGAAGATCTAGCTAGGCTGGAACAGCCAATTAGAACAAGCTATGTGTAATTTTTTAGTTATGCGATCTTTTTCTGTTGCAGTATCCACTTTACACGCTACTTGTTTTCCGATTCAAGACAACATGCTCTTCCTGTTGCGTTGGTCATTACTCGAACTATTGTTAAGAAGGATGTTGCTAAATGGATGCAAGCACTTGCAGATAGAATTCGTGCAGTTGATTCGAGTTGGAGAGTTTGTGGGTTTATAATTGTTTGAGACTCTTGAAGGAACATTTAGTTGGGCTAAAATACAGGAAAGCCTCAAATAAATATGGGAAATTTCTTTGGCCCCCAAAGTTATTGAAATCTTTAAATTCCCCCTTAAATTGCAAAATTTCATTGCTTTGTCTCCTCTGATGGTTTTCTGGATAAGGCGATATCTATGTCAATGGGTTCGGGGGGGTTTCCTACATTTTAACTAAACACTTTCTCCAATTTAATGGCTCCGTCACTTTGCAGTATTATTCTGTCGGCACTAACTTGCTCAGTGGTTTTTCAGGGATGTATTTTGTTGCCCTATTCTATTCTCTCTATTGCGTATCCGTAGGTCATGGCTAAAGAACGTAATTAAGAGATGCACCAACAATGAAATTCAGTGTGAAATATTTCAACTCCTGGGCAGAATTATCTACGACATTTGGAGTGAAGTGGATGCAATGGGTGGTTTGGAGGAGTTACTTCAAGATTTTGTAGACCAGACTACCTTCATGCAGTATTTTAAGGCATTCTGGGTTCCCAAAATTGGTAATCTCTCTGCTTGATTTTATTGATGCCAATCTCTGTATATACCAGATCTACATAAAATATACGGCTGCAATATTATCTATCGACATAGTTATCTCTGCCAAATCTGAGTTTTTCATATATGCCCAAAAAACTTAATTTTGTTATGTACCATTGTACTCAAAAGATGTTCTTCTTTCAAAACCATTTACTAATATAAGACCAACTTCTCCCTTGTTCTTAAAAGAAGCTGCATCTTCAATTTCTCCCTTGTCGTTAAAAGAAGCTGCATCTTTAAGGGGTATATATGAAAAATCAAGATTTTACAACAATACATGTAAATCAAACAGATCGAAACACACAACAAGAGAGTCGATGTGTTGCCTGGACAAGAAGTCCACAGATCATCAATGCATAATCCTGCTCTACATGTCCATGACCACAAATATACTATGCAAGTAAGGTAAGTATATACGAACGGATGCTGTAAAGAAGGAATCGACATGTAGAGATATATCAAAGGAGAGACAGGGAATAGTGATACCGACTACTCCGAAGGCTCACCCACCTGTCGTACTCGCGTCGGGAACCTGGACGCGACGTAGATCAACCGGACCTACGATAGGTCCACCGAGTCAGATATAAACCTCAAATGACTTAACATACGCATATCTCACAAACCCCCAAAACTCGAGACTTGGTTTCCCCGAAACCGATCTCCGAACAACACCGGAAGTCCCAAAATCGCACCGGGACGTCCCCGGGACACACGAACAGTCCCGAAAAACACCGACTCGATCTGCGAGTCGACCGCTGCCCCAAAACACATCCATTTGGGTGATTTGGCAGCAAACATAAGATCGAACATCGAAACGATCATCGCCGGACAATCGTTTCGATCCGGGTTCCCAAAAGTGTCGATTTCGACACCGGAACCCACTACCGCTCACCGGGCATCTCCGAATACACGAGACGGCCGGGACAACCAGCCAATAAGGCTTAGCGGCAACTCACAAGATACATCTATCGCGTCGGATGATTTCCGAGCCACAAACTACGTTCCGCCGACGGATTTCGTCGGGGAAACGTTCCGAAAACACTTTTTTCGACGAACAAAGGGCAACGAACCTTGGACAACCAGTCCAAAGGTCACACGTAGCACGTACATGCTACCTACAGCGATCAATTTGCATCCAAGCCCCTAAACATGCATCTAATTGCAACATAACGTGCGTTTTACGGAGTTTATGGGTCGATACCTCGATCCGAGTGTTATCGGGGACCGCCGAGACACACCCTGTTAGGTCTCAACGAGGCGGAGGCCGTGCTCGCTGTCCGGAGCACAGCGGACGGCCGAGGTGCACGCTGGATCACCCGAAACCTCGATCGGAAAGGTCAATCGGGAGCGATGTTCAAGAACTCGATGTTTCGAGCCTCTCTGACAGCGGAATAGGTGAGCACGGAGGTACTCGGCACCTCGAGAGGGTCGTGCTCACCAGTGGGGTTGACGGAGGCTGTCCGAAATGCTGAGACAGTGAGCCAGTCCACAATCAGCCCCAGCTCGGGCTGAACCCGAGAGTAGGGAACCAGCTCCGGCCGGCGGCGGCCTCGATGGCGGCTGAGCCGGCGGGAGGAGGGTGCGGAAGGCCGGGGACAACCAGCCGAGGTGTCCACCGGCGGCGGGAAGCAGCGCCGGCGCCGGGCGGCGATGCCCTAGCCGCGGAGAGGCAAAGCTAGGGCAGCCCGGATCCGGCAAACGGCGGCTCCGGTGACGGCGTGGTGATGGCAGGGGGATGCGGATGAGTGCGGATGAGTGACGGATACGCCTGAGGTCTGCGGACCAATATGGCAGGATACTGATTGGGTATTTTGAGTTTTCATTCTATTGATGCATATGTAGCTTAGTTTTTCCTGTACAGTAGCGTTTTGATTATTTATTCTGTTCATACTGACACAACTACTGTAGATCTCTAATTATATTGTTATCATATCTCTTTTGTTTCTCAGTGATTACGACATGCCCCTGTGGCTCAGTTGTACCCACTGGGAAACCTCGTTGTTGTTTCTCACTCCCCATTTTTCAGGTAGCTCGGGCGAGGAGTTCAGTTCGTGGTTCGACGCGAGGACGATCTAGCTAGACTGCATTAGCGGTCATCACCCTGGTTATGTTTTCCTTATCTACATTAGTAGTCAGATAGATACATAAATGGTTCAGTTAGACGATCAATTTGAATGCTAGTAAATTGTATAAGATGATGAATTCCCTATGCATGATATTGGGTTTTAATTTCTATTATTAGTATTTGATTCGGATTTCTTCGTGTGGGTGTCTACCCGTCGTGGTAGTTGGTTTTCAAAATGAAGTTCCGTGTGGGAACATTTTTAAAAGGTTTTTATGGATTTCTTTTAACGCTTATTAGAATTTGAAAACAAAGCTTTCGAGTGGGAAGCAATTTTTAATAGGATGTTTGTTGTACTGTGCATTGCATCATCCTTCGCTTAAGGAGTGCTTAGAGGCATGTAAGGATAGCTGTATGCAAATATACTCTATGATTGTATTGTGTGGATTATCGTGAATGTAAGTGTGATTGTGATCCTGTTGTATGTTGTTGGTACGCCGTGCAAATATAGGGGAGACTCTGTCCGTGCAGACAGAGGTGCCTGTATTTGTGGCGGGTCTGTTCACTGCGCGGGCTAGACTTTCAAAAAAACAAAAAATTGACCCGAAACTAGCCCGGGGCGTGACAGATTAAGATGGTATCACCATAATCATCATTTTTGCCAACATGCACACACACATTCTAGGGTTTCATACTTCTACACCATTTTAATTTCAAATGGTTATTTACCCTAGACATGGAAGTGACCTAATCACTTCGGTAAACACAAACCCACCTCAAGAGCTTCCAAATTCTTGAATTCTTTGAGCTCCTAGATCTCCAAGCCTTGAGTTCTTGCTTCAACCCAAGCTTCTACAAGAAAATAGTTCGTTACTCATTACGAACCCTAAAATTATTCTGTTTCATGAAATGAAGTGTTCCCACATGATTTTCAAGGCCTCAATTGCAAATCTCGAAGGTCTAAATATTTTTAAAACCTCTCATGGCTAAAGCCCAAAATCTACCTAGGGTTTGCATGCATGCAAGCCAAATCCTAGATTTCATGGCCAATCTTCCACCATTTGTGGTCAAGATTGCCTAGGGTTTCCAAAAATCTCATAACAAATGATTAAATCTAAGGTTTAAACCCTAAATCACAAAAACTCACCTCAACACCCAAGCTCCCTAGCTTCTTCTTGCACCAAGAAGCTCCAAGTCCACCTTAGAAACTTTTTTCAAGGTCAAATCCTTCACTTCTCCAAGCTTTGGAGAGATCTCTAAAGAGAGAAAGTGAGGGAGAGGGAGGGGGGAAAAGAGGAAGGTGAAGGAGAAATGAAGAGGGAGAGACCTCAGCCCCTATACATAACCCCACATCGCAAATTTACCAAAATGCCCTTGATTCAGACATTCTGCATCAGCCGGGTCCGGACCTTGCAAGTCGGGTCCGGACCCAGGGAGTAATTCTCCCACACAGCTACGCAGGCCGGGTCCGAACCCCACAGCCGGGTCCGGAACCCGTGAGCAACTCAGCTTAGAAAACAGGTCGGGTCCGGACCTGGGTGTCCGGGTCCGGACTCTAGCTGTTCCACAGGACTTCATTGTCCGGACCCCAGATCTCGGGTCTGGACCCCGAGAGCAATTTAGCTCCAGTTTGGTTTTTCCAAAAATTCAATTTTTTGGTTTTCGGTGCCCTAACTCGCACCCAAACGTTCCGAAGCCCTCGGAACCCAATTCCACACTAGCCCATATCGGCTTTCTCCGAACTTCATCCAATTCGTAAGTTCAGTATAGCGCACCGAAATTCAGAGTGCTACAACTGGCCAAATAATGTCGAAAAATTATGAAATTTAGTTCCAAATACTTTCAATAGTGTAGATCAAGTCTAATGGAGCCGATCGTGGAATCGAATGTCCTGTCATCGAAAACAACTTGGTAGTACGAAGGCCTCCGTGCTACGGATAGTATACCAGCCTAGCTCTCTCTCTCTCTCTATATATATATATATATAGAGTGCAGCTACTATACTCTTATGAGTATAGTAGCTGTTGCATGTACTCATAAATTCTTAGCCATCAGATCTGCTTTAAGATCTGTGCAGATCTAATGATTAATTCATCCCAATTAATCTTTCTAATTAACTCCTCCATCCTGATTAACTCTCCCAATTAATTTCTAACCCCTCAATTAACCTGTTCCTCTTCTTCCCAGTCTTCCCGTAGGACTGCCGCCGCCCACCACCACCTTCCTTTCTGCCGGGATGGCACCCAAGGCGCGTCTCGCCATCAACAAGGTCTGCTGGGCATGGGGGGCTTCGACTCTGACATCCTCGCCACATTCGACGCCGCCGTGGCCGGCGTGGTCAACGTCGTCTCCCTCAGCGCCGGCGGCGTCCTTGCGGCCTACCACCTCGACGCTATCATCGTAGGCGCCTTCCTCGCTGCCGAGAAAGGCGTCTTCGTCTCTGCCGCCGTCGGGAACGGCAGCCCCGGTGAGCTCACCGTCACCAATATCGCCCTATGGATCGCCACCATCGGCGCCGGCTCCGTGGACTGCCACTTCCTCACCAACATCGTCCTCATCGATGGCCGCCTCCTTCCAGCGTCAGTTTCTTCGATCGGTCCCCCCAGCCCCGTCCTCGCCCCCAGGCGTCTCTGCCAGATCGAGGGCTTGCTCGACTCGCAATCGTGGTGGTGGTGGTGGAGAAGTTGAGGTGGGGGGTTTGGAGTGGCGGCGGTGGTAGGGGTTGGCGCCAGCGGTGCTGGAGGAAGAGGACTAGAATGGGGTGTCTTACAAGGATTAATTAAGGGGTCAGAAATTAATTGAGGGAGTTAATTAGGATGGAGGAGCTAATTAGAAAGATTAATTGGGATGAATTAGGTCATCAAATCTGCACAGATTTTGAAGCAGATCTGATGGTTAAAAATTTATGAGTACAACAGCTAGCTATTATACTCATAAGAGTATAGTAGCTGCACTCCATTATTACTATCATTATCTATACCTATACATTATTTTCCATAGTGTTTGCCACGTGGCAATTTCTCCTTCATCCCCTTTTCCATTCTCTATCTAATGAGTGGGCTTTGTAACTTCAATCCACTCCCCTCCTCCATTAATTACATGCACCATATTCCACTAATGAGTGGGATTTGTAATTTCAATCCACTCCCCTCCTCCATAATTACATGCATTATATTTCACCAATGAGTGGGCTTTGTAACTCCAATCCACTCCCCTCCTCCATTAATCCCCCCACCCCCTCTCTTTTGCATAACCTTTTATTTTCCATGCAAAAAAGAATATCATCATCTAATCTCCCACCCCACACTCATCGCTATCTCTCTCTCTCATTGTGTTAACGAAGATGATGAGGACGAAAGAAGAAGAAGAAGAAGAGGACGCGAAGAACGTTGTCTTCTTCGAGAAGCATCGTCCCACGAAGTCGAGTCGTGGCCTATGTAAGCATTGGAGGTCACGTTTGAACGGTAAGCTACAAGGGTCGGTCCGTGTCGGGGCCCCCGCTCGCCGTGAATACGCTTGAAGGAAGCTTTCCACTAATTCGGGCTCACAATTAGGCGCCCGATTAAGGGCCCAAAATGACTTCAATAACAAAACAACGCTGTATCGAGGATTTGGATGCCCAATTCCATCTTTTGGGTACCCGAAACTTTCAAAACTTTAGTTTTGGCTAGTTTCAGTACTCCGAGTCTGTTTTGGCGCCCATTTTGCACCAAAATGACTTTGTCTCTTTCCGACACTCTATAGATGTGTCAACCAACTGCTGTTACTATAGTCATTTCGATAGCTAACCCTTTGGGACACCACATCCTTCCCCACTACAAAAAGTTTCGTCCTCAAAATTTAAAATCATACCTTAAGAAGAAACCTCAAACAGGGAAGGGTAGAACTCTAGCATCACCGTCTCCGGCTCCCAAGTCGCTTCATACTCCTCGTGATTGCTCCATAGCATCTTCATACGGAATGACCCGGTTGCCCAATTCTTTCACCTTCAGAGAAAGAATTCGAACCGATCACTCCTCGTATCTTAGATCCTCACCCAACTCAAATAGAGTGAACTCAATTATGTGTGAAGGTTTGAATACGTATTTCCTCAAAGCCGAGACGTGGAAGACGTCGTGGATACCCGCAAGTCGCGGTGGAAGTACAATTCTATACGCCACGGGCCGAACTCACTCCAAAATCTCGAAAGGGCGAATGAATCATGGACTGAGTTTTCTGCGAACTCCAAATCTACAAATCCCCTTAGATTGCGAGACTTTCAAGAACACGTGGTCTCCAACCTTAAACTTCAAGCCTCGTCGCCTTGTATTAGAATAGCTCCTCTATCGGCTCTAGGTGGTCTCAAAATGTCGTCACGCAATCCTGACCTTTTCCTCTGTCTCAATCAGAATATATGGTCCTAAAGTTTTTCTTTTACCCACTTCACTCCAATGCAGGGGTAATCGACATTTGCGTCCATACAACGCTTCAAATAGAGCCATCTGAATAGTCGCTTGATAGCTGTTATTGTATGCAAATTCAACCAATCTCAAATATCGATGTCACCTTCCTGCAAAGTTCATGACACATACTCTCAACATGTCCTCTAAGATCTGAATAGTCCGCTCTGACTGCCCGTCGGTCTGTGGGTGAAAAGTTATTCTGAACTGTAGCCGAGTATGGAAGGCTGCCTGTAGACTCCTCCAGAAACGCGAGACGAACCTCGGGTCTCAATCTGACACAATTGAGGTAGGTACGCTATGTAACCTCACTACGTCATCGATATACAACTGAGCGAGTCACTCCCGGGACCATGTTGTCTGGACTAGTAGGAAGTGAGCAGACTTGGTCAGTCTGTCCACTATCACCCACACTGCATCAAATCCACTTTGCGTTCGAGGTAATCCAATGACGAAATTCATTGTGATCCAGTCCCACTTCTACTCTGGAACATGAAGACTTTGAAGCTTGCTAGAAGGTACCCGATGCTCTGCTTTCACTTGTTGACAAGTCAAATAGTGAGTCACATATCTCCCAATGTCTCTTTTCATTTCATTCCACCAAAAGTGTGCCTTCAAATTCTTATACATCTTGGTTCCGTAATGATGAATAATATAAGGCGGACAATGAGCCTTTCTCAAAATTTTCTCTCGGATCTCTAAACCTATAGGCGCACAAAGGCGATCCCTGAACAGAAGTACTCCTGATGCATCCAAACCAAAATACCATGTCTGTCCGTTCTCAACATCTGTGCTAATCCTTGTCAAGTGCGGGTCCTTACTCTGTTTCTTCCTGATCCTGTCCAACAGAGTAGGCTGCAAAACTATAGATATCTATCTAGCAGAGACCTCAGGGGATACAATCTCCAATCCAAAACGTCTCATCTCCTCGAATAACGGTGTCTGCTATGTGATCACCATAATTAGGCTCTGCACTGACTTCGTGCTCAAAGCATCTGCCACTACATTCGCCTTACCGGAATTATATCGAACTCTAACATCATAGTCCTTCAACAGCTCCAACCACTGGCGCTATCTCAAATTCAACTCCTTTTGGGTGAACAAATATTTAAGATTCTTGTGATCTGTAAAAATCTCACAGTGCTTTCCATGAAAGTAATGATGCTATAGTTTCAGAGCAAATACAACTGCGGCGAGCTCCAAATCATGCATAGGGTAATTCTTCTCATAGTTTTTCAATTGTCGAAAAGTATAAGTAATTACCCTACCATGCTATATCAATATGCATCCAAGTCTACAGTGTGATGTATCACTAGAAATCACAAATTCTTCCCCCATAACTGAAAGGGAAAAGATAGGAGCTGGCATCAACCTCTGCTTTAGTTTCTCAAAGCTTCTCTGGTAATCTTTACTCTAGATAAACTTAAATCCCTTTTGAATCAACCGAGTGAGGGGTGTGGAAAGCTTCACAAAGTTTTCCACAAACCGATGGTAATATCCTGCTAATCCAAGAAAAGTCCTTACCTCAGTAATTATTGTCGGTCTGGGCCAATCCTGAATCGCATCAATCTTCTTCGAGTCTACTGCCACTCCTGCCATGGAAATCACATGGCCCAAGGAAGCAACCTCCCAAAGCCAAAACTCACACTTCTTCAACTTGGCATACAACTTCTTCTTTCTTAGAAGCTGTAGTACTGTCCTAAAGTGCTCCTCGTGCTCCATATCACTCTGGAAATAAATCAGGATATCATCTATAAACACTACCACAAATCTATCCAAGTACTGCTTAAATACTTTGTTCATCAAATCCACGAATGCGGCAGAGGCATTCGTCAACCAAAAGATATCACAATAAACTCATAATTTTCATACCGTGTCCTGAACGCCGTCTTGGGAATGTTCTCGGCCTTCACCTTTAACTAGTGGTAATCAGACTGCAAATCTATTTTCGAAAAAAAACACAATATCCTTGCAGCTGATCGAATAGATCGTCGATGCACGACAAAGAATACTTGTTCTTGATGATCACCTTGTTTAGCTCCTGAAAATCAATACAAAGCCTCAATGATCTGTCTTTCTTCTTTACGAATAACACTGGCGCTCCGCAAGGCGATACACTAGGTCTCACAAACCCCTTCTCCATTAAATTTTAAAGCTGCGCCTTTAACTCTCTCAGTTCCGCCGGTGCCATTCTATAAGGTGCTCTTGAGATTGGTGCGGTTTTAAGGACCACGTCATTCACAAACTCAACCTCCCTCTTCGGCAACATCGTTGTTAACTCCGGAGGAAACACATTCGAAAACTCGCGGACTATAGGGATATCCTTGAGTCCGGCGCCGCCGTAGGCACCTCTATAATAGTCGCCAAGGAGGCAGTACATTCTCTGCTCATCATTTGCCTGGCCCTCAAAGTAGAAATTATGGCAGCGAAGAGCATAGTCCTGCAGCCTCTGTAGATGAACTTCTCCCGTCCAGGCTCGTAGAACGTCACTGTTCTAGCTGCATAGTCGATCGTTGCAAAATAGTGCGCTAGCCAATCCTTCCCGAGCACTACATCAAAATCTTGCAAGTGCCTCAAGACCAACAAGTCGGCGGGAGTCCCAACTACACTGGACATAACCAATAACCCTTCTCCACATGCAAAATATGATCAGAAATCTACATCTCTCGTGCATAAGGTAAAAGCCCTATCTCTAGTTCGTGTAGTGATGCAAATGCTCGGCTAATAAATGAGTGTGATGCATCAGTATCAAATAATGTATGTGCTCTAATGCTAGAAATCAAAATAATACCTGCCACCACATGGTTAGCTGCAGTGGAATCCTCGCCCTAGGCTACATACACTTGGCCACTAGGTGCCTGATGTTGCCTCTCTTTCTGGCATAGAACTATAGCCTGATTTGCCTGACCATAGGTCGGTAGAGCTCTCGATATCTGCTGAGGTATGCTAGGGGCCGACGCCGTCGATGGTGCTGGTGATGTTGCTCAGGGGCAAGCTGACTGCATGTGCCCTGGCTGTCCACATCGGTAACACCGGCCCTCCTTCTACTCACACTGCCGCGGCCATTAAGGTCCACCACAGATGACGCATCTCTCATGTCTCCTTTTTTGCTGTCGCTGCTGGCGGGATCTACCAGACCGCTGTCGCCCCGAGAACCCACGACCTTGAGAGCGAGATCGTGGAGGCCTCGGCGGTCGTCTTCCACTGGTCCGTCCCCCGTCGTCAGGAGCTGGGCGTTTCCTATCATGACTCTGTTTTGATGCTGCCGCCCGCTCCCTAACTACTATGGCTCCATGCTCCACCCAAAGAGCCTGCTCGGTCACCGCATCCAAGGTCTGCAATCTCTACGCCTGAACCAGAGTATAAATCACCTATCGCAATCCCCGCTCAAACATGTATACCTTATAGGTATACACCTCATCCCTCGCCGCAAATCGGTACACAGTCCAAAAATCGATTGAATTCCCGAGCATACACCTGCACTGACCTGTCACCCTGCTGTAAGTTTTTCAGGTCCTCTTCGAGTTTCTGCTTAATGCTGTTCGAGAAATTGTTACGATATATTTAGTATATGTTACGATATATTTAGTATCTTATGGTATATTAGGATACTGTATATTATTATCATATATAGAGTAGGATTATATGGTATGTAATCCTAGTTGTAGTATTACTATAGTAGGCAATGTTACTATAGTAGACCTATCTCTTGTACTATATATTTTCATCAATTCAACCCAAGAGGGTATGCTCTTTTGCCCTTCTTTCATGGTATCAGAGCGGGAACCCTAATTTAGGGATATTGATCCACAGCTATCATCCACAACAAGTCTCACCTTCTTCCATAGGTGTTCTTTTCCTTTTGGTGTTCTATCTCCTCTTATCATTGGACTTCTATCTCTCCGCTACAGTACTGCTACAGTATCTGCGCTACAGTATTACTACAGTACTCGCGCTACAGTACTGCTACAGTACTCGCGCTACAGTACTGCTACAGTCGCGCGCTACAGTACTGCTACAGTACGCGAGCTACAGTACGCGCGCTACAGTATTTTCAGCCTCTTTGTGATTCCTCTTTGCTCTTCGGGTGCCGCTCGGACTATCCTCGTACCGCTCGCTGGTTGCTCGTGTCGCTCGGTCCTTTCCCTGGTGCGGCCGTTCTTATTTGGTGCTAAGTGGTTCCTCTCTTGTGCGCTGGGTACAACTAGTTTGGTAGAAACCAGGTTCTTCCTTTTTTCTCATCCGCTACATTCCGATTTATCTTTCTTTCATATCTAGTGGTGGATCCTTCTCTTTTGGTAGCAAATATGTCTTCTTCTACCTCAAATTTGCCAGTTGTTAACATCAAAACTCTCATACCACTAGAACTCACTGATTCCACATATCTTGTGTGGAAGCAAGTCTTTCTTAATGTTCTAGAAAGTTTTGGTGTTACATCACATGTGGACGGAACTGGTGTTGTGCCTTCTCAGGCTATCGATACTGCTGATAAGAAGGTGGTTATAAATTCCGAATATTTAAGTTGGAAAAGGGAAGACACCACTATACTTTCATGGATTAATGCCACTTTATCCCTTAGCATATTACGAATGGTCATTTCTAGCTCACCTAAAACTGCATATGATGCTTGGAGAATCATTGAGGCATATTTTCTTGATAAGACTGCTTCCACGGCTTTTTCTCTAAAGTCTGAATTGCGGAGCATCAAGAAAGGCTCAATGAGCATGTGTGATTACATGCAAAAGGTCAAGTCGATTGGTGATGCTCTTCAGGCGATTGGTGAAACCGAGTCAGACCATAATTTGGTCATGACTGTTCTTCTAGGGCTACCAGAAGACTATCGCGGTTTTGTTAGTGCTCTAAACACACACAGAAATAAGCCCACTTTTGAACAGCTTCGTCCACTCTTGATGCAAGAAGAAACGGAAGTCCAACGTCGTACTAGTGTGATGACATCCTCTGCTATTCCCACTATTGACGGTGAAGCTCTTTATGCCAATCGTGGACGCGGTAATCGTGGAGGCCGTGGAGGTAGATATCGTGGAGGCCGAGGACAGCATGGTAGACACAACTCTGGTCGTGGATCTCCTGGAACCTACTCACACCCTCAACCTAATAATCCTCAACAACCTTACATTCCAAAGTCTGGCACACAATGTCAGATCTGTGGCAAGTTCAATCATTCTGCCCTCCAGTGCAGACAACGCTTCAATCATTCCTTTATTACAGATGATGTTCCTCAAACTTTTGCTGCTATGAACCTTCATGAACCCGGTGAGGAAGTATGGTATCCAGACACCGGAGCATCTAATCATATGACCGCACATTCTGGTATTCTCTCCTCTTCTAAACCTTATAGTGGGCACGAAAAAATTCTTGTTGGTAATGAAAATTTACTTGATATTACTCAGACAGGTGAAACTCATTTAAATACGTCCTCTAACTCTTTTGCTCTTAAAAACGTCCTTGTTGTTCCTTCTATTAAGAGAAATTTACTTTCAGTGCGTCAGTTCTGTCATGATAATAATTCTCTTTTTGAATTTGACTCTTCTGGTTTTTCTGTGAAGGACAAGGAAACCAGGGCGGAGCTTCTTCGATGCCCTAGTTCGGGAACATCACTCTATCCACTTTCCTCTAAAGTTGCAAGTGTAGGAACTAAGAAACCGCTAGCTCTAGTTGCATCTAGGTTTAGCGGAGATATATGGCATAGACGGTTAGGTCATCCAAGTTTTCCTGTTCTTTCTACATTTATTAAAAACAATAAATTGTTTCTGATTCTGCTTTGAAATTATCTGTTTGCAATGCTTGTAATATGGGAAAACATGTTAAACTCTCGTTTCATGATTCAGAATCTCAATCTGCTTTTCCTTTTCATATTGTTCATTCTGATGTTTGGCAATCACCTGTTCCCTCTGTTTCTGGCTACAAATATTATGTTATTTTTATTGATGATTACTCTCGATTTTCTTGGCTTTACCTTTTAAAATTTAAACATGAAGTTTTTGACAAATTTTTCGAGTTTAAGACAATGGTTGAAAACATATTTCATAGTTCAATCAAAATTTTTCAATCTGACAATGGTACTGAATTTGTAAATGACAAATTTTCTACTCTTTGTTCACAAAATAGAATTATTCATAGATTCTCTTGTCCTTATACGCCTCAACAAAATGGCCTTGCTGAGAGGAAGCATAGGCATTTATCTAACATTGTTAGGAGCCTGCTGTTTCAAGCTTGCTTACCTCCTCGATTCTGGGCTGAGGCCATTCAAACTGCCGTCTTTCTTGTGAATCGAATTCCTTCTCTTACTGTTTTGAATGGACAATCGCCATATAAAATTCTGCATGGTTGTGTTTCCCCTGACTTGCAACTTGTTAGAGTTTTTGGATGTTTGTGTTATCCCGATGTTCAGGACATTGCAGCTCACAAGCTCTCTCCCCGTTCTCTTCCTTGTGTCTTTTTGGGACTTTCTGACAAACATAAAGGTTTTCGCTGTCTTTATCCAAGCACTGGTAAAATTTTTATTTCTCGCCATGTTACTTTTGTTGAACATGTTTTTCCTTACTCTTGTCTTTCTAAATTCTCTTCTTCTCCTTCCTCTTCTATTTCAAACTTTCAAATGTTTCAAAATTTTCTTTCTAATCCTCCCCTACTGGGTGAGAGTCCATCCACTATTGATGCAATCTCTGGCCTCTCTCCTTCCTTCACACGCCCCTCTACTGACGTTGGTTCACATACGCTTGTTTCACCGTCTGAGCAATTATCAGTTTTTCCTTCCACTGTGAATCATGATGCCCCACAGGTTAGTAATGAGAATGCTGCCGCTCCTGCTGGCCAAACTGAACTCCGGGTCTATACCAGACGACACACCAGCCGGCCTGCTGCTGCTTCACCTTCACCTATTGATCTGGCACCTTCCACCTCTGATCATCCACCTTCCCCTCCGCCTGCTGCAGTCTCCTCTCCTTCTCATTCTCCTTCTGAGCCTCCGTTGCCTGCCAGAACACACTCTATGCTCACTCGATCCATGGCTAAGGGTTCCGCTGCGTCTTCCTCCTTCCTCGCTTCTGCACGTTCTATTCTTCCTGCTGAGCCTACCTCTTTTCATGAAGCTTCTCAGGATGCAGGTTGGCGTGCTGCCATGGCTGAAGAATTTGATGCATTACTGACCAATGCTACTTGGGATCTTGTTCCTCCTCCCTCTTCTTCTGTTAATCTTATTGGCTGCAAGTGGGTATATAAAGTGAAGCAGAAGGCGGATGGTTCCCTTGAGCGTCTCAAGGCTCGGCTTGTGGCTCAGGGTTACAAACAACAACAAGGTATTGATTTTGATGAGACCTTTTCTCCGGTTGTCAAGTCGACCACTATTCGAACTGTTATTTCAGTGGCTTTCTCCTCTGGGTGGTCTCTTCGACAACTTGATGTAAAGAACGCCTTTCTTCATGGTACTCTCTCTGAAGAAGTTTATATGAAGCAACCGCCTGGTTTTGTGCATCCTTCTCTTCCTCATCACGTTTGCCGTCTCCGAAAAGCGATCTATGGTCTCAAACAGGCACCTCGGGCTTGGTTTCAGCGGTTTACTTCTTTTCTTTTTGAACTTGGTTTTGTTGGCAGTACTGCTGATCCCTCGATGTTTGTTTGTCATTCCTCTTCTGGCACTCTTGTTCTTCTATTATATGTTGATGATATTATTGTCACCGGAAGCTCCTCCTCTCTTTTAGAGGCTCTTATTGTCACCTTACAACGAGAATTTGCTATGAAAGATCTCGGGCCGCTACATTATTTCTTGGGCATTGAGGTTAATCGTTCGTCTTCTGGTCTTCATTTGACTCAGCAGAAATATGCGCATCAACTACTTCAGCGCCATGGCTTTCTTGATAGTAAGCCCGTCTCTAGTCCTCTCTCTCCGACTTCTCGTCTCTCTTCTCATGAGGGGCGCCTTCTTGAGGATCCCTACATTTATCGTCAGATCGTTGGTGCTCTCCAGTATCTCACCTTCACAAGACCAGATATCTCGTATGCCGTCAACTCTGTTGCCCAGTATTTACATGCACCTCGTGAACCCCACATGCAAGCGGTCAAGCGCATTCTGCGTTATATTCGCGGGACGCTATCTTATGGCATTCCTATCTCCCGCTGTATCAATCCTTCTCTCGTGGCATTCGCAGATGCTGATTGGGCTGGTTGTCCCGATACCCGTCGCTCTACTTCAGGATATTGTATATTTCTAGGGCCCAATCTTATCTCCTGGTCCGCTAAGAAACAGCCCACTATTTCTCGTTCCAGTTCTGAAGCCGAGTATCGTGCTGTGGCTTACGCGCTTGCTGAGACAGTATGGATCCGACGTTTACTTCGTGACCTTGGTGTGTTCTTATGGCGCTCCATCAGCATCTATTGTGATAATCTCATCACGACTTATCTTGCGGCCAATCCTGTTCTCCATGCTCGAACGAAGCACATTGAGCTTGACCATCAGTTCTTGCGCGAAAAAGTCCAGTCTGGTGATTTAGAATTGGTTCACATCTCTTCTGATAAGCAACTTGCTGATATTTTCACAAAGCCTTTGTCACCTTCTCGATTTTCGGCTTTGCGGCTCAATCTTCGCATCCGGCCAGTGGATGCTTAGCTTGCGGGGGGATGTTACGATATATTTAGTATATGTTACGATATATTTAGTATCTTATGGTATATTAGGATACTGTATATTATTATCATATATAGAGTAGGATTATATGGTATGTAATCCTAGTTGTAGTATTACTATAGTAGGCAATGTTACTATAGTAGACCTATCTCTTGTACTATATATTTTCATCAATTCAACCCAAGAGGGTATGCTCTTTTGCCCTTCTTTCAGAAATAGGTCCCACAAATAACCCTCGAAACTCGGTCCATGTCATCTGTAGAGCGCTCTGAGATCGATCCGACCAAATCCTCTTCCACCACATATGCGCATCTCTCTCTAAGCAGTGAACTGCCAAATAGACCTGCTGTCTCTTAGGCACAAATATATCCTCAAACAATTTTTCCATAGCTCCAACCCACGCCTCGATCACCCAAGGCTAGTGCCGCTATTGTCGAATCAATGTGGATCAAATCTGCAGAAACGAGCCAGTCTCTCAATATTCCGCTCCTGCTCTGCCTCTGTCAACTGTCCACCTGGCCTCGACATCTCTCCACTAGGCATCGGTCCTACTGGCACTGTCACTGGTGGAGGTGTAGCTGTGGCTGGAGCACTCATTAGTGCTGGAGTTAGAGGAGGCGCTTGGGGCTCCGAGACGGATAGCGTAGAACTGGGCTGTCGTGCCAATATCTTGCACATTCTCAACAATAGCGCTCCCTACTGTCGAGTAGCCTTGGCCAAACTAGCCAACTCCCCATGTAGATCCCGCGGCTCACTCGATCCTGCCTGTTTCAGCTCCTCAGGCGGTGCGGTTGTAGCCCACGTCGGCAGTCGCACTCGTGGGAGCATACTGATCACCTGCACAAAACACATATCAGTCACACACTGAATCACAACACTCAACTCAATTCAGCGAAAGTCCAAGACATCTCTTTGCCTCTGTGACATTATGTCATCTGCAGCCAACATAATTACTCAACAAAGGATAGATATGCCGATCACTCTTCAATTCCCTTTGAAGAGTTTATACTATTCAATCATCAACTTTCACTAAAAGTCACAACTCTCACATCTCATACTCCTAGGGACGGCCAAAAGCCTGGGGTTTTTAAGTCCCGACGACTTATCTCTAAGTTCTGATACCAACCTAATCTGTCATGCCCCAGGTTGCAGCCAAATCCAGGCTTGACACAAGAAGCCCCACGTATATGAATAGAAAAGAGAACCTCTACACAACACAAGAGCTACAACAAGCAAATACCAGAGCTGGAAAAAAAAAACTACTAAAAGCTAAGGCATAGTCTCCTGTACATATACAAATCCAAACGATACACCTGATAAATAACCATCAATTACAAATATTACCTCTCAAAACTGAAATATAAATACATAAACATCAGTCCATAAGCTACCCTGGTATGTACAAGGAACTACTCTCCAAAAACCAGCTACAAAGGGTACTCCTCTAGCTCGGACAGCACAAGAAGGGAGGAAGCTAGCTCACAACTCTCTTAACTCTGTAAGTAGTAGTGACAGGAGTGGAAGGTTCTACAAGAAAAGGGCCACAACAGAGGGCGTGAGAACTACTATAAACAAGTAGTCTTTAGTGGGTACTATCACCGACGACGACGTCCTACCCACTAGGTCTACTAAAGATGAGAGGTAAGAACTGTGTAAGTGAAAGAACTAGGAGTAGTAAAAGCTCAAAAAGAATCTACAGCTACTATATATGTCAGTATACTACTAATGCTCAAAATGAAACTACATAATATAGATGAATGCATCAAACTAGCTATCGGGTACGCGCTGTCCACACCCAATCCAAATGACCGCCTTTGAAGTCCGGTCAAGCCTGCGCCATCCTACCACCACAACACTACCCTCGGGGTGGCCGGTCAATGTAGGTCACCCAAAAGGGCTGTTGCAACACCAACGCAAAAAGTCTCACTCCGAAGCGGCACTCGGAAAAGCTATCCAGTCGAGTAAAAAGTGTAGTCTTTGTCGAGCTCAAATCTGGCTTATGCATGGCTGTAGTCGATGCGAATGGTCAATCAGATCATAGAACTATAGTTCACGTGTCACGCCCATCAATACACTAACAATTCGTAGGAATTATTGTGGAGAACCCAAAACATTCTCCTCTTACCATTATTTATTAAATAGTCTCTTTTGACATGTTAAACAAATGCCGCATCAAGCCTATGGGGAATTTCTCAACTGAAAAACATCAACAACCATCTTGGAAGACCCAAGGCATTTCTCACTTTCACCTTTTTTTATTAAATGTAAAAATATACAAAACTTATTTAAACTATGGATCATTTTAAGTCGACTATCCAATATTTGAAAATTTTCATTTATTTTAAGTCGACTACCCAACATTTCAAAATTTTAATTTACCACCCAACCTTTCAATTTGTTTAATTGAAATAAATCAACGGCACTAACTTCAAAATTTAAATAAATTGCTTCTTTCTAATAAATTTATAGTTACGAAAATTATATGAAGTATACTAACTAAACATGTAAAAATAAACGAGACATTCAAATTTTAAAGTCAAAATACCATTGACTGAATCAAATCAAACAAATTGAAAGATTGTACAATAAAATCAAATTTTAAAAGGTTAGGTAGTTGACTCAAAATAGTACATAATTCAGGTAAATTATATATGTTTTTACCTTAATTGAATAGCCTATGAACTATGCATCACCACCAAGTCCACAAATCCAATTCTCCAATGAGGAAATTAACAAGTGAACTTACTATCTATCATATTACAAGGAAATAATATATGCACAAGGATACATGACATGGTTCAACAAGAATTTAACACCCTCAAGCTATTAAAAGAGAATCAGATGAACTAAACCTCCATTTTTCCCTCTCTAAACACAACAAACTATCATCATCACCATAAACTCCCTCCAAACTCTGCTGCCAAAGTGGCGAGGACCTCATTGGCGGCGAGGACCCGACGCAGACGTCGAGCCGCGCCCAAAACCGCTTGTCCCCAGGACGGAGCATCGCGGGGAGCGGCAACCGCACGCCTCTCTCTTCGCATGCGATGTGCCTCGGCCGGATCCGGTTGTCGAGGCCGAACGAGAAGTAGTGCGGGAACTCGCGGAGCTCCGCGGGGCTCCGGCCCATCGCGTCGAGCAAGAACCCCAGCTTCGGCCGCAGATTCTCCTCGATGCTGTAGCACATCAGCTGCGGGAACCGCCGCGCCATTGCCCGCGCCTCCTTTCGAGAGAAGCCGGCAGACTCCAAGAACTCGAGCCGCAGGAGGAGCTTCTCCTCTACGCTGCAGGATAGCAGGGTTGCATGGCGGGAGATCGGAGAGATACCTGTTGAGTATAAATGATTAAAATACTGTTCTCTACTAGTTTAAGCTTTCAAAGAATAACTATATATTGTTTCGATTAAATATAAAAAGCAAGAGATCATGATTTACAAATGTAAGAGTTCTTGTGTCATTTATTTATTTCCTCTTATTTGCCTTAAAAATGTATGAAGAACCTTTAACTATATGCCATTTTGAAATAGGCCTCCAACATATATATTTTTCCTCTCTTTTATTGATAATATATGAACTTACGATTGTCTTGATTTGAATTGTTTTTCTAAATAGAATTAGGTATATATATATATATATATAGAAATTAACAACTTTCTTAGCCAAAGTAGTTACTAGCTAATGAATTTACAGTTCTGTAAATTATAATACAACCAAAACAAATTAATTTAACAAAATCACTATTAAATTTACCAACATAATAATAATATAAATTGAAGAGTAAATTTCATTTAGCCTCCATGTTGTCTAGGACATTTTCACTTCGCCAACTTATGGTTCAAAAAGTTTCATTTTGCTATTCTGTGGTTTGAAAAGTTTTATTTTGCTTCTCTATGATTTATTCTTTGTTTCACTGTAAGGACCTGCCGTTAAATAGTAGTAAAGTAATACATTTCACAGCCACAAGATGTGTAAGTGTAAATTATAAGCTAGTAAATACTACTTTTTGCCACCCAAGGGTTTGTAAATTGTCCATTTTAGTGCCTCATGGTTTGCAAATTATATTGTTTTGGTATCTCACTTAACAATAGATCTTTAAAGTAATACAAAGAGAAAACCACATCATAACAAAGTAAAACTTTTTAAATCATAAAATGGTAAAATAAAATTATATTAAACTACAGGGAGGCAAAGTAAAGCTTTTGCCAAATAAAAAAAATCAAGTGTTTAGTGATAGAAGTATTTGGAAAATAATATTGCATGCTTTTATTCATCATAATGCTCTCTTAATATAGAGAGGTTCTAAAAGCTATACAAAGTAATCCGGAATGAGAATCTGACAATAAAAGAAATAAAGGTATATAAGGAAAGACTTTCACCCCAAATCAAGCCCATATCAAATAATTATGTAATACATGATAATATTTAGGAGTGTCAATGTGACACCCCACTTCCCAGAGGGTCACCCATCCTAGGACTACTCTAACCCTAGCACGTTTAACTCTCTTAACCTCTTGAGCCTAGCTATTTTTAGTCCTATTATATCTTATATATAGGACTACCTGGGGTCTCACATTCTTCCCTCCTTTAAGCCCCGACGTCCTCGCCAGGCTCAGACTCACAATTACCAGGCGATGTGAGACTCATCTCGCTAGCCTTAACCGACCTTGTGGGGGAGCCGCGCTTTACCCACAACAGTCATCAGCATGAGAGCCTCACTCTCCCCGCTGTATAATCTGGCTCAGCCGAGACTCATCTCACATTTTTTACTGGTAATTGTCTTTGATACCAACTGTGACGCCTTACTTCCCAGGGGTCACCCATTCTAGGATTACTCTAGCACTAGCATGCTTAACTCTCTTAGCCTCTTGGGCCTAGCCATCGCCTAAAATGCTATAACCCGATTAAAAATTTTAGTCCTATTATATCTTATGTATAGGACTACCTGGGGGGTCTCACTGTCAATCAAAGACAATCCTTGAAGGATCTATTTTAAAACAACAGTGTTTACCAGTTTCTGTGGCTTAACAAAAAACTTATTTTAATACTCTATTTAACTGTAGGTCCTTATGATAAAACGAAAATAAAATTAGAATAGCTAAGCGCTACTTTTTTCAAACCACATGATGCCAAAATAAAATATAGGGGCGTTTAGATTATTGTAGTTGTAGTTCAGTTGAAAATTAAGCTTGCTGAGAATAAAACTATTGATTATCAATTAATATAATGGCGAAGAGATTCACCGTCTAATCGTAGGTTAGATTTTCGATCTTTCTATGAATCTTCTTTTCAGAGTCTTCGTGATCAGTGACAAGACTAATATTTTAACTCTTAATAACTTAACTTACGGCAGACTCCTAACTTCAATCCAGATGCCACCGAAATTACTAGAAGGCAATTTGAAGTTTACCTTTAGGGCCCGTTTGGTTCAAGATTTGTAATATTTCAAAAATATTATATATTTTATAGTTGGAATGGCAAACTTATTACTAATGTATTAAGCCACATGGATTGCAAGTTGTTAAGAACTAGTACATTTCTATTAATGAACTAGTAATAATTCTCATAATAATACCTCCTAATCCATAATAATCTAGTATTTCTACCATCTAGAAATCTACAATGATTCCAAAACGACCATATTTGGATGTCGGAATAAATTATTCAAGGATAATTTATTCCATATAAGGATTTTCTCATATGATTGTAAGGAAGGTGATTTTTGTTCCTTCAAACATCTTGCTATCCATGATTTGGTAGGATAGCATATTTTACCTATAAGATTATTTATCTTATCCAAAAAAAATTTAAAAGTATAGTATCCAATTCTAAACATTTGATCACACCCCTTATCAACCAAAGGTATAATTTTTTAAAATAAATTAAGGCCCTATTTGGATGTGGGAATAAGTTATCCTTAGATAACTTATTCGGTACGAGACTTTTCTAGTATATATGATTTTAATTAAGAAGTTTAAATTTTGTTTCTTCAAAGGTCTTGCTATCTATAACTTCGTGGGATAGAATATTTCATCTACGAGATAATTTATCTTATTCTAAAAAATAATTTGAAGTCCGAATATGATATTCTATTTTAAACATTTGATCACACTCCTAATCTACCAAATGTAGATATTTCTTAAATAAATCAAGAAAATATACAGAAACTGGGCCTAAGGAAATATACCGAACATGATATTTATACATCCAAACAGCGCCTACGCCATTTCCACCTTTTATAAGTACCCAAATTAAGTTGAATATGTATTGATTTGAATATTTTCAAGAGTCCGACTAAGGTGCTTCCGAAAGCACCAGTCATGTGGTATTTTCAATTTTTTAACCCTTGGATCAACCTTTTTGATTATTTCTAGTTCTTAGATTAATATTATTCCATCAGAAGAACCACTAAACTCTAGGAGAGCACTAAATCCTAGGAGGACCACTATCATCCCAACCCTATAATCCTTAATCCAAGGGCCAAAAAGTCGGAAGCATCAACTCCTTCGTGCTTTTAGAAGCATTGTAACTCTACACTATTTTCAACATTAGATATGGAGAACTACCGGAATGTTTTTTTTTTTTTGAGAGAAAGATAGCACGCTACCCGCTTCGTTTATTTTAGAAATAAATTTAGCTAGAAATGTGAATCAACTATGATTCGAACTCGGAACCTCGGATACCAACCACCAAGCCCTTTGCCGCTTGCGCTAGGGACGGCCAGTACTACCGGAATGTTACAAACAATAAACGTGAAATTAAGCCTTTGAGAAAAAAATCGAGAAAATCTACGCACCTAGGGTTTGGAGGAAGTAGAGTGTGGGGCGGAGCCGCCCGGGGACGGAGGAGACGAGGAGGCGCGGGCGCCGCCGGATCACGCGGGGGAGCGCGGCGGCGGGGACGCCGGCCTCGCGGCGGAGGAACGCGGCGGCGGCGGCGATCGTCTCCGGCGCCGCCGCG
Source organism: Puya raimondii (assembly GCA_016920855.1). NCBI lineage: Eukaryota > Viridiplantae > Streptophyta > Magnoliopsida > Poales > Bromeliaceae > Puya > Puya raimondii. The sequence continues at coordinate 132,275,906 of JABWPP010000050.1, forward strand.
AGGATCTCCGGGCACATCCCCGCGCAGCGGCCGAGCTCGCCGGGCCCCAGCCCCAGCGCCGCCACCGCCACCGCCGCCGCCGCCCGCATCTCCCCGATCGCCGCCCGCGAAGCCGCCGCCGCCGCTGCGCCGGCGCCGGCGCCGGAGGCGAGGTCGACGCCGAGCGAGTCGAGGAAGAGGAGCTTCTCCTCGAAGGAGGAGGAGGAGGAGGAGGAGAGGGGTATTTTGGGAAGAGAGGGGTGTATTTTGGGAATGGGGGCGTGGAGCTTCGCCTTCTCGGCGAGGAACCGGGGGCGAGGAGGAGGACGACGAGGGGTATTTTGGGAAAGGGAGGGTAATTTGGGAATGGGGGAGGAGGGGCATAATGGGAATAACAATATTTCCTCCATTGGTAAGGTCGATGCTACATTGTTGTCGCGTGGGAAATAGAAGGAAAGGAAAAAGATAGAGAGAGAGAGAGAGAGAGAGATCGAGGGAGATAACTAGATAAGGCGTTGAAGAGGAGAGAGAGAAAATTATGGGTGCACTTGGTGTATCGATATATCTCGTGCACCGCCCTTTGTTCGATGATCTATGCTTTATAATAATTGGAAATTACTACATATACATCTCTCCATACATATATATATATATAGGGAGCTTGACTCTGCTACTATCGGTAGTAAACGGTTCGATTTATTACCTATTTATTTTCGAAGACAGAGTTTTCAAATCGATAATCGGCACAGTTGAAAATGATCTAGACCATTTAAACTATCTAGAAATCAAATTTCATAATTTTTTGACATCACTAATCGAACGATCAAAGGGCCACAAAATTTGTAATTTTAATGGCCGATATGATACGATTTTACACCTACATATACATCTCTACAGATATATATAGGTGTAAATTTTAGACCTCGCTTAACGTGTAGGGTTCACAAAATCGTTTTAATTTTTTAGTATTAAAAAAATAATAAGACTGGTAAAAAAAATTTGTCGTATTTAAATGAGTGGGATTTAGAATTTACATCTAAGTATACAGATAACATGCTCGTTACAGTTAAAATATTATTATCTTAATAGTTTTAGAATAAAAAAAACATATTTGTGAGTTCAACATCGAGTAGCTTCAATTTTGGCCCAATTTGCAATTGTGGCGTGTAAATATACTTGCTTTTTTTTTTCTTTGCTTTCAAAGATCGAAAGTATTGAAAATTGCTTTTAAACTTTTCTTTGGAAGTAATAAAATAGTGGTGGTGAGAATTAGAAATCCTCGTTGATAGATTCTCCGGTAGTAATTTTTGCTACTATCTAATCACTTATTGCTATTGTGATGATTTCTGCCGTCATTTTATAATACTAAAAAAAAAAATTCAATCACTTTTAAATTATATGTGCAGATAGTCCTACCAGTCACTAGAGAAGTGACTGCTTGCTTCTCCGGCAGTGTAAGTTCCAGATTCAAATCATATCTTATACATAAATTATATCTTTGCAATTGAGCCTAAAAAATGGCCTAAATTATAAGAAGACCCCTCGCACTTTAGTGCTTGTCTAAATTACTCCTAGCATAAGAAATTGCATCAAGTGCTTTCCTACACTTTGTCATTATTTTAAATAGATCTAACTATTTGGAATAATTGTTGAATTTAGCTATTAAACTTTTAAACAATAAATTTACAGATAAATTTATCTTTAGATAATGCAATAGAATCATATAAACTAAACAAATTATTCAATAAACTATCAATTTTGATAGTATTAGCAAAAAAATAAAATTTTTATCTAAATTTTTTATATTTTTTTGAGTTGCAAATTAGATATATGTTGAGACGTGGAACAATATGATATGCGGTTCATTTAAGTAAAATTTTTAAGCATAATTTATTAATTTCTTAAATTTGTTGAATCTATTTGAGATAATGACAAAATATAGCGTGCTAATTGATACAATTTTTAATGTAGAAGGTAATTGAGAAGCTGATAAAGTGTAAGGGGGCTTTTTATAATTTAGCCCTAAAAATATTCTAAATTTAAAACCTCGTGCAGGTTTATGTTAATTATGGTGCGGTGTATGAGATGTAGGGATACAACAGGTTCAGCCAATAGTATTTGTGGTGAGCACACTCCGGAGAGGTGGAGAGAACCAACTCAAAATTTGGACGGTTGAGATTTCGAGTTGAGAATCTGACGGCTCGGATAGCTGGGGAAAATCCCATTCCACAAATTTTGATGAGTGGTTTTATTGATTTCCGAAAAAAAAAAAAATGGGGAAATTTTTGTGACCACAAAATTTAGCGGGGAAACCATGACCACAAGAAGCGACAGAGACTCCAAGCTCTGTGAATGCACGTGACGTGCACGTTTCATTTTCCTTCTAATTTAGTAAATTAGTATAAATTATAATTTTTTTTTTTGTTAATTTGTATAAAAAAATTTATCAGTTTTGAGATTTTGTAAAAGTGGGCTAGGCCATTATTTTGAATTTTACAGATTTGACCCGAATTTTTAGTAAACTGATCAAAATACGCTTATTTTTTTTTTCTCTTTCCTTTTTTTTTTCGCTCGTTCGTTTTTCTTCTTCCGCTCCGATACGTCTCCATCCTTGCTGTTTCTTCCTCTCCTTCTCCTCCTGCTTTTTCTCCCTTCTCCTCCTCCACCGCCCCGACATCGACGTCGCGCTCTCTCCTTTTTTTTTTCGCTTGTTCGTTTTTCTCCTTTTGCTTCGATTTATCTCCATTCTTGTCGTTTCTTCCTCTCATTCTCCTCCCGCTTCCTCTCCCCCCCTCCACCGCCCCTACATCACCGTCACGCTCTGCTCTCTTACCTCGCACATAGCTCTATCGATGCCGACTCAAATATAGTATAAATAGCGGAGGTGAGCTTGTGGTGGAGCGTATAGCCGCGGATGGTGACGGCGACGAGAATACCGAAGGATTAAGAACGACGGGGAGGGACATCGGGCGGGGACGGTGGCTGCGGCAGAGGGCGAGGGAGGAGACACGATAGCGAAAAAAGATGTAGTGGAAGAAAAAAAAAGAAGAAGAAGAAGAAAAAAGAAAAAAGTAAATTTTTTTTTTCTCCAGAGAAGACCATTGTGTGTCGTCGCTGCTACAGAAAAGGCCCAGAACCAGAGAAGAAAAAAAATGATGAAGTTGTACTGTTTAAGACAAAGTTGTATTCTTTGATGCGAAAATTGCACTGTTTGAGACGAAAGTATACTCTTTTGAGAAAAAGTTGCATTGTTTGAGATGAAAATTATATTGTTTGAGCGAAAGTTGCACTCTTTGAGTGAAAGTTGTACTGTTTGAGACGAAAATTATAGTTTTTGAGTGAAAGTTGCATTATTTAAAATTATTTGAGACTAAGTTGTACCATATGAAATAGAAGTTGCACTTTTTAAAACTTAATTATATCATTTAAAATTATTTGAGATTAAGTTGCACTTTTTGAGACTTGGAGACTTAGTTTCAAATATTTTAAATGATGTAAGTCTCAAACAGTGCAACTTAGTCTCAAACAGTGCAACTTAATCTTAAACGGTGCAACTTTTATTTTATGTAGTACAACTTAGTCTCAAATAATTTAAATACTACAATTTTCTCTCAAAGAGTGTAATTTTTATCTCAAACAGTATAACTTTTTCTCAAAAAGTGCAAGTTTTGTTTCAAATAGTGAACTTTCGCTCAAAAAGTACAACTTTCGCCCAAACAGAATAACTTTCGCTTAAACAGTATAATTTTCGCCTCAAAGAGTGTAATTTTTTATCTTAAACAGTGTAATTTTCGTCTCAAACTGTGCAACTTCGTTTTCTTCTTCTTTCTCCTCTAGTTCTTAGCATGTAGCAGTGACGACACATAATAAAAATATTTTTTTAATTTGGTTTCTTTTTTTTCTTTCTTCTATTTTTTTTTCTTTCACTCTCTACATCTTTTTTCGCTATCGCGCCCCCTCCCTCACCCTCTGCCGCAGACACCGCCCCTATCCGATACACTCTCCCTCTCCGGTCGTCCTTAAATCCTTCAGTATTCTCGTCGCCATCGTCATCGCCATCCGCGGCCATGCGCTCCACCACAAGGTCACCTCCGCGATCAATACCATATTTGAGCCGGCGTCGACAGAGGTGTGGGCGAGATAAGAGAGCGGAGTGTGGCGCCGATGTAGGGGGCGGTGGAGGAGGAGGAGAAAGGAGAGGAAGCGGGAGAAGAATGAGAGGGAGAAACGACGAGGATGTAGATGAACCGGAGCGAAAGGAGCACAGCATTGATGTGGGGGCGGTGAGAGAAGGAGGAGAAGGGAGAGGAAGCAGGAGGAGAAGAAGAGGAGGAAACGGCAAGGACATAGACGAATTGGAGCATAAGATAAAACAAGAACGAGCGAAAAAAATAAGAGAGAAAAAAGGAATAAGAATATTTTGGTCAGTTTACTAAAAATTCGTCTGCAAAATCTAAAATAGTGACCCACTTTTGCCAAATCTCAAAACTGGTGGATTTTTTATGCAAAATGTCCTATTTTCTTTAACAAAGTAAATATTTATAATAAATAGTTTGGTTAAAAAATTAAAATAGACGTATGAGTAGCATCAAAATTAAAGAGCGAACAAAAATTATAACTGGATATTAAATCAAAAATCTAACGACATATATATGATTATTTACCCAATCTATGATGGGACTTTTTTTTTTGTTTGGTGAAGGAACGCAGAAATACTTTCATTGGTCAGTATATAAAGGATTATAAAGTAACGAGCATAGAAAAACAACGTAAACCAGTGACATAAAGCAGATGATTTATAAAGGGTGTTCTTAAAGATTGGAGATATACACAGATGCAGCGGATGCATGGCTCCATTAACCCCTAAAAAGACTAGGATGAAAACATTACCATCCGACTCAAATTCCCAGCCTAGATTCTAATTAAGAAGAGCAAGTGGTTCGACCCGGCCTAGATTCTAATCAACTTCCTAGCCTCAAACATTACCGTCCGGACATCGTGAACGTTGAAGACCACCGCACCATCCGCCCTTTGCCTACTCCTCCTCTGGTTGGAACCGCCAACGCCGTCACTATTGATAGCGAGCTGACGAGTCCATCGACAGAAAAACGAGGGCGTTAGATCGTTGGGGCAGCGATATTCATGCAGTAGGGGGCAGCGACTCCGCGCTCGTTGTACGTGAACTTTGAGCATCAACTGGTGGGCGAAGAATTGTTGAACATGTCAATGTTGAACATGTCAATGTATGGTTCAAAGTGAACTAGAGTTTAGGAGATGTGGTCTATGGACATATTCTCCATGATCTAGCTAGTGTTCAAAGTGGTCTATAATTTAGGAGAAGTGGTCTATGGACATATTCTTCATGATCTAATTAGTGGAGTGTTTTTAGGTGTTGGTTTCTATTTTGTAGTAAGTTGTGAGATAGCGGTTTGTTAGTAATGGAAACATGAATCATGGGAGCTAAAAATGTGGTAACATGACTTGCCAACATGCCTATAAAAGAGGCACTTGTATTTCAGTTTTTTATGCAATTAATGAAATATCTCACTTTTTAAATTAGTTTTGACTATTTTTTCATTGGTTTTGTGAGTACTAGTTGTATAGAAAATTTAATTCCACCTCCTATATCCAACGAAAATGACGACGCCGCAAACATCCCGACCACCGAAAGGAATGCGAGTCGCAGAGGAAGGCCAACGGGAACATCATGTAGCTCCGGGACGGCCGGAACCAATATCGTAACAATTGGCACAGTAAAAGACAGATATGCCGAGCTCACCCTGGCTCACTGATCCCGGAAGGCCGATGTGCGACAAAATTACATGATGTTAAAAATTTGAATTACATGATGACCAAAATGCTAAAAATATAAATATTAAAAGATGTGCAAAATGTTAAAAATTAGTCTGAGTCAACAATAAATGATTGACTTTCTTATATAATTTAGAATCAAATACATATTTCAAAGAATTACATGATGACCGGAATGATAATACGCATACCACACAGAGGCCTCCTATACTTTATCAAATAATTTACTAGGTCCCTCCCTTCATCGAAATTACCAATTACATAGTTGTATCGTTTAAGTGTCTGTTTAAAAAAAAAAAGATAAAAGTTGAAAAGGTCTCTATATATATATATATTTTATTATTTTTAAACAATTTCGGACCATAGCCCAGTCCGGAGCCCACTAAATTGATTTGGGCTAGGCTTGGGCTTAAAATGGCCCGAACCAATTCCACCCCTAACGAAGAGTAATTATTTCGTTGTCAAAAATTATTTCTAAAACTTTTTTTCAAACAAATTACTATTATTTAGGACTATATTTGGGAATTTTCCAATATTTTTTAGACAAATAGGTATTTTGGCCCGAAATAGGAATCGAAATCCGAATAAGAATTGGAACGGACTAAATTTTTTTTTAAAAAGAATCAGAATGGACCTGAATGGAAAACGGAATAATGAAATCTCCCAACTTGTTTGGTATTTGATGAAGAAGATAGTAATAATTTAGACAGATTTAGATTCATAATTGAACATACATTAAATTTGGTTTCGAATTTGCACTCAAATTTGTATCCAAAATTTGAATTGAAAATTAAATATTGAATTCACAATTCAAATTCATATTTAAGTTGAAATTCAAAGTAAAATTAAATTCAAAAAACAAACTTGAACTAAAATTAAATTTTGACCAAAAATTAAATTTCCAGATTTATTTTGGAATTTGTGATCGAAATTTTGTTTTATCAAAATTTATCGTAATTTTAATTGTTCTACATCACTAAATGTACAAGCACTTTACCTTAGTCATTAATATTATCAATTTTGAAACATTTTGTTCACTAGACAAATAATATGAAAAAAATATAAAATTTAGTTTCTGCATACTTTCAATAATATAAATTATATCTAACAGAACTGATCGTCGATTCGGCTATTCTCATCAGCGAAAATAAAGTAAGGCTTCGTTTGGTTCGGGGTTAAGTAAGAACTAGTTATTCCAGAGATATGGTTAAGTTCAGGATTAAGTCTGGAATAGACCAATTTTGTGTTTGGATGATGATTGAGTTGTTCCCGGAATTAAGAAAAATAGCGTTTGAATAGATAAGATGGAATAAGAAAAATAGTGGGTAGTTATAAATAGAAATAATAATTTCATCCCAATTATTATATTTGAATTTAAATTTTTTTTATTTTATATTTAAAATTTAAAATTTAAATAGATAACTTTTACAATTAAAAAAATTCAAAATTAAAATCTATATTTTTAAATCTCAAATTTAAAAATTTAAATATAAATTTTAAATTTTAAATCAAATCTAACAAATATAAAATTACAAATATAAATTGTCAAATTTAATATTTAAATAATTAAAAATAACAATTTAAAATTTAAAGTTTATAATTTAAAATTTAAAATTATAAATTATAAATTTTAATTTTAAGATTACAAATTTTTAAATTTAAAAATTTAAAATATAAATATAAATTTAAAAATTAAATTTAAAATTTAAAATTTAAATTATAAATTTAAATTTAAAAATTAAATTGGGGTGGGATTAGTTAATCCCACCCCAATTCCACGGGGAGGGTGGGGTTTGTTAACCCCACCTGTTAACCCCACCTGGGGTGGGGTTAACAAACCCCACCCTCCCCCCAAAAATTTGTTTGGAGATAAAGGTGGGGATAACCCCTTTATCCCCTTTAACCCTGAACCAAACAGGGGCTAAAAGTATGAAATAGTTAAGGCTACAAAACTTTGACTATTATTTTTGACCAATTCCTACTTGAAATTTGAGAACTAGTCAAAATTGCTTTAAAAGACCCATTCATGTTCGCATAGGAAATGAATATAATTAATATATTATAATAGAGAACTTTGAATATGAAGTTGATAATGAGAAGAGCAATGCTACCTCTACGCCTACTTTATAGTTTATAGGCATAAGTTTCACCCCCTAGCCTTTGAAAAGTCAAAAAAAAATTTGTACGTTTTATATTTTGGTCCCTAACCTTTTTTTTTCGTTATTAGGTTTTTAATCTTTATCTTTTGCTTTGATTAGATCCTAGTCATCTAAATTTTTATTAATTTTGATAAAATATGCTACGCCAACTCTATTAAAGCTCTGCTGATTCATATAGATTGAGGTCGTGTAACTCCTTGTCAATCTGGGCAATTTTTTTTCAAATTTCTTAAAGAGTTAGGTAGTACGTCCAGCTCAACTACAAGAGTGTCAAATTTTCAAAAGAGGTCACAATGTGCGAGGTGGAGATGGTTATGGAATGAGGAATGAACTAGATTTTATATAGAGAAATTAGATTTGACGCGATGTGCGCATTGATAGGAGAAGAGGTTAAAGACCAAAGTGTTAAAGTTGGTGAAGGTTAGAAACCAAATGAATAATCGAGTATAACTTGGGGACCAATGATACCAAGGAAGACTGAATACTTTATTACAGAGTGTACATCTGGCGCCTTATTATCTAAGGATTTAAAATATTTTCTTGAATTGTTAGTATTAAAAGAAAAGTTGATGAGACATGTGTGATACTCCGGTTTAGTCCTACATCGGGCAGAAAACTCTTGGAGTATTTCTAAAATTAATAAGCAAGCTTAAATATTTTAGGCCGGTGGATTAAATCTGCAATAATTTAATTTAATAAATACAAGCGAATGTATAACAAACTAACTAGAAATCGGTGCGGCCATATTCAGTAAATGTGTACTGAGACTACGTACTAAAATAAGCTCCGTATTATATTTTCCTACCAATATATATAGAAAAATGCTACATATTTTTAAGAACTATTTTTAGATTTTCAGTATTAAAGAATAATTAATAAGATTAGTGAAAGAACAATAGTGAGGTTTGCATGTAACATTACTTATATTTGAGAAAGGTCAGAAATCGAAAATGCAGGCACAACTGCAGGGCTAAACGGACGGGCGCTAAGGATGTAAATGGATCATGTTTGGTAGAGCTCCCGCTCCGATCCATCCAGAATGAGGCAATAAGTGGGAACAAAAAATATAGAAAAGTATAATCTAGTCCGAATCCGCCCCGATCCGACCCTTTCCTTCTTTTGATCCATGCCGATTCGCCAAAAATACGCCAAAAATTCGCTCATGTTTCGATCTATCCGGAATGAAACGGTAAGTGAGGCTAAAAATAGAATTAAAATTAATCCGCTCCGAATTCGGTCTGACCCGACAAGAAACAAAAGCAGGAGGTGGGGAATTCCTCCGGCTCCCGGATCCGCCCCGTTAACATTCCTAACCGGGCACATATTTCAATACAAACCAACAAAAATTAGATCAAAAGTAATCTCATTTATGAGTTCGACTACTATGCTATCGATAGTATCAAGCTTTCGGTACTATAGAGTTTTCTGCCGTTAGATCTACCCTTTGATCATTTCTATCCGTTAAATTATACTATTCAATCAATCATCTACTCAATCCTAGAGGACCACTATCATCCTAACCGCACATTCTTTCATCCAACGATCGAAAACTCGATAGCACCAAGCGGTTGGTACTATCGATAGTATAGTAACATAATTTTTTATTTATTTAGTAAATATAAAATTGACCAAATTCAATGGACATGTAAAACAGGCTCCGCCATTCCATTTCTATTATTGTATATCCCTATATATATGGATGACACTTTTCTCAAAGGTGCGACCTTGAATTTGAGGGATTGGAGTTTGTGAGTCTCTCTCTCTCTCTCTCTCTCTCTTCTCAACCATGGCGAACTCAGGAGCTGCATCCATGGCGAAATCCGACGAGGAGTGGCGCGCCATACTCTCTCCAGAACAATTCCGGATCCTCCGATTGAAGGGAACCGAGTAAGATTAAACCTTGAATGATCTCAATCTCTCTCTATTTTTAATGCAATTTTAGATGATTTTGTTTGGATTTTTTTGGGTTTTTGTGATGACCCATTTGGCGAAAGTTCCCATTCATGTAGGTAGGGTTTCGGTTTAATTGAGTTGTTCTTGGTTTCAAAGATAGATGTGAAAAATTGCTCTTCTTTTGGCGAATTTTAGATGATTTTGTTTGTATTATTTAGTGTTTATGATTACCCATTTGTGGAGAGTTCCCATTCATGTGAGTTTTTGGTTTAATTGAGATTGGAGTTTCTTTGGGATGGCTTTATTATTATTTTTGGCTATTTTTAGATGATTTGAATTAGGTTTTTGGGTTTTTATATCACCCAGGTTGTTTGTTTAGAATCCATTTTGGATTAAAGTATTTTGCGCTTGATTAATTGACATGGGATTTTTTGGTTTTTGATTTTAAATTGCTTCTTATGATGCTCCTTTGTGTTGTAGGTTATATTGTGTTATAGTGTTCCATTTTTTTTAAATTAGAGTATTGAATAATACCAGCTTTGCTACATTTTATTCTGAGTTGTTTTAATTAAGATTGGTTTTTCCTGTTGTGATTTTACATTTAAAGTAAGAAAAGAAACAAAGATTACTATTATTATTTCATTTTGGTTTGGGATGTTTCTAGTAATCAAAGATAGAATTTAAAAAAATTGCTCTTTTTTCAATTTTTGGATGATTTGGATTAGATTACTTGGCTTTTATGATGACCCATTTGGGGAAAGGCCCCAATTTTGTAGGTTATAGTGTTTCCTTTTGGGATTTAAGTTCTTGGTTGATTAATTGAGATGAGTTTTCTTTGTTCTTTGTTTTACAGTTAAATATTAAGAAGAATATGGTTTATTAGTTGGAAATTGAGGGAGAAAAAAAAGCTGAGTTTAATTTATATCTATTGTTGCATGTATGGGGATATTATCATGAGGTTTTTTTGAAGGTAAAAGTGCATAGAACTTACCTGACCTGTAGAAGACCATTTTAATTCGACTACTCAAACCTTTTAAAATATTGATTTTAATACCCAACATATCAAATTGTTGGATTTAAATCATTTGATGACTCTTCCGATACAGAATTTAATCTAATTGCTTATTTTACTAAATTTATAGTCGTATGAATTGTATAACATATGCTAGATAAGTCGGAAAAGATAAACGGCATATTCAAAAATTGAAGTTAAAGAGTCATTAATTGGCTCAAATCAAACAAATTAAAAGATTAGATAGTAAAACCTAAATTTTAATGATTAGATAAACAGATTGAAATTGGTGATTAGTTGAGGTAAGTTCCATACATTTTTACCTTTTTAGAATATTCTAGTGCTGTTTTGGTTGTTGATTGACCCAAATTAAGAATGTGGAGTCCAGTTGCATGCTTTGACCAAACATGTGGCCGCCCAAATTAGACTATGTAATTTTAAATTCAATGTTTAGTTTTATTTTTGGTTTGTTGCAATTTTTTATATTATATATCGTTTATATTAATCTTCTTTGGGCTGTGCATTGTATAGAGTTCAATACTAGATAGGAGACTAAGTTTTTGATAGAAGAGTAATACTTTATGCTTGTAGGCTTTGACAATGTGCACTCTCAAAATTTTATAGCATTTATATGCTGAAAGAAATTATTACAAAATTTTGTCAGTAAAATTTTACATAGACCCAGTCAACTACAGGCCATTTTGGAATGAATCATTAAGCTTTTTTCCTCTGATTCTGACAAAATCTTTTTGATTTTAATTATACTCATTAATTTAATTCCGGATTTTATCAAATCCAACGGTCATTCTACTAAATTTAACTGTTTTGGACACTTTTTTATTTAATGGAACTACAGTCTTAGTTAATTGGAGCTATTGATTTTAACGAATTCTAAAATTTTATTTATGAAAATAAATCATCGAAACAGTCAAATGGACTAGGGGTCTCAGAAAAGCATAATAACGTTGCAGAGCGCCTATTTCAAAGTGCCCTATTGTTTATGGGTTGCTTTTTTTTTTTTTGTGCCCTATCTGCTAAGTTATAGAATCTGAAAAAAATTCAAACCAAAACAATCAAAAGTAGAGGCGTCGTCACACTGCCTATTGTTTACAGTTGTCCCCATACAATTTTTGCCTATTTTGTGTGGTATTTGCTGAATCACAGAATTTGTGCTCTGCAGTTTTTGATCTTATAATTTTCACTACTTTGGACGCTCTTTGATGTTCGATGCTGAAGTCTTTAATCTTACCTGCTATTTAGATATGCTTGCAAACTGTTAATTTTGGTGGTAAATATTTCATTTGCTGAAAGTTCTCTAATTGTGTATAAGATTTTTTAACTTTTGTTGCCCCCGTCGTTTGTTTAATTTGCATCTCGCCTTATGGATGGAAACTTCTACTCCTACATGCTTACTTAGTGCTTTTATGGGGATTCATTGAAGATTTACATGTACATAGTGATGGATGAAGTGAATTAGATTTAGATGATTCATGATTCTTAACGTGAAGACGTGGAGTGCTTTATGTGATTCTAGAACCGAAAGCTGATTCGAGACCAACTGCTTTGAGCTGCAGTAGAAGTAGAAGCTTTCAATCAGAGCTTCTGCTTTTGTGGCTTTGAAGCTAATTCTAGCTTCACAACCGAAGCTCCAGGCTTGTTATATGTGAAGCAGTTGTTGACTGCTGTGCTTACTAAAGTTAAAGAAAAATACTAACTCCTGTTCTCCATTTTTAATATCTAAATGATATGCATAAATGAGTTTAGTCAAAATTGTACCTGCAAATTATGCATAAAATAAGTGGTATTTTTCAGGCCTCCACGGACAGGTGAATACGATAAGTTTTACGGCGAAGGCGTTTACAGCTGTGCTGGTTGCGGAACTCCTCTTTATAAATCCACCACCAAGTTCAATTCTGGATGCGGTTGGCCAGCATTCTTTGAGGGACTTCCCGGGGCCATAAACCGAACGGTTTGTTTTCTTTCTTCTTGCATTCTCTTTTGCTAATAATACATTTTTAGTTCTTTTTTTGGGTAAATTGCATGTTTGGTCCTCAAACTATGGGGCACGTGATAGTTTAGTTCTCAAACTTTAATTTGTTGTAATTTCTGGCCCGAACTTCTAAAATTGTTGCAATCAAGTCCCACAGTCCAATTTAGTTGACAAAACTTTAACGTGTCGTTGATGTAAAAGTGATGTGACATTTTAATTATTGGCGATGTATTAATATTTAGTCAACTAAATTGGGTTGTAGGACTAAATTGCAATAATTCTGAAAGTTCGAGCGAAAAATCAAAATAAATTAAAGTTTGAGGACCGAAGTGTCTCCAGCCTCAGAGTTTGAGGACTAACTGTACAATTTACCCTTCTTTTTTCATATAAGCATTTCGAACATGCTAAATTGCGAATACCCTTCTGAGTTGTTTCTTGCTTGTATGCTCCTCGAAACCATATACGCAAAGTTGGTTTTGCTTAATTCCCTCAGCTGGGGAACACGCGCAATTACTAACTTGTGCTGGTGTATTTTACTTAATTTTGCTTATTTGCAAGGGTATAAATGCGGAAAAGTTCCTACAATTTACTCACTGATGATGTGTGTGTTTTTTTTTTCTTTTCTTTTCTTGGGTCTTATTTCAGTCCGATCCCGATGGGAGGAGGACGGAGATCACCTGTGCGGCGTGCGGCGGCCACTTGGGCCACGTGTTCAAAGGCGAGGGGTTCAAGACGCCTATCGACGAACGCCACTGCGTCAACAGCGTCTCGATCAAGTTTGCTCCCGGATCGTAAGACATCTCTCTCGTGCCCAGTTTACTATGTTTGGTGGACAATAATGAGATAGCTGATGAATAAAGTTTGTGTGTTATGCTTGATGCAAATAATCTCTCTCCGACGGCCTTGTGCAGTGATTTAGTTGTTGCATCAACTCTTACTAGTTTCGTAGAATCAATCCTACATGAATGAGAACCTTGCTTGAGCCTTGTGATGTTGAAGTTCCATAAAAGAAAGTGAAAATATTGTTGTTGATATGAGTTGAACTGGAGTGTTTCTGAACGCACGGAGACCTTTATGCTTCCACCCTTTTTTTTAAGATGATTGAATATCTGAATTGGCGATCACATCGGTAAGCTTGGTCTAAAACATTTGAAGTTTCTAGGATCTAAATTCCATGTTTTTTTGACATGATCTGCCTCGATTGGCCTCGAAATGAACAATAAAAAATGAACAAGCTCATAAGAACAGATGAAACAGTTCTTTTTTATCTTTACTCTGGAATATTAAAAAAAACATATTCTATCAACTCTGCAGCTAGTTTGGATTGCTTGTCAATCATTAAACTCTCAATTTTGAGATCGTTTGATCGCTAATGTCGAAATATTAGAAAGTTTAATTTTTATATCATGTCTAAAAGTTGATCGCAGATTCAAAAGTTGTACTATTAAAAATAATGTGGAAGCGCCGATGTCTCTTTGTTTTTTTTTATGCACTCCATTTCAACTCATATATTTTGTGATTGATTTTAATTACAAATCATTTATATCTTATGAAAACTTGAACTGGATAAAAAGGAAACACATTTTTGGAAGTTCAATTTGCTAGTACAGTGTGTTGTTTATTGTTCATTCTGTGTAGATTTGATCCAATTTATTCCATGTAACATATAGGAGGAAAAAGTGTCAGGATCTTCTTTTGTTTTGTAAAATAATGTGAAGCCACCATTTTTCTCTGAAAGCTTAAGCTATTGCAGGTACTTTTTTTGAAATAATCAATTTTCTCTGAAAGCTTAAACTGTTACAGAAATTTTTTTGATAGGCTCAAATTTTTTACGTCTGAACTCGAAACTTTTTTTATATATTAGATAATTGTGCTTTAATATTTATATTTAACACTTTTTCTTATGTGAACTTGAGTTTACTTTTTTATATTTAAAACTTTTCCTTCCGTCTGGACTCGACTCGAATTAAAGTAATGAAATTAAATGAGAAAAGTGGGCCTCTCGTGGACTTGAATTTAATAATTTATATTTACAACTTTTCCTTGGGGTCGACAGGAATTAAAAAAAGAAAATTAAACGGGAATATAAGCCTAGCAGGATTCCAATTTAGCATTCTTGCTTTACTGCAATTTAAAATATGTGAAATAATCGTCATACTTTGAAAGCTTAAGTTTCTGGAGAATAGTATTTTATTCTATATTTTAACACTTTTTTACAATCTCTTAATTCGAACTCGGTTGATCTTTCTAAAACTGTAGATTTTGTATCTGAAGAATGATCAAAGGGAATTTTAAAGAGTTTAAAAATTTAGAATTTATGATGCAACAATGGGAGGAAAATCTTTCTAAAACTATACCCCTAAAAGATTTATGTCTCAAAAGTAATCCAAGGGAAACCATTTCAAAATACTCGGAATTACTAAAAGACATAAAGATGAAATCAACCACGAATTAAAATTTATCTTTATTTTTCAAAATTATAAAAAGTATCATTTGGATTAGGAATATAGCCCAATCCATATTTCTTGAAATAAATCGATTGATTTTAAAGTATTATATTTAGATACTTGGTTTCTCCAACAAACTTCTCAAATATCACATTAGAATCATTCGAATTTTATTTGAGTTGTTTGTTTTCAAATGGGAGCTTTTCAAGTTCTCTCCCATTATGAAAATTTGATTTAATATTAGCAACTTGGAGCTTCTTCTTTAATATTTTATTTTTATCAAAAGTTTAGTGCACCTTTCCTTTAACAAATCAATTTCATTTTTCAAAAATTTGTTTTCAATAGATAAAGAAGAGTTTGTGGTGGTTGATGACCGCTAATGAAGCATTTTGCTTCCTTAGAAAACTATATTTGGTAACCAATTTTTGAAAGTCATCAAAGCTTCTAATAGTTTATCGTATGAAAGATTCTTTATCTTATCTTCGTTAAGCATAGATATGAATTTTGATCTTCATGACATATCTTAATTTGCAACTTTGCTTTCCCACTCGTCATCGCTAGACTCGTTGGGGGCCTCCAACTTGGGGCATTCAATGCTTTTTTCTTCTTGTCCTTTCTAGAAGCTTTACTTGCAAATGGACATTCACTTTTTAAGTACTCCGGTTTGTTACAATTGTAACAAATGATTCTCTTCTTGAATCTTTTACCTTTGAACCCTTCTATTTTGGGTCTTCTCAAATTTCTCCTCAAATTTCTCCATTTGATTAGTCGATCAAGCCTGTTAGAGATCATAGTAATCTCTTCTTCGCTCTCATCATCACCGGAGTCTACTCCGTCTGAGTCTACAACAACTTTAAGTGCTAGATTCTTTTTCTTTTCAGGAGCATCTTCATTATCGTATTCCTTGAGACGTTGCTCATGAGCCATAAGCGACCCTATGAGCTACTCAATTTTGATTTTGTCCATGCCATGGGCCCCTTGAATTGCCATGACCTTCCGTAACGAACTCTTTGAAATAATTCGAAAAAGCTTGCGCACCGAGTCCAAAGAGTGAAATCTCTCCCTAAAACTTTTAAACTATTTATAATGTTAGTGAACCTTGTTAACATATTCGCAATGAATTAACTTTCTTCCATTTTGAATAGTTCATAACTAGACATTAGTATACTTATTTTAGATTTCTTCACCTGAGAAGTTTCCTCATGAACAACTTTCAATTTCTATCAAATTTCTTTTGTAGTAGTGTAAGTAGAAATTCAGTAAAAATTTTCTCTACTAAGAGCACAAAGAAATGAGTTGATAACTTTATCATTTGATTGAAATCAAAGTTTTTAATTATCATCTCATTCGGCTCTTAGTTTCTTTGGAGGAATATAACCATTTTCGACTATATTCCATAGATCAAAATCAAGATATTAAAAGAAAATCCTTATGTGAATTTTTCAAAAGGAATAATCGATTCCATCAAAATGGTGGCTGAGCAATGGATTCTTCTTCAACGTTCTTTCCAAATATTGCCATTCTCGCTTAGACGTTAATCTAAATAATGTGAAACCTTACTCTGATATCAATTGAGGATCGAAATGAAAACCTAAAAAGGAGGTGAATTAGGTTTTTAAATTAAAATACAAAAAAATCAATCCAAGAAATTCACAATAAATGAAAATAAGAAGAGTTAGAGAAATTCAAATTTAAAAAGTACTTGATCAAGTTGTTTCGAGATTTAAACACTTTGCCTATATCTCTGCCAACTTCTCAATATAAAAGAATGTTGGATCTCCACTAGATATTTTCATAGGCAAGCACCAAGCTTTTATACCAAGAAACTCTTCTTTTCACAAAAAGATCTTACAATTGCACTTTTTTTCTTTTTTTCTTTTTTTTACAAATTGTATCTCAGTACAATATTCGCCAAGGTTAGAAAAGAGAGTAGAGAGTAAAGAGTATTAAAACCAAAGCTCTCTATTTATAACCAAAATCCAAAAACTATTGGTTTCAATAATTTTGCACTTTCGGGCACCCCAAACAGGTTTTCGGGCATTCGTTTCCGCAATGATACAGTGCCTACATTCTGAAACTGCTCTTCAGAATATTTTCAGACACTCGGAACAAGTTTCAGCGTCCGATTCTCGCAACCAACTCTCACCTACTTTGCACAGTGGAAAACAATATGCAATCCTTTGAAATCCGGACGCCTGGAATATCTTTCAGGCATCTGAAATAGCTGACTTCATGATTTCGGTTCCGAAAAGTGAAGTCCGAAACACACAATTAATTCAAATTCAAATTTCAGGGTTTTCGAGCGCCTGAAACAACTTTCGGACGACTGGAACCATTTCCAGGCACACCTACATAGGATCAGGATGCCCAGATCACAGCGTCTGATTTTCCTTCTTCTATCAAGACATTTGAAATGTGATTCGGGCACCCGGAAGCTCTTCCGGATGCACCTTCGTGCATTCCAGAAGCCTAGATGGATGGATTTGAAGTCAAAACACTTCTGGACGCTACTTTCAGGCGCCCAGTCTAGAGCCCGAAATCTCTGATTTGCTGAAATTTGATTTTGAACAGAATTTGATGCCTTTGAGTTTTAACAAATAGAGTTTTTGGTATTCTCTTTTAGCACATATTAGATCATGTTCTATTTTAGTCCATTTGTGCTTTTAGATGGTTAAAAATATTCAATTTTAGCTAAAAAATTCTCAAAGTTACATTTAAGCTCTAAAAGAATCAAATGTGATCTCTTTGACCTTATAAGTATAGATGGCTTCAAATCATGAAGCTCAATCCTTTACAATTTGCCCTCCTCGAGTTCTTTCCAAATTTGAAAAATTTTAAACAAAAACTCAAGATAAAGTGTTAGTCCAAATTTTACTATTATTTGTAATCATTAAAACATAATTATAGATCAGGGCCACTAGGCCAACATTTGGCTTGTTAATAAAAAAGCACGAGTTGGATTGTTCAACTTGATATTTTAATGAGTCAGCTCGTGCTGAACACAAGCTGACCCCAACTCTCACATGTTCGGCTCATTGACTGCCCTAGTTGGAAGTGCACAAGAAGACTCAATTGCAATAGTTGCAACTATGCCAAATTCGGCTACAGTTTCAATTATAATAATAGAAAAAAGAAATCTTTGATGGAAGGTAAATTTGACTCCGATATCACCTTTACATGTAAAATATATATATTTATATTTTTCTAAATTGGGATATTTTTATCACTGCTATATAAAATATAAAATATAAAAGCAGTAAAATCATGTTTTAATTACACGCAACCAAGTAAATTACTTATACTTGCAACACTTTTTATTACAAATAAGATGCATATTGTTATTAATGCTGCATTTTTAACTATTTGTATTTTTTATTATATTGTATTTATAATTATATCCAATCAAGCTCACTTCTTACATATTTAATTATAGAACTAACTTGAAGGATCATGCACATTGTAATTATCATAGGGCCCACAAGTATGTAATTTTCTTATTGATAGCTTGCTCAAATAATACAAAAATCCAGCCAAAATTTGTCCTAAATTACAAGTATATTTTAATAAATTCCACATTATTTGTCCTTCGCTCACATCCACATCATTCTTTAGAAAAAGATTGTAAAGTCAAAAAAAAAGTGTTGCTTTTCCATTTCCTCAGTTAACCAAATAGTTCAAACTTTTTTTAAAAAAATGCCGGAGTTCACTTCGAGATTGTTTGATTCGCTACGTCTCAAGTTATAAATATATGTGCAAGCATTGATAAATTTAAAAAATTTGTTTGATTTCCTGTAGTTATTATTAAAATAATGTGATCGGATTGACAGATAATTAGAATGAGAATAGAAAATAAAATTCAACAGTATCAGAATGGAAAATACAGTGATCGATGAATCATCCAAAAGTGTTTGGTTCGTTACTGGAATGGAAATTCGAATGGACACTTAGGATTTTAAAAGAGGATTTTGGTTAAGAGAGAGGAGTGTGATGAAGCAATACGAGGGGGAGTTGTTTGTGAGAAAGAGTTTTAAGTGGTTTATTCTCGAATGAACAAATTCAGGACTCAAAGTCAGATTATGTTGGCTTAAAGGGACCAGCATTCTGCCATGTGGCGATAGGTCGGGTTGGGTCGAGTCACGTTCGAAATGGTGTGAGACTGAATTGGACCGAGTCATATTCGAAGTGGCGTGAGGCTGGTTGGGTCGAGTCACAATCGAAATTTATGGGCGCAGTCTCTATACGTTTTAAGTGAATTGGTTGTATTTTTTGAACAGCTCGAGCTTTTGGGATTAATGGTTAGCGCCAACGATCCGACAGATTAGACCATAAATGAATTGGCCCATTTTCATTCTAGAGTAGATCCTAAATCTCAATTCGTTCTCTCTAAAACAAACAACTATTATCAAAATCAGTGAAACTCTTTCTGATTTCAAATCTAAAGTAGATGAATCGAACAAGTCCTAGCCCTTAACGACAACCTCACATGCAAACTTATCATTTAAATAAAAAACTAGTTAAAAACCCGCGCTTCGCTGCGGGAAAAAAAATTACAGTAAATATACAATAATAATTAGTAAATAATAATAAAAAAGTATTTTAAAAAATTATTTATATATTAAAGAACTTCCTGTGTCCCCCTTCCGGCTCCCTCTTTCCTGGCTCGCCCGCGCTGCCGACCTCCTCGCCTCGACCCTCGCCGCCTCCTCGCCTCGACCCTCGCCGACGCTGCCCCGCTCCTCTCTTGCTCCTTCTCCAACCCCGCCGCCCTCGCCGCCTACCTCCGCTCTGGCCTCTTCCTCCTCGACGCTGCCAACTCCTCCGCCTCCTCTGCCGCTGCCTCCTCCTCCGCCTCCTCCTCTCCTCCCCCGACTCCCTCCTCCCCCGCACCCGCCGCCGCCGTCGTCGATTAGCATTCCCCACCTGCTGCCGCCGCGGCGTCGGAGGCCCCCTGCGCCGCTGCCTCTGCCGTGCGCCGTGCGATCTACGCGGCCGACGCCGTCGCCGCCCTCGTCCTCGGCGCCATCAGCAAAGAAGAGAGAGAGAGAGATGGGGAGAGCGCAGAGAGAGGGCACAGGGAGAGAGGCCTCGGTGCAGAGAGAGGGCGCGAGGAGAACTCGGCATGGGCGAAGAAGAGAAAGGGAGAGAGCCAAGAGAGCGAGATGAGAGAGAGATAGAAATTTAGAGAAGGGACATATTTCTTACCTTCCCAAGGAGATTTGGTAGTTTTTCAAAATGAAAATTCTCAAAAAGAAATTTTGTTCTTTCTCAAGACAGGAAAGATTTTCAAGAAGGTTTGATACGTATAACAAGATGGAAAGATTCCCAAGGAGAAATTTTGTTCTTTTTCAAGACATGAAAGATTTCAAAATCACTTTCCAATAAGAAAGATTTTGTTCTTTTCCAAGAGAGGGAAGATTTTGAAAAAAAGGAGGGGAGAGTTACTAAGAGGTTGACACGTATATCAACTAAAACTGTCAAATAGTAATTTGTATAGATATTGAAATAAAAAATTACACCGCAAGGAATCTTATTATGTTTTGTATGAAAACACAATATTTACACACGTAGCTTCCAACCGCAAGCAACCGAATAAAATTATTTTTAGTTGCAATGCTCGTAACTAGATGCTAGCCAAATGCACCTACAATGTGCCCCTATCCAATCATTTACATACTCGCAAAAGAACATTCAACAACTATCATTTTAATGACCATTATACCCTTACATGATGAATGACCATTATACCCTTACATGATGAGTAGCTCATAATTGTATGTTTTTGGCTAAATTATGAAAAGCTTTTTTATACTTTAGTTCTGGTCTAAATTACTCTCTGCATTAAAAATTGTAGAAATACCATCTTACATTTTGTCATCATCTCAAATAGATTTAAAATTTTAAAAAATGGTAAATCAGGCAGTAAAACTTCGCTGAAACGAATTGACATATTCCAATGTTCTACATCTCAATATATATTCAATTTACAACTAAAAAATATATAAAAATATTAAATAAAGAAGATCACTTATTTTTCTAATACTATTGAAATTGATAGTTATTACGCAATTTATTTAATTTTTATGACTCTATTGCATTACTTATATTTATCTGTAAATTTATTTTTATAAAATTTTACAGCTAACTTGGACAATTATGCTAAATTGGACAATTATGCTAAATACTTAGATCTATTTAAGATAATGAACAAATGTAAAGAATAATTGATGCAAGTTTTTATGAAGGAGGATAATTGAGACAAATGCTAAAATGCTAGTGAGTTTTTATAATTTAGCCTATATTTTTTTTCTAAAAATAAAATTAAAAATAAAATAAAAAAATTTATACTTGGTTGGTTTTCTTCTAGTTGAAGAATAAAATTTAAAAATGGCATTGAAAATATAAAACTTTCATTGCAACCTAAAGAAAAAAGGTTAATTAGTTATTTTGAGAGTGAGAGAGAAAAGTATTTTAATTTTAAAAAATTAAAAGAAATATAGTGTAATTTTTGTATTTTTTTTTGAACAAAAAAAAAAGTCTGTAAAATGCGAAAGAAACAACCATGTGTTATCTATATATACTAGTGTATGAACCCGCGCTTTGCGGTGGATCGAAAGTATTGCAAATAATAAAAAAATTTCTTAAAAGTATCTAATAAGTGTAAAAGGAAAGAAATTAAGGCATTAAAAAAAGAAAAAAAGAACGAACTTATGTGTGAAGGGGAAAAATTTTTGAGCTAATATTAACAAAATTCAAAGAACTTAATTCAAATTATGACGAGCCTCTCACAATTCTATCCAAAAATATATTTTAAAAATTATTTTGTGGAAGTGTTAGTGAGTTTAACACTTTTGATTTTTGAAGCAACTCAGTTCATCTTTTTCAAATATTCTCTAAACTTCGTTCCTGAGTATTGATAAAATATAGATCTTAAAATGCATTTGATTCATTTAAAGCAGAGGCATTGATCATTTCATATTTTTTAACATTAAGTTCGTTTCTTTGTAGACATCTTGGTATACTTTGAAATAAAATATAGAGATTGAAGAAAAAAGTTACATTTAATGAATAATATCTAGGATATCTATGCAATTAGCAACTCTAAAATTAGGTATAAAATGACGCATATCTGAAAGCTTCTAAGCCTTCTCCTCATTTCCGCAATCGCCTCGATTGATGGCACTGCCGTCTCTGCTGCTGCCACCAAGATCGTCATCCTCAATGCCTCATAGTAATGGTTAATGAAATATGAATTCGAAAGTTTCATATTGTTAGATTAGATATATAACTTTGATGAATAACATAGTTAATTAATCAATTTATCATGTAATGAGAATCCAAAGAGCCATGAAAATGTATGTAAATAGTGGTTAAGTTATAATTTATATTTTAATGTCTCACGGTAGTGGGTGTTGCATGCTGATCAATAATATTGTTAATTAATCAATTAATCATATAATGAGAATTTAAAGGCTATAGAAATATATATAAATTGCGGTTAAATTATAATTTGAATTTTAATGCCTCATGGTTATATAATTATTAATCAATTGATCATGTAATAAGAATCTAAAGAGTTATGAAAACGTATGTAAATAAATAGTGGTTATGTTATAATTTGAAATTTAATGCCTTATGGTAGTGGGTGTTACATGTTAGCACAATAATGATTAATGAGAGGCTTCATATATGTTTGTAGTTATTAATCAATTAATCATGTAATGAGAATCTAAAGAGCCATGAAAACGTATGTAAATAAATAGTGATTATGTAATAATTTAAAATTTAATGCCTTATGGTAGTGGGTGTTACATGTTAGAACAATAATGATTAATGAGAGTGGATTAGAAGAGGGGTTAGTGAGGATGAAGGATAATTTACCACGTGGCAAAAAAAATTGAGGCTTTATATAGGTTTATAGATTAGAAGTCTCAAGTAAAACAGCACATATACACACAAATAGAAAGTTAAATGCAAGTTATTTTGTAGTAATATGTACTTCAATGTAACATTTTTTTTCCTAAACCAAAAAAAAGAAGAAAAAGATTGTATGTTGTACCATTTGCAACCATAGTTAGTTAATTCGGATTCGGCGAAAATTCGGTATAAATATAATACGAATAAAATTCGTATTCTAATTTTTAAATTCGTTGAAAAATACGGCTTAAAAAACGGGTTCACCAATTATTCAGATACGCGATTTATACGGAAATTATACGTTCATCAATTAAAAATTCAGAATAAAAAATCCGGCTATTAAATAATTTTTTTTTTCTAGATTTATGCTACTAGCATAAATAGTTATAATTTTTAAAAATATAAAAATAAAAAGCTGCAAAATAAAGTATATTAAGTAAAAATAATAATAGCAAACTACATTATATACTAAGATATATAACAATCAAGCAAGAAAAAGATTAAGATAGTCCATAATTAAATATAAAATATATATAAAAAAAATTTAAGGCAAGCAAACAGAGAATTCATATTTAAACATAAAATATAGGCTAAATTACAGAAAACCCCCTCTGTCAATACCCGTTTTTTTTACTTTTTCTCACTGTCATTTAAAAATCTACACTTTGCCTCCTTGTAAAATAAAAACTGTTCACTTTGCCCCCCTACCGCCAGTGTTCTGTTAGGATTCCGTTTATAAAATATTATTATATATTTTTTTATACCCAAAATATCCTCAGCCTCCTCTTCTCAACGCAGCCGCCTCCTTCCTCGCCGCCCATGCCGCTTCGCCCTCCTCCGATGCCTCGCCCTCGTCCATATCTCCGTCTGCGCCCATGGACACCCCCTTGCTCTCCTTCGCCGCCTCGCCTTCGCCCTCGCCCTTGCCCACCTCTCCATCCACGCCTACCTCGATCTCCTCCCAACCGTCGCCGAAATGGAGGGGCGACGAGGGTGAAGGAGGAGTAGGGGAGCAGGCGGAGGACAAAATGAGTCGAACTGCGGCCTATCGAGGTGCGAAAAATGAAAGAGGAGAGGCGGCGGATGAGCAAGATTGGGGAGAAGACGAAGATGGTGAGGGACAAATTGGTCACTTTGCCATCACAGTTAACACCATACCCCCTTGTCAACATTTTTCATTTTACAATGGGCAAAGTGTAGGTTTTTAAATGACAGCGGGGAAAGTGAAAAAGCGGGTATTGACAGGAGAATTTTCTGTAATTTAGCCTAAAATAAAAAATAGTCCATTATTTAACATAAAAAATATAAAGTTTTTTATTTGAGTTTTTAATAATTCGAGAATAATTTGGCTTGTCCCAAAAATTCGCGTTTTATTCCTTTTTTTCGGAAAAATAGTATACAGACTATTTTATTCGGATTCTCAATAATTCGCGGATAATTCGCGAATTAACTAACAGAGTTTGCAACATACCATCTAGGGATGTCAGTGGATACGGATACCCGAAATTTTATCCGAATCCGAATCCGAACAGAGCGGATTTATTCAATGCTAAATGAATATAGTTTCAGATATGAATATCAAAAACCAAAATCCGACGGATTTGGATTCGGATATGAAATTTTCATTATACCCGATGCGAACCCAAACTCGACCCGAACCTGAAATTATTTTACATTATAATATATATATATATATAGAGTCCGGCTGGGATACTATCGATAGCACCAAGGGCTTGGTGCTATCGAGTTTTCCACCGTTAGATTTAACCCTTTGATTATTTTTATTCGTTAGATTATACTATTCAACCAACCACCAACTCAACCCTAGGGGGCCCACATCATCCTAACCGCACATTTTTCAATCCAAGGGCTAAAAAACTAATAGCACCAATAGTTTGGTGCTATTGATAGTATTCCAGCCTAGTTCATATATATATATATATATATATATATATATATATATATATATATATATGTTTGATATTGTATTTGAATTTGTATTTTATAAATTTAAATTTAATGTAATATATTTTAAAATATTGTAAAGAAAAATAATTGTTTCGATTTTGGATTTTCGGGTTCGAGATCGGGTTCAGTTTTTGGATTTTTGGTCGAGTTCCGATTAGGATATGGATTTTTAAAATCCGTCGGATTCGAGTTCGAGTTCGGATTTCGGGTTTGGTAGTAGGGTTCGGGTTCGGATTTTTGAAAATCCGCCCCGAATCCGACCCGTTGACATCCCTAATACCATCTCTCTCTCTCTCTCTCTCGTACAGGTTGGCCTTTTATTTTACAGTAAAAAAAGATTACAACTAACTTTTTTTTTCCCCTTAAAATCAAATAATAATCTCTTAAAACTAAACAAATGAAGAGGAAGAGGAAACTTGGATAAATAAATTTGCATAGTTTTAGTAGCCATTTGAAAAGGAGAACAATCAATTTTTCAACGGTCAACTGAAGAGAAAATTTAAATTTACGAGGCTATAATTAAAATATGCATAATAAAAGGGGCCCATTTCAATATTATTACCCAATCATACCCAAAAAAGCAAAAAAAAGAAAAGAAATTGTAACCAAGCATTTGTAAACATTCCATAATTCTAATTCTTGCTAAATAAATACTATTCTGATTCTCTTTTCTCCTGGTTGACATAATATTTTAAAAAATTATTATTATAATTTGAATACAAAATTATTCCCGGAAAAAAAAAATTTAAAAAAAAACTCGCTCCTCTCAAAATTCTCATACAAAATTATCTAATTTACGCGTCACCTCTCTCATTTGACTTATTTCTATATTAACCCCCAAAATTACCAATTTCACTCATTTTTATGCTTAATTGCATTTTCACTCGTTGAAAATTCGTTGAAAATGCGGCGTAGAGCAGGGCCCGCACGAATCTCAACCGTCCCTCAGCTTTAAATTTCGTGCCGTTTATAGTTTGTGTCCTTAGCATTTATGTCCCCTGATTATTCCGTTCTGAGATGCAAGCAATGATGCTCTCTGAAAAATCGAACCACTGAGATTTCTCATTTAAGGGGGCAAATTGCGCATATCGTATTCTCGAACTTTTAGACAATTTCATATTGATCCTCAAAATTTCGAATTTAAGGTTTTGAAAAACATTTTTATTTTTATTCAAATTATTGTCTACTGATTAGAATAAGAATTACACCCACATATCCGTGCATCATATGCGATCTCATATTTCAATCTATACTGATAAATTGAAAATTTAAGATAAACAAAAACCCTAATGAGAAAATTTTAGATAACTATAAGCTAGTTCGATTTAACCATCTAAATTTTAAAAATTTTTGATCTTACTATCCAACTTCTTAATTATTTTCTTCTGTTTAAAAATTTAGACGCTTCATTTGTTCTATATCAATTTTATAAGTTACATTAAGGGGTGCATCTAAATTCTAAAGTGAAGGTCAAATAGTCGAATCAAATGCAGAGTTACTATACTATCGGAAGTATAAGGAAGTTGGTGCGTCCGACTTTTTGATCTTTGGATCAAGAATTATACGGTTAGGATGATAGTGGTTCTCTCTTAGAATTGAGTGGTCTCTATTGGATAATAATATTAATCCAATAATTAAAAATGATCAAAGGAGTTGATCTAAGGGTTAAAAAATCGGAAGCACCAACTTCTTTATATTTTGGATAGCATAATAGCTCTCTACTCGTCGAATCTATGAGCCATAATTTAGGAAAAATTTTATAGGTTTTGGTGGAAAATTTAGTGTGTTGAGAAATTCAACAGGAAAAAAAATTGAGGACCAAAGTGAAAATTGGCGAGAAGTTTAGGGACTAGGAAAGTGCAACTTACCGAGTATTATCGACGACGCTGCGGTGAGCGGATCCAACGCGCCGCGTCACGCCGTGGTGACGCAGCGGTGGGCCCCCCACCACGCCCGGATCCCGTCACCGTCCACCGCCTCTTGGCACCTCGTCACCGCCCCCACCCCCCACTTCTCCCCCTCCACCTCCTCCTCCGCCTCGGGATCCGCGTCCTCCTCCTCATCCGCCTCGGGATCCGCGTCGTCCTCCGCATCGGGATCCGCGTCGGCGACGAGGGCCAATCTGAGCCGCCCGTTCGCGCGGGAGGCGCGGAGGATCTCGGGGGGCCGTTCGATCCGCACCTCCGTGATCACCACCCGCCCCTCCCCACGCGTCGCCCTCAGGAACCTCCGCCTCCCCCCCGCCACCCACGGGATCGGCGGCGGAAACCCTAACCCTAGCCCCGACCCCCTCCTCCCCCTCCTCCTCCTCCACCTCCCTCCTCCTCTCCTCCTCCTCCTCCTCCTCCTCCTCCGCCGACGCCGCCTCCTCCGCCATTACCTCTCCCCCGTCGCAGCTCTCCGATCCGAGGCTCTCCGTGCACAGCCGCAGATCCCCCGGATCCAGCTCCTCCAGTAGCCCCCTCGCCCCCGCGTCCACCCTCTCCTCCGCCCCCGCCGAGGGCTCCACCACCCGCCTCGTCGGCGGCGGCGGCGGCGGCGGAGGAGGAGGCGGCGGGGAGGCGGCGGCGGCGGCGAGGAAGCGGAGGCCGCCGCCGCCGTAGTCGTCGTGGGCGGGGATGCTGCGGCACCGGTGCCGGCGCGTCGGCGTCGGAGAAGGAGGCGGAGGCTGCGCCGCCGCCGCGGCGGCGGAGCTCCGGCGATCGGCGGGGTGAAACCCTAGCAACAAGGTATGGACGCTCCTGCATATACTCAGCATAGAATTTGAATCCCCACACACCCTTTTTTTCTTTTTCAATTTTTTTTTTTTCCTTTTCACTATTTTTTTACTTATTATAATTAATTAATTAATTAATTTTTTATATATATATATTTTTGTGGAAATGGGAATGTGTGTGATGGGTGCGAGTGTGAGAGCGAAGGTGGAAGAAGACGCGGTCGTGTTTATATAGGGGAGAAGAGCGCACGGAAACGGTAATAATTGCGAAATCATCTCGTAGACCCGGTCTATAGACCGGTAAGGTCGAGTTCAACACACAACGCCCATTTAGGATGCCGGTCTAGGGATGACGTGATACACCAGGTCTAGGGCGTTTTATACCAATATTGGGGAATATTGTGTGAAAAATGTATGATGACACCCTAATATTTTGAACGTTTTGAAATGGCATCCTCGGCTATATTTTTTTGAAATCAAATGATTCTCGACCATTACATTAAAAATATTATTAAATTTAATTGATTAAACTTTGCACATGAAAATATTATTGGATGTGATTTGAATTGATTTGCCATAATATGTAACGGTTTTAATATATATAAACAAATTTTGATTATTGTAGATTGGATTTTACATAGATTTATAGTTCCCATATATGTATAAAAAAAAAAAAATCAACTATTCAGAATCACCCCTTTTAATTTCATTATTACAAGTAATAAAAATAAGGTGAAATAGGAAAAAGAAATTGATAATGAAATTCAATCAAGTTCTATTTATTTAAAATAAAAGAATTTATGACAAAAAATTAATTCATTTGAACTCAAGAAATTGGAAATTAATTCATTTTATTTGGAACTGTTAATGCTTCTAATTATTTCTCAAAAGTTGTATAGTTAGAAATTCTGCTATAAAATAATAATTTTACATTTAAAGATATCTATTAAATTATTTTTAATATTAATTATTATTTTATATCTTTATTTAAATTGTGGTGTTATTCTACATAAATTATATACATATGAAATTATTTGTGGGTAAATGATACTTTTCGTCCTTAAACTTTAATTTTTTAAATTATTACAATCAAGTCCTATAATTTAATTTAATTTAATTAATTAAACGTTGAAATATTACTGATGTAAAAGTTATGCAACATCTTATTTATGACAGCAATCACAATACTACTATATCACTTTTACATTAGCGACATATCAATATCTACTTATAATAATTCAGAAAGTTCGAATAAAAAATTATAATAAATTAAATTTTTAGAACTAAAGTGTTACAGTCCCATAGGTTGGGGACCAAAAGTGTAGTTTATCCATTATTTTATTATTATTATTATTTTATTTTGGGAATGAGCATGAGGGGATATGGAATGGGCGTTGGGAACAGCGAAGGAGATTATACCCATCTTCGTGAAGGCCAAAAATAGAAGCTGAGGTGTCTCGAGAGGGGGGCTCGCCACGTAATGACGTGGCGCGCGGGTGAGTCGTTAATTTTGCTGTCGTTTCCAGAAAAGTATGCGAGCCCGTGCCCGAAAAAGTTTAAAAATGTAGCAGTCGTCACATCACAGAGGTGAGGTGGCACCTCCAAGTAATCAAAACTATTTTTTAAAAATTCATTTATTCCATCATACGATAATTGAAAAATATTTTTATTATAATCTTTTTTAAAACAGAGATATGGTTGGCTAAATATAAATAAGGAATAATTAATTACCTATATACCCTTCAAAACTTCAAAAATATCTCATTTATCCCTACTTTTTTTTTCTTTCTAATATATCCCTCGTATGTTCCTCCGTTATTCAAAAATGCCCCTACAGTTACCATCCGTTAAGTTAACTCGGTTAAACGTGAGTTAAATATCTACCAGAGTTAAAAAAAAATTAAAATACCTCTTTTGTACTTAACTTAAGGACAAATAAGAAATGTTGGTGATGGTAAAAGAATATATTTGAAAAGACCAAAAATTAAAATACTTCTTGTGCCCCTAACTTAAGGGCAAATAAAAAAAGTCAGTGATAGTAGA
The DNA here is from genome assembly GCA_016920855.1 of Puya raimondii. NCBI lineage: Eukaryota > Viridiplantae > Streptophyta > Magnoliopsida > Poales > Bromeliaceae > Puya > Puya raimondii. The sequence goes on from JABWPP010000050.1 coordinate 132,305,838, forward strand.
AGGATATATTTGAAAGGGCAAAATAGTAATTTTACAAAGCTAACAGCTATTGTTAACAGTTCATTAACAGAATTTAACTCTAGGGGTATATTTGAAATAGGTTGGAACGTAAAAAAATTATTTTTAATATTAGCCTTCTAAGGGGGGTAAATCAAAAAGTCAGAAACTTTTCAGAGGTATATAAGCAATTGCCCCTATAAATAATGTAGTATATCTGTTACGTAATTGCTTTTCTCGTTCGGACCAATTTTAGGGGCCGTTTGATTTGATATAATTAGAAATACAAAATAGTTGTAGATGTATATAGTTAGAGATACAGCAATGATAACTATACATATATATATATATATATATATATATATATATATATATATATATATATATATATAAAAGCTAAATTATAGAAAATTTTTCTGTTAATACCCGCTTTTTTACTTCCCCCCTGTCATTCAAAAACCTACACTTTGCCCCCTTAGGCTTCGTTTGGTTCGGGGTTAAGTAAGAACTAGTTATTCCAGGAATAGGGTTAAGTTCAGGATTAAGCTTGGAATAGACCAATTTTACGTTTGGATGATAATTGAGTTGTTCCCGGGATTAAGAAAAATAGCGTTTGGATAGATAATATGGAATAAGAAGAATAGTGGGTAGTTATAAATAGAAAATAATGATTTCGCCCCAATTATTATATTTGAATTTAAATTTTTTTATTTCATATTTAAAATTTTAAATTTAAATAGATAACTCTTAAATTTCAAAAATACAAAATTAAAATTAAAATTTTTAAAAATCTCAAATTCGAAAATTGAAAGTTCTAAATTTTAAATTTTAAATTTTAAATTTAAGATCAAATCTAAATTTAAAAATATAAAATATAAAATTTTAATTTTAAATTTAAATTATAAAATTTAAAATTTAGATCTTTCAATTTTCAAATTTAAAATTTTAATTCTTAATTTTGAGATTCCAAATTATAAATTTTTAAAATTTAAAATTTAAATTTAAATGTAAATAAAAAAATAAAAAAGGGGTGGGAGCTATTCCCACCCCTATTCCCGGGGTGGGGTGGGGTTTGTTAACCCCACCCCTAACGGGTATTAGGGGTGGGGTTAACAAACCCCACCCCCCAAAATTCTTGTTTGGGGATAGGGGGGCCCCAACCAAACGGGGGCTTAAAAAATAAAAAATATTCACTTCGCCCCCCCGCCGTCAGTGTTTCGTTAGGGTTCCGTTTATATCTTATTTTTTATACCCAAAATACTCCTGAAACCCTCATTCATGTCTACACATATGCCCTCGGCCGCCGCCTCGCCCTCCGCCGCCTCGCCCTCGCACGAAGTCGGAGTTGGGGTCAAGGGAGGCGTGGGCGAGGTGCGGGATGCGGGATGAGCAAGATTGGGGAGGAGGAGATGAAGAAGATGAGGACATTTTGGTCATTTTGTCACACCGTACCCCCCTGTGAATATTTTTTATTTTTTAAGGGGGCAAAATGTAGGTTTTTGAATGACAGGGAAAAAGTGAAAAAGAGGGTATTGACAGGGGGGTTTCATGTAATTTAGCCATATATATATATATATATATATATATATATATATATATATATACTAGTTGAGTGTACGTGCAAATACACATAACAATTATTTTAATTTATTTCAAATCAATATAATTTTTCCATCATATTTATCTAAAAAATTTATAATATTTTATAAATTCATATGTTATATTTTATTTGAAAATATCTACAATATCCTATATTATTTTTCTAATATTTTTTGAATTCTGAAAAATCTAAAATTTAAATATGTTGTTTAAACTAAAAGCGTCAAAATTTAATTTACATTTAGTTTAAAATTTAAATTTAATTTTGATTCAGCGTAATCAAATAATTTAATTGTTTGTTCAATTTTGATATCCAAAATTCATAGATATAAATTTGTTACAATTTAATTTTGATCCACTGTAATTAAATTTTTTTAATTGTTAATTCAAATTTGATATCCAAAATTAAATTTAATTCATGATTTAAACTCAAATTTTAATTTTAACCTAAAATTTATGGATAGGAATACTGTTTTTTAACAGATTGATCATAACTGTTTATTCTTATTTGAGATAAAAGTTAAATTTTTTTAATTGTTAATTCAATTTTGATATCCAAAATTAAATTTAATTCACGATTTAAACTCAAATTTAGTCAATAACAGTTAGTCCAATTGATTTTTTAAATTGAATTTATAGATGGATAAGAATGCTATTTTTTAATTTTGATTCACTGTAATTAAATATTTTAATTGTTAATTCAATTTTGATATCCAAAAATCATAAATTTAAATTTGTTACAATTTAGTTTTGATCCAATGTAATTAAAATTTTTTAATTGTTAATTCAATTTTAATATCTAAAATTAAATTTAATTCATGATTTAAACTCAAATTTTAATTTTAACGTAAAATCTATGGATAGGAATACTATTTTTTAACAGATTGATCATAACAGTTTGTTCTTATTTGAGATAAAAGTTATATTTTTTTAATTGTTAATTCAATTTTGTTATCCAAAATTAAATTTAATTCACGATTTAAACTCAAATTTAGTCAATAACAGTCAGTCCAATTGTTTTTTTAAATTGGATTTATATATGGATAAGAATGCTATTTTTTAATTTTGATCCAATGTAATTAAAGTTTTTTAATTGTTAATTCAAATTTGATATCCAAAATTAAACTCAAACTATAATTTTAATGTAAAATTGATGGATAGGAATGCTATTTTTTAACAGATTGATCATAAACGTTCTTTTTTATTTGTGGTTTTTTTTAACGAATTGATCATAATCGTTCGTAGGATTAGATTCATAGTTTGATAGAAATATTATTTTTTAACAGATTGATCATTACTGTTCATTCTTATTTGAGATAGGTAACCGTTCGTTCTTATTTGAGATAGGGTTCTTATTTGAGATAGATAACAGTTCGTTCTTATTTGAGATAGATAGGGAATATTATTTTATTCCTTTTTTAATTTCGTCTGTCATTTCTATACACTTTTATATATAGTGTGTATATATATATATATGAGTCCGGTTGCTATATTCTTATGAGTATAGACCCCTTCGTAATCATAAGTTATTCGCCGTTAGATTAACCCCTTTGACCATTTTCACCCGTTAGATCATACTATTCAACCAACTACCCACTCAACCCTAGGGGACCACTATCATCTTAATCGGGGACCACTATTATTCTAACGCACATCCCTTCATCAAATGGCCGAAAACTTATGAGTACAAAGGGGTCTATACTCATAAGAGTATAGTAACCCCATATATATATATATATATATATAGAGTCAGGCTGTGCTACTATCAATAGCACAGCCTGACTTGTGCTAGTGGTTTTTTAACCACATGATTGCTTCGAGATGCGTGCGGGGCAAGTTGCTAGGATTAACGGAGAGAGGAGCATAACGGAGGTTTCTCATCCCGTCTCTCTCTCTCTCTCTCTCTCTCTCTCTCTCTCTCTCTCCTCCCGTGTCTCACTCGCTCTCTCCTCCCGTGTCTCACTCGCTCTCTCCTCCCGTGTCTTCTCTCTCTCCGCGTCTCTCTCTCCCCCCGTCTTCTGTCTCCCCCTCTCTTTCTTTCCTCTTTTTCTCACCCCCCCAAAACATGAAAAAAAACTCTCTCTTTCCCCTCTCTGCCATTTGCCAAACCCTCGCCTCCTCCGCCCCCGCCCCCGCCCCCGCCCCCAAGCCCGGCCGGAGCGCCGCCGCAGCTCTGCCGAGCTCCTCCGCCCCCGTCGCCGCCGCCACGGCGGCGGACGAGAGCTCGTCGTCGTCGGAGGGGGAGGTCGAGGACTCGCCGTCGCCGGTGTCGGAGATGGAGAGCTTGGACTTCACCGAGGCGCCGTGGGACGAGTCTGAGAGCTTCTACCTCCGCATGTATCCCTCCTACGAGATCGACTGGGACTCCATTTTATCCCAAAACTTGCATTTTTTTTTCTTTTTTTCTCTTCTTTTGTAGGAATATAATTGTATTTGGTGTAGTATGGTGTAGTGCTTAATTAGTGGTTATGGGCTTCTGCAAATGGGGTTTTAGATGTTTGCAGAGCTCTTTTAGGTCGAAGAAGAAGAACCAGAGTCCTTTTTTCAGTTTTTTTTTTTTTTTTGCCTTTTTAATAGTAGGTTTGGTATGTAATTAATTATTGTATTGGGGTCAGCTCCTACTGGTTTTTGCTGGATGTTTTTTGCCTCAGCATCACCAGCGAGGAAGGAGATGTTGTTTTAAACTTATTGTGTAGTTGTAATCGTTGTGTAGCTGTGTAATTATCATATCTTTTAATGCAATTCTAAGTGTTTTTATAGTGTTTATGTATGGGTTTTGAATGTGATGAACTCGATTGTGAAGAGATTTGGTGGTGCAGAGGCACAAGAAACACAAAGATTGAGATGCTTATTAGCTTTTCATGATTTAAGTTGAAGCCTGAAATTGTTAATGCTAATTTTTTGGAACTAATGCCTTGTCTAGTCCTTTTTGGAAAAAAAAAATTCGATCTAGAGGAGAGAGAGAGATTTTTTTTCTTTGGGGGGGGGGTGAGAAAGAGGGGAAAGAGAGAGCCACGCGGAGAGAGAGAGAGAGGAAAGAGAGAAGCACAGGGGGAGAGAGAGAGAGAGGAGAGAGAGAGACACGGGGGGAGAGAGAGAGATGGAAACAGACGTTAACCCCATTCTCTCCGTTAATTCTCCAACTTTTCCAACACGTATCTCGAAGCAATCCAACGGTTATAAAATCACTAGCACAAGTCAGGCTGTGCTATCAATAGCATAACAGCCTGACTCTATATATATATATATATAGAGTTCGGCTACTATACTCTTATGAGTATAGAACTCTTTGTACTCATAAATTTTTGGCCGTTAGATCTACTCCCTTGACCATTTTCATTCTTTAGATCATACTATTCAACCAACCACCCACTCAACCCTAGAGGACCACTATCATCCTAGCCGGGGACCACTATCATTCTAACCGCACATCCCTTCATCTAACGGTTAAAAATTTATGAGTACAAATGGCTCTATACTCATAAGAGTATAGTAGCCCTAGCCTATATATATATATATATATATATAGAGTCCGGCTATGGTGCTTGTGAAAGTACCAAGCACTTGGTGCTTGTAAGTTTTCTGCCGTTAGATTCACCCCTTTGATCAATTCCACCCATTAGATTATATTATTCAACCAACTACCCACTCAACCCTAGGGGGCCCACATCATCCTAACCGTCCATCTCTTAATCCAAGGGTTAAAAACCTACAAGCACCAATTGCTTGGTGCTTTTAAAAGCATAGGAGCTCAATTCTATATATATATATATATATATATATATATATATATATATATATAGTTGAGCTAGAATACTTCTAAGAGTATCAAGGAGTTGGTGCTTGTGGGTTTATAGCCTTTGGATTGAGATTTGGAGGGTTGGGATGATGGTGGTAGGTGGAATAGTATTTGATCTAAAGGCTATTAGTAATTAGAAAGTAGATCCAAGGGCTAAAAATGAGGAAGCACCAAGGGGTTGGTGCTTCCAAAAGTATTCTAGCTCAATTCTATATATATATATATATATATATAATCCGCCTGGAATACTATCGATAGCACCAAACGCGTGGTGCTATCGATTTTTCTGCCGTTAGATTTATCCCTTTTATTATTTCTAGCCGTTAGATCATACTATTCAACTAACCACTCACTCAACCCTAGGGGACAACTATCAACTTAACCAGGGACCACTATCTTCCTAACCACACATTTTTTCATCCAAATGTCGAAAATCTATTAGCGCCAATGACTTGGCGCTATTAGTAGTATTCCAGCCGAATTCTATATATATTGAGTAGGTCTTGTGTGCTATTAGGAGCACGGAGGCCTCCGTGCTCCTAAGCCATTTTCGATGATATAACTTCCGAATTGACGATCTACTCCGTTAGATTTGATCTAGCGTATTTGAACTATCTAGAAAATAAATTTTACAGTTTTTCGATATCATTTATCTAGTGATCGAAAGGACTTAAAATCAACGGTTGAAAATAAAAATCTCACAAAAAGTTATGATGTATCACTAAAATTTTTGATCAGAGATATTGATTTTGTTATAGATAGTATAAAAAATTTTCTATCAAAATTTTATCTGATTTGAATACTTCTACACCGTTAAACTTGCAAACGGCATACATCAACCATTAAAAATTATTGATTTTGAATCCTTCCGATCGCTAGGTAAATGATATTGAAAATCCGTAAAAATTATTTTCTAAATACTTTAAATGCGCTAGATCAAGTCTAACGGAGCCGATCGTCGATTTGAAAGTCCTATCATCGAAAACGGCTTAGGAGCGCGGAGGCCTCCGTGCTCCTAATAGCACACAAGATCTACTATATATATATATATATATATATATAGAGTAAGGCTCCTGTGCTTTTAAAAGCACAGGAGCCCTTGTGCTTGGGATTTTTCTACCATTGGATCAGCTTTGCTTCGAGATTCGTGCGCAGTTAATGGGTGAAGGTGGGTGGAAAGGTTAGAAACGGCGTTAAAGCCCCCCTCTCTCTTCTCTCTCTGCACGTGGCCCCCTCTCTCTCTTCTCTCTCTGCACAGGAACCCACCCACTCCCTCTCTTTCTTTCTCTGGCAAACCCCCCCCCCCTCTCTCTCTCTCTCTTTTTCTTTTTCTCCCTCAATCTCTCTTCTCTCTCTCCCCTCTCTCCGGTGGTAGTCTCCATCTCTATCCGAGGCTCCGACGACGCCACGACACGGGCCGCGCGCACCTCCGCCTACGCCTTCCAGGCCGCGCGCACCTCCGCCGACGCCTTCCAAGCCGCGCGCACCTCCGCAGACGCTTTTCGGGCCGCGCGCGCACCACCGCCTTCCGGCCCGCGCGCGCACCGCCGCCGACGCCTTCCGGGCCGTGCGCTACAAGATCAATCCCAGACGCCGTTGTCGGGTGCGCGATATTTTTTAAATACCAAAAATTTCTTATATATCACAATTTTTTAATAAATAAAACTTAATAAAATTTTGTATTTATTTTTGTATTTTTTATTTTGAGATAGTTAAACCGTATGCTAGTGGGTAAACTTTTTACTTTTTATTTTTTTAATTATTTAATTATTTAATTTTTAAATTTTAGATTAAGCTATAAGAGAAATGCTCTAACAGGATCAGTTGCTTGAAGAGACAATTTTCAGTGACCACTTCTAAAATTTAGATGCTAATTCACATAATTAGAGTTGTCCAACCTATTTGTATTTATTTTTGTATTTTTTATTTTGAGATAGTTAAACCCCATCAGTGGAAGTAAGAGAAGATGCAAAAACTTTGTGTGGAATTGGAAACGAAATAGAGAAAAAAAGAGGTTATAGCGACACTATAGGCATCTGTAAATTGGGTCTGAAAGGAGCTGTCGAAAACCATTTAAGCTTTAATTTTTTCTGTGGTACTGTGCCTTTTTTTTTTTTTTTTTTTTAAATGCAAGTTCTAATGAAAAGGACTTCTTGTCTTAGTGCAAGTCTTAATGAAAAAGGACTTCTTGTTTTAATGCAAGCGTTGGTGAATAGGAATTGGAATATAAAACCATGTATGATGTTTTGTACCTTCTTTGATCAATTTTTTTTTTCTATCTAGTGCAGGCCTTTTCTGAATTCACAAATATTTCATATAGTAAGTTATCATTTTTTTCCTATTATTTGAGCTATTTTTATAATATTAATTTGATTATATCTATAGGGGTTAATTAAATGAGGGAATATGGCTCTACAATGGGTTCTTCTGTTTCTTTATGCAATATTGATGTTGAAAATGAGATGAATGAGGAATTGGAACAAATTGCTACTGCTGAACAAATATGTATGAGCACACAACCTATTGAAGAGCCACGTGTTGGTTTGGAATTCAACTCTATAGAAGATGCTAAAAAGTTCTACAATGACTATGCTTTTAAAATGGGGTTTAGTATAAGAAAAACATACCATTATAAGGCAAAGAAACATGATGATGCCATCACATCTGTAACCTATTGTTGCTCCAAAGCAGGCCTTTCTAAATCCCAAACTCACGAGAGAAGTCAATGCCAAAATTCTGAAGGTAGCAATACACCTAAAAAGCAATTTTCTAATCGACGAAGTGGTTGTAAAGCGCATATTGTATTGAGGATAGATGATCGAGAAAAATGGGTGATTACGGTGGTGGCGAATGAACATAATCATGAATTAATCGTTAGTCCTTCTAAAAGCCGATTTTTTCGATCGCATCGTGCTATTACAAAGGAGCAAAAAGAATTGATTCATATGTTGAACGAACAGAATATTTCCACTTCACAAATTATGGCCTTTATGCAAGCAAGGGAAGGAGGAAGACATAATATTCAATTCACTCGCAAAGATTTAAGTAACAAAGTTGCTGAGAAAAATAGAAACCTTATTGGAATAGATGTAGCAAGTGCGCTTAATTATTTTCGTGAGCTCCAATTTAAAGATCCGTTATTCTTCTATGCTATTGATGTTGATGACCAACAGCGGGCTCGGAACATATTTTGGGTAGATGGAAGATCAAGATTGGCATATGAGCATTTTGGCGATGTTGTCACTTTCGATACAACTTATATGACGAATAAATATAGTATGCCATTTGCTCCTTTTATAGGGGTTAATCATCATTTGCAGTCTATATTTTTCGGGTGTGCTCTCATTAGAGATGAGACTGCTAATACATTTGCTTGGTTGTTTGAAACATGGATTAAAGCCATGTATGGTAGACACCCAAAAGCTATTATCACTGATCAAGATCCTGCTATGAAAAAGGCTATTGAGGAAGTCTTTCCAACAACCGTTCATAGGTGTTGTCAGTGGCATGTGATGAGAAAAGCAAAGGAACATTTTGGTGTGCTTTATAACACTAAGGATGGCTTCGAAAATGATTTGAAAGAATGCATAAATTGTAGTTTAAGTATTGAGGAGTTTGAGGATGCATGGACAGCAATACTTGATAAGTATGAATTGCATGAAAAAAATAACCATCTTCGGTTGCTATGGAATATTCGACATCAATGGATTCCTGCATATTTTCGGGATACTTTCTTTGCCAATATGTCTACGTCACAGCGTAGTGAAAGTATGAATGCCGTGGCAAAAATATGGTTAGATGCGCATACATCAATATTCAAGTTTGTCATGCAATTTGAGAAAATGACACATAATCAATATGAGAGAGAGGATTTAGAGGATTTTATGACAAAGGATGGAGAGCCCAGTTTGTGGTCAAATGATCCAATTGAGAAAGATGCACGCCATATATACACGAGAAATTTTTTTTCAGAATTCAAGACTCAATTAAGGGCAACGACGGGTTATAAGCTGATTGAGTTGGAAAAGGATTCACTTTACAAGATCAGCCCTATATCACACTCGTCTACTTCAAGACAATGGATGTGCACATATATAGTGACTGTTGTAAGGTCCGAAAATATAGTATCTTGCACTTGTAAATTGTTTGAGTTTTATGGCCTCTTATGTGCTCATGCGCTTAAAGTAATGCATTATATTGAGATTTATAACATCCCACCTCATTATATATTAAAAAGGTGGACAAAGAATGCAAAAAAGAGAATACCAAGTAATAGTACAGAAATGAGTGGTGGTTCCTCATTTTGTAGATCTCGAAGGTTTGATTCCCTCACATTAGAAATGCAAAAATTTATCTTTGAAGGTTCGAAAAGTCTTAAGGCACATGAAACTGCATGTCAGATAATTAGAGAAGGAATTGATACACTAACATCAATTAATCAAATGTTTGAAAGGGAGGAAGCAACAATCAAGGAGCCTTCAAGTGGTCTTCACCGAATCGTAATTTCACAATCAAGCCAAGTAAATATAGTTGCATCAGAATGCACGATTAAAGATCCTCCTCAATCACAATGCAAAGGAAAGAGAAAACCAAAAAGGTTTAAGCCTCCCATTGAAAAAAAGGTTAGGATGTCAAGAACTTGCAAGCAATGTGGTAAAAAAGGACACAACATTAGGACTTGTAAGGAGGTATAATAAATTCTTTTTCCTTTATTTTCTTCAAATATTTTTACATTTCTTATTATTCACATTATGCTAATATTAATATTATTTGCAGATTGTTGATGAAGAGCCATCTAACGATCCAAGTTTTAGCGAGAGACTTGAAGAAACCGATGACGAAGAGACTTGAAATCGAGAACAAATCAGTGTTGTATTAGTTGGACTATAGTTATATTAGAGTATTGTTATATTAGTTGAATTGTGATAGTTTGGACTGTGGTTGTATTGTACCTTACTTTTCTTTGTGGTAGAGTATTGTTGTATTAGTTGAATTGTGATAGTTTGGACTGTGGTTGTATTGTACCTTACTTTTCTTTGTGGTAGAGTATTGTTGTATTGCACCTGCTTTTTCATTTGTGGTAGAGTATTTATGTATTGCACCTACCTTTTCATTTGTAATAGACTGTGTAATTGGAATGTGGTTGTATTGGTTGAATCAAGAGATGAATTACACTTTATTTTACACTTTTTGTAGATTCTTATATTCATTGTGGAAAATACTTTTGGATATAATTGGCAAATATTATTTGAGTTCGCAGACAAAACAACAATGCGGAGTGAAAAAAAAATCAAAACAGTAATGCCTATTTGAGGCAAGTATAGATAAGAACAATATACATTTTACATTTAAGCAAGTACAGATGTTCAGAAAATGAAAGTGGGGAACTCTATCCTACATACGCTTTAAATGAACATAGTGGGTTCATATTACATTTAGGTGAAAAGAAATTTAATACACATAATTGCTAAAATGAATACAATAAAAATTTTCCTTTCGGCTTCAATTCTTTCCACCATTGCTGTTGTCCTCGTAGAAGCTTCTTCAACTCTATTTTTCAGATTCTCCATTTGCTCAACCAAACTAGATAACTTATAGTTTATGCATTTAAGCATCTCTTCATTTGAAGTTTTTGGAGAAGATGTTCCTAGTTCAGGGTCTACACTTTCTTTCAAATTTAAAAGATTTGAACTTTCTTGTTCTAAAAGATCTTTGGATTTCACTTTATCGCACCACATGAAAAAATTACAGTAGTCGTTATTTTTTCCATAATTTCGACATCCATAAAATTGCCTTCCTCTACTTCTAGATTGCTGTGAAGTTCTTATTATAGCTATCTTGTTACATTTGCACCAAACTGTTCTATCTTCAAGAAAATTTATAGTAGATGCCATCAATCACCTGCGCAAAATATTAAAATTAACATGTAAATAAATGATAATGATTTTTTCGATAAAAAATTGGTTGGGGCCTGTAACATGAAATACTCGAGGATACAAAATGCTAAGACTGATCAGCTTTTGCTGAGACAGATGGTCAATAAGAAATGTGAATGCATGCTCGAGTACATCCGATAATTGATGTCTATGCAGACATCTATTTGTGAATTCAGAAAAGGCCTGCACTAGATAGAAAAAAAAATTGATCAAAGAAGGTACAAAACATCATACATGGTTTTATATTCCAATTCCTATTCACCAACGCTTGCATTAAAACAAGAAGTCCTTTTTCATTAAGACTTGCACTAAGACAAGAAGTCCTTTTCATTAGAACTTGCATTTAAAAAAAAAAAAAAAAAAAGGCACAGTACCACAGAAAATATTAAAGCTTAAAATGGTTTTCGACAGCTCCTTTCAGACCCAATTTACAGATGCCTATAGTGTCGCTATAACCTCTTTTTTTCTCTATTTCGTTTCCAATTCCACACAAAGTTTTTGCATCTTCTCTTACTTCCACTGATGGGGTTTAACTATCTCAAAAAAAAAATACAAAAATAAATACAAATAGGTTGGACAACTCTAATTATGTGAATTAGCATCTAAATTTTAGAAGTGGTCACTGAAATTGTCTCTTCAAGCAACTGATCCTGTTAGAGCATTTCTCTTATAGCTTAATCTAAAATTTAAAAATTAAATAATTAAATAATTAAAAAAATAAAAAGTAAAAAGTTTACCCACTAGCATACGGTTTAACTATCTCAAAATAAAAAATACAAAAATAAATACAAAATTTTATTAAGTTTTATTTATTAAAAAATTGTGATATAAGAAATTTTTGGTATTTAAAAAATATCGCGCACCCGACAACGGCGTCTGGGATTGATCTTGTAGCGCACGGCCCGGAAGGCGTCGGCGGCGGTGCGCGCGGCCGGGAAGGCGGTGGTGCGCGCGGCCCGAAAAGCGTCTGCGGAGGTGCGCGCGGCTTGGAAGGCGTCGGCGGAGGTGCGCGCGGCCTGGAAGGCGTAGGCGGAGGTGCGCGCGGCCCGTGTCGTGGCGTCGTCGGAGCCTCGGATAGAGATGGAGACTACCACCGGAGAGAGGGGAGAGAGGAAGAGAGATTGAGGGAGAAAAAGAAAAAGAGAGAGAGAGAGGGGGGGGTTTGCCAGAGAAAGAAAGAGAGGGAGTGGGTGGGTTCCTGTGCAGAGAGAGAAGAGAGAGAGGGGGCCACGTGCAGAGAGAGAAGAGAGAGGGGGGCTTTAACGCCGTTTCTAACCTTTCCACCCACCTTCACCCATTAACTGCGCACGAATCTCGAAGCAAAGCTGATCCAATGGTAGAAAAATCCCAAGCACAAGGGCTCCTGTGCTTTTAAAAGCACAGGAGCCTTACTCTATATATATATATATATTGGAGCTACCGTGCTATTAGGAGCACAGCAGTCCTTATGCTACTAACTTTTCAACCATTCAACAATTTTGATGGGTGGTTTGGGTGAGAGAGAAAAGAAATTGAGGAGAAATTCAAAAAGAAGAGAAATTGAGACACTGAATTTCTCCCCAATTTCTCTTCTCTCTTTCATCCTGACCACCCATTTAAATTAATGAATGGTTAGAAAGTTAGGAGCACGAGGGCTGCTGTGCTCTTAATATTACAGTAGCCCTGCTCTTTCTCTCTCTCTCTCTCTATATATTTATATATTTTATTTGGATGAATACAGTAGAAAATGTTGTAACTATAAATAAATAATTTGTTTATTGAATATGGTTGATAAATGCATTTATAAAATTTTATAATTTTATTTATATGGTGGTGAGATTACATCCTATATAAAATTAAAAAAAATATCTTTTATTTAAAAAATATTTAAGGAGGTAAGCTTACCGATTATTTAAAGTTATTTTTCCTAATTGCTGCAGTTAGATTTTTCCATGCAATTTCAACTACAGTAACTGAATTTAACGCATCAAATTAAGCAAAAGCTGAATTTCAATTTGCAAACCACTCTTAGGCTTCGTTTGGAATTGCGGGGAGATTGCGTTACGTGCGGTGAGAAAGTACAATGAAAAAATACCATGTTTGTTTTTGTACGTAATATTACGTTCCGCATATCGCGATGAGTCGGTTACGATATATTTTCTGCGGTCCCACCGGAAAACGCAGAAGCATATTCCTATATACTTTTACCCAAACTCTATTTTATCTAATAGCGTCATATGAGACTCAATACCAAATTAAGCCTTAGTAAATTATGCGTAAGAAGCAATTGCAGGGACCAGGTCCACCACATCATCTGTGGACCGGCCTATGATTTCTCACCACGTGGGAGTATCCAAAGTTTAGACTATGCTATTTGTATATGTCTTATTGCAATGTAAATCTTATGTTCTTTATTCAAGCGTTAACAAATTTTTTTGAATTTTAGAAGTTTTTTGGTTCTTCAGAAAAGTATGAAAAAAAAAGTTTCGAGAAAAAAGTTTCGTTTGTTTTCAACAAAAATGGTAGCATTTTTTATTCTTTTTGAAATTTCATAGAAACTAGTATTTTCATTTTCAATTTTTTAAAAATAAAAATATTAGTTTTCACAAAATCTGAAAAAGAAAAATTTCACAAAAGTTTTACATGGAAATCTTTTTTCTATATTTTTCAAAAAACCAAACAGCCTCTTAGTAAAAAAAATAAATTAATTAATTAATAAGACAAGAGGATTAACAAGGCCACAAGAATCCTAAGGTGTAAACTTCACACCATATAAGTAGGATGTATGAGTAGGGGTGGTAATCCAGCTCGCTGTTCGCAAGCTAGCTCGTGTTCGGCTTTAAATGAGCTCGAGATCGAATCGCTCGTTTAGTAAACGAGCCCGAATACGAGCTGAAATTTTCAGCTCGTATAATAAACGAGCGAACACGAACTGGGGTCAGCTCGCTCGTGTTCGGCTCGATAACAGCTCGAATATATATATTTTATATTTATATATATGAATAAATAATTAGATATTATATAATATAACTTTTTATTATTTGATTTTTCGCCCAACCTAAACATAAAGCCCAATTCAATTATAAAATAATTCATATATATGTAAAATTTCAACCATTAGATCAAAGTGTAATAGAAAAGATCTTATAAATATATTTTATATATATATATTTTTTAATTTTTTTAAATTTTTATTCATGAGACAGCTCGTATTTGGCTCGTGTTCGGCTCGTTAATAAACGAGCCGAATTTTTCGGCTCGATACTTAAACAAGCCAGCTCGTGTTCGGCTCGTTTATGAAACGAGCCAAACACGAGCCGACCCCAGCTCGCTCGTGTTCGGCTCGTTGACACCCCTATGTATGAGTAGCATTGCTCAAGTTTTAGACCCTTTTTATAAGGATTATAAATTGCACTTTTGGTCCTCAAACTTTGAGGTGTTGATACTCCGGTTCTCAAACTTTAATTTGTTATAATTTCTGACTTTGCATTAAATTAGAACTACTTTTGTGAGTAAAATTGACCACAATTATTGCTTTAAATTTTTAATAATTAATTGCTAAGTTTCTACAGGAATATTAATTCTTTATGTTTAAAAGGTTCTTTTATATTGCCAAAGAGTGATCTTATTGTTCTTTGACTATTTAGCTAATATTAGTCAATTTAAAATGACAAAATATAAATGTGGATGATTAGTTGTAAAAATTATAATTTGAATGATAACATATATAAAATATTTAATGTTTAGATGATTATTTGAAAATGAACAAAAATTCAGGAGGCTACAATGCATTTAACCATTGTTGGAAACTTCAAATCTACAAGTAATATTTAGAAATTTTTATTTACATTATTAGTATTATATAAACTTAGTTTTTATCCATATGAGGTGATGATGTAACGATTTTCTATGACGTCATCCAAGATGATGCAGTGTATTTTGAGATTTATTCAAAATTGCTATATTTAAGAGATATTATTATTATTTCTAAGATTAGTTATATCTTTAATAGTTTATTAATATGGCTGTTAAGAATTATTTAGGGGTGAAAATGGATCGAATATTATCCGAAATTATCCGTATCCGTATCCACTATTATCTGGATCCGGATAGAAAATATCCGGATTTGGTTGGATACGGATGCGGATATGGTTTTAGAGGGACAAAAATTTTCGGGTAGCCGACAAATTTCGATCCGGATCTGGATATCTGGATTTTTAGTAATACTAATATACTAATATTAGTATCACTTTTACATTTAGGGTGCGTTTAATTCGAAGTCGGAATTGGTATCAGAATCGGAATGAGAATAAGCTGGAAAAGAAATTGGAATGATTCATTACCTCATTCTGTTTGGTTCGCCACTTGAATCGGAATCGGAATAAACCATTTTCATCGTCGGTGTTTGGTTCAGATAGATATCAGAAACATATTCAAATTAATATACCAATTTTATCTTTATAATATATTACTTTAAATCAAACTGAAAATTAAATATTAAAAATTTACGTCAAAATTTAAAAATGATGTCAAAATTTTAAATATATTTTTTAAAAAAATTAAAATTTGAAATTGAACGGATAATTCAAAATATAGAAATAAATTTCAATTTATTCAAATTCAAACTTAAAATTATAATTTAAATTTAAATTTGAATTCATAAATTTAATTTAAATTTTAAATAAAATTTGAATAAAACTTTAGATATAAATTAAATTTAAATTCAAATTCAAATTTATAAATTAGATTCGAAATGCTTGATTGAATTTTAATTTTTAATTTAAGTTCAAATTAAAATTAAAATTTATAAATATAATTTTTAAACTTAAACTTATGTTTTAATTAAAAAATAAGGTTAAAAAACTTAAATTTAATCCGAATAAATCCATTTCGCCCGGATTCAATTTTTAATCCGGACTTCTAGGCCGAATTGGAAAAAGGGGTAATTGGAGGGATTTCCATTCACTCGGTAATCGGAATCGGAATAGGAATCCCGCATACCAAATATCGACAAACGGATTCCTCCATTCCGATTCTTATTCCAGGGTGAATAAGGGGCGAACCAAACACGCCTTAATATCATTACTCGATTTGGATTCCTTTTCTCGCGCCCGAACTGAATTCCTCCTCATCCGATCAGTGAAAACATAAAGTAATTTTTTTTATATTTCATTAATCTATTATGAGTTTTCTTTAAAATTACATATTTTACTGGTGAAAAAATAAGGTTAAAAAATAAAATAAATTTTCTAATTTTGGTTTATTTTATGTGTGCATATTAGTGTATATTACTATCCGAATAATACCCAGATACATATCTGATCCATATTCGAGTCTGAAAAAATATCTGACCATATCTGAATCCGTTTTTAGCGGAAATGGTAATGAAAATATAACATCTGTCATATAT
This sequence comes from Puya raimondii, assembly GCA_016920855.1. Lineage (NCBI taxonomy): Eukaryota > Viridiplantae > Streptophyta > Magnoliopsida > Poales > Bromeliaceae > Puya > Puya raimondii. The sequence goes on from JABWPP010000050.1 coordinate 132,322,558, forward strand.
CCATATCCGAAAATAAAATATGAATGCAGATATGATTTTGTCCAATATCCGACCGTATCCGATCTGTTTTCATCCCTAGACTTAATTGTGTTTAGAAAGAACATTAGAAGAGTTCACAAATGCAATAATAAGATTAAGAATATTGTAGAGGCAACCAAATGAATTAATTGCAACTCTAAATATGATTAAAATCTTTATTTTAACGTAAAAAAAATCATGAACTTAATTAGTTTGTATCCATAATAGGCCATATGATTTATCAAAAATTGATTTTCATTATTTCAGCGAAGATGACGTAATATATTTGCTCTAGAATAATTTGATAGTACAAATTTGCTATATTTGATAAATATAACTTTCATTTCTATAATAGACAATTTTAATATCAATCATGGAAGTTTTAGTGAATTTCAAATTGTTTGCAATAATACAAAATATCAATATAAAGAGGTCAACAGTTTAATATGTGTTACAATTGACTTGTAGGGCGCGGTTGGTTTGCGTTATATAGCATTACAGGTTATTTCAACGTATCCAGATATTTGAGATTTCTAAATCGAATTACTACCGTTCCTGCATTATCGCGTTTGATTTAATACAGTAATATAATGCTTATATTTGGTTCAATTTTATAAAATTCAGTAATCCTCATAATAAAATGTAAGTTATTTTGAAATTGTTCTTGTGATCATATTTAATATTACTTTTTTACTAAATTATAACTTAATATAATTTAATTATATTAATAAGTAAATAATAATTTTTTTACTAAATTTTATTTTAAAATAATTTAAAATTTAAATTTAAATTAAAATTTTAAAATCTTAAAATTTAAAATCTGAATAAAAATATAAAAGTTAATTTTTAATTTAAAATAAAAAATTTGAAATTTAAATATTTTAAAATTTTAAAATTTAAAATTTAAAATCTAAATTTGAATTTAAAATTTAAAATTTAACATTTAAAATTTTAAAATTTGAAACTTGAGATTTAAAATTTAAAATTCAAAATTTGACAATTCAAAATTTTAAATTAAAATTTTAAAATGACGTATTGAAAGGGTTTGAACGGTTGGATGGTTAAACTTGTAATTTTACATAACATGTAAGATAACCCGCCTTCAGTAATCCGAGATACTCATCCCCCACTCGGTAATATTTTTGGTATAATCTTGTACTATTTTAATACTGCATGCCGACCAGATTACAAACTGAATAAACCAAATACAATAATCCTAACAAGATTGCCTGTAATCCTGTCAGGATAATCCGAACCAAACGCACCCTTCCTATTTTTATAATAAGAATAAAAATAAAATTTACCTTTATTTTTTTATGTCTACAATAAATAATGATATTATTTAAATATCAACATGATAATCAAATATCGTTTTGGAGTTAAAACTATATCTTTATATTGTATACAAATTATTATTATATTTATAACATAAAAGAATAATCCATTAGTAGGGAATTTGAGTACTAACTTATTAGTTTTGTAAAATAAACGAGCCGAACACGAGCTGGGTCAAACTCGCTCCTGTTCGGCTCGATAACAGCTCAAATACATATAATTTATATTTATATAATTTATATAATTTATATTTATATTATATATAAATAAATAATTATATATATATATATATAATACAGATTTTTATTATTTGATTTTTAGTCCAACTCAATTATAAAAAAACTCATATATATATAAAGTTTCAAGCATTAAATTAAAATCTAATGAGTCAATCTTATAAATTTATTTTCCATATATATTATTTCTAATTTTTTTAACTTGTTATTCGTGAGACGGCTCGTGTTCGACTCATTAATAAACGAGCTGAACACGAGCTGAATTTTTCAGCTCGATACTTTAACGAGCCAGCACATATTCGGCTCGTTTATGAAATGAGCTGAACACGAGCCGGCCCAGCTCGCGTGTGTTTGGCTCGTTGACACCCCTAGTTTGTATTCACCATAGACCAAATGATGTACCTAAAATATTGGTTTCCATTATATTAGCAAAGTTGACGAAATATACATAATCTATAATATATTTGACAATATAAAATTGCTATATTTGAAAATACCCGAATTTATAATGTGTTTAATTCTAATTCTTGTTCTCGAAGTTTTGGTAGATACAAATTCGTTTCCAATAACACCAAATCTCAAACTTAAGAGTTAATAGTTTAACGGAAAGGTTAATAATTAAATTTTATCATTGCTTTTATTGTCTGGAACTAAACAAATATAAATGAAAGCTAAAGATAAGTTTAATTGGACTAGAATATTCTGAGGCAACCAAATGAATTAATTGAAACCCAACTTAGCCATTAACTTAATAAGTTTGTATTTATTTATCGCTTTGATTACGTCAATGAAGAGGGCGAAATATATATAATATAGGAGTCCCTGATGCTTGTAATAAGTTTTTCACCGGTGAATTTACTCCTTTGATCATTTTCACCTGTTAGATTATATACTATTCAACCAACTATCCACTCAATCCTAGAGGACCACTATCATCCTAACTTTCGCACATCCCTTAATCCAAATGCTGAAAACCTACAAGCATCAATAACTTGGTACTTTTAAAAGCATAGGAGCTTAATTCTATAATATAGAATGTATTAGATGATACATTATTATTTCTATAGAGAAATGATTCAGTACTTAATGTTATAAATAATTAAAAAAGATCTTAACCATTGATCAATAAAGGGTAAAAGTGTCATTTTCATCCTTCAGCAGGTTAAAAGGTAACTTTATGTTGAGGTTATTTCCGTAATTAAACATCACAAAATTTAAATTAAGAAGGTTTTAATTCCCCTTCCACAAATTTAGGCATTAATTTAAGGAGTTTTAGAATTACAATTTAGGCATTATTTTTATATCAATATTTAAAAAAATTAAAAATTGGTAAATATTCAAAGTCAATATATTTAATATGTTTAAGAAATTTTAGAATTCCTCTAATTTAGACATCAATTTTGTAGTACTACTTAAAAAAATTTGAATGTTGGTAAATATTCAAATTCAATATATTTAATATCTTTAAGAAAATTTTGAATTCCTCTAATTTAGACATTAATTTTGTATTACTATCTAAAAAAAATTAAAAATGGGTAATATTTAAATTCAACATATTTAATTATGATTAAGGTATTTTAGAATTCCTCTAATTTAGACATTAATTTTGTATCGATATTTAGAAAAAAAATTGAATGTGGTTAAATATTTGATTCAATAAGAATATAAGGTATAGTTCAAATTTATTCTCAGAATAGAATTGTACAGGCTATTAACTCAAATTTTAATAGTAATAATTGATCTTTTAAAAATAATGAGATCATGTATTATAATTTAAAATATAAAGTGTAAATAAATTTAAAATTTAGAACCTAAACAGTATATAAAAACCTTCTATAAAACTAAAGGGTATAGTGCAATTCAAACTTACGACTGAATAAATCTAGACTATCCAATTTAAATTTAAGCTTATAATAAATCTCCACCATATAGTTTTAATAGAGTAAACAAAATTAGGACTCTAGATAAATTAAATAAATCTATATGGAACAAATCTAGACTATTTGTACATTTTATCAATTTGATCGGTCTAATTGATTTGATTTATTAAATTGATTTTGATTTTTACCTTTAAATTTTTTTAGCTTTTAGTCGATTTTTGGAATTTTAGTTCCTTACCTTTTAGTTTGCAATTAGCTTCCTAGCTATCATTATTCATTTTAATTAAGTAAGTATCAATGATTTAAAAATTAGATTGAACCGACTAGTTCGACCGGTCAGACCGTAATTCAGTTTATCAAGCGGCTCGGTTCAATCTCTTGAACTGAATAAGGTTAAGGTTAGTTTTGAACCATTAGATATAATAATTATTTTAAAATATAATGACATTTTAACCGTCAAAGATAATAAATATTTGAAACGAAAAAAATTAATATGGTTAAGATTAGTGGTAAAAAAAAGTAATGGTTAGGAACCAATGGTTAGCGATGTCAACAGGTCAAATTCGGGCCGGGTATTTAAAAATCTGAACCGAACCTAACTATCAATCCCAAAACTCGCATCCGAATCTGACAGATTTTAAAACGGTATATAGAAGTTTTGGATTAGTATTAATGATTTATACAGTATATTAAGTTAGTATCAATACGTTTTAAAAAACCAGATTGAACCGACTGATTCGACCGTCAAACCGTAACTCAGTCTATCAAGCAGCTTGGTTCAACCCTTTGAACTGAATAAGATTAAGAACAATTTTGAATCATTAGAGATAATAAACGTTTTAAATATAATGACATTTTAACCGTTAGAGATAATAAATATTTTAAACATAATTTTAAATGAAAAAATTAAAAAGGTTAATAAAACTAGAAAAAAAAAGTAATGGTTAGGAGCCAATGGTTAGTGATGTCAACGGGTTAGATGGTTGGGTTTTTCGAAAACCTGAACCGAACCGGACTATTAATCCCGAAACCTGTATCTGAACCCGACGGATTTCAAAAATTCATATCCAAACTCGAAACTGACCAAAAATCCGAAACCCAAACCCAAACCCTAAAATCCGAACCTAAAACAATTATTTCTTTCCATCTTGAATGGAGTGGAAAGATAGAGAGATAGAAAAAGAAAACAAAGAGAGAATAGATTAGATAATATAGTGAGAAAAAATTACTTAATTATCTCCGAATCAAAAGACCAAAATACCCTTTTTGGGGTACTTTGTGACCAATACATCTCTCAAGGTGGCTTGTTATTGCAGGTCATAACTAAATAAAAATTAAATCTGAGCTGTTGAATAAGAATGAATGAACGACATTCAAAAATAAAAAGTATAGAAGCATTGCTCATTTTTATAATGTTTATTATCATTACTTTTAATGTTTGGAAGAAAGTAAAGATAACATTTAAACATTCATATCATATAACAATCAAATATTACTTTAGGGTTCAATTATATTCATATTTCATCTAAAAGTTAATGAATCACATAAAGAATATTCCAATAAAGAGAGAAATTTGATTATTAAGCTATATTTATATGGAGAACAGTTCTTTGTTAGATGAGACTTTAATAAAAGGAATAATTTCATAGATGCCTTTTAGCTAATCCTTAATTACATATTATCGATATAAAATTAATACATCTTTAATTTAGAGAAACTATCAAACAATTCCATATTGTCCAAAAATGAATGGAATTTAAATTTTTCTTGCTATCTATTAATACCTTTTTAATTAATTCAAAGGTCTTTTGCCTTTGATTCTTTTTTCTACGTTATGGATAATTCCATAACCCACATATAAAGTGATAAAACATTACGAAAAGTCTCACTATCTATGAAGGGCCATCCTGCGTGCAATTTCACTCCGTATCGGGCACTATCTCGCTCAATGCATGTAATAACTATAATTTTGAATTTAAGTTATTTATATTTCAATTTTGGAATTTGAATTTTTGAAATTTATATTCAAATGTTGGAGGCAGAGAGAGAGAGGGCTTAATTATTTCGCAAATCAGCGACCGTTTCATACGAAACAGAAATGCTACTTTAACAGTCTGTTAGTGCCGGAAGTCGTACGTGCATGGTCTTAGTCCGATTTTAGGTTCGGCGTGTCAAAAGTACGATTTATAAAATGCGAAAATCAAAAAATGGCCAAATTTTTGAAAAAGACCCTATATTTTATGTGTGGATTTGCGCGAAATCACATGTGGAGGGGCCTTCACGCAAATTACGCGTACTGCTGAGGGACTCGGACGAAAATATCAATGTTGGAGGAGCTATTGTGCAAATTGTCTAAAACTACACATATGTGCACATAGAGTTTCTTAACCCTAATCTACACAGCCTCCTCTTCTCCCTCTCAACCCTAGTCGCCAGGACTGCCCTCCCTACTGCCGCTGCCGCCGATCCCTGCCGTCTGGCTACATGCATGCCCGGCTGCCGGAGTCCGGCCAACAACCCTCTCCAAGATTCGATCCCTTCCCATCTCGATCGATCGCTCTCTCTCCCGAGTTGTAGATGAAGCCCGAGACCCCTCCCCTCCCGGTCGCGCCGCCACTGGACGATGCCGCCGACCTCCCACTGCTCCGGCGAAGCCATCCCGACCAGCCCTGCACCGCTGCTGCTACCTCCCGCCGCTAGTCGCCGACAGTACTGCCGGCCTCCCCTCGTCAGCCACTCCCTCCACTGGCCGGTGCGTGCGTCCCCAGGCTACCAGAACCCGAGTTGGGTGAGTGCTGCTCCATCATAGCCCCGGCTAGGGCTTCGTTGGCCGAGCCTCCCTGTTTCAGCCATCCTCGCTGCCTACGATCCTCCTAAAAGTGAGCAGGGTTCTCCAGAGGTGTCGTGGACATTCGTCCTCACCTTTGTTGCAGTCGGAGAGGGCCTGGTTGGTGGATTCGGCTTTGTCGCTCCCGGAGACCTTAGAAATCAGAGTTCACGTAGCTCGACGCGCTCCTCGGCCACTGTTCGGGCTCCAAACAGCAAGCGTGGGCTTCGGCACATCGAGACCTCTCAGCCTACACCACTGGTTGGTTTCCAAAGTCTACGGTTTTCGGTAACAAGCCCTAAGCCTTAATTTTCTACATAATAATGCAAATAGAATGCTTGTTATGGGTTTTTATGTAACTTGTCCTATATATAGAGAATTGAGCTCATATGCTTTTGAAAGCACAAGTCATTGGTGCTTGTGGGTTTTCGACCTTTGGATGAAGATTTGTAGGGTTAGGATAATAATGGTCCCCAAGATTGAGTGGGTGGTTGGTGGAATAACATGATCTAAAGTATATAATTGGTCAAAGGGATAGATCTAATTGTGAAAAACTTACAAACACCAAGTGTTTGATGCTTTCAAAAGCACCATAGCCAGACCTCTCTCTCTCTCTCTCTCTCTCTATATATATATATATATATATATATATATATATATATATATATATATATATATATATATATAGAGTCCGGCTACTATGCTATCAATAGCACAAATCACTTGGTGCTACCAAGTTTTCCACCGTTAGATCTACCCCTTTGACTATTTTCACCCGTTAGATCATACTATTCAACCAACCACCCACTCAACCCTAAGGGGGCCCACATCATCTTAACCGTCCATCCCTTAATCCAAGGGCTAAGAACCTAATAGCACCAATGACTTGGTGCTATTAATAGTATAGTATCATACTTAAAGAGTCCGGCTACTATACTATCGATAGCACCAAGCGCTTGGTGCTATCGAGTTTTCCGCCATTAGATCTATCTGTTTGACCATTTCTACCCGTTAGATCATATTATTCAACCAACCACCCACTCAACCCTAGGGGACCGCTATCATCGTAACCACACATCCCTTCATCCAAGGGCCGAAAACCTAATAGCACCAATGACTTGATAAAAAGTTTTCAACTTTCACTTTTTATAAGACTAATTTGTGCTAGTAGAAAACAAAAGTAGCCAAGTTGATTTTATGCCATTGAATTTTATGACTTGATAAAAAAAACACCCGGCTGGTTTGATTAAAACTGGACCGGTTCACCGGTTCGATCGTTGAACTACGAGTTTGAATAGTTCAAAGCAGTTTTCTAACTTAGCAGATTCAAAAAGTTGAACTGGATTGCTTTATAGACTGGGCCATAGCCGAACCGGTCGAACCAACAAATTCGACGTGATTCTTAAATCATTGATATCTACCTTGCCAATTATGCACCTGCTTTTCTTTTAGCATACTTGATGCCTACTTTTGTTGACCACAAGTGTAAATTACCGAATTTTGACTAAATCGATAAAGTATGGATTAAGTCATGCTAGATATGATTAAATGGATTTTGATAAGCTTAGACTGAGTTTGGATCAAATTGAAATCAATTCGGATCGAAAGGGAGTTCCGAAAGAAAACAAATATGAGTTCTAAACTTTTCAGACGACTGAAACAGGAATCTAGGCACCCAAAATAGATTCAGATGCCAAATGAAGCATCTAAAACAAGCGGATTCTCTTCCAGAGAGCATGGTCGGCGAGAACACCTATTTTTGGGTGCCCGGATTACCCTGCAGTCCCACGTAATTGTTTCAGAACCTCAAAGAGGGCGTTCAGAACCATTTGGACTCCCAATCCGAGAGCTCAAATGCGCAAAGGATTGAACATTTGAGCGTCCGAATGGCTTTGCAGGTTCCCAGAAGATCTTTTGGAGGATCCCTCACGAGTGTCTGAATGCTTTTCGGACGCTCAACTCGAGAGCACAGATCGCCACAATGGAATAAACAATCGGACACCCGATCTCCCTTTCGGGCATCCAAATTGTGAACCGGGTAGATTGAGCGGGTGTCTGGAACTCCTCTGGGCGTAGTTACGTAAACGCATAGTGAAGCCTCAACCTTTCGAGTGCCCAAAAGTTCAGGCGGACGCCCAAAATCTGGCGTAGAGAAAGAGTTTTGTTTAATTGTAAATATGAAATGTTGGGGTGTTTATGTGCTATTATAGCACATCTATATAACCCAATACCACAGTCAAAATCCTAGCCCACCCCATTTTCTCCTTTTTTACTCCTTTTCCCTTTCTCTCTCTAGAAGGAGAAGAAACACAATTTTTTTCCATCCTTGGAGCTTGGAGATCCACCTCCTTGGGTGTAGTACACTGAACTTTAGCAAATTACAAGGTTCTAGTATAAGATTAGTACTTTATACTAATCTGGAGGTTTTGGCTGTGTTTCGAGAGCTTAGGAGTGTTTTCGGGACTTAAAAAGTGCGAAAACAGACTCCGGAAGTCAAAATCTGCAAAAACTGCAGATTTGACCGGTATGTGGTTTTGGGATACCGGAATCCTGTGAAAACTGGATTTTGCGCAGCTCTCAGGTTTTTGCGAAATTCGGCATTTGATACCGGTACTGATGCAAAGTATACCGGTACTGATGTTCGGTATACCGGTATACTGTTGCGTGGCCTCTTGGCCGAGGCTCGGATTTGCTGGATTTCTGGCCGGATATCGGTATGCACATACGCATACCGGTATACTGTGCAGAAACTGTTATTTTGTGCAATTTGCTATTTTTAGTCTTGGAGGGGGCTTTTGGGCATTTGTTACATTAGTATATGGTGACCCCTACCCCCTCACAGCCATTTGTGCTGGGACTTAGAAGAAAAGAGCTCTCACCTTGGACCTTGGAGAGAACTTGGATAGGAAGAAGAGGACTTGTCTGAGGATTAATCTCCAACCCTAGCTCCCTTGGGCTTAGTTTGGAACTCTTGGGAAGGTTAGTAGCTCTCTTGTGAGTTTTATTGTGGATTTTGTTGATATTCCTCGAGTTTACCCTAGATGTGTGAAATTAGGGTTTTGTTGGGGCTTTTCAATTCTAAGCTCTTGGATGGGTTTTGATGGGTGTAGAATGTTATGTTAGGTTGGATTGGAAGCTCCCTAACTTCGTTTTGGGTTTTGGACAAGAGATTCTTGGTCTAAGGTAATTCCACCCTTTTCCCTCTTGCATAATGACGATTTTCGAAAGTGTTCGTTCGACACTTCTAACCCCATAGAAGTCTTCTTTAGGGTGCTAGAAATCGAGGGGGCAACTTTGTTTTCGAGTACTGCGAGGTCTCGAAGGGTCTCTGGTGGGTTTGACCTCACCGAAATGGGTGAACTCCCCCTATGTCTTCCTTTTAGCTTAAGAGCTTAAATTAGTGCATATTAATACTAATTATGACATGGTAGAATTTTAGAATGCATAATATTCATGTGCTATATATATGCAAATTATATGTCCTATGTAGTAGGAAGTTTGCATGGTTTTATGCATAGTGCGTTATGAGTGACTATGGGAATAGAATATTTTATTTGTATACATGTTGAAATGCTTACTTAAATGAGTAGAAATATATGTGATATTAGATGGACAATGAATTTGGAAGTCCTCTTTGACACTTAGCTTTTTGGGCTAGTTGTAGTGTATATATGACATATAGCATGTTAAGATCATAATGTGAAGTTAAACACATGACATTCCACTTAGGTGAATAACAAGATTGACATCATGATCTAGTATTGGACATTAGTTGGTATTCCATATTTTTAGACATGACGAGTGATATATTGTGGTTGATTGTTGCTTGTTAGCCATTATGCTCATTTGCACATGCTTGTGAGGGTCGTTCCCCACAAGCCGGCACTCCGGAGTTGGCCTCGCGACAGTTATTTCGCCCGTGTGATAGAGAGCGCCGAAATGAAACCGCCGTGGGAAAGGCTCACCCTAGCGTGAAGGTGTTGACTACCACGGAGCCATTAGGCTCGGCACAAGTGAACATCCCTTTATGGTATTCTTTTATGACTACATACTTATGGTTATATGCGAAAGTGGACATTCATATTGTAAGAGGTGAAACATTGCATATACACACTTGTACATGAGTAGAATGGTTTCATATTTATAATATTACATCTTGAGGCATAGTAGCATTGAGTTTCTATTATAATTATGCTTATTTGTATCTAACTTTACTTTGCCTCAGTTGACCTAGTGGTGTATTCCGCTCCTCTCGGCGGCCTACCCACTGGGAACTATTGAATACTAGTTCTCATCCCCCTGGGGTTTGTTGTTTTATTTCAGAGCCTTCCACTGCGGGAGAGGCTAGGGATCGCGGCAAGGGCATTGCGACTAGCTAGGACGCGAGGGAGCTAGTGACTAGGTGGAGCACCTTTCTTTTATGGTATGTTCAGAGGTGTTTTTGTACCGACCACAATTTGTAGAGACTACCCTATGTCCCTTTTTGGGTGTGTTGATGTACTAAACTTATGTTGTGGCTTTACTCTCTTTATTGTATTTTGTATCTTCACCTTGAGACTCTACTTGGTTAGCATGTATGCTCTGATTATCATGATAGGATTATTTGCTTTATTCCTTTCTTTCATATTTGTTGTAGACGCCTTGTGTGCATTGGGTTACTTGTGTACACGGCGGGTCTGTGCATGCGCCCGGGTGGGCTTCCGCTGGGTGCCCCGGGGCGTGACATTGGGGTCTTCTGAAAAGTCAAGGGCTTCAAGAGGAAGCTCTAGGAGGGAGAAGAAGTCTACTCCATCCACGTTTTTCTTGCTAGAAGAGAAGATGTGAGTGGAAATTTTTAAGATTTTGTTTTGGAGGTTTTTCTAAATGAGGAATTTTTGATGTTCTAACTTTGTTAGAACTATTTTTAAAATTTTCTTGATGTTCTAAGGAGATCAAGAGCATCTCTTGGAGGAGATCCAAGGAAGATGGGGAATATTTCCGAAATGAGTTTGATCTCTCCTTTGTCTAAACCTTTCTTTGGTTGCATGCATGTAATATGAATAATATGTAAGCTAAAATAGGCTTTAGTTGCATGCTAGGGGATCTAGTGGGTCAAAATAGCATGTGAACATTTGACCTAGAAAAATAGAATTTTACCTCTTCATTATATATATATTTTTTGAGAGAAAGGTAGCACGCTACCTGCTTCATTCATTAAGTAGATAAATTTAGCTACATAGTGTGAGGCAGCCAGAGCCTCAGGAAGACAAAGAATTACTGAAAAAAGGAACAAAAAAGGATAGCAGGGAAAAAATAGAAGCAAGCGTCGAAAGTGCCGGGTGTAAGGTGTAACAGACGCCAACCTCACCCAGCTTTACAAAAGTTGGCCCACTCTGTCGCCAGTACTCTGATACGGTGAGCCGCAGAGATGGCGTTCGGTGGTAGGTTCCGAAAAAAAAGGTAGCACGCTACCTCTTCATTATATTAAAAGAAAATACTTGACATGTGCATGTAAATATCATGTGAACCTTAGAACATAGAAAACAAGAATGACATTTAACCTAGGTTGAAACCTAAGGTGTGAATATAGTGCCATATGAACTCTAGACAAAACTTGGTAGAGAATGAGTTAATGTGTAGTGAATAATATGTTGAACCCTATAAGTCATAAGAACTTAGAGGTGTGATTGTGGGACATGTTAAGACCTTTCAGAAGTGTCATTTTAGGTGATGCTGATTTCCTTTAACGCTCAACTCCATATTGAGAGATGTCGATCCTCTCGACTCCCTACCCTACTTAGTAATGCTGATTTTCTTCGACGCCAAGTGCCTATCGATTGGAGGGATGACAATAGCCTTCGACTCTCCATGAGGTGTGTAGCAAAATGTGGAACCAAACCCAATGGCTGTTTAGAGATAAGGAAAAGTTTGGGAATAATTTTTTAGGCGCCAATGACAAGATATTTATTGTGGCATATTGTACATTTATTGAGATGTAGTAGTTGTATTTCCTTCTCTTCCATTTCTGTTATAGAAATAGCTATTTCGGTTATTGTTATTATCTACTAATGCCTCCTTTGGATCGAGTGAGTGCAGAGCTCTACTTTCGGCAGTTGTACCCATTGAAAACTTATTTCAAGTTCTCATCTCGTTATTGTTTATCATTTTTCAGAGTCTACTATCGCCGGCGAGACGCGACATCGTGGCAAAGGCTTCGCGAGCTAGATAGACAATGGTTAGTCGGTTTAGGAGAAAATATCCTTTTTTGTATAAGCAAAACTACTTATTATTTTAAAAAGTATTGGGATGTAAACTTTAATGAAGTTTCAAAGTTGTAAGGATTTTAATTTAGAAGTTTTACTCTGATGCTCTATTGGCCCGTATCATATATGCTATGTAAAGTTTGGTGTATGTTTTCACTTCATGCGGATAAGAAAACCTCACCCATTCAGCAGGTCTGTTGCATATGCCCGAGTGGATCCAATTGGCCGAAAGTTCATTTCAATGATATAAACTAAATTGAATTTAACAAATATCTCTTATTACTTTTATTGCTACTTGATAAACCATATATTGTAATACACTTATTAAACTACTCATATTTATCTAAAATATATATAATCTTATTTATTTATCTATCATTTTCTAAAAATTCTACCGTTTAAACAATTCACACAATATTCTTCAGAATTGTGTTATGCATTATATAGATATAATATTATATTTAAGATATAAGTAGGTGTAATAACTGTGTAAATCAGACCATTATCTAATTTCTCCTTTACTTAATAAATCAAATAAAATCCAGTGAAGCACAAACAAATTCAGCATAAATAAATAAAAAATAATTTAAAAGAAAATCTCAAACATGCACCAACAACCATTTTTAAACAAGACACACACACACACAACACATTTACAAACCAATTTATCACTCTTTTTGAATATCACATACCAATCCTTCAGATAATTCCCATACAGAAACCTTTACTTTGTTTGAAAATCCTCTGTTGGTTGTGTTGGTGGGTACCCTATTCCATGCCTACTGTTAGGGAACAGCATGAACACACTGCTCGCAAACCCGCCGACCGCCACGGGCAGCACCCCGACCACCAAAACGCGCTGCTCCTCGCTCTCGAGCGGCCGGTAGAAGCACGAGGCCGTGTTTGCGTCCAGCAGCGCGATCGCCACGAACACGACAAGCGCCAGGAATGCGTGCGCAAAGTCCCCGAGCCTCAGCTTGTACTTCGACAGGTCCAGCGATCCTGCGTTCGGGTCGGAGAACGAACACAAGCCGTTCTTCGTTGCGACACCGTAGTAGAGCTTGCCGTCGCATCCTATGTAGCTGTCAGTGAAGGAGGAGAAGCAGCAGGTGAAGCCGCACCAGGAGAGGAGGATTGAGCTCAAAACCTTGTTTAGGGTACTGTTGCAGTGTCCTGCATTGGTTAAGAGAGGGCTAAGGAACTGGAACAAGAACACTGTTCCAGTAGGGAGGAGTTTTATGAGATCCCCAGCACTTTTAAAGGCCTGGTCTCTGATGCTCTCATTAGGGTTGTTATTGTTGGTGTTCTTGCTGATGGGTTGTTTGGAATCATGCTCCATTGTTTATTTGCTTTGAGTATATATGTAGACTGTAGTAAGATATAAGGTTGATGGGTGATATTAGGGTTTACTCCATGCTTTGTTCTCATATATATATATATAGAGAGAGAGAGAGAGTCATACACTAGAAGTGAAGGAAGGTTGAAGGAGTTGCTTAGAAGAATTGGTAAGTTGTGGCAACAAAATATTGAGTTATTTTATTTGCTTACACAATGTAACTTGGGAGATATGAAACATATGCATTAATTACGCTTTGGTTGTCCCTTCAAGATATATTCTGATGAGTATTGCTACATATTTTCAGTCAAAAGATAAAAACGTATAAAATTATCTTAACTATCATCCATTTTGATATATCTAGATCTCACTTTTAAAAATTTTGATTTTCCTATGTAATCTTTTAATTTATATGATTTGAGCCGGTTAGTGACATTTTAACTTCAAAATTTGAATTTATCGGTTATCTTTACGGATTTAATTAGTATATTTTATATAATTCATATAGCTATGAATTTATTAAAATAAGCAATTAGCTTAAATTTTGTATACGAAGATTCATCAAATCAATAAAATCAAACAAATTGAAAGATTGATACTAAAATCACAATTTTAAAAGGTTGAATAATCGAATCGAAATGGTCTGTAATTTATGTAAGTTTTATATATTTTTACCTTTCTAAAATACTGGTCTTATTGTTGTTAATTAATACATACTTGTGTAGGGCCCGCGCTTCGCAGCGGGTAAATATTATTTTAATTAATTTAAAAAAAAATATATATTTTTTATTTTTAAAATTAAAAAATTATAATTAAAAAATGTAAAAAATATATATTAAGTGGTCTCATATACATTATAAAAAATATTTTTTTATTAATATTTTCTTAATTTTTAGTGTTTTAGAACTAAATTATTATATGCCTAATAATTCGAGTTAGAAATTACAACTAATTATAGTTTGAGGACTAAAGCGCCATGTGCCTCATAATTTAAGCAAGAAAATGTAGCACATTAAAATTCGAGGACAAAAGAGCTTCACACATCTTATAGTTTGGGACCAAAAACGTCATTTACCCTTTTTATATTTTAATTTTATTCCAGGCGAAAATAAAGTTGAGCATCGATTGATTTTGTTTAATTAGTAATTTCATTCAAGAAAACAATACGTTAAACTATCTAATAAATTTTAGAATGCCCAATTGTTAAAATTAAAAGTCGACCAATCACATTTTGGATATTCCAAAAGAATTTAAATATAAAATTGATCGGTCATCAGATTATAAATATAGAATTAAAGTTTGATATTAAAATCAAAATAAAATCATATAAAACTTTTTTGAACTATGAACCGTTTTGAATCAGCTATGCAACCTGTCAAAATCTTGTTTTTACTATCCAACTTTTCTACATGTTATATTTGAGTCAGTCAATGATGCTCTGACTTTAAAATTTGAATGCGTTATTAAGCATTATAGATTTAGTTAATATACTTCATGTAATTCTCGTAACTAAATTTATTAAAATAAGTATTAACTTAAAATTTAATCTTTTTTTTATTTTTATTGTACAATCTATATCTAAGTGATCAAGGCTAGGGCTACTATACTTTTATGAGTATAGACCCCTTTGTACTAATAAGTTTTCGGCCGTTGGATGAATGGATGTGCGGTTAGGATGATAGTGGTCCCCGCTTAGGATGATTGTGGTCCTCTAGGGTTGAATGGGTGGTTGGTTGAATAGTATGATCTAACGGGTGGAAATGATCAAAGTGGTAGATCTAGCGGCCGAGAACTTATGAGTACAAAGGGGCCTATACTCATAAGAGTATAGTAGCCGGACTCAGTGATCAATATTATAAAAATCAAAATTTATATTTAATATATGTAATCTAAACTAATTAAAAATTATGTGTAAAAAAATTATATATTTTAAATTTTTATAATGGTAGAAAAATATTAAATTAGATTAAAAAAAATAAAAGCTCAATTCTTTTAGTTTAAATTAGTGAAAGAAAAAAATAATTAAAAAAATACTGGCCCCACCCGGCCCCCGTTTCTCTCTATCCGGCTGGGCCCACACCCATCCCCAATAGGGGTGTCAACGAGCCGAACACGAGCTGGCTCGTTTAAGTATCGAGCAAAAAAATTCGGCTCGTGTTCAGCTCGTTTATTAACGAGCTGAACACGAGCTGGCTCAGAAACAATTAGTTAAAATGATTAGAAATGATATAGATATATAGAAAATAAATTTATGAGATCTTATCCATTAGACTTTGATCTAATGGTTGAAACTTTATATATAAATTGGCTTTCTATAATTGATCAGTTGGGCTTTAATTTAGGTTGGGCTAAAAATTAAATAATAAAAAATTATATTTATATATAATTATTTATTTATATAAATAATATAAATATTAAATATATATATATTCGAGCTGTTATCGAGCCGAACACAAGTAAGCTGACCCCAGCTCGTGTTCGGCTCGTTTATTAAACGAGCTGAAAAATTCGGCTCGTGTTCGGCTCGTTTACTAAACGAGTGAGTCGATCTCGAGCTCATTTCGAGCCGAACACGAGCTGGCTCGCGAACAGCGAGCTGGATTGCCACCCCTAATTCCTAACCCCACCTCCACCGCCTCCCCCTCCCGCTCTCCCTCCCATTCCCCTTTTCCGACACGTGGACAAAAACAACTGAGAATTCATAGATTTATATAGATATAGATAATAAGAAGTGCACATTGAATGCAATTCTTCGTGTAGAATATGAACACATAAATTAATTGGAGCACAGATTGGTGCAAATTCAAGCTTGAATCAATCCCACCATAGATGCATGATTTATGAGATCTTCTTGTACGCAGGATTTTTCTGTGCACGGGATTAATTGCAGAGGAATAATACTCTATAGATATTTTTAACTGGTTTATGCATGCAGTATATAGTGTGACATGAGTATTTCAATACATGAATACTAAAATGGATTCTTTGTGGCTAATCCAAAGCATTTCCTTAGTCTAATTTTTGTTCATATATGGGGGTTTTTTTAATTAGTTACTTAATGATGCCTATAAATCATTATCATAAATTAATGTGAATCAGAAATTAGAATATAGTATTGCCTTAGCAAGCTATTTATCAGAAATAAGCTTATTACAAATTAAAATTTAAGTTCCAATTTTATATTTGTAGAGTGAAATTACAATATATAGTTTAATTGGTAAAGTTTATTCTATATAATAGTGAAGGTAAAACCGTACAGAAGTTATCCGAACCATGGATCATTTTAAGTTGGCAATCCAACTTTTCAATTTTGATTTAACTATCCAAATATTTCAATTTGTTTGATTTGAGTCAGTCAACTACACTTTGACTTCAAAATTTGAATGTGTCGTTTATCTTTACAACTTACAAGTTTAATTAGTTAGTATACTTTATACAATTATCACTGCTATAAATTTACTAAAGTAATTTTATAGTCAAAGTGACAATGACTGACTCAAATCAAACAAATTGAAAGGTTGTGTTGTAAAATCAAAATTTTGAAAGGTTTGGTAGTAGATCGAGAGTGGTCAACAGTTCAGATTAGTTCTGTACATTTTTACCAGTTATTAATTTAACCATTCTTTTAAGTTACATATTCTAAAACAGATATCAAACAACTACATTAGACATTGCTATGTTAAAATTAAGCTGAAATGAGAAAATTAAGATTCATCTGAAGCTATAAAGAATAAATTGCTAAAGTTGAAAACTTATTAGAGATTAATTAATTTGTAACATCTGAAACTCCAAAATTGAACTTAAAAATGATATTGCCCCATATTTAGGGACTATATTAGTAATTAACATATTATGCGAAACCAAATTGATGATAAAAAGTTTAAAGATAAAGTACAAATTTTAAATACGAATGGAAAATTAATATAGTAGAAATATTAAGGGTATGTTGAAAAATAAATGGCATGCTATCCCACTTGACCAATTTTCTCCTTATGCTCCAATAATTTGTAACGCAAAAATTACAATATGTAACATAAACACACGCAATATAATATAAAAGTATTGAACAATTTTAGGTTAAATTGCACTTTTGGTCCTCAAAGTTTAAAGCCATTACACGTTGGTTCTCAAACTTTAATTTTTTGTAATTTTCAGCTCAAAATTCAATTCTCATAACGCTATTTAGTTAGTTAAATAGCAATTAATCATTAATGTAGTATTGATATAATAGTATTATAATCAATAACGTACATAGTAATTACTAAGATATCACATTAACGAAATATTAATATCTACTCAACTCAATTAGACTATAGGACTTAGTTATAAAAGGTGTAAAAGGGAATATTACTATCTACTCAATTGCGCCTAGAGGTGTTAAAAGGGAACTGGGTTGCGGAGCTTCCGCCCCGATCTGTCTCGAATAAGGCACTAAAATTAACGGAGGGTATAAACGGATTCAACGTAGGGAATATGATGGTTTTTCGCAATCCGAGGTGGATTTAGGGCAAGATACGGAAAAAAAAAAAAAAAAAGTTCCACCCCAAAGTTTGTAGCCATCTGAGGCGGATCCGCTTTGTTTGCATCTCTAATTGTGTCTTGGCCATCATTGCAAATTTTTTTTTTTTGAGGGAAAACACGCCCTAAGGCGATTTTATTTAATTAATTAAAGGTACAGACCGAGTAAATTCATCTATAGAAAACCAAAAAGAGAGCTTTTTACTGGTGAGTTCCCAATTGGCCGAGCGATCCGCGACTATAGTATTTTTAGAAAATCTCGAAATTCATCCATAGCTGAAATATTTGAATCTCTCTGTAAAAGTCCATAACTCCGTGATTCTTGTTCAAGCTTCAGATGTTAGCGAATCTGAATGATAAATCTTTGCATTTGCTATACAAAATTGCTCTAAAAATAGCTAGCTAGTATATATCTCAGCTGAGAAAACCATAGCTTGCTCCATTTGCGATCTAAGTCACCTTATCAATAATTTTTTTTAATACTTTTAAGTCCTTGATATTATTGTTTTAACTGTTGCGCACTTGTTCAATGTAAGAAACTCTAGAAATATACTTATATAACAAATGTTCAAGAGGAATTCAGACACTTCACTTCATTACGCTTTACAAATTTTTTTCGATCTTTCTTCCATTAGAGAGAGAGAGAGAGGCTACTATACTTTCGAAAGTATGGAGATCTCCGCGCTTTTAAGTTGTTTTCGATAATGGGACATTTGATATGGCGATCAACTATGTTAGAAATGATCCACTGTATTTGGACTATCTAGAAATCATATTTCATAATTTTTCAACTTCATTTGCCTACTGAACGAATAGTCTAAAAATGAACAGTTGAAATTAAAGTCCCATAGAAGATAGTGGTGAAAAGCTTAAATTTCAGATCGGAAGAAATGATCTTTTTCTTAATGGTAAATAAAATTTTCTATTAAAATTTTACCTAATTTGAATTTCTCCACACTGTTGAACTTATAAACGTGCCACATCGGTAATTAAAATAATCATTTTTAAGACCCTTTGATCATTAGGCATCGTTGAACTATAGAACCTGTGTCGGCCCAACGCATTCCGAAGTGATGGGCCGACTCATTTCAACCCATCGACCCCGACCCATCAGAACTAATTATCGTTCAATAAAATAATTTTAAATTTTAAATTTTAATAGAAGTAATTTTTAAATTTTTAAATTTTTGTTTTTTGAGAGAAAGGTAGCATGCTACCTTCTTCATTCAATAAGAAACTGAATTTAGCTACAAGAGTGAGGCAGCAAGGCCTCGGAAGAAAAAAAAGACAAAAACAGCAAGTAAAATCTAGCAAATAGTGACAAAAAAAAAAGAAAAAACAAGTTGCAAGTAAAAATTAAAAACAATTTTATTATTTTTTGTTCAAATAATTTTTTAATATTGTCCACATAATTTTTTAAAAATTTATAAAATTTTTCAAAATTTGTTCGAATAATTTTTAATTTTTTGTCCAAATAATCTTAAAAAATTCCTGACAAATTTTGAATTTTAATTTTTAACCATAATATCCCTTTTGCAGTTCGAAAAAATAAGAATTATTTTTTATTTTTTATTTTTACATAAAAAGTTTACGAATCTTAAAGCAATTAAAAAAACTTTTAAATTATCGGGCAGGCACGTGCCCGGCCCGGCCCGACATGACCGTGCTGGACCGTAGGTCCAAATAATTCACTCCGGCCCAGTGCTGCCGAAATGTGGAGCACTTTAGTATATAGTAATAGATAATAGATAATATATATATTGATAAATATTTTTATTATTAATTGATGTTGAATTGGTAACATATACAATTATAACACCAACTAATTACTAAACAAGTAAAAATGCATTCCTGGTGTTGACTAAAAATGTAGCACCTGGGCATTCTAATATTCGTGTGGCGCTTGAAGAAGATCAGAGCGAAACTTTAAGATTCGTGTGCAAGATGTATGTCTCACGTAATCATCAAGGGCTTGATACTATGAGACAACTGTTGTAGTCTAAAAACTTAAACTAATAGAGAACGGTGTTTAAATATTTTTATACTTAACACTCCTCCCTCACGTCTAGGCTCGAGACTTCTCGTAGGCTCATGACGTGGACTTGAATTAAATGTGAGAAAATTAATAATGCTAGGAGCCTGACGTGACTCGAACTCAGGACCTCCTGCTCTGATACCATATGAACGGTTGTTTCATATTTTTATATTTAACAAATACAGTGTCTCAGCAACAGCCAACAGCTCACGCGCCCCACAGCGAAGTCGCGCATCCAATGGGGAGACGACACATAAACTAGAACCAAAATAATTAAATCTAAAGTAACCTATTATTAATAATTAAGTTAGGGCCTAATAGTGAACCATTTTGTAGTCGTTAAATTAAAATTCTCTTTCACTTAATTAGGGGTTATTTGGTTGTACACGTAACTGCACTGCAGTTTTAACTGCATGCAGGTTCAAGTTCGACGTTTATTTTGATGCATTTGTATTCAACAGTTGCAACTGCACGAGGACGCTTAATTATAGCAGTTGAAACTATATACACCCAAGTTTATCGTAGTTCCAACTGCAACACTTGAAAAGAATAATTTTAATTAAAGATAAGTTTGTACCTTTCTAATAATTTTTTAAATAGAAATTTTTTTGTTCTTTTCCTTTGTAGACGGTAATCTCCCCATGCATCCTATAAATAAAATAATAAAAATTTGTAAATATATTTTTCAACTACATGCGTGCAACCAAATAAAATATTTATATCTATAACACTTATTACTACATCAAACTAAATAAGATGTATATAATTATCATTCATATATTTTTAACTGTATGCATCTCGAAACCACTCTGTATCTCTTTTAAGCTAGAAATTAAATTCCCATGAAGTAGAAACCCACACTCAAACAATTTAACTGAGTACAATAAATACATAAAGAGCTCCCTTTCCCTCCCCCACACACACTATGTAAGAGGCACACACATGTACATTTACAAATGAATCCATCAAACTTATAGATGTTACAAACAAGTCCTTAATTATTATTTATGAGCTTGAGAAGTTCTCTGTTGGTTGTGATGGTGGGTACCCTATCCCATGCCTGTTGTTGGGGAACACCATGAAGACGAAGCTCGCGAGGCCGCCGACGACCGCGGGCAGCACCCCCACCATGACGCGCTCCTGCTTCTCGAGCGCGGGGTAGAAGCAGGCGACCGTGTCGGCGTCCAGCAGCGCGATCGCCGCGAACACGACGAGCGCCAGCAGCGCGTGCACGAAGTCCCCGACCCTGAGCCGGTACTTGGACAGGTCCAGCGAGCGCGCGTCGGGGTCGGAGAACGACCACAGGCCGCTGCGGGTGACGATGCCGTAGTACAGCCTGCCGTCGCCGCCGACGTAGCTGTCGGTGAAGGAGGCGAAGCTGCAGGAGAAGCCGCAGCCGAGGAGGAGCACGGAGCTCAGCACCTTGTTCAGGGTGTTGCAGTGGCCTGTGTTGGTTAGGAGTGGGCTCAGGAATTGGAACACAAACACTGTTCCACTGGGGAGCAGCTTTATCAGGTCCCCAACACTCTTAAAGGCCCTTTCTCCTATACTCACGTTAGTGTTGTTGTTGTTGTTGTTGGTTCCCTTTTGGATGGGCTCTTTGAGACCCTCTTCCATGGTGTCTATATATACAATATACAATAGAGTATATATATATATATATGAATTGATGGAATATATGTATATGTTAGGGTTTACTCCCTCTCTCTCTCTATATATATATATATATATATATATAGATATGTAGTGTGATTTGGGCTTCAATATTAGAAGGAAAGGGGTTGCTTGTAAGGAATATATATAAAAAGAGTTGGGACAACAAAGTAAAGTTAATTTGTTGCTTACACACTTGGGATGAGATGTAAAACCATGCATGGCCCCATCCATTTAATGGTTCTTCCTTTCAAGTTATGTTCTTATTAGGATATGTGACATTTATAGTTAATTACATTGGTAGCCTCTGAATCTCTACTAAAGTTTTACTATATGCATTAAAAGTTAACTTAGTATTTATTATAGAACTTCCATAAATATACCAAATTGGTCCACTTTGTCATCTGATATTGATTTGACTGTGTGACAAAATGATCTGATTGTGGGATAAGTAATCCTGGAACCTAGATATGCACTACAGATCATAGTTAGTTAATTCGGATTCGGCAAAAATTCGGTACGGATATAATACGGATAAAATTCGTCTCCTAATTTTTAAATTCGTTAAAAAATTCGGCTTAAAAAATGAATTCAATAATTATTATACAATATAGCATATAAGCAATCAAATAAGAAATAGATTAAAATAGCTCATAATTAATTATAAAATATATAAATATTTTTTTTAGGGCGAATGAACAAAAAACTCATATTTAAATATAAAATATAAAATATAAAATAATCTATAATTAAACATAAAAATTATAAGTTTTTTATTCAAATTTTCAATAATTCGGGAATAATTCGCGAATAGTTCGCGAATAATTCGGCAATAATTCGGCTGGCTCAAAAAATTCACGAATAATTTCGTATTTTTGCAAAAAATTCGTAAACGGACCGTTTAATTCGGATTTTCAATAATTTGCGAATTATTCGCGAATTAACTAACTATGCTACAGACACGAAGTAATTAGAGCTTACTATTTAACAAAATGGGCTATTAAACTTTTTGATACGCTACAACTCCTTATTGTGAAATCATATGAAACAATTATTATTCTAGTCCAAAAACTTAAGCTTACAAAGAAAGGTGTTTTTAATATTTATTATATTTAATATTTTCGCTCACGTTTAGACTCTAAACTTTTTAGTAAACTCAAGACGTGAGCTTGAATTAAAATGAGAAGAAATTAAATAATGCTAGGAGTCTAGTGGGATTAAACTCTGTTGGAGAAAATTCAAAATTTTATTTATTTATTATAATTATAATTATTTATTATTTAATTTTAATGTTATTTATTTAATTAACGAAACGGCCGGATCCTCTGCGGCCGTTTCGTGCAGTGAGCGGATCGTGCGCTCTTCCGAACGTTCTGTTGGCTATTTATTATTGGGGTATTATTCTCGATTTATCCCGTACGAAGGACGAAAATACGTCTTAGGGCAGTGCTACGCACGCTTCCGGATCTTTATTTTATTCGACTTTCTACTTCCGCAAGTTTTTGGATTTTAGCGCTCATCTGTAAGTTAATTTATTTATTTCATCACAGAAATTTAGTTAGATTTTTTTAATCACAATCGGATTTTTCGTGTGGTATCTCCCCAACAATCTAAGGCGTATTCCTCCGATCTGATTATGATTAACAGTCTAACGAGTGCTAATTCGAGGAAAATAAAATTGCTTGTCGTATATAATATTTGGTTGACAACTTGCTTGTATGATTGGCATACAAAGTTAAACTAATTGGGATTAGCATTTTTAAAACCTAATTGCATATAGCTTACTTGCAATTTTCTTTCTGTTTATATATTTTCTATCTCCTGCTATTTATATTTTAAAAAAAACAAAATTCTTTTGACTGTACGATTTCTCTTATTAAAAAAAATACAGATTTTAATTCAAAAAAGGCTTTTGAGTGTACGGATTTTAATTTTTAAAAAAGGCATATACTGTCGTGTTGCTTTGAGAATATATATATATATATAATTTTGCTACAGTAAAATTAATTTCAGTGTTCTGTTTCATTTGCTACAGTAAAATATATATATATATATATTTGCTACAGTAAAATTAATTTCAGTGTTCGGTTTCATTTGCTACAGTAAAAGAAAGAAAAAAAAAAGTAAAAGAATCGTGTAAGACTTGAACCCGCATCATCCTTTGACTAGGAGTTTTGAAGATTAGCCTCTGATCCATAACACTATTTATACTTTGTATTATATTAACTGTTTCAGTATTATTCATATTATGTTTGCATATTTGATTGTTTATGTTATTTTTGCCCGAAAATAATTAATTGAAATCAAACTTGTTAAATTGTTTGGGCCATCTGTTTGCTGCTTAACGAACTGTCATAAGATATTAATTTTGAAAACTTAAACCCTAAAATATTCTTGTTGACTAGGGTAGAAACCTTAACAAACATGCTTGTTTTTCTAAAAAAGTTTTTTGAACCTTTTTTGCAGCTCATTCTAATCATCTTTAATTTTCTTATTCCCTCAACTAGATTGTCTAGAATGGCATTTGATGACTCTTCTAGTCTTAAGCCAGAAAAGTTTAGAGGGGTAGGCTTTTTGAGGTGGCAAGAACAGTTAGAGGCATGGCTTATTACCTTAGGCCTCATAACTGCAATTGGCAAAATACCTCCTTATCCTACTTCAAAAAAACTCTTATGCTCCTTCTGTGACTCCTCCTGCTGATTCTTCTAAATCTAAATCTACTACCACTCAATTACATAACCTGAATCTGACAAATCCCCCGAGGAAATTGAATTTCATTATAGGTTTAGAATTTTTAGTTGTCTATCAGACGAACTTTATGAAACCTATAGAAAATATCATACTGCTAAAGATTTATGATATGCCCTAGAAGATGCCTACATTAGAGATAATGAAGGTGTAGCTAGGTTTACCATCACTGATTTCAACAATTTTAGAATGGTAGACAACATTACTATAAACGATCAAATCCTCCAATTTCAGAATTTTGTCCAAGAGATTCATAGAAATGGTTCAACCTTAGATGATATCTATCAAGCTACCTGCCTACTGGACAAATTACCCTCTTTCTGGTCCAAATTTGCCCAAGAGCTTAGACGTACCCAGGGAACTCTTAAACTTAGGTCGGTAATTCAAGCTATTAGAATAGAAGACCAATACCGACTTAGGGAGATTAAACCGTCCAATAGCCGATCAAACATTAACCCGACTGAGATTCCGAACCAGAGCCATGAGCCTAAACCCATAGGTAAAAATTTTAAACCTAAGGGTAAAGGTTTTAAGGGTAGGAACCCAAATCGAAACCGAAATCATACCCAGAAATCCAATACTAACCAATCTAGTGGGAATAAGAAGAAGAATGGTTTCTGTTATGTATGTGGCCGAGACAACCATTTTGCTTCAAAATGCTTTTACCGAAAGAAATAGAAGGTTGCCTACAAGAAGGGCCAAAACAATCAGAACAACTATTCTAAACCTCAGGTCAATATGATTGAGGGTGAACCTTCCAGCTCCACCTTTAGGTCAGTCTCCTTTATACCTAATGTTAACCTTACCTATCATGATTTAGACTGGTGGTTAGATTCAGAAGCCAATGTCCATGTTTGCACTAATCTATTCTCCTCTTATCAGGACACAAGTGGAGGATGTGTGGCCGTTGGAAACGGAAAAGCTGTCAATGTGTCAGGGATCAGAAGCTGAAGTTAACTTCTAGAAAGACTTTGATCCTTCACAATGTGCAGCATTCTCCCGAAATCCGACGGAACTTGATTAGTGGATCTTTATTAGTGCAATTAGGATATAAGATTGTCTTAGAATCCAATAAAGTTGTAATTTCTAAGGAAAAAATGTTCATTGGAAAAGGTTTTGTATCTGAGGGATTGTTCAAACTGAATGTACTTTCTTTTGCTGATAATAAAAATTCTCTTTCTTCTACTTTTTCTGTTGTTTTGAATACTGAATCTTGTGATGTATGGCATGGCAGATCAGGGCATGTGAACTTTAGATCTATCCAAAAATTGACCAATCTTAACCTTGTACCCAAACTCAAGATTGATCCCATATCCAAATGTGAGATTTGTACCAAAGCTAAGCATCCTAGAAAACCTTTTAAATCTATTCCTTATAGGGATACCCAGATTCTTGAACTGATTCATAGTGATGTTTGTGATTCTAATAGAGGACCTACCCGTGGAGGAAGTCGTTATTTTGTGACCTTTATAGACGACTACTCTAAATATTGTTACACCTATCTCTTGAAGACCAAAGATGAAGTCCTCTTTAAGTTTAAAACCTTTAAAGCAGAGGCTGAAAACCAATTAAAGAAGAGGATTAAAATTCTTAAGTCTGATAGAGGAGGCGAGTATACTTCAAATGAATTAAATCTGTTCTGCGAGGAACATGGTATAATTTATGAAGTAAATGCTCCTTACTCACCTCAGTCTAATGGTGTAGCTGAAAGAAAGAACCGAACCCTATTAAACATGGTTAATGCTATTATTTTAAGTTCTGGTGTACCTCAGAACTTGTGGGGGAGGCTCTTTTGTCAGCTTGTTATATTCTCAATAGAATTCCCTCTAAGGATAGAACCCAGACACCTTATGAACTCTGGAAGGGTAGAGCACCTAAACTGAGTTACTTCCGAGTGTGGGGGTGCTTAGCTAAAGTATCTATCCCTGAACCCAAGAGGAAGAAGATTGGACCTAAAACTGTAGATGCCATTTTAATTGAATATTCTCTAGATAGCAACACATATAGATTTCTTGTAACCAACTCTGAGATTTCTGAGATTTCCAATGATACTTTGATTGAATCTAGAGATGCAACCTTCTTTGAAAACATCTTTCCTTTCAAAACCCGCATCTCCAGATCAGCTCCTGATTATCAGCCTACTGTTGATCATGCATCTACATCTGATCATTTACCTGCATCTGATTTATCATATAGTTTAGATCCTGTAGAAGCTAACCCACCAGCAGAACTAAGAAGAAGAAAGAGAACTCGTATTGATAAGAACTTTGGTGAAGATTTCTTTACTTTCCTAGTTGAAAGTACACCTTCATCATATAAGGAAGCTATGAGTTCTCCTGAATCTTCTTTTTGGAAGGAGGCTATAAGCAGTGAGATCGAGTCAATTATTAGCAATAACACTTGGATCCTCACTGATTTACCTGCTAGGAACCAACCCTTAGAATGTAAGTGGATCTTTAAAAAGAAGCTTAGAACGGACGGATCGGTAGAGAAGTACAAGGCGCGGCTTGTTGCTCAAGGTTTTCGACAAAGAGCTGATGTTGACTACTTTGACACATATGCGCCTGTTGCTCGCCTTGCTACCATCCGAGTCCTTCTTGCATTAGCATCCATTCATAAGCTTTTGATTCATCAGATGGACGTCAAGACCGCTTTTCTTCATGGCGATCTTGAAGAAGAAATCTATATGACTCAACCTGAAGGTTTCTCTATGCCTGGTCAAGAAAATAAGGTGCGTAAATTAGTCCGCTCTTTGTATGGACTAAAACAAGCACCTAAGCAGTGGCACGAAAAATTCGACAGTGTTATTGAATCATATGGATTTCAGACAAACGATTTTGAAAATTGTCTCTATTTCAAGAGATTTGATGATCGTTGTGTCCTTCTTTGCCTCTATGTTGATGACATTCTGATCCTTACCCCTGATCTTGATCTAGTTAACCAAGTTAAATCCTTCTTATCAGATCATTTTGATTGAAGGATCTTGGTGAAGCAGATGTGATCTTAGGAATGAAAATTCTTATAACATCTGATTCTATTCTTCTGACCCAATCTCATTACACCCAATTGGTTCTTGATAAATTTGGATATTCTGATTGCTCTCATGTTTCTACTTTTTTTGATCCTAGTGTTCAACTTGTGAAGAACACTGGTAATCCTGTGAATCAGAAGAGATATGCCCAGATTATTGTTTCTTTGATCTACCTAACCAATAGGACTAGACCTGATATTGCCTATGCCATATCGAGATTGAGTAGATATACTAGTGTTACGATATATTTAGTATATGTTACGATATATTTAGTATCTTATGGTATATTAGGATACTGTATATTATTATCATATATAGAGTAGGATTATATGGTATGTAATCCTAGTTGTAGTATTACTATAGTAGGCAATGTTACTATAGTAGACCTATCTCTTGTACTATATATTTTCATCAATTCAACCCAAGAGGGTATGCTCTTTTGCCCTTCTTTCATGGTATCAGAGCGGGAACCCTAATTTAGGGATATTGATCCACAGCTATCATCCACAACAAGTCTCACCTTCTTCCATAGGTGTTCTTTTCCTTTTGGTGTTCTATCTCCTCTTATCATTGGACTTCTATCTATCCGCTACATTCCGATTTATCTTTCTTTCATATCTAGTGGTGGATCCTTCTCTTTTGGTAGCAAATATGTCTTCTTCTACCTCAAATTTGCCAGTTGTTAACATCAAAACTCTCATACCACTAGAACTCACTGATTCCACATATCTTGTGTGGAAGCAAGTCTTTCTTAATGTTCTAGAAAGTTTTGGTGTTACATCACATGTGGACGGAACTGGTGTTGTGCCTTCTCAGGCTATCGATACTGCTGATAAGAAGGTGGTTATAAATTCCGAATATTTAAGTTGGAAAAGGGAAGACACCACTATACTTTCATGGATTAATGCCACTTTATCCCTTAGCATATTACGAATGGTCATTTCTAGCTCACCTAAAACTGCATATGATGCTTGGAGAATCATTGAGGCATATTTTCTTGATAAGACTGCTTCCACGGCTTTTTCTCTAAAGTCTGAATTGCGGAGCATCAAGAAAGGCTCAATGAGCATGTGTGATTACATGCAAAAGGTCAAGTCGATTGGTGATGCTCTTCAGGCGATTGGTGAAACCGAGTCAGACCATAATTTGGTCATGACTGTTCTTCTAGGGCTACCAGAAGACTATCGCGGTTTTGTTAGTGCTCTAAACACACACAGAAATAAGCCCACTTTTGAACAGCTTCGTCCACTCTTGATGCAAGAAGAAACGGAAGTCCAACGTCGTACTAGTGTGATGACATCCTCTGCTATTCCCACTATTGACGGTGAAGCTCTTTATGCCAATCGTGGACGCGGTAATCGTGGAGGCCGTGGAGGTAGATATCGTGGAGGCCGAGGACAGCATGGTAGACACAACTCTGGTCGTGGATCTCCTGGAACCTACTCACACCCTCAACCTAATAATCCTCAACAACCTTACATTCCAAAGTCTGGCACACAATGTCAGATCTGTGGCAAGTTCAATCATTCTGCCCTCCAGTGCAGACAACGCTTCAATCATTCCTTTATTACAGATGATGTTCCTCAAACTTTTGCTGCTATGAACCTTCATGAACCCGGTGAGGAAGTATGGTATCCAGACACCGGAGCATCTAATCATATGACCGCACATTCTGGTATTCTCTCCTCTTCTAAACCTTATAGTGGGCACGAAAAAATTCTTGTTGGTAATGGAAATTTACTTGATATTACTCAGACAGGTGAAACTCATTTAAATACGTCCTCTAACTCTTTTGCTCTTAAAAACGTCCTTGTTGTTCCTTCTATTAAGAGAAATTTACTTTCAGTGCGTCAGTTCTGTCATGATAATAATTCTCTTTTTGAATTTGACTCTTCTGGTTTTTCTGTGAAGGACAAGGAAACCAGGGCGGAGCTTCTTCGATGCCCTAGTTCGGGAACATCACTCTATCCACTTTCCTCTAAAGTTGCAAGTGTAGGAACTAAGAAACCGCTAGCTCTAGTTGCATCTAGGTTTAGCGGAGATATATGGCATAGACGGTTAGGTCATCCAAGTTTTTTTCCTGTTCTTTCTACATTTATTAAAAACAATAAAATTGTTTCTGATTCTGCTTTGAAATTATCTGTTTGCAATGCTTGTAATATGGGAAAACATGTTAAACTCTCGTTTCATGATTCAGAATCTCAATCTGCTTTTCCTTTTCATATTGTTCATTCTGATGTTTGGCAATCACCTGTTCCCTCTGTTTCTGGCTACAAATATTATGTTATTTTTATTGATGATTACTCTCGGTTTTCTTGGCTTTACCTTTTAAAATTTAAACATGAAGTTTTTGACAAATTTTTCGAGTTTAAGACAATGGTTGAAAACATATTTCATAGTTCAATCAAAATTTTTCAATCTGACAATGGTACTGAATTTGTAAATGACAAATTTTCTACTCTTTGTTCACAAAATGGAATTATTCATAGATTCTCTTGTCCTTATACGCCTCAACAAAATGGCCTTGCTGAGAGGAAGCATAGGCATTTATCTAACATTGTTAGGAGCCTGCTGTTTCAAGCTTGCTTACCTCCTCGATTCTGGGCTGAGGCCATTCAAACTGCCGTCTTTCTTGTGAATCGAATTCCTTCTCTTACTGTTTTGAAAGGACAATCGCCATATGAAATTCTGCATGGTTGTGTTTCCCCTGACTTGCAACTTGTTAGAGTTTTTGGATGTTTGTGTTATCCCGATGTTCAGGACATTGCAGCTCACAAGCTCTCTCCCCGTTCTCTTCCTTGTGTCTTTTTGGGACTTTCTGACAAACATAAAGGTTTTCGCTGTCTTTATCCAAGCACTGGTAAAATTTTTATTTCTCGCCATGTTACTTTTGTTGAACATGTTTTTCCTTACTCTTGTCTTTCTAAATTCTCTTCTTCTCCTTCCTCTTCTATTTCAAACTTTCAAATGTTTCAAAATTTTCTTTCTAATCCTCCCCTACTGGGTGAGAGTCCATCCACTATTGATGCAATCTCTGGCCTCTCCTTCACACGCCCCTCTACTGACGTTGGTTCACATACGCTTGTTTCACCGTCTGAGCAATTATCAGTTTTTCCTTCCACTGTGAATCATGATGCCCCACAGGTTAGTAATGAGAATGCTGCCGCTCCTGCTGGCCAAACTGAACTCCGGGTCTATACCAGACGACACACCAGCCGGCCTGCTGCTGCTTCACCTTCACCTATTGATCTGGCACCTTCCACCTCTGATCATCCACCTTCCCCTCCGCCTGCTGCAGTCTCCTATCCTTCTCATTCTCCTTCTGAGCCTCCGTTGCCTGCCAGAACACACTCTATGCTCACTCGATCCATGGCTAAGGGTTCCGCTGCGTCTTCCTCCTTCCTCGCTTCTGCACGTTCTATTCTTCCTGCTGAGCCTACCTCTTTTCATGAAGCTTCTCAGGATGCAGGTTGGCGTGCTGCCATGGCTGAAGAATTTGATGCATTACTGACCAATGCTACTTGGGATCTTGTTCCTCCTCCCTCTTCTGTTAATCTTATTGGCTGCAAGTGGGTATATAAAGTGAAGCAGAAGGCGGATGGTTCCCTTGAGCGTCTCAAGGCTCGGCTTGTGGCTCAGGGTTACAAACAACAACAAGGTATTGATTTTGATGAGACCTTTTCTCCGGTTGTCAAGTCGACCACTATTCGAACTGTTATTTCAGTGGCTTTCTCCTCTGGGTGGTCTCTTCGACAACTTGATGTAAAGAACGCCTTTTCTTCATGGTACTCTCTCTGAAGAAGTTTATATGAAGCAACCGCCTGGTTTTGTGCATCCTTCTCTTCCTCATCACGTTTGCCGTCTCCGAAAAGCGATCTATGGTCTCAAACAGGCACCTCGGGCTTGGTTTCAGCGGTTTACTTCTTTTCTTTTTGAGCTTGGTTTTGTTGGCAGTACTGCTGATCCCTCGATGTTTGTTTGTCATTCCTCTTCTGGCACTCTTGTTCTTCTATTATATGTTGATGATATTATTGTCACCGGAAGCTCCTCCTCTCTTTTAGAGGCTCTTATTGTCACCTTACAACGAGAATTTGCTATGAAAGATCTCGGGCCGCTACATTATTTCTTGGGCATTGAGGTTAATCGTTCGTCTTCTGGTCTTCATTTGACTCAGCAGAAATATGCGCATCAACTACTTCAGCGCCATGGCTTTCTTGATAGTAAGCCCGTCTCTAGTCCTCTCTCTCCGACTTCTCGTCTCTCTTCTCATGAGGGCGGCGCCTTCTTGAGGATCCCTACATTTATCGTCAGATCGTTGGTGCTCTCCAGTATCTCACCTTCACAAGACCAGATATCTCGTATGCCGTCAACTCTGTTGCCCAGTATTTACATGCACCTCGTGAACCCCACATGCAAGCGGTCAAGCGCATTCTGCGTTATATTCGCGGGACGCTGTCTTATGGCATTCCTATCTCCCGCTGTATCAATCCTTCTCTCGTGGCATTCGCAGATGCTGATTGGGCTGGTTGTCCCGATACCCGTCGCTCTACTTCAGGATATTGTATATTTCTAGGGCCCAATCTTATCTCCTGGTCCGCTAAGAAACAGCCCACTATTTCTCGTTCCAGTTCTGAAGCCGAGTATCGTGCTGTGGCTTACGCACTTGCTGAGACAGTATGGATCCGACGTTTACTTCGTGACCTTGGTGTGTTCTTATGGCGCTCCATCAGCATCTATTGTGATAATCTCAGCACGACTTATCTTGCGGCCAATCCTGTTCTCCATGCTCGAACGAAGCACATTGAGCTTGACCATCAGTTCTTGCGCGAAAAAGTCCAGTCTGGTGATTTAGAATTGGTTCACATCTCTTCTGATAAGCAACTTGCTGATATTTTCACAAAGCCTTTGTCACCTTCTCGATTTTCGGCTTTGCGGCTCAATCTTCGCATCCGGCCAGTGGATGCTTAGCTTGCGGGGGGATGTTACGATATATTTAGTATATGTTACGATATATTTAGTATCTTATGGTATATTAGGATACTGTATATTATTATCATATATAGAGTAGGATTATATGGTATGTAATCCTAGTTGTAGTATTACTATAGTAGGCAATGTTACTATAGTAGACCTATCTCTTGTACTATATATTTTTATCAATTCAACCCAAGAGGGTATGCTCTTTTGCCCTTCTTTCAACTAGTAACCCTAGTATGACTCATTGGAGTGCTCTGGAGAGAGTATTTCGTTATCTTAAAGGTACTCTCTCTTATTCTCTTCGTTTTGTTGGCTATCTTGCTGAGGGATACAGCGATGCCAATTGGATTTCTGATTCTTTGGATATCAAATCTACTTATGGTTATGTATTTATTCTTGGTGGAAGTGCAGTTTCTTGGCAGTCCACCAAACAGACTATAATAGCCAGAAGCACTATGGAGGCAGAGTTAGTTGCTCTTGATACTACTTGTCTTGAAGCCGAGTGGCTCAAGAATCTACTCTCATCCATTCCTTTGATTTCTTCCCCTATTCCACCTATTTCTATTCGGTGTGATTCTCGAGCTGCAATTGATTTTTGTAAAAAAAAATTGGTAAATTCTAAAGCTAGTAGACATATTAAATTAAGACATAAGTCAGTTAGATGGCTAACTTCTCATGATATTGTTTCTTTGAGTTTTATCATATCTGATCAGAATATTGCAGATTGTTAATTTGACGAAAGACCTAAATAGGACTAAGGTCCTGGAGTCATCGAGGGTGATGGAACTTTGCCCGTAAAAGGCCTTCCTGCAGCGGGAACCCAACCTTTGTGATAGGAGATCTCTTGAAGAAGGTTTAATGTGGTAAAAACAAGCTGTCAGGTTAGCCAAAGAGCACTTTTTACAGTCTATATGAGGAACTTTAGCTCCAATCCCATCCCTATGGTGAGTAGTGCTCTGTATAGTGGTTGAGGTTGAGCTTATAGCTCTTAATGGGATCCGATGCGGTAATTTTTGCGAGATGTGACTCTACACACATCCTTGGAGGAGACCACTTATATGAGAGTATTCGTATGTTGCCGCGGCTATGAGATGTGGGCTGTCCATAGAAACTCTTATGAAAAATTAAGGTACTGTGCATAGCCATTAACGCACAGACCCGCGACGGAGAATTCTGTACTGTGTGTGTGGTAGTTGAAGTCATGGTCAAAAGAACGTAGTTCAAGACCTAATTCACTCTGATTCCTTCTGATGGAAATTGCTTATACTACGTGAGGTTTAAGTCTTTTAAAGACACCTCATCTACTGCATAGTATAAATACTTGGCAATTGATTATTTTTGTTTGTTTAATTTTTATTTTGAAAATTTTGAATTTTATGGGAGATTGTTGGAGAAAATTCAAAATTTTATTTATTTATTATAATTTTAATTATTTATTATTTAATTTTCATGTTATTTATTTAATTAACGAAACGGCCGGATCCTCTGCGGCCGTTCTGTGCGGTGAGCGGATCGTGCGCTCGTGCGAACGTTCCACTGTGCACTAATTAAGGAGGATAATTAGTGTATGCGAACGTTGGGCTCCAACGTTCTCATGCTCGGTCCTCTTTATATACATGTACCTCGTCTACAGTGGAAGTACGTACCAGATGAAGTGAATATTATAGAAAAACAAAAGTGAGGAAGAAAATATTTTTGAGAGATATTTTTATATTCTCTTTTTACTTTCATCTTTTATTTTTTTCTTCGGCGAGTGTTGAAAGAAAAGCTGTTAAAAAATACTGGTTATACTTTATAGGTTTTTTCACTTCCGACATTGTACTATAGTTTTTTTTAAAGACACCACTCAATTATTCTTCTTCTTTTTTCAATTTCTACAATATAAATAATATATCTATAATTTTATATAAAAACCGTTAAAAAATACTGGTTAAAAGTGGTTGAGCATATATTCAACTCATTTTGATATGAAATATATCAAACTACATAAAAATATTAAAAATAATTAAAAATAATCTAACTACTATTAAACCCGTGTCTTTTAATAAAGTCGTTACATTTTTTTAAAATAATAGATTTGCGAGAAAAAAAAAAGTTTAGTCATACCTATGAGAAAATAAAATAGTATAATGTAGAAAAATAAAAATAAATCTAAAATACAGTGTAGTGACTGATAAATATAATAATACAATAGTGTCTTTGAAGGAAAAAATAGTATAATATAATGTAGCAAATAAAAATAGTACTAAAGTACAATGCAATTGAGTGTAATTAAGGGTGTGTTTGGTTGCTCGTAAAAATTGCCCGAAAATGCTTTTCGGCTTGAAAAAAAAATTTCCAGACGATTGGTTGTTCGTAAAATAATTTTTCGCAGAAAAATATTTTACAGATTTGAATGAAAATATTAGTTTTCGTTTTTCGCATCTTTTACACGGAAAACGAAAACTTGCTCCTCAAAAACATGCGGCTCACCAATTGTGTGATCGTGGTCCACGAGAAAGGCTGGTTCTCTTGGACCGCGTGAGAGGTCCAAAATAATATTTTATTTTTTATATAAATATATTATTATTTAATATTTTATTTATAAATATTATTTATAAATATATAGTAATTTATTTTATAGTATTAAATATATAATATCATATATTGTATTGCATACTTATTGTGTAATATATTTTAAATATATTTTATTTATTATTTATAAATATAAACTATAATAATAATATATGTAGTATGATAATTATTATTTATCAATAATATATAATATATAGAATATGAAAAAATATATATAATAGTTTTTTATTTATCTTCTCCTTTATTTTCCTTTCAACCAAACAACTGTAACGAGAAATTATTTTTCTTTTCCTACAAACCAAACATTAAAGAAAGTAAGATTTATTTTCCTCCGAAAATTTTTTTTCACGAAATTTTTTTTTCACAGTTTTACATGGAACCAAATAGCCCCTAAACCTTTTCTAATATATCACTTCTCACTCTTTGGCGATTAAATTTAACTTTTCTTCTACAAAATGACTATTTTATCCTTCGATGAATGCGTCATTTATTATATCTAATATTTTCATTCTAACTTTCGTATTATTCTATGTAAACTGTAGATTATAAATACTGAAAAAGTTAATTTTAGGAATACTTTTTTTTAGAAGAAGTAAAAATTTCATGCCCAACTAACAGTTGTCGATCTATAGAAATTTTTTTGCGTATTTTAGAACTGTAGAGGGATGTATTTGATAATTAAAACTTTGCAGGATACAAAAATGAAATTGTCCCTATAATTAATAAAGCTTCAAGATCAAGGATTGCAAAATATATCAACTATTAAGATTATCATTTGCTATCAAATTATGCTTGCCACTCACATAACGTGACTTAGAATAATGTTGACACGTATTAATTAGACTAAAATACATTTCAATAAATTGCTATTTATATCTTTTGGATAAGTTTGGACTAGAATTGATTTCCACGCAATTGATATCTTAAGAAATACAAGATTCCAATTTCTATTGTGGAGTATGTTCTCAAGTCATTTTTTAAATATTTATCAAATCAATCTTTTAAATAACATAATATCAGAGTCTCTAAGTTAATTTCATATATATATATACGTGCCTTTCGGTGTCTGTTTAGTTCACGGTATTGTTTAAGATGATTGGAAATGAGACGCTGGAATTGTAAAATCTTATATTTATTTTTTCGCAGGAATCTGGCGCTGCAAGAATTAGAAACTTTTGCGGAATCTTAAAAACCTTAAAATTAAGG
The DNA here is from genome assembly GCA_016920855.1 of Puya raimondii. Classification (NCBI taxonomy): domain Eukaryota; kingdom Viridiplantae; phylum Streptophyta; class Magnoliopsida; order Poales; family Bromeliaceae; genus Puya; species Puya raimondii. The sequence continues at coordinate 132,359,174 of JABWPP010000050.1, forward strand.
TGGGATTTAAAAACCCACTTCCCCTCTTGATAATTTTTTTTTCCCTAAAAATTTTGATTTAAAACACTAAAATACCCTGGCAAATTTTAAATCTACCACATTTAAATTTAATGCAAGAGATAAATAAAGTTATGAATCCCCTAAATTTAGATATATTTAAATAGATTTTATATTCAAATAGTTGTAAGTTCTATATGATTAATTTAGTATAAATAAAATATAATATTAGTCTCTATAAAAAAAGGGTATTATGTAATTTTATTGATACAGTTGGATAAAATCTATGTTAAACTAAATGCAAAAATAATATATTTCTAGAGTTGAGCTGTAATACTATTAATAATATTTGGGTTTTTTTGCTATCGATTTTTTAGCCGTTAGATCTACACTTTAATCAATTCAATCTTTTAGATCATACTATTCAACCAACCACCCACTCAATCCTAGGGGGACCACCACTAAACCCTAGAGGGAACCATTATCATCCTAACCGTATAATATTTCATCCAAGGATTAAAAACTCAATAGGAAAAAGTCCAAATACTATTAATAGTATTTCAACACAATTCATATTTCTATGTATTTTAAATATATATTAAATAAAAATATTTCAATAAGGCAGAAATTTTATTCTAAAATTAGATTTTTTTGAAAAATTAATTTTAAATAAAAAATTTAAATTCCATAAACCAAACAGAGACCCTCGAATTCATCATGAGTGTAAGGGGAGATGTCGTGACACCCCAATTAGTCCCACATTTGATGGGAACTGGATTGTTAATAGCTATTTAAGAGACTATAGAGCCTAAATATAATAACTAGGCTTAAGTATTTTGGACCGGTGATTTTGACCCAACGAGTTATATTATTGCTAGTGGGTCATGTCGTTATATTTGGTATCAGAGCCAATCACCAGCCGGAAGTATGTAACGAGTCTCGGCTGAGTCAGGGTCTTGGAATTGAGTCAGGTTATGGGAATGACAAGCTATATCAGGATCTGTATGACAAGGTGACAGGCTATGTCAGGGTCTGAATGGCAACCAGATCCACTAGCAATAATAACTCGTTAAGCCCAAACCACCGGCCCAAAATGCTTAAGCCTATCTATTATTATTAATGTCCATTGTCTCTTATATATCAAATCACAATCCCGTTTCCATCCGATATTGGACTATTGGAGGGTCACAAAAATAATCACCAGCTGAAAATGTGAGATGAATTCCGGCTGAACCATGACGGGCTAAATTAGGATCTGAATGATAAGGCTAGCGAGACGAGTCTCACATCGCCTGGTGATTGCAAGTTTCATAACTGGGCTGAAGCATTTTGGGCCGGTGGTTTGGGTCAAACGAGTTATTATTGCTAGTAGGCAAGGTCATTACAGAAATTTTATCTGAATCCAAATTCGAACGGAGCAGATTTATCCGATGCTAAATGGATATAATTTTCGATGTGGATATAGAAAATAAAAACACGACGGATTTAAATTCGGATATGAATTTTGTCTGTATCCGACCCTAACTTGAACCCAAATTGATTTTACATTATGTGTGTGTGTGTGTGTGTGTGAGTGTGTGTGTGTGTGTGTGTGTGTAAATATTTGATGTTATATTTATTTTTGTATTTAAAAAATCAATTAATGTAATATGGTTTGAAATATAGTAAAGAGAAATAATTGTTTCGGGTTCGAATTTTTGGATTCGGATTTTCGGATTTTGGATTTTTGGTCAGGTTTGGATTTGGATATAAATTTTTAAAATTCGCTGAATTTGGGTTTGGTTCGAATTTTGAATTTGGTAGTCAGGACCGTTCAGGTTTAGGTTTTTGAAAACCCGCAGGCAGAAGAATTTTAGGCATTAAATAAGTAAAAGTTAATTGTGTGAGACCTCAGGTAGTCCTATATATAAGATATAATAGAGCTAAAACTCTTAACCCGGCTTAAGCATTTTGGGTGGTGGCAAGGTCCAAGAGGTTAAGAGAGTTAAGCGTGCTAGGACGGGAGTAGTCCTAGGATGGGTGACCCCCTGGGATGTTGGGGCGTCACAGTTGGTATCAGAGCCAATTACCAACCGTAAGTGTGAGATGAGTCTCGGTTGAGCACATCGCCTGGTACTTGTGAGTCTGAGCCTGACGAGAACGTCAGGGCTTAAAGGGGGGAGATTGTGAGACCTGGTAGGGCTAAAACTCTTAACTCGGCTTAAGCATTTTGGGTGGTGGCAATTGTTGGCTATTTATTATTGCGCTAAAAATAGGCCCAACTTCCTACCCCGTGACAATAAGCCCAGGAGACTAATAAGTTGAGTTGGGTGAGCCTAATAAGTTGAGTGGGGGTGTGGTGCACAAGAGACCTAACGGCAAGAGGCCCAACAATAGACCCAACGTCCAGATGGGTTGAGTCAGGTCGAAGCCCGCGAGCGCTATGGCTGAGCCCTTAAGTGCGATGGGTGCGCCCTTCCTATCAGCACGTGCTTTTTGGATAGTTGATTAGCGCTTACGATTCACAGCAATCCCAAGAGGTTAAGAGAGTTAAGCGTGCTAGGACGGGAGTAGACCTAGGATGGGTGACCCCCTGGAAAGTTGGGCGTCACAAATTGATCTCTAACTATTTTTTTATGATGACTTCTGTATCCAATCAGTTCTGATTAAGAAAAAGAGATCAGCAAAAAAAGAAAAAACTTATTGGGTAAATACTAAAAAGGCATGTTTGTTTCACTTTTGTTTTTTAAGATGTCCAAGAATTGAGGGTTGGAATTGTGAAATTTTATATTTTTTTTTATCATAAAAATCTTACGTGGAAGAAATTAAATATTTCTATAGAATCTTATATTCGTAAAGGACATTTTTGGTTCAAGAAATTTAAATATCCTATTAGGAATTAACTTTTCAGAAAATCGATTCTCGTGACAGAATCTGTCTTATGAAAATATTTTAGTTGGTATATATCTTAGAATATATAGAAATATATTATTTTTGCATTTGTTCAACACTGAAAAATTTCAAAATTATAACTATTTGAATATAAAATATATTTAAAATTTTCTAAATTTTGGTGATTCGTAACTTTATTTATGTGTTGTACTCAATTTAAATTTCTGAGAAGATTTTAAAATTTGCAAAAGAGTATTTGTCTTTTTAAATCAAAAAAAATTCTAATGGAAGAGGTGGGTTTTAAAATTCTATGTTTCAAGAAATTATAAAATTCAATGAAAATTTTTAAGTGTGCCACCTAAGATTTATGTGAAAAAATATACGTAGGATTTCACAATTCCAACATCCCTTTCCTAAACATCTTAAAAAAATACCGTAGAATTTTACAATCCCTTAAAACATAGAATTTAAGACCCCCTCCTTCAGTAAATTTTTTTTCTCGAGATAATTTGATTTTAAAGAACTAAAATATCCTTTTGCAAATTTTATATATATCTATCTCAAAATTTTAAATCGAGTGCAATAGACAAATAAAGTTATGAATCCCCTAAGTTTTGAAATATTTAAATAGATTTCATATATTTAAATAGTTATGATTTTTGTATAATTAATTTAGTATAAAATTATATATAATAGTACTCTATATAAAAAATGGTATAATGGTAACTTTGTTAATGTAGTCGACAATTTGTTGAAGCAAATACAGAAATAATATATTCCTTGGTATTCTAAGATGAGTTCAAATAAATGTATTCCCATATGACAAAAAAATTCTATCATGAAAATAGATTTTTCTGAGAAGTTAATTTTAGTGAAAAATTTAAATCTCGTGAATCAAACCGACTCTAATATTTGGTTCATGGTTAGAATAGGAATGGAAAACGGAATTGAATTGCACTGAAATGGAAAATGGAATGACGAATCATCTAAAAATGTTTAGCTCCTTATTGGAATGAAAATCAGAATGGCATCTAGAATTTTGAAAGAGGAGTTTGATTAAGAAAGAGAAGAGTGATAAAGGGAGAGGAGGAGGAGGTGTTTGTGAGAGATAAGGCTTTGAGTGGTTTACTTTGGAATTAGCCTATCTGGGAATTAAGGCCGGATTGAGTCATAAATGGATTGGGTCATTTCTATTCCAGAGTGGAACGAAAGTCAGAATCCAAATCCTACAAAACAAACAACAACTATCGAAATTAATATATCTCATTCCGATTCCATAGTCTAAAATAAATGAATCAAACAAGCCTTAATAGTTAAGTTTGATCATGTTGTTTCTGCTATTAAAGGAGTGTGAAAGTTGTTGATTAACTTTGAAGGCTTGGTGGTTTTACTTCAAGAAAATGAACATTAATTTCCTAAAGTCAAAAAAATCTTTGTCAAATGAACAAGCCTTCAATGTTATAACTTTATCAGAAAATTAGGATCGTACCTTCTGCCATGATTTCGATTTCTTTACTAGAATTGTCGTCGAATCTTGCTTGTGGTTCGTCCTCGTTCGCGATCTGCAAAACAGCGGGACGTTTCGAGTCTAATTCCCTTATCCCCGGAGATGGAGCCGTCACAGGTATTTTAGATTAGGGTTTAGACCGGGACTCCCGTATGTTGTATTTATATACAACTTAATATAAGGATGTTAAATCACGTCCGTCCATCAAGGACGTGTCCAGATACATCCTAACCGTAAGATCTAATATATCTTTATAGATCGACTTAAATAGATTGACTGTATCTTTATGGATCGACTTGAATAAATCGCGTAGGCCACATCCAACATTCTCCCACTTGGCCTAGTGATATATTCATTACCATATAGCCGAAACAAAACTTTATTAGGTACCAACTAAATTATACAGTCGAATCTCCCACTCGATTAAGAAATCACAATACTTTGATCATAGCGGTTATGTCCCAAAAGATGAACACTCCCTTCCATGTATCAAAAGCATGTATCTCTTAATCAAATAACTTTATGAGTCACAACCGTATGAACTTATTATAAGTTCAACTCAGAGTCCCTCTTTAGTGCACAATAATACCTTAATGTACAAAAATAACTTTATGCGCATGTGCAAAAACCAAAATATATTCTTATCCAATAGAATAGTCATTAAAGTCTTTATACAAGAAGAAAACACTTAAACTTTAATGGACTCAAGATACCCATATGATGAACATGATCCTTAAACTTAATTGTTGGCAATGCTTTAGTCATAGGATCAGTGATCATCAGCTTAGTCCCAATGTGTTAAATATCCTCATTCTTCTTGTCATATTCTTTCACAGCAAGATACTTTATATCGATATATTTGCTGCGATCTGTAATTCGACTATTCTTGGCAAAGAACACTGCAGCAGAGTTGTCGCAATAAATCCTGATTGGTCTTGCAACAAAATCGACAACTCTTAAACCTGAGACAAAATTTCTCAGCCATAAAGCCTGTGACGATGCCTCGTAGTAAGCGATGAACTCTGCCTTCATAGTGGATGTATCAACTGTATCTTGCTTAGTGCTTCTCCAAGATATAGCACCCTGAGCAAGGAGAAAAAATATATCCTGATGTGGACTTTCTAGAATCCACCCAGCAAAATCAGAGTCCGAATATCCAACCACCTCAAGATGGTCAGAATGTCTGTAGGTGAGCATATAGTTCTTTGTTCCTTATAAATATCTCATAACTTTCTTTGCAGCTTTCCAATGATCAAGGCCAGGGTTGCTCTGGTATCTACCCAGGCTCCCTACTATAGAGGCATAGGGTATGCTCTTCATATGTTCTCGTTCTAAGTCATTCTGTAGGCACTGATTCTGATTGAATCTGTCACCTTTTATAATAGGCGCAGCTGACAATTTGCCATATTAAATCTTTCTAGAACTCTTTCGATGTAGGCTTTCTGAGATAGACCCAAAATTCTTTGAGATCTATTTCTGTGAATTTTTATGCCAATGACATAAGAAGCTTCACCCATATCCTTCATCTCAAAGTTCTTAGAAAGAAAAACTTTAGTCTCTTTGAGCAAACTTAAATCACTATTTGCAAGCAGAATATCATCCACATACAGGACTAAGAAAATGTACTTACTCCCACTAACCTTAAGGTATATACACTGATCCACAATATTTTCTACGAAACCGAATGTAGTAATTACATTATGAAACTTGATATACCACTGGCGGGAGGCCTGTTTGAGTCCGTATATAGATTTCTTTAGTCTGCAAACAAGGTGACTATTTTTATCTGTGCTAAAACCTTCGGGCTGTTGCATATAGACTATCTCCTCTATATCCCCATTTAGGAATGCCGTTTTCACATCCATCTGATGTAGCTTTAAATCAAAATGAGCTACCAAAGCCATGATAATTCTTAATGAATCCTTCTTTGATACCGGAGAGAAGGTTTCGTGGTAATCAATACCTTCCTTTTGAGTGAAACCTTTGGCAACAAGTCTGGCCTTATATCGTTCTATGTTACCCCAAGAGTCCCTTTTGGTCTTGAAGACCCATTTACAGCCAACGGCTTTGACTCCTTGTGGTAACTCAACGAGATCCCAAACTTTATTATCCGCCATAGATTTCATCTCTTCCTTCATGGCATCATACCAAAGAGAGGATTTATCTCCCTGCATGGCCTCTGAAAACGTCCATGGGTCTTTATGGTGTCCAACATCATAGTCGGACTCCTGAAGATAGACTACATAATCACTAGGAATTGCCGATCTCTTTTGCCTTGAGGATCTTCTTAAGCCAACCTCTTCCAGCAGATTTTTATTATTCTGTGCAGCTGGCTCTATAATTGTCTGTTCCTCTTGAAACAGCTCTTCATGGGGAGGTTCAACTGGTTCAGCATTTTCATGCTCCGGAATTAGTTGATTTCTAATATGATCAAATTGATCTCTTGAAAGAACAACTAAATCTTTATCTGTTGATGGATAGCCAGTTGAATCCCTTATTTCCTCAAAATCCATCTTTTGAGGAACGACACTCCCACTAGCTTCAAAGTCCTCAAGAAATTTAGCATTCCTGGCCTCAACTATCCTGGATGGGTGATTTGGACAATAGAACCTGAATCCTTTGGAGTTTACCGCATAGCCAATGAAATATCCACTGACTGTTCGAGAGTCCAACTTCTTTATATGTGGATTATAAACCCTCACTTCAGCTGGACATCCCCATACATGCAGATGATTTAAACTAGGTTTCCATCCTTTTCATAACTCAAAGAGTTTTGGAAACAGCCTTCGATGGAATCCTATTTAAAACATACACTGCTGTCTTTAGTGCTTCACTCCAAAGAGAAGATGGAAGACAAGAGCCACTAATCATGCTCCTTACCATGTCCATGAGCGTCCTATTCCTCCTTTCGGCAACACCATTTTGTTGGGGCGTGCCAGGCATCGTATACTGAGCAATGATGCCTTCACCTTCGAGGAATTGAGCAAATGGACCGGCCATCTGACCTTTATCCGTATGTCTTCCATAGTACTCACCCCCTCTGTCGGACCTAACAATCTTTATTTTCCTATCCAATTGTTTTTCTACCTCAACCTTATAAGCTTTGAAAGCATCGAGCGCTTCAGCTTTTTCAAATAAGAGATAGAGATACATGTATCTAGAATGATCATCAATAAATGAGATAAAATATCTCTGACCATTAAAGCAAGGAGTAGGAAAAGGTCCACAGATATCTGTATGTATGATCTCAAGAATTTCAAAACTCCTTCTGGCACCTTTAGTGGTATTTGTGTTGGTATGCTTTCCCTTTATGCATTCAACACAAGTACCAAAATCGGTAAAGTCAAGATCTTGTAAGACCTTTTCCTTCACCAACCTCTTTATTCTCTCTAAGGATATATGAGCCAAACGTTTGTGCCATAAACAAGATGAGTTCTCTTTAAGAATGTTCCTTTTAACACCAATATTAAAGTTATTCTCAAAAGATTGACTCAAATTAAATTTGTACAAATCATCTACCAAACAACCATCGCCAACAATGACATTATCGGAGAAGATAGTAAAAGATTTATTTTCAAATAAAAATTTGAAACCTTTATTTCTCAGTTTAGATACAGAAACTAAATTTCTAGAAAACGTAGGAACATAAAAAGTATCCTCAAGTTCAAGTACAAAATCAGTACTAAGTTTTAAAATAAAGTTTTCTATGCCTTTAACTTGAGATTCTTTTCCTTCTCCAGTAATTAAAATCTTTTTATTTGGCTTCAACATTTTTAGGTTGTGAAAACCCTGTATGGTATTTGAGATGTGTACAGTAGTACCAGAGTCAATCCACCATGTGTTTTTAGGAACATTAACTGAGTGAGATTCATAACAAATATCGATAGTTTTAATGCTTTTTCTTTTCAAGCCAAACTTTATATTTCAAGCTGAAAAACTGCTCCTCTATGGCCTTTAGGTAATCCTTGGCTTTCTCACATTCCGGAATCGATCCCTTTATGCTTTTTGATACTCTAAACTTTATGAGCATCAAACTTAAGCGGTTGGATCGCTCCCACTTTTTCTGCGCGGATTCCTGCTGTGGAGTCATTGGCCCTACTACTTTAGGCGGTTGATCAACGCGCAGAGCCAAGTCTAAATCCATATAGCCCAAAATAAAAAAAAATACTTTCTTTTCAATCAGAATAGTTGTTCACAGTAAGTATAGGGATACGAGAAACATTATTAAGAAATGCAGTAGAGGAAGATGCTGCAAGTACAAAGGAAATTTAAAACTTTATCACTTACTATAAGGCAATAATCTTTAAATTAGATAAATTCTACCTTCCTGTGGGCAGAGGCGCTACACGCATAGAATTTATCTACTTTAATAATAAGACTAGCAGAAACCTAATTTCTAAATAACAAGATTTCTGTACCTGTGGGCATAAGAAAACTCGCTATCTAAAAAATTCAATCCGCTATCCTATTCCAGTCAAAAAAAAAATTTAAAAAAAAATATTCTTTATTTGACCGCAACAAATAGTCAAACCTTAATTCAACCATCAATAAATTCTTATATATTCTTCATTATCTATAGGATGCTGTGGCTACTCCTAAGCATAATGAAAAATACAAATAACCTTATTTGATGTTGAATGACTATTATCGTTAAATTAGAAATCCGTATGAATTTTCGGGTTAACTTTAGTTCAATATAATCTTGTAAAAATACCGTAAGTGATAATATACCATGACTAGGATACTATGGCTACTCCTAGACATAGTTAATTTCACCAAACCTTATATGATATTGAATAACCGAAAATTCTATATTGTTCTAAAACGCAGCGGAAATAAAATAAACAACCAGAGTAATTTTCTTAACAACCTTATATGACTCAAAAAACGTAAACTGTATGAAGTCTATATACCCTTTTTACTCTAAATTTTCATGATCAACTTATGTGTGTTTAGAATAATAATACAAAAATATACCGTAAAAATTAAACTAAACACACTACTTTATAATCATAAAAAAAATAAATTAATGAGTAGTACAAAAATCATATATAACAAAACTCAAACGTCATACATGATTTTTAATATATAGACTTCTTCAAGAACGAGTCACGCTTTAAAGAAAATTATAAATCAAAACTTTATATATATATAAATATATATATCCTCTTTTCATTAAATAAATAAATAAATAACTTTTTTTTTTTTTTTTTTTGTTGCCTTCGGCTGCTTGCCCCGCACAGGGGCGCGCTCTCCGTAGGGCAGCCCCAATGGCAGCCCATTGGACTGCCACGTGCAGCACCCCAAAGGTGCTGCATTATGCCACCTTGGGGCTGCCTCCCGCAGCACCCCCAAAGGGCGATGCATAATGCGGCCGCTTGAGGGTCGCCTAGCGCGGCCACGCCATCCCGCCAAACACCGGCTCGGTGGGGGCCCGTAGACGCCGTTCTCAATTGAGATCGGCGTTCGGAGGAAAGGACGTTGCGTGGCCGTAATCAGAGAAGGAAGGCACGCAGGCTTAATTAATTAGCATACGGTGATGCTAATTAATTAAGGTGGCCAATTCCTTCATGCATGTCCGTGCGACGGCAAGGGGAGGTGCAAAGAGACTTAATTGATTAGCATAAGGTATTGGCTAATTAATTAAGGTCCCCCAAGTGCATCTCCGTACGGTGAGGTGGTGCGCGTGAGGCTAAATTAATTAGCGATAATTGGCATCCAGGATTCGCTAATTAATTTATGGCACCCCGGATGATCGGCGCACTGCAGTATTGGCGGCCGTTTCGGCCGCGGTAGGCAAGGCTCTCAGGTGCCGCATAGTACGGACCCTTTGGGCCGTACGACCTTGCAAGGTGGGAGTCACATTATTTATTTATTTATTTATTTATTTATTTTTAATGAAAAAGAAGACAAATCAAAAAATTCGAAAAAGAAACGAACATCCGGCAAAAGGCGTGGCTCTAATACCACATGTTATAACTTTATCAGAAAATTAGGATCGTACCTTCTGCCATGATTTCGATTTCTTTATCAGAATTGTCGTCGAATCTTGCTTGTGGTTCGTCCTCGTTCGCGATCTGCAAAACAGCGGGACGTTTCGAGTCTAATTCCCTTATCCCCGGAGATGGAGCCATCACAGGTATTTTGGATTAGGGTTTAGACCGGGACTCCCGTATGTTGTATTTATATACAACTTAATATAAGAATGTTAAATCACGTCCGTCCATCAAGAACGTGTCCAGATACATCCTAACCGTAAGATCTAATATATCTTTATAGATCGACTTAAATAGATTGACTGTATCTTTATGGATCGACTTGAATAAATCGCGTAGGTCACATCCAACATTCAAAGCTCAGCTGACAACCAATAACCAAAACATTCAGAAGCTAATTTTGTTGTAGTCTTCTGCCAGACTGTAGTTTCATGAATGCCATTTCAAAGTTTAAAATATCACCAATGCATAATAAATATTAAAAATATTCTCAAATGCCACTAATAGTAGAAGAATTCATTAAAATTAGATGGATTATTTCTTAAAATTCATTTTTAAACCCTAGTAGCCTAAAAATTTAGTAATCTTTATCATGAGACGAGCAATTTTCATAAGTTTAACAAATTTTTTTTTAAATAAAAAGTAATCAAATAAAAGTAACAGATCACACAATTACTAAGAACTAATAAATCATTCTATAAGCTACAAAACGAAAAAAAAAAAAATCCTAAATAAATTAAAGAAAAAAAACATGTATTAATATTTTGCCCTACAAGGAATAATTAAGGGTAAAATCGCCATTCACTTATTTGAGGGGTGTACATAATATTTAAGATTTTGAAGGAATGTCTATGAAATTTTGAAACTTCAGAGGGGGTACATTTGAAATTGCGCTAGTAAATATTGTGTTAAATAATGTGGACCATTTGTCCTAAAAAGCAAAAAAGCTTAAGCTACTAGAAAAAAATATTCTTATATTTTATAGGGATAATATCTAATATACCTTTCAAAACTTTTGAAATATCTTACATATATTCCTACTTTTTTTGGTTTGAAATATGCCCCTTGTATATTTCTTTATTACTCAAAAATAACTCCGCTATTAATACCTGTTAAATAATCTCGGGTTAAACCGGGGTTAAATTTCTACCTGAGTTAAAAAGAAATTAAAATACCTTTTTTGTCCCTAACTTAAGAGCAAATAAAAAAATTTGTTCACGGTAGAAGGGTATATTTGAAAAGGCAAAAAATCAAAATATATTTTTTTAAAATTCTAGGAGTATATTTGAAATAACTTAGAAACGTTAAATGCGTATTTTTAATAGGCTAAATTACATAAAACCCCCCTGTCAATACCCGCTTTTTCACGTTCCCCCCCTGTCATTCAAAAATCTATATTTTGCTCCCTTAAAAAATAAAATATGTTCACAGGGGGGTACGGTGTGACAAAATGACCAAAATATCCTTATCTTCTTCATCTCCTCCTCCCCAATCTTGCTCATCCCGCATCCTGCACCCTCGCCCACGCCTCTCTTGACCCCAACTCCGACTTCGTGCGAGGGCGAGGCGGCCGAGGGCGAGACGGCGGCCTATGACATATGTGTGGGTATGGATGAGAGTTTCAGGGGTATTTTGGGTATAAAAAATAAGATATAAACGGAACCCTAACGGAACACTGATGGCGGGGGGCGAAGTGAACATTTTTTTATTTTTTAAGAGGGCAAAGTGTAGGTTTTTGAATGATAGGGGGGGAAAGTAAAAAAGCGGGTATTGACAGGGGGTTTCTGTAATTTAGCCTTTTTAATATTAGACTTCTAAGAAGGGTAAATAAAAAAGTCGAAAACTTTTCAGGGATATATAAGCAATTGCTCCTATTTTATATTAAGTTTTATATAAACAATATGGCTATTAATTAATCTCAAGTATAACTTTAGCTATTGTAGAATGCCAAATGAAACAAACATATCATGGAAATGAAGCAAATTTTGCTGAAACAAAGGATATAAACTAATGATACAAATACACATGCTTTTCTTTTGCAAATGGAACAAGGATTAAAAAGAAATAATATGTGTATTTTCTGATTCATAATTGTAGTAATCACATTGAAAAGCGAGGGATATGCATAAATCTTGATTTTGAGGAAAAAAAAAAAAAAGGACCAACAAAGAAAAACTTGAAGGTAACAATATTGTACTCCAACTGGAATTCAAATTGTAGCAATCACATTGAATGCTTTTCATTTGCTTGCTTTAATTGCACTTGATTTTACTTGCTGTGCAAAGTATTGTGTTATCTCATAGTCACCATCAAAAATAAAAAAATTTCTCTCTTTCGTAATTGAGAAGCCAAAGAAGAATGAATTTTCGTATGTTGGCTTCAAAATTGGCCATTGAAACTGTGAGACCCCAGATAGTCCTATATATAAGATATAGTAGGGCTAAACTCTTAATCCGGCTTAAGCATTTTGGGCGGTGGCTAGGCCCAAGAGGTTAAGAGAGTTAAGCGTGTTAGGACGGGAGTAGCCCTAGGATGGATGACCCCCTGAAAAGTTGGGGTGGGAAGTTGGGGCGTCACAGTTGGTATCAGAGCCAATTACCAGCCGAAAGTGTGAGATGAGTCTCGGCTGAGCCATTATTATATAGCGGGGAGAGCGAGACTCTCATACTGTTGACTGTTGTGGGTGGAGCGCGGCTCACCACAAGGTCAGTTTAGGCTAGCGAGACGAGTCTCACATCGCCTGGTACTTGTGAGTCTGAGCCTGACGGGAACGTCAGGGCTTAAAGTGATATTATGGATGACTGGTTACGGAGGGACCGTTTCGTTTTTGTAGGCTGGTCCGGCCTATTGCTCTTTCCTTGTGCTTATTTCGCTTTAGGAGGTTGGTTTACAGGTACAACTTTTGTAACTTCATGGTATACCCATGGATTGGCCAGTTCCTATTTAGAAGGTTGCAATTTCTTAACCGCTGCAGTTTCCACTCCTGCAAATAGTTTAGCACAGAGACCCATATAGTCCTATATATAAGATATAATAGGGCTAAACTCTTAACCCGGCTTAAGCATTTTGGGCGGTGGCTACGCCCAAGAGGTTAAGAGAGTTTAAGCGTGCTAGGACGGGAGTAGTCCTAGGATGGGTGACCCCCTGAAAAGTTGAGGCGTCACAGAAACTTGATTGCGCAATCAAGTTGGTATTACCGAGTGCTTCAAGCAATAGACAGAATTATAAGCAACTGATGAACAACTTGAGTTTAACAAATGAGCGCTTAGCTCGATTTTAATTTGTAAATAAGGTGAATGTAATCAACTGGTAGACAATGATTTCGGTAGCATGAATAAGGAAACCAAAAAAAAAAAAAACATTGGAAACATAGTCTTACTCCATTCCAAATTAACTATCTATTACAATTCCTCAATCTTTAGTATTTGCTCTGATACAAAATTGTTACAAGTGGGTTGTGCCCTAACACGCTGTCTCAATTTTTCGATGAACCAAGATGCCTCTGATGACTAGGTTACTGCTACTCTTATGCCTACTTCACAATCCTAACCACAGTATGTTGGATTATGTGAAGGCACTGTCACGCCCGGGGTTCTTTTGAGAATCTTTTGTAAGAAAGATTAGCGGAAAAACGTATTTTTTTTACACCTTTAAGAACACCCCGCGGCGAACACTGACCCGCCACATGAACAAAGGGTCCCCTGATCAAACGGACAGAGTCTCCCTTGTACAAGACGAGTTATTATTGCTAGCGGGTCGAGTTGTTATATTTGGTATCAGAGCCGATTCACCAGCCGGAAGTGTGAGATGAGTCTTGACTGAGCCAGGGTCGGAATGACAGACTAAGCCAGGGTCGATGAATGACAGGCTAAGTCAGGGTCGGAATGACAAAGGCTAGCGAGACAAGTCTCACATCGCCCGATAATCTTGGGCTGTGTATGTGTTTAGGGCTGACGATGACGTCAGGGCCTAAACTGGGGGAGTCTGTGACACTCCAAATAGTCCCACATCGGATGAGAATGAGGTTGTGATTGGGTATATAAGAGACCATGGACCCTAGTAATAATAACTAGGCTTAAGCATTTTGGGCCAGTGGTTTTGGCCCAACGAGTTATTATTGCTAGCGGGTCGGGTCGTTACAGGCACGTTCTGAGTCGATATTACGGTAAAAATCGAGGAGTTTGAGGTTTCTGGATGTCAAGTATTGGAACTAATATTTGAGTGCCGTAACTACAAGGAGTACCGTTACTCAGTCTGAAGTTCCTCAAAATTTGAAACTGTTTTTGGCTAAGTTTTTCAGAGGAGTACCAACACTGATATGTGAGTATGTCATACGCTGGAGCGTTGCATGTACCGATACTCCTAATTTTAGTACTAGTACTCCAAGCCATGGCTAATAAGTTAAGTTAATTTCAACTCCAATTTAATTTTATCTTGTGTTTTAAGATTAGGGCCTGTCTAGAAATATCTTGAAGAGAATTTTTAAGAGGAGATTGACAGGCTAGAAGTGAATCGGGGACTCGGATGAACAGTAGAAATTGTTTTCTACTTGAATTGCTATTTTAGGGTTTTAAACCCTTGTAATCCTTGTTTTTTGAGTTGGAGATTCATTGTAATACTCTAAGAGAGAGCGAAAAATATAGGAGAGAGCCTAGAGACGCATTCTTGTAATCCAAACTACTCTCTGTAATTGTTGTGTCGTGAATTAATCGAAAACCCATCGAGGAGATTTTGCTGGTGGATGTAGGTCGACACACCGTTGGCCGAACCACGTAAATTTCTTACGTTCTCTTGTTCTTATTCGCATGCTTATTTTCTATGATCGTTCTCGTCTATTTCCATCTATATAAGATCCCGTTAATCACTGTGCTCGTGTGCCGTGTGGGTTCGACACGTAGGCCACTTATTTATAAGCCTTGATCAATCTATCAAATCGTAATATGATAAAGAAAGAAGATAGAAAAAACAATAGTCTTGAAGTTACTCTTAATCTTCAAGTAGCGATACTATAGTTCGACGCAATTTCTTAGATGTTAGAACACAAACAGAGCAAAACCTTCGTAATCATACATTGGCGAGTTTATGAACTAATAAATTTGTATTCTTTCTAACCAATTTCAATGTTCGTATACAGATTTGCTCTTTGTCGAATGTAGGAGACATAAAGAGAACAACTTTTGTTCCCTCTTTTGGGGAATTATGAATCAAATTTTCAACTATGATCTATTGAAATTTAAAGAAAAAGAATCACCAACTCCTCGTCTATGTAAGTACAAAAAAGAATCAACGAAGGAATCACGTATATATTGTCGAGTTAGGCGGCGTACTCCACAGCTTCTTTTGTTCGTCGAAGCTTCCGATCACAGCCGACTGCTTCTTGTTACCTAATAAGTTTGCGAATCGAGTGTAATACGATTTGGTATCGAAATGGTCTAAAACGTTCACTAGTTTTCCGTTTTCCTTGTCAATGGCAATCTGACCACCTCTACTTGTATTGTCAGCTATAACTCTTATCGGAACTAAATTCATCACTGGATTTAGATTCGAATTCTCGGATAACAAAACAGCGCCAAGGATTTCACCCAGAAATATGTCCTGAAAAATTTAAGTTACAAAACGAACAAATAGTTAATAACCCTTCAAAACAAGTAAAAAAAGGAAAATGATGATGATGATGATTTACCATATGGCGGTATAGTCGGTGCTTCTGCTGTAGTTTGTGCAGCACCGACAGCAAACGATATGCGAACGACGACTCCGGAGTCCTTTCACCGGATTTTAGACTCTGGAGCATCATACCAAACGAAGTCGCTTTGCGTTGTGCGCCGAGTGGAATGAGTGTGATATTAAGACCCGACTCTACAACGATCTTCGCGGCCAAGGGGTCAAGAAACATGTTGAACTCCGCATATTCATTTGACGGAACGGTGAATACGTTTCCTTTATCACCGTCCCCCTCGACGATATGACCGCCCACTATATAAACATGCTGCACATCGAACAATCGCCAAGTCAGAAGATTGCAAAATCAAGTGAAAAATCGGTATGTTTACGGCTATCTTTGTGAAAAAAACCTAGATAAGTTTTTCATCATGTAGTGTTTTTTATGGATGTAGTATTTTTATTAACAACAAACAACTACAATTAGCAACTGACCTCTATTATCGAACGCGCACTCGCGTCGGAGAGAATAATATTAGCCAAATTAGTAAGAGGTCCATTTGTTAGAACAGTGATCTTTTCACATGGCTTAAGTTGCTTCGAGATGTTTCGCCAAACTTCGAAAGCCAACGGTTGCCTAAGTTCGGGGTGATCGGTGTTTCTCGGCGCTCCATATTGGACTGAATTTTCAGCTGTATACCTGCCCGATATAAGAGAGAATTTAACAGCATGGAATTGAGCTTCAATTGAGGTAATTTTGATCGCAATGCTGATTCTCGACGTATGATATTCTTTATGTACTAAGAAATAAGATAGCATTAGTCGAAGCTATTCGATGAAAATTGCATGAATTCGATAAACACGCGACAATTTTCAAATAATGAAAACAAGTAACTAATGCATTTATTAGCTATAAACCTTCTAGGGCTTCGAGGAAGTGCGCGAGCGAGGCCGTAGAGTGTATCGGAGTCGAGGTATCCTCCGCTACCTTGAGGAATAGCCTTTACATAGGTGCATCCGAGACTTGGAGTGCCCAATGCAGTAACATTTCCGAGGCCAACGGGGATATCGTCGCGGCCCATCATATGCAAAACGTCGTAGATGATGTCTATCGTCGCAGCGTTCGCCCAACCGTTGCCACTAACTAGTACTCCCTACAAGCAACAAAACCATCATGATTCAAGCATCATTTTAACACTCAAATACTCTACTTTTTGGCAAGTATATATATATATATACTACAATTTCAAACATTTTCAATTTAAAGAATAGTTTTACCTTGAGGTCAATTATTTCCACAGGAACTTTTAGGAGGTACATTAATGTAACAAAGTCCCCAGCACTCATGTCCATGTCGAAAACAACAGGTTTTCCCCGAGTTCGACCCGTAAAATCCGGTTTGTACAGGACTTCTCTATAATACGGAAACTGCGTGGTAAAGTTAAAGCGACCGGTGCGTTGAGGGAGATTGAGAACCTGCGCCGACAAACGACAAAGATATTGTAACAATCTCATAGAAATCCTATTGCGAAAGCGACGAATTTGGCTTTTCTAATAGAAATCCTAGAGAGTGAAAACATTGATCTGATCTTTACTTTCACATATATTACTAAAATAATATATATAGATACTCGTCGCGCACGAAACACTTACATCGAGAAAACTTTTGAAAAATGCTCTATCCAGCGGACTGTGAACATCGGGATTAGGCTTCGCTTTCCTCGCGACAAGAACTCGGACAGCTTCAGAACCTGTCACTTCCTTTGTGTATCCATCCTGATTACATGATTAAATAATCTGAATTATCATACAGCAGAAGCACTGCTCCAATATTAATAAATTCATCATTCAGGGTTCTTCAATTCAGAGTAATCTAACACAGAAAATTACCTCACATTTTCCTCTATTGCTTCCTTTCACTAAGCAGAAGGGATCGTCGAGTCCGGTCTGAACATGGCCACTATGCACTCCGCCCTTCTGCAAATTGAACTTCGGTGTCACGCGTCCGTCGAAGAACGGGTTCGAGCCATCATTTATGCCGTACGGTTTGTTCGACGTGACGACAGTAATGTTCAGATACTCCGTGTCAGCGAATTCATTTTTACCTGAATAGTCGCCGCCGTTTTTCATAATTGATACAGCTATTCCAGAAGTAAAAGAGTCCCACATGAAGTAACTCTGCATATAGATCAAAGACACAATATTGCATGCTTATTGTTCAAAACTTAGCAACACATTGCTTTTATTTAAAGGAAAAGTACTGTGGAGTGCTTCAAGAAGAGGGGAAAAAAGAACACACAAACACACACACACACACACATGTTTGATTGAAATAAACAGATTGTTCATTTATGTTTCTTCTTTTGTTCTTCTTCCTTAACTTTCTCAAGTTCGCGTAGTAACTTAACAAGGAGAAGCCATGTTGAAACTCATCGAAGGACCTACCGTATAGAATTGGTTGTCGAACCAAGTGTCGCGAGTAATTTTCAGCGACTCGAAGCAGTACTGGGCCTCATAGGTACCTTGTTGCTGTTCAAATGCCATAAAAAACTGCTCATTTATCGGAATTGTATTCGTTGCATCGAGCGGGACGAGGGTAATCGGAATACCGGAATGGAACACCTGCAGTTACACAATCAAGTTCAAACAACTGCATATTGTGAGACACCAGGTAGTCCTATATATAAGATATAATATGGCTAAACTCTTAACCCGGCTTAAGTATTTTGGGCGGTGGCTAGGCCCAAGAGGTTAAGAGAATTAAGCGTGTTAGGACGGGAGTTGTCCTAGGATGGGTGACCCCTGGGAAGTTGGGATGTCACACATATACTGAATGCAACTGCAATATAAAAGGCAGAAGAGAAACTAAATTGCTTACGACTAAAAAGAGGTAGAACAAATTTGCGAAGCTGAAAATGAAAGTAGTGGACTCTTTTGTGTAAACCAAACACCCCTATATTTACCTGATACGCCGCGAAAGGATCTCCGAAAATGTTGTACTCGGCATATGGATTGCTAGTGTACCCCGTAAACAAGTTACCATGGTCACCGCACTGTCGAGGCTTGCAAGAGGCGGTAGCATTCTTCGGACAGCAACCTGTCGGGTTCTTCGATCTCACTCCACCTCCCATAATATAGATATGCTCAACATTCTTCTTCAAGTGCGGATTCTTCATGAGGAAAAGCCCGAAATTTGTATGTGATCCGATGAGAAACACGGTAGTAGGGCCCGAGCCGATTGTATCTATCATCACTTGCTGTGTCGTGGGTTGTCGAAGAGGCATGTATCTCCGATTTCCCTGTTGAAACAAGCATGATAAATGGTCGACAAGGCGTCTTCTGTCGGATCGTTGGCGCTAACCATTAATCCCAAAAGCTCGAGTTATTAAAAATACGCAACCAATTCACTTAAAGCGTACAAATACAGCGCTCACGGGTCTCGATTGTGACTCGGCCCCACCAGCCTCACGCCACTTCGAACATGACTCGGCCCACCCAGCCTCACGCCATTTCGAACATGACTCGGCCCAACATGACCTCCCGCCACAGGGCAGGATGCTGGCCCATTTAAGCCAACATCTTCGTCAAAAAATGATTGCTGATACATATAAGTTTAAGGTTCCAATCTTTAAGATTGGATCTTTTCCAACATGTGTTATGTAAACATGACATTGTATAAGAAATATATATACTTGTAACAACTTGAAATGTATACTAGTTAGGTATTTTACATAGTTTAGAAGGCGTATTTTGCGCAAAAATCAATCTAAAAATTAACATACCTGGGGAAGGAAACTCCTCCTGAGACCATAATTCGTGTCGGTATCGAGTCGGCCGCCGCTTCCGATTGGAATAGCTTGTCTGTACCGACAATCGCCTACTGTCGACATGCCCTGATAAAAACTTAAATTTCAATACTCAAAGATCAAAAAAAAAATGTAGAATAGTAAAAATAAAAAATAAAAATAAAAAATAAAAATAAAAAATAAAAAGAGGAATAAGTTTGTAACATATCAAAATATCGAAAAAAATTATCAAGATACATAAATACACCTGCCCGCAAACATATATATATATATATATATAGAGAGAGAGAGAGAGAGAGAGTTTTGCTAGAATACTATCGGTAGTAAACGAGTCGGTTTACTACCAATTTGTTTTCGATGATAGAGCTTCCAAATTGATGATCGGCACCGTTAAATATGATCTAAACCATTTAAACTATCTGGAAATCAAATTTTATGTTTTTCCAATATTGTTCTCTTGCCCATCAAGTGAATAAAAAATGAAAGGGTGAAAATAAATATCCTTCAAAAAGTGATAATACAATTTTTTTATTTAATATCTACAGTCTAAATCTTGTTTTAAATGGTTTAAAAGATTTTTTAACAAAAATTTAGTTGATTTAGACTCTTCTATATCGTTAAACAAGCAAACGCACCATATCAGCCATTAAAATTACAGATTTTGTGACTTTTTGATCGTTCGGCTAGTGATGTCAAAAAATTATGAAATTTAATTTCTAGATAGTTTAAATGGTCTAGATCATGTTCAACGGTGCCGATCGTCGATTTGGAAGCTTTATCATCGAAAATAAATCGGTAATAAACCGAGCCGTTTACTACCGATAGTATTTCAGTCAAGCTCTATATATATATATATATATATATATATATATATATATATATATATATTTATATATTTAGACTTAAAAATTTCAATTTTGCAAATATGTTCTGTGAAATTCTGTGTGTATATCATCGCAAAAAACCGAAAAAGAACCAATATATATTTTAGGGCACTTTATACGTAAATAGTAAATTTCATATTGCGACAAATATTTCTTTTTTACATATAAATTCATATAAGTTTCTTTACCTGTTCAATTAGAGACAGAAATCCACCAACATTTGGGTAAATGGTGCCGCCGTCGGATATCCCGCCGTCTCCTCCGACTCCGACCGGAATGTCGTCGCGATTCATCATGTACAGAATATCGTACAGCTGATTGACGGAATGCCCACCGTCGGTCCACGCATTCGCGCTTATCGTAATCGCCTGTTAATATGTAATCCAATTCGTCGAAACCATTATACTTATCGCTAAGAATATGAATGAGTATTCGTAGCATTACTTGCATAACTATTTGTAGCATCACAAACAATGTGCTGTTTAGAGCTCAACGTGCTTGTGATTTTTTAGCCATCGGATCGCCTTATGATCCGTACAGCACTAGTAAAAGAGACTAAACAGACACATCGTTAATAGTGTTGTACGGATCTTGAGACGATCCGACAGCTAAAAATGTCACAAGCACAAATGCTTCCGTACTTTTAAAAGCGTACGGGAGCTCAACTCCTGTTTAGTATAAATTAGAAAAAAAAAAATAAAGGTTATGTTTCCTAGGAAAATCATTGTGTAGACAAGTTAAGTGAATTTAATCTTTTAAGAAATTATAAAATTAGAGAAAATTTCATAAGCAATAAAAGGGAGAGAAAAAAATAAATTAGAAAAAGGTCTTCAGAAACTTGTTTTAGAACAAATAATTCACAGTTTCTCTTTATCAAAGTTGAAATAGAGAAATAAATTTTTTTTAAAAAAAAGAAAAAAAAAACAGAGCATCATAAAATGAAAAAGTTACATAGAAAGTGATACGACGATATCGCACGTGCACGTATACAGTAATCTAAAATAAAATAAATTACATAACATATTCGATAAATCGATCGCTCGCCATTCAAACCAAATCTTATCTAAACTGAGAAAAAAAATATTTAAAAAAATTGCAACTAAAATTTAAAAAGCCAAACTCAATATTACATTCCCAAGAACATATAAATATTATGCGAATTGAGTCCAAATCATTCATCAAAGAAACAAAGTTAAGAGCACTAAAATTACTCTAAATCAAACTCATCAACACAACAAACACTTCGACTGCATTAAAAGGCCGAACCGTGAGATCGAACTCGGACCGATTCTGCTTCAAGAGATAAAGAACCGCGAAGAAATCATCCGTATCCATATCCGTATCCAACAGAATCCGCCTCGGTTTCCTCGCCTCGACGGCGACGAAGGCGCCAGCCAAGCACATCACAAGCACCCAGAAAAGCACTTCTTTCCTCACCATCATCCTTCTTTTGCTATAAAATTCAAAATCAATAGGGTATCTTTTTATAGGCTTAAGAAAAAAGAAGATAAAGTTAAAAAGAGAGAGGACAAAAAGATAGAGGAGATCATATATGGCATGAACACGTCTGTCCGGGGTTCACATTTATTTTTGGCCGTAATAAGGAGAGAAAATTCAGCGCGCAATAATAAATAGAATAGAGGGGGTAAATTTACATGGGTAGTCCCTGTACTATCCCAATATTGCAACTGGTATATAAATAGAGAGAGAGAGAGAGGGCTAGGCTTGTGTGTTTTTCAAAATACAGAGGTCTCGATGCTCTCAAGTCGTTTTCAATGCTGGGACTTTCAAATCGACGATCGGGTCCGTTAAACACTACAAGAAAATAATTTATAAGTGACAGTAAAAAATTGTCACCAAAAATAGAAAATTTGTCACTAATAGTTTTAGTGACTATAATATCGTCACTATAAGTTGTCACAGTACGTTCCGTGGCAAATAAATTTTACCATGAAAAAAAAAAAATTTGTTACTAAAAACACTATTATTGATTGACAAGTTAATTTTTGCAAAATATTTATTGTGGTATGATAGTTGAGAGGAGTTGAGGAATCTCAAAGGTTCTGGTTTCAAGTCTCATTTTATTTGAAATTTAGTATTTCTTGTGACAGCTTTTTATTTTGTCTTGTAACTAAAGATTTTTTTGGTGACATGTGAATTTTAAATTTGTAGCAAATACACTGTTTTTTTGTAGTGAAATTTGATCTAGAATATTTAAAGTACCTAGAAAATAAATTTTACGATTTTTCGATATCATTTACATAATGAATGAAGAGGTCCAAATCAACAATTATAATAGTCATGGCGAGCCCTTTGCAAGTTTAACTGTGTAGAAATATCCAAATTACGTAAAATTTTGATAGAAAATTTTTCATACTATATAAAGTAAGATCAATATCTTTAATCTAAAATTTTAGTTTCATATCATCACTTTTTATGAGATTTTTTTTTCAACCGTTAGTTTTGAGCCCTTTCGATCACTAGGTAAATGATATCGAAAAATTGTGAAATTTATTTTCTAGATGTTTCAAATACTCTAGATCAAATCTAACTGAGCCGATCGTCGATTCAGAAGTCCTCGCATCGAAAACGACTTGCTAACACGGAGATCTCCGTGCTTTTAAAAGCACACTAGCCGCACTATATATATATATAGGTTAAGGCTACTATACTCTTATAAGTATAGATCTCTTTGTACTCATGAGTTTTCAGTCGTTGGACGAAGGAATGTGCGGTTAGGATGATAGTGATTCCCGGTTAGGTTGATAGTGGTCTTCTAAGGTTGAGTGGGTGGTTGGTTGAATAGTATGATCTAACGGATGGAAATGGTCAAAAGGGTAGATTTAACGGTCTAAAACTTATTAGTACAAAGGGGTCTTTACTCATAAGAGTACCGTAGCCGAATTTTATATATATATATATATATATATATATATATATATATATATATATATATATATATATAAAATAATAATAATAATAATAATAATAATAATAATAATAAGGTATTTGAATATTCTAATAACCAAGATTTTTAAAAATTTTAGGAATATTTATGTCGCTATCAAAAGCTAAAAAATTGAACGATTAGAATTGAACACATTTTTAGAAATGGGGCAATTTCTTATATACCCCCTTGAAAGATTTTCGACATTCTGATTTATCCTTCTTAGAAGACTAATATTAAAAATACTCTTTTAACATTCCAAATTATTTCAAATATATTTCTAGAATTAAATTCTGTTAGTGAATTATTAGCAACAGTTAGTATTTCTGTAAAATTGTTATTTTGCCCTTTCAAATATACTCTTCTACCATCACAAATTTTTCTTATTTGCCCTTAGTTCAGGGCACAAGAGGTATTTTGATTTTTGTTTAACTCTGATAAAAATTTAATCCGGATTTATCCGAGATAGCTTAACGGATACTAACAATGGGGATATTTTTGAATAACGAAAAAACATACGAAGAATATATTTGAAAAAAAAAATAAGTAAGGGTAAATTAGATATTTCAAAAAAATTTAGGAACATATTAATATTATCCCTTTAGAACTAAGGGTTGAACTTTTAAATTTAAGATCAAAGTTGTCGATCTTATTTTAGATATTTAAAAAGATTTTTTTAGGAAAATCAGTACCTACAAAGTTTAAATAATAATTGACGATGTCGAATTGTCAAATTAGACGCTCAATAATCGAGAAAAACTCCACCGAGGCTTTATGCTATTAATGACACTTCACTCCTTATAAAATTATTATTTTACTCCTCATAAAATTATTCACTTATTTTAGCTCACATCAAACAGCCCTAAAAGTTAATTTATTTTGACTTTTCAACTTTTTTGAATAGTCAGTAATTAAAGTATATATATATATATATATAGAGTTGAGCTAGAATACTTCTAAGAGTATCAAGGAGGTGGTGCTTGTGGGTTTATAGCCTTTGGATTGAGATTTGGAGGGTTGGGATGATGGTGGTAGGTGGTGGTAGGTGGAATAGTGTTTGATCTAAAGGCTATTAGTAATTAAAAAGTAGATCCAATGGCTAAAAATGTGGAAGCACCAAGGGGTTGATACTTCCAAAAGTATTCTAGCTCAACTCTATATATATATATATATATATATATATAAAGGAAGAGAAATTCACGTAATGAAAATGTACAACGTTCAAGTTTTCGCAATACCCCTTTATTGGTTTTAATTAAACAATTCAATCCCTAGAACATTCAGGTACATGTATTGCATTGTACTGATCACTAACCAAATATATATATATATATATATATATATAGGGTTGAGCTCCTATACTATCTATAGTACCGGGACTCCGGTACTATAGTCTTATTTTTTATCTTAGGGTATTCAAATCAACGATCCACACCGCTAAAAGTGATCTAGGGTATTTGAATTTTCTAGAAATAAAATTTTATATTTTTTCGACATAATTTGCTTTATGATCAAACTATTTCAAAATTGTCAAATTTCAAAGGCTACTATCGCGAGTTTGTGGTTTAACGGTAGAGAAGAATCTAAATTTATTCAAATTTTGATAGAAAATACTTTAAACTATCTAGATCAAGGTCAACATCTTTGATCTTAAATTCAAAAGTCCTATACTCAAATTTTAAAGATTATTCAATTTCCACCGTTCATTTTGACATGATTTACTTACTAAGTAAACGATGTCGAAAAAAGTTAAAATTTTATTTCTTAGAACTTCATATATCCTAAATCATATTTAACGGAGTGGATCGTTGATTTGAATACCCTAGCATCGAAAACGAGACTATAGTACCGGAGCTCCGGTACTATAGATAGTATAGTAGCCTAATTCTATATATATATATATATATATATATATTTTTTTTTTTTGAAACAAGTCTTTTTGTTTTTAATAACCAAAGAATAAACTTTTAGATATATACATAAATGCTTAACTAAAAGAACACGGACGAAATCACAATATTAGAATAGTACAGGGACTATCCATGCAATTTTACCCTCTTATAGTCTTATCTCTATAAGAATCCATTGATCTATCCTGATGTGTACTAGTCAACGCAATTATAAGTTAACAAAACGCACGAGTTCACGTGATTGGTTGTTGGAATTTAATTACTTATTATTATTATTATTATTATATTAACTTAATTATTATTTATTATTTTGTTGTTTACTTATTTTTTATTAAATATTAATTAATTACTGTTCTGATCCGACAGAAAAGAAGATACCGATCTTGGTCAGCAGATCCTAAAAAATAGGTACAGGAAACTTCTAAAGAATTGACACGTGGCTGGTGATGATTGGCTAAGAGGTGAGGTTGTGGAAAGATCATTTTATTTTTTAGAAAAAACTTCAAATATCATCCCTGTCTTTTCATTAATTATTTCATTAAATCAGTGATAAAGTTAAAACCACAGGGTACTAAAATGAATATTCGATAAATCAGAGGTGGGTTATCTAAAGTTTTTTCTATATAATTTAACGAAAAAATTAACGAAGGGGACAAGAAAAAGAAAAAAACGAAATCACAGGGTACTAAAGTGATACACTTTAAATCACATGGTATTAAAGTGAGAAAGTGCGAAACCACACGGGTGGTATTTGAAGTTTTTCCTCTTTTTTTTTTATTGAGTAAACTTCAATTTGCCTCCTGTGCTTTACCGCACTTTCACTTTATCATTCTATGATTCAAAAATTTATACTTAACTATTTTATTATATTAGCTTATTTTGGATTAATTGCATGCAGCTTTCTATTAACATATCGAATAGCAGATATATCTTTACAAAATTCAATTTTTTATATTTATCCCTCCAAAAGTCCTAAAGTTTTTAAATATACCTCTACTATTAGGATCCGTTAGAAAAATATAGTTAACTATAGGTAAAATGCTAAATCCTGATTAGTGAATGAGATAAATTGATCTTTTTAGCCCTCTTATATTATTTGTGATGGTAGAAAGGAAGAAGATGACCGTTGAAAATTTTTTGAAGGACATTTCTGCATATTTCTAATAGTTGGGGCTTTTGGAGGGACAAACTTGTAATGGCAAAAATATCATTTCACTTATCTTCTGTTAAAAAAATAAACAATGCTCTAACGGTAACATACCAGAGGGACAAATATTAGTGCAGAGCTATTATGCTTTCGGAAGCATCAAGGAGTTGGTGCTTTCAATTTTTTTGCCCTTGGATCAAGAATTATAGGGTTAGGATGATAAAGATCCCTCCTAGGATTTAGTGGTCTCCCTAGAAAAATAATATTAATCCAAGGGTTAGAAATGGTCAAAGAATTGATCCAAGGGCTAAAAAATTGGAAGCACTACTCCGGAAGCACTATATATATATATATATATATATATAGAGTCCGGCTGGTATACTATCGGTAGCACGGAGGCCTTCGTGCTAACAAGTTATTTTTATTGATGCAGCTTCCAAATCGACGATCGGCTCCGTTAGACTTGATCTATACTATTGAAAGTATTTGGAAACTAAATTTCATAATTTTTCGATATCATTTACCTATCAAACTAGTAGTCTAAAAATAAAAATCTCATAAAAAATGATGATAAAAGACTTGAATTTAAGATCAGAGGTACTGATCTTACTCTAAATAGTGAAAAGAATTTTCTATAGAAATTTCATCAGATTTGAATTATTTTACACCGTTAAATTCACAAACGCATCACATCGACCATTAAAATTGTCTATTTTGAGACCTTTTGATCACTAGCCAAATAATGTCGAAAAATTATAAAATTTAGTTTTCAAATACTTTCAACAGTGTAGATCAAGTCTAACGGAGCCAATCGTTGATTTGGAAGTCGCATCATTGAAAACAACTTGGTAGCACGGAGGCCTCTGTGCTACCGATAATATACCAGCCGGACTACATATATATATATATATATATATAAGTTGAGCTGGAATGCTATTAGTAGCAAACTAAAGTACTTTAGGTTCTAAACCACTATACAAGTGTTGCACTTTAGTCTCTGACCATTAAAAATAATCTAAGTAATCTTATAAGAACGTTGGGCTGCTTTGCTGTTAATAACACCAAGCTCTTTCTGCTATAAACTCATTTTCGATGACGGAACATCCGATCTGATGATAAATACGTTTGAACATAAAATAAGGTACTTGAATATTCTATGAACCAAAAATTTTATGATTTTTAGATATCTTTATGTCGCTATCAACAACCTAAAAATATTTGACATTGCCGAATCGTCAAATTAGATGCTCAATAATGGAGAAAAATGACACTTAACTCCTTGTAAAATTATTATTTTACTACCCGCAAAATTATTCACTTATTTTAGCTCACATCAAACAGCCCTAGAAGTTACTTTGTATTGACTTTTCAACTTTTTTAAATAGTCAGTAATTAAAGTGTATAATAATATATATAAAAAGGAACAGAAATTCATGTAATGAAAATGTACAAGGTTCAAGTTTTCGCAATACCCCTTTATTGGTTTTGATTAAACAATTCAATCCCTAGAACATTCAGGTGCATGTAATGCATTTTACTGATCACTAAAAAAAAAAAAAACTTATTTCAAAACAAGTCCTTTTTTCTTTACGACCAAAGACAATGTATATAAAATTTTAGATATATATACATAAATGCTTAACTAAAAGAACACGGACCAAATTGCAATACTAGAATAGTACAGGGACTAGCCATGCAATTTTACCCCCTAATCTGTATAAGAATCCTTTGATCTTTCCTGATGTGAAATAGTCAACGTAATGATAAGTTAACAAAGCGCACAAGGAGTTCATGTGATTGGTTGTTGGAATTTAATTAATTTATTATTTATTACTATTATTATATTGACTTAATTATTTATTATTTTGTTATTTAATTATTTTGTAATAAATATTAATTAATTACTGTTCGGATCCGACAGAAAAGTAGATACCGATCTTGGTCAGCAGATCCTAAAAAATAGGTACAGGGAACTTCTAAAGAATTGACACGTGGCTGGTGATGATTGGCTAAGAGATGAGGTTGTGAAAAGAACATTTTATTTTTTATCGAGTAAACTACAATTTGCCCCCTGTGGTTTACCATTTTTTCACTTTTTCATCCTATAATTCAAAACTTACACTCAAATATCTTATTATATTATTTTAAAATAATATTTTTTAAAACTCACAGGACGGTAAAGTTCATATTATAGGACAGTAAAATATTATATTCTACTATCCTAATTTTTACGCTAAAATAACAAATAAAACTATAAAATAGTTAAATAAAATTATTTTAAATTATAGGATGGCAAATTTTAAATATGCTAAACTACGTAGACACAAATTGAAGTTTATCCTTTTTTCTTTATTTAAACAATTTGGTTTCTGAACTTTTTAGGTGTATTATACTTTTGGTCCCAAATTGTTACCAAAAAAAAATAAAAGATAAAATAAAGATAACCCCTCTAAATATATTGCATGTTGCGCTTTACTCCTTATATGTAAAAAAAAGCACTTAATCCCCCCTCAAAAAATCAAAAATATTTTATCAGATTATGGTGTTAAAAAAAATAATGTAATGATCAAATTTGCCTTCATTTTATCATTTTTTTTTTCCTTCTCAAGCGGTGAAGTACATTTTTTTATTATTCAAGAGTCAAATGCTAACTACATAAGTTTCCAGAAGATTAAGTGCATACTTATTTACTCGAGGAATAAAGTGCAACACGTAATATATTGAAAGAGATAAAGTACATTTTAGCCAAAAACAAATGAAAAGAAAAAAAAATATTTTACTAAACTACCTTTTATCTCTTTTGTTGACTTAGCTTAATATCCAAATAGGATTTAAAAGGATATTTTGCAATAAAAATTAAGATTTTTTCTTAATATTCAGAGATCAGAGCTCAATATATATTAAAATTCAAGAACTGGAGTGTATAAACAGAAAGTATAGGAACCGAATTGCAATATCTGAATAGAACAGGGACTATTCAAATATTTTAGCCTGAAACAAATATAATTTATACATTATTATATTATAGGTATTATATATACATATCCCTATATCTTGGTCAAGCAGATCCTATGATTTGATTGGCTATGATTGGTTAATAGATGAGGTGTGAAAAGTTTCTCCTTTTTAAGGTAAATTAATTATGTGGAAGGTCCCTAAGCTTTTACCTAATTTTCAATTGAGCCCCTGACCTTCTAATTATTGCAATCGGATCCTTAACCTTTTACCCAAGTTTTAATTCAGTTCCTAGCCTTTTTGTGAATAGTTGAGTCAGGTCATTTTCATCAAAATTTATGAACTTATACTTTTTCTTTTTATTCTTAGATACTTATATTTTATAAACCGCACCTAAAATTTACAAAATTTAAAATTTAGTACCTAATATTTAAAGAATTTATATATCTTAAAAATCTATTACTGAAGACTCAAGGAGTTTGTAAAAGCAAAAATAAAGAGAGGTTCATTATTTGATATTTTTTTAATTAGTTTTTAATTAATCTGTGCGTCATTGTTGCTGAAATGGCAAGTTCCATCCAACTTAACAAGGATTATAATGAAAAGGACCCAAGAAGTTAAGGACCTAATTGCAATAATTAGACAGGTAGGGACTCGGATTTAAAGTTGGGTAAGAGATTAAGAACCAAATTGCAGTAATTATGAAACTAGGGTAAAAGATTAGGGACCTTCTGTATTGTTTACATTTTTTCCCAAATATGTAGGGAGTCCCGCTAACTATAATGCATTTTGAAATCGCCCCAACAAGTTTTTTTTAAAGGGTTAATTACATTCAAGTCCCTGTAAACATATCGAATAATAGATATATCCATACAAAACTCAACTTTTCATATTTATCTCTACAAAAGTCCTAACGTTTTTAAATATACCGCTGCTGTTAGGATCCGTTAGAAAAATATAGTTAACCATAGGTAAAATACTTAACCCTGGTTAGTGAATAAAATAAATTGACCTTTTAACCCCTCTTATATTATTTGTGATGGAAGAAAGGAAGAAGATAACCGTTGGAGATTTTTAGGAGGATATTTCTATATAATTCTAACAGTTGGGACTTTTCGAGGGACATATTTGTAATGGCAAAAATATCTTTTAACTTATTTCTGTTAAAAAATAAACAGTTCTCTAACGATAACAAACCACAGGGGCAATATAAATGTCATTAGACTTTTAATAAAGAAATAAATATGAAAAATTAAACTTTATAGGAATATATTTGCTATTCAATATGTTTACAGGAAACTGTATGAAATTAACCCAATTAGCTTTTAATTAATCTGTGCGACAATATTGTTGCTAAATATCACTGGACTTCTGTAGAGATAGATATTAAAAGCTGAACTTTGTAGGAATATATTTGCTATTCGATATGTTTACAGAGAGCTGTATAAAATTAACCCTTCTTTTTCTAACACTGATTTTTTTTTCTTGCTTTTAATTTTTTGGAATTGAGTGATTGTAATCAATTAAATTGACGAACTTATCGTTTCATCGGTGATTACATCAAATATAATATTTTTTATTATTTCTGACAAATAATTAAAATAATTAACAGCTAATAGCTAATAGAGGAGGATAACTCAAGTTAAAAGAATTAGAAAAATAAAAGTTGATGGGTCTGTTTCAAAATCGCCTATAATTGAGGGTAACTTTGTACATTTTAACTTTTTTTTGTTGTTTTTTTTTTTAAAATTCAAAAGCATGTGCAGAGATCTGCATGAAGTGTTTACTTTTTGCATGATATATAGTTTATAAGTGGAAATTATTAATATAATATGGTTGCATGGGACATAAGCTAACATAAATTATATGGAGGGTTAATCAATTTCCCTGTATAAACCTTATATAAACCTCAACATGGTCAAACTAACATAATTATATATCCATGTGAAGTCAACTGTAAATGGGGAGTAATTGATGAATAAGAAAAGGGCAAATGGGTACTTATAATGCAGGATAAAATAGTAACAATACTTTTAATCATGGGTTAAATCAAGGATTTGTACGCACATTGACACGGGCTGTATCCAGTGTGCTGTACAATGCTGGCAATATATCGGCATCATATGACTGTTGTGTCGATAGCAAGGATCAAAAGCCTATTTTCTTTGAAATTAACAAGTAATTATCTCAATAAAATTTAAAAAAATTGATAAAAATATGTAATAAATAAATAGAATATATTGGTGCTAAAGAATATAAATATTAATTTCATGTTATTCCGTGTCAACACATAGGTATTTTTTGTGATCGGTACTTAACCGTGCCATATCATGCCAGCAAGTTTTCAGTATGACCACATGCCATAGTATTTAAATCCTTGGATTAAATATATTAAAAATTACCTTGAACTTTCGCTCATTTGCACATAGCAAACAAAACTATATTTTATTTGCCACCTAAGACTTCTAATTTTGGGTAATTAACCACTTGGATTTACAACTCTTCAATTTAAGATAGCTAACATTAGCCAAATGGTCAAGAAACAATAAAAAGCATATTGTTAGAGACTTAGAAAAATTTTCCCGATTGCCGGTGAACATTTTCGCAAACTGAAAGTGGGCAACCAAAGAGGCATTGTTCCAGAAGCCTCTGTGGGAGATAAAGCATCACGTAACCTGTGTTGGAAGGAGAGGAGTATTTCAGCGAATTAAACTAAAAACTTTATTAAATATTCTTGGACTAAATTTCGATGGTGG
This sequence comes from Puya raimondii, assembly GCA_016920855.1. Taxonomy (NCBI): domain Eukaryota; kingdom Viridiplantae; phylum Streptophyta; class Magnoliopsida; order Poales; family Bromeliaceae; genus Puya; species Puya raimondii. The sequence goes on from JABWPP010000050.1 coordinate 132,391,611, forward strand.
ATAATTTTTCACACATCTACAGCAGCCAATATATAGGCATAAAATAAAATTCCTAATAGGAATAACTGAACAAGATTTAAACTTATCTCTTATGTTTAACCAACAAAATATTAAAAGATAAATCTGACAGAAATAAATCTAAACTTATCAAAAATATTGGGTTACTTATCAACATCCTCCCTTAACCCAATTTCTCGCATTCCGAGTAGCTTTCGTAATTTCACGAAATTTTTCGATGTCAACGGCTTCGTAAATATATCGGCGACTTGATTCTCGCTTCTGCAAAAGTGTAGGTGGATTTCGTTCTTCTTCACAAGTTCTTGAATATAATGATAACGGACTTCAATATGTTTACACCTTTCATGAAAAAATGGATTTTTTGTAATTGCTATAGCTGAGCTATTATCACAAAATATTTTTGTAGGTGCCTTTTGATCTTCACCAAATTCTTCAAGAATTTTTCTAAGCCAAATTGCTTGTGTAGCGCTTGCTGACGCCGCCACATATTCGTCTTCTGCTGTTGAGAAAGCTATGATATCCTGTTTCTTCGATGACCATGTGAACGCGCCGCTTCCAAGAAAAAATACGTTGCTCGATGTACTTTTCCGTTCTTCTATGTCGCCGGCCCAATTGCTATCGGTGAATCCGATGAGTTCGGACTTGCCACCATAAGCGTAAAAAATACCATAGTTGACCGTTCCTTTTATATAGCGTAAAATACGCTTTGCTGCTTGTAAATGCATCTGAGTCGGCTTTTCCATGTATCTGCTGATCAACCCAACACCATAGGCTATGTCGGGTCTAGTTGCGGGTAAGTAGTGGAGACTTCCCACCAACTGTTTGAAATATGTGGGATTAACAGGCTTTCCGTCTCCTTTCTTGTTGAGCTTTCCGATCTCTACTGAGGTAACGACTGGCTTACAATCCGCAATCTGAAACTTTTCAAGTATTTCCCCTGCATTTTTTTTTTGAGAAATAAAAATACCTTCATCTCTTTGTGAAACTTCGATGCCCAAATAATAAGCCATATAGCCCATATCGATCATCTCAAACTCATTAAACATGCTCTTTTTAAATTCTTCAATCATAACAGAATTATTTTTCGTAAAGATAAAATCGTCAACATAGAGGAAAACAAATAAAACATCACCATTAGAATTATTTTTAATGTAAGGAGCATGTTCACAGGGGGCACTTACGAAATTCGGCCTTTTGAAAGTATAGATCTATACATGTGTACCATGCTCGCGGAGCTTGCTTCAAGCCGTACAATGCCTTTTTCAATTTGTAAACTTTGTCTTATTCTTCATCTTTTTGTATGAATCCTGGCGGTTGCTCTATATATACTTCTTCATCGAGAAAGCCATTGAGGAAGGCGGATTTGACGTCCATCTGATGGATCTTCCATTGTTGTTGCACCGCTAAAGCAATTAGAAGCCGCACCAACTCCAGTCTGGCAACGAGAGCAAATAAATCGTGAAAATCAACACCCAGCTTCTGTTTGTGGCCTTTTACAACGAGTTTAGCTTTATGGCGATCGATCGACCCGTCTTGTTTGTACTTGGTTTTGTATATCCACTTTACGCCAATTGCTTTTTGGCCTTCTGTTAATTTTGTCAACTCCCATGTTTTATTCTTCTCGATCGCCTCGATTTCATCACACATGACTTTACGCCACTTTTCTTCTTTCGCCACTTCATCAAACCTGAGAGATCACAATCTAAAAACATGATGTAGTGGATTAAATCACTATCATCATCGTTGTCAGTATCATCAATAATATAATCTTTCAATTTTACGGGCATTGTAATATTTCATGGAGGGTTACTTCGAACACCATCCTTCAAAGAAGAAGGCAAAGAACCTGATGACGACGAGGGAGGTGATGTTAGTGTAGTAGGAGGATCCGATGCACGTTGTTCTTGATTCTCGGAATTATCTTCAAATTGAATGTGAATGCCATTATTCATTTTTTCTTTTCCTTTTCAATCCCATGATTTAGTTTCATCAAATTTTACATCTCTACTGATTATGATTTTTTCTGCGACTAGATCATACAATTTATAAGCTTTTATATTTTCTGCATAGCTGATGAAAACGCACATGACTGCTTTGTCATCCAATTTCTTTCTCGTTTGTTTTGGAACATGTGCATATGCCATACATCCGAAAATATGTAGATGTGCTACTATAGATTTTCTTCCACTCCATGCTTCGTCAGGTATCTTATTTGCCACACTACTCGTCGGACACCTGTTTAATACATAAACTGCACATGAAACAGCTTCAGCCCAAAAAAATTTCGACATACCTTTTTCAATAAGCATGCTTCTTGTCATTTCCACAATTGTGCAATTTTTTCTTTCTGCCACGCCGTTCTGTTGCGGTGAATAGGCTATGGTACTTTGATGCTCAATTTCATGTGCCCTGCAAAACACGTTAAATTCTGTAGAAAAATATTCTCCTCCACCATCAGACCGTAAAACTTTCAAATAATTTCCACTCTGTTTCTTAGAAAGTGCTTTAAACTGTTGGAATGCAGTAAAAGCTTCTGATTTTTCTTTCAAAAATAAACCCAAATTTTTCTGCTAAAATCATCAATGAAAGTCATAAAATATTTATTGTTTACAATGGAGCGTCTATTCATCTCACATAAATCCGTATGAACCAACTGTAGAGGGTTTGTGGCTCTAATGAATTTTTCTTCTGGAAACGGATCTCTATGTTGCTTTCCGAAAATGCAACCTTCACAAATTTACTTTTGATAATTTATGTAGGGTAACTCCTTCACCATATTTTTGCTAGCCAATTTTTTTAAAGATCCAAAATTTAAATGACCAAACCGTAAATGGCAAAACCAAGATTCATCATACATAATTGTATTGAAACAGGGCAAAGTATCATTATCAATTTTCAAAGAAAACATGCAATTTCTAGTCATTGACACTCTAGCAATTAATCTATTATCTTTATCCTTCAATTCGCAAATTCTCTTTTCAATATGCACAATATGACCCTTTTCTTGAAATTGGCCAATACTTAATAATTACATTCTAATCCAGGCACATAATAAACATCAGATATTATAATATGATCACCATTACGTGCTCGAATTAAAATGTCACATTTTCCTTGAACATCAATTTTTCTTTCATCTCCCAGTTTTGCCATTGTATTTACTTTCTCATCTAGATTTATAAACATCTCCCTTTTACCGCACATGTGGTTGCTACAGCCTGAATCTAAATATCAAATATTATTTTTTGGTGTTTCAACAATATTGCAAACAAGAAGCATAGGTTCATTATTTTCATCCTTAAATTTGAAATCTTCATCCTTATTTTCAACAAAATTTGCATTAATATTATTCTGCTCATCAGCTTGTTTTCTTCTACATTCAGATTGATAGTACCCGTATTTATTGCAATAATAACATTGAATCCGAGATTTGTCATACCTTTGGTAATTGTGGTAATTACCTCTCCGTCTTGTTCTTCTATTTGAATTTGAACCATCTGTATCACCAACTGCTGTTTCGTTTTGGCCTCGGCCTTTGCCGCGTCCTCTGCCACCTCTGTTTCCTCCCACAGTTCTGTCGTTGATTGTCATTTGGGTTTTGAGAGCTTGTTCAACCGTGCGCTGCGCTCTCAATTTCACACACTGTTCGTAGGCTTGGAACGATCCCAGTAAATCTTCTACTATTAGGTTGTCTATGTCTTTGGCCGCCTCAATCGAAAAAACGACATGATCATATTTGCCAGTAACTGATCTCATGATTTTTTTCAACAATTAATTTGTCGGGCCAGTCTTCTCTATTCATCCGTATTTGATTTGATACTGATACTACCCGACTAAAATAGTCGTCGATTGATTCACCTTCGTTAATCTGTAAAGATTCAAATTCACCTTTAAAAGTTTGGATTCGTACGTTTTTTACTTTATCTGCGCCTCGGTAACTCCTCTCGAGCATGTCCCAGGCCTCTTTCGCTGTCTTGGCATGTAATAGCCTTTCAAAAACAACTTCATCTACCGCCTGATACAGAAAGAATAGTTCATTTCTGTCTTTCTTTCGGCAATCTTTGAGCGCTTTCTTCTTTGTGGCAGTGAGTGTTTCAAACTCACTGTCCGTGACATCTTTGAAGCCATCCTTCATAATATCACATAACTCATGAGATGAGAATAAGCATTGTATCTGGATACTCCAATAATCAAAGTTCTTTCCTGTAAACTTTGGAAGCTGTGGTTGAATCATCCCGTTTAGGGCCATGATCAACTATCGATGTCGATGTCGATGTCGATGTCGATGTCGATGTCGATGGAGAGCGCGATGCCGGCACGTTCTACGTCCTCGATCACGAAGCCGACGATTTTTTTCATTGTAAGGCTTCTTCAACTTGGCTCTGATACCACTTGTTGGAAGGAGAGGAGTATTTCAGCGAATTAAACTAAAAACTTTATTAAATATTCTTGGACTAAATTTCGGTGGTGAATAAGTTTTCACACATCTACAGCAGCCTTATATATAGGCATAAAATAAAAATTCTAATAGGAATAACTGAACAAGATTTAAACTTATCTCTTATGTTTAACCAATAAAATATTAAAAGATAAATCTGACAGAAATAAATCTAAACTTATCAAAAATATTGGGTTACTTATCAACAACCTGCAGGAGTTAAAGCCTCAGAAACGAACCTGCAGAAGCCAAAGGGTCATGGGCAACTTAAGGATTCTCTTTACATCAATGTTCCTAAACATTTTCGCAAACCGAAATGAGCAACCAAAAAGATATTGTTCCAAAAGCCTCTGTGGAAGACGAAGAATCACATCACCTACAGGAGTTAAATCCTCAGGAATGATCCTGCAGAAGTCGAAAGGTCATGAAAAACTCGAGGGTTCTTTTACCATTAACGTAGAGAGTTACCCGCGGGTCTATTCAATGTATCTTAGAGGCATATAAATAGCGGAAAAGTCTCAAGGCAAAACCAAGAGATTCTACTTGTATTCTCTACTTTCAAAGTAATAGAACTACTTAGCTTTTTCACAGAACCTCTATCTCTCGTTTCTCTTATTTTGCACTTAGTCGTAGGATGCGTAGGTCTAGGCTCGCAAACAGCGAGTTAGGCTTACCCATCTTCACGGAGAAAGGCGGGCGGCGCCGCACGGACTTTGCGAGTAAAATCACTTAGTCCGTGATAATATGCTACATAAGTCCTGATAGCAAAAAATTACTCCCTGGATAAAATTAAACCCTAATTATCATATTTAATTTTTAATATTTAATGATAAAAAATAATTCTTTCATTGCAAGACTAAATCTTAACATCAAAAAGACCTTTCCAAAATCGTCCACATGCATTCTTTGTTATGTGACACCCCAATAGTCCCACATCGGATGGGAATGGGATTGTCATTGGGTTTATAAGAGACTTGGGCCACTAGTAACAATAACTGGGCTTAAGCATTTTGGGTTGTTGATTGGGCCCAACGAGTTATTGTTGCTAGTGGGCTGGGTCGTCACAGTTGGTATCAGAGCCAATTACCAGCCGGAAGTGTGAGATGGGTCTCGGCTGAGCCAGGGTCTGAATGACAGGCTAGCGAGACGTCTCTCATCGCCTGGTACTTGTGAGTCTGAGCCTGACGAGGACGTCAGGACTTAAAGAGGAGGAGATTGTGAGAGCCCAGATAGTCCTATATATAAGATATAATAGGGCTAAATTCTTAACCCGGCTTAAGCATTTTCGGCGGTGGCTGGGCCGAAGAGGTTGAGAGAGTTAAGCGTGCTAGGACGGGAGTAGTCCTAGGATGGGTGACCCCTGGGAAGTTGGGGCGTCACATGTTATTTATTATTTATTGACCATTTAGCTACAAAAAAGTTGAAAATTTGGACGGCAAATATGAAATTTTTAAAGTTTGGATGGCTATTTGCAAATGAGTAAGGTAGTTTCTTGCGCATTTAACCTTTTAATTATTTAAATTCGAAGTGCATACTTTGCATTTTCAAAAATTTTGAGATTGTTCAGACACTTCTAGCTAGAATAGTTTTAGAGAAATGTTTTTCTTTTCTTTTTTTTGAGAGAGAGAAAGTAGCACGCTACCCCCTTCGTTTATTTTTTTAAAAAATAAACTTAGCTGGAAATATGAATTAACTAGGATTCGAACTCGGGACCTCGGGTACCAACCACCAAGTCCTTTGCCACTTGCGATAGGGACGGTCGGTTATAATCTTTATAACCCCCTATCTTATGGCCAAAAAGGTTTACCCAATCTTTTGGTTTTTAGTTAAAAAAAATCGAAAGACAAGTTCTTATAACTTGGCCAAGTTGTAAGATTACAACCCTAAAGGGTTGTAGAGGTAGCAAAACTCATAGTTTTATATGGAAGAATTAATACAGAAAAAAAAAATGCCAACACTCCTAAACTTTAAAGTTTTTGGCAAATAGCCTCCTCAACTTTCCATTTTGGGATGTACCCCGTAAACTTTATCAGATATTTCAATAGATCCCTCTCCTGAAGCTTCGAACCACATCAAAACGTGTCTTTTCTATTCTAATATTTACGAAAGAAATAAAAATTAAGATAAATTCGTTCTTCAATCTCGATGCTTTATTTTCATCAGTGAGAAAAATATATATATTTTGCGTGTGTGTGTATTTTGAAGCCGTATAAGATCATCTGAAGATAGGCTTGTAGCATGTTTGTTCAATTATTAGTATGTTTGATTTAGGGGATGAGCCAATGAATTTATTTGTTAAAGTTTGTAGGGGGTCATTTGACAAACTCTAAAATTCAACTATTCAAGGGGCGTCTATGCATTTTTTCATATATGTCCCTACAAAGAAGTGAAATTGGATATATATCCGTACAAAATTTTAGTTATGAAATATATCACTCTAAGGTTGTATAGTTATCAAATATATCACTCTACAAAATGACCATTTTTATCCTTGGATAAATATCTATTTAATTTTACTTAGTATCATTTATCATTTCTATTACACAGAAAATTAGCTCTGATACCATAATACTTAAAAAAGAAAATGACCTAATTACAAAGAGGAATCAGAAAAATATATGTAGAAATTGGAATTTCATTATTTTTTTTTGGATAACTTCAAAAACCACCCATGTGGTTTCATGCTTTCTCACTTTAGTACCCTGTGGTTTAAAGTGTATCACTTTAGTGTCCTGTGGTTTCGTTATTCTCTTTTTGTTATCTTTTCGTTAGTTTTTTCGTTAAATTAGTGAGAAAGCTAAAACCACAGGATAGTAAAGTGAATATTCGATAAACCATAGGTGGGGTATTTAAAATTTTTTCTATATAATTTAACGAAAAAAGAGAATAACGAAACCACGGGACACTAAAGTGATACACTTTAAACCACAGGGTACTAAAGTGAGAAAGCACGAAACCACAGGGGTGGTTTTTGAAGTTATCCCTTTTTTTTTTCACACTAGTATAATTCCAATTGCCTGATGATGCCCACCACTTACATTGACATTTTCTTGCCCTCTTCCAGCCAAAGAAAGTGACATTTTCTTGTTAATATGTGTTCATTCCTTAGAGGACAAAAAGAAAAAGGTAGTTCATAAGAATCCAACGACTAAATTAAGAAAAAAAACATAGAGTTTTTTAGCACTAAAAATATGACTGTGACGCCCCAACTTTCCAAGGAGTCACCCATTCTAGGACTACTCCCGTCCTAACACGCTCAACTCTCTCAACCTCTTGGGCCTAGCCACCACCCAAAATACTTAAGCCGGATTAAGAGTTTAACCCTATTATATCTTATATGTAGGACTATCTGGGGTCTCACAGTGACACCCCACTTCCCAATAGGTCACCCATCCTAGAGCTACTCTAGTCCTACCATACTTAACTCTCTTAACTTCTTGAGCCTAATAACCATCGAAAATGATAGAGCCGGTTAAAAGGTTTAGCGATATTATATCAAATATATAGGACTATTCCCAATTTTAGGAGTGTCACATTTCGCTCCCCCTTTAAGCCTGACGTCCTCGGCAGGTTCAAGCACACTCACAAGCACCGGGCAATGTGAGACTCATCTCGTTAGCCTTAACCAATTTTGTGGGGAGCCGCGCTCCACCCATAATGGTCATTAGCCGGAGAGTCATGCTCTGCCCGCTGCATAATTCTGGTTCAGCCGAGACTCATCTCACACTTTCGGTTGGTAATTGGCTTTGATACCAACTGTGACGCCCCACTTTTCAGGGGCTCACCCATCCTAGGACTACTCTAGTCCTAGCACGCTTAAATCTCTTAAATTTTTGGACGTAGCTACCGTCCAAAATATTATAGCCGGATTAAAAGGTTTAGCCCTATTATATCTTATATATAGGACTATTCTAAATCCTAGAGGTGGCACTGAAAAAGATGCTCCAAATTAATTTAGAATTCCGTCAATTGATAGGGCCGCCATTGGCCAATTCAGCAAAACTAGATTAGATGTTAGCTATGGAAATTAGATAATATCTAGTCCTATTATTACTCCTAATATCTTTTGATGAGGAAACTCATATATATAGAGGTTCTCACTCGTGCAAACAATATCACACTTAAAAGCTTTAAAATATGAATTAAAATTAGCGCGAATAAAACACACGATGCAATTAAAAGTTCAAACTTCATGTTCAAACTTCGTATACCTTTATTTTATTCAACAAAATTTAATATTTGACAAATATAAATATAATTTTAACATTAAACTCATAATAAAATAAATTATGTATATAATATATATTAACATCCCTCTTATCTTCTAAGGATGAAAACAGTAGAATATGATCGATTTTTTAAAAAATCATATTCTCATCCATATTTTTTTTTTCGGGCATGAATTCCAATATGAATATATATCGAATACTAAATTTTTACACTCATATTCGCATCCTATCGAATTCGGTGTTAGATTCGATTAGAATTTATCCTAACTACTTTCACCCCTAAATATGCATGTTATCTCATAATAAATGTTTATTTGGCCTAGGTCTCTCTCTCTCTCTCTCTCTCTCTCTCTCTCTCTCTCTCTCTCTCTCAAAAGAACAAGGATAAGAAAGCAAGTAATGTCAAAGAGAAACCATGCATCTTGGATTGTGGAAAAAGAAGAGAGAAAAGGACAAAATGCTATCAACACTTTTACACATCTATAATCTATCTATAAAATATATAATTTGAGGGTTGGGTCACATCAACAAACCCAACCCTCATGAAGCCACGTCTCCCCTTAAGTTAGTGGCCAATAGGGGATTGTCATATCCCTAATAAATATTTCGATTTGCCCATTCACCGTAGATCACCTCTAAAATATTTATTAAAAATAAAATTGAGATAGTATAATAAATTATTTAAATATTTTATATCATATTTATATTATATTTTATTTTATTTTACAATATTAATTACCAAATACTTCATAAACTATATAATATTCTAGATGGTGTATAAAAAAATTAATACGCACCATATGCAAGCAAAGATTTCTTCTCTCTTCTGAAATTATATGTGCACCTAATTAAGCATTCTATGCATCGGGTGCATAGACTATATGCTCAACATCCTTTAGTTTAAAATTAATTCATTAAATATAATTTAAATTATTAGACTCTATAAAAAAATTATATTTAGTAAATTTTTGATTAAAAAATTATATTTAGTTGCAGGCTATGGAATATTAATATGCATCAGGTGCATATAATGGTTCCTTCTTCTCTAATGAATTTTACCAAGATAAAGACACTCTTACTTATTCTTCAATTGAAAATAAGCCCTTCAACTTTAACTTTTTATTTACAAAAAAAAATTATTTATAGAATAGCTATGAAGGCTATAAAATTTGATTAAAGTTTTAAATAAAATTATTATAATAATTCAACTCTATAAATGAAAGATGAGAAAACATTAATTAAAAAACTTATTTCGTATAATGTACATAAGAGTGTTTTATAGATTTTTTTTATTTTTTTGATATAATTTTTTCTTTGTAAAATTTTATTAACTATATATATTTTAATTAGTTGAAATATTATTTACCCGCTGCTAAGCGCGGCCCTTTACTAGTGTCCAAAAAGACATACTAACTTCTAATTTATGAGGATTGGGCCCATTTTCTGCCCTCAAATCTCAACAACCTCCTCTTTGTTGTCATTTAAAATGACCACTTCCATCAACAAAATTACATAAAAAAATGGTGTCTATTTACTATAATCCAATGAATAGAGGCATTTATTGTATCCTTAACCACATGAGTTTGTCTCTTTCTTTGGAGTACTATTGCTATTAAATTTAAAAAGAAGGCTAAAATATAGAAAATATGTTTGTAAATATCTCTTTTTTTCACTTTTCTTTTCTGACATTTAAAAATCTATATTTTGCTCCCTCAAAATTTAGAAATATTTTCAAAGGATAATGGCGTTAATAGGGAGAGTGAAATGACCAAATTGCTCTTACTTATTCTAGAGAAAAAATATTTTTTTAATATATTTTGTAATATTCAATAGTATTTTCAATATAAATTATAAAAAATAGACGGAGCAGTGATGAAACCCTGATTGGGGGGGGGGGGGGGGGGGGGGGGGGGGGGGGGGGGGGGGGGGGGGGGGGGGGGGGGGGGGGGGGGGGGGGGGGGGTGGGGGGTGTGTTGGTGCATCAACTTTAAATTTTGAGGAGATAAAGCATAGATTTTTAAAAGTCAGAAAAAGAAAGTAAAAAAGGGGTATTTATAAGAAAGTTTTCTGTATTTTAGCCTTAAAAGAAAAAAAAATTGATAGGTACAGTACCGAAAGTGAGGCTATTTTATCTAATTTTTATGTTGATTTCATATTATGTCGTCGTTATGTACAGCTGGTGACATTGGTCTCACGCTGGGACTATCACCATCTGGACATAGATCTCACATTGAGACTATCCCCACTAAATTTTTGTTCCAGTTTAAAGTCCCTTATAAAATTGTATAATGGTTTAGTTTGTACAGCATCATAGGTTATATCAAATCGTAAAAGGGATATTAAGAACATTACTCATTTCTTTACAAAGATTACATGCCTTAAATACGTATGAGGATCCTTACGATGAACCCTTACTTATACAAGTTTCTCAGAATATTGTCTTTATGAGCTAACGATATGTTACTAATAAGCAGTACGAACCAAACTGGTGTTTTAATTAAAACTAGCAGATGTCAAAAACCAGACAAAAATACAGGTTTTGAATGCTATACTAAGTAAGGCATGGCATAAAATTATAGCCCAAATCAACTCCGACCATCCGAAAAGCTTAAGCTAATGAGTTAATTAAAAATTCTTACACAGTATATATAGATTAGAATTCTTATTTCTATCTACCAAGAAGATCAATATATATCCTTACCACAAAATTCATCCAAAAGAAAAAATAAAACATGAGTAAATTAATGCCAAATATTTTTGGCCACAACAGTTGATCAAATCCTTAATTAGCTAAGATATGTGAAATCAAGGAACAAGTTTATGTGGACCACAAATTAAGAGCACATATACATGTCCTTGGTGATAAATCTAGAGAGAGAGGGGGGGAGAGATTGATTGATTGGTTTAGAGTGTGTACTGCAAAATCCTAGGAGCCCAGATTCCTCCAACTGCTACCAAACTATTTTAACTTCTCTTAGTTGTCTTTTGAGAATTATTTGCAAGCAAGATATTTCCTTTTCTGACTTTTTGCTTTCTTTTCTATCCTATTGAATGTGTCTTTTGCCCACCACATATGGGACCAGCCTCTAGAAGGGACTCCAAAAAGGTGTGGCCAGTCTGGACAGGCAAAGAACATGCAGGCTAATATAAACTACAGCTAGCTTATTGAGAAAAGGACATATATATACTTTTAATTAAGAATTAATTTGGATACATCCATAGACACTTATTCTGCACATTTCTTCTGTTTAGTTAAGAATCATGCAACCATTGTTAGTTAAAGAATAGACCTAATTATATTCTACAGCATCATGCTTCTGTGGGTCGAAGGCGCTAACCAATAATTCCAAGAATTCGAGCTAGAGGAAAGGGCGCACTAACACACTTAAAGTGTATAGACATATAGCACTCACAGGCTTCGACTACGACTCGACCCAACACGGCCTCCGCCACTGGCAGCATATATATTGGCCTATCGAATCCAATCCAATAATACTCGACCCAAAACACATATCCTGTGCGAGAATCGAATTCATGTGACTGACTATGATACTACTTGTGGATCGAAAGTGCTAATCAATAATTCTAAAAGTTCAAGCTAAAGAAAATGGTGCTCCCATCACACTTTAAGTGTGTAGATGGACAGCGCCCGCGGGTTTCGCTTGTGACTTGGCTGAATCCGACCTGCGCCACAGCCAAGATGCTGGCTCATTTAATCCAACAACTTTTAACTCTTTTCTTTCATCACCCTACCGCTGTTGATTGCTTATCAATCTATATATCGTACTTTAGATTTATTTTCAGTTGTTATTTGTATTATTTTCTTCAAAAAATATTACTGAACTACCATTTCTCGCCAATCTCTATACTACCTGACTACCTCCAACAAATCTACTCTTTTAGGTAGAAGCTACCAACTTTATTAAAAAACGCTAGTTAGAGAGTAGGAAAAAAATAATAATAATAAGCCTCTGAGATAGATTCATCAAAAAAAAATTGGCCAATTTGCATAAAAAATCCACTAGTTTTGAGCTTTTGCAAACTGGGCCGCCTTTTTGAATTTTACAGATTTGGTACGGATTTTCCGCCGCCTGACGAAAATGCCCCTCGTACCCCTCCGCCTCTCCTATATCCCCGTATACCTCAAATACGTATAATGTTCTGTACGGCACCTGCCAGGGCAATAAATGTACTCCGCGCCGGGTTACGCAACCTCCTATTCATCGGGATGCAAACCAAAGCGGCCCCGCTATTCGCCAGCCGCGGTGTTTGCTGTTCGAGTTTTCGAAATTAAAATTTGTGAAGCTAAATTTGAAAGTATACGCGGCCGGCAACGGAAATAATGGTGCAAAGATAAGAGAAACGGTGCAAGCTTGGAGGAGGGAGGTGGCTTTAGGGTTAGGAAGTGGAGGAGGAGGAGAGTCGTTCATTTGCAAAGAGGTAACACAAGGCCAAGCAAGTTGTGCAACTTTGGCGGTAACGGTGCAATAAAATATTAAACAGTGCAAATTGTAGTCTGTACTTTGTACTGTCGCGAATGTAGTAGTGCAAAAGAGGCATTAAATGGTGTAATATTAACCTAATTATTGCAATTTTTGACAAAAATAGTGCAATGAGTCTATAACCAGTGCAAATGCACTCTTCCCTCAGTGTTTTTCAGCTGCGTGTGTGTTCTCATCAACTTCGCCAAGTTTGGCTTGGGTAGAACCAGTGCAAATGTTTCTCTGTATTTTGTGCTAACATGAAGGTAATATTGCAACGAAGGCTGTAAATGGTGTAACGAAGACCAAAATAGCGCAACACTATTTGCTAAATAGTGTAACTAGTCCCCAACCAATGCAACTCCACTCTTGGATCAGTGTCTTTCCGTTCAGTGTATGTTCTCGTCATCTTTGCCGAGTGTTGCTTAGGTAAAACCAGTACAAGTTCGCAAATGGCAGAAAATAAAAGGAAAAGAATAAGAAGAAGATTAAAGATTGAAATAGAAATACACTCTCTATTAATCTGGGAACAAGGATTACATTCTTTGATGAAAATTACACAAATTTATACTGCGTTGTAACATATAAGATAGGATTTGCATACAAGATAACGTTTTGTCAAAATAATTTAAGAAAGAAAAGAGATTGAATTTGCAATTCCAAGCGCAGGGCGAGTACTGTTCGTCAAGGAGGCGAAGGCCACGAAGGGCGTTCCCCGTAAACGCAAGCGATGCGGCGGCGGGGGATGAGGGTCGTCGTCATCCTCGTCCTCAATCACTGTGGCGGCGGCTGCGGCGGCAAGTGAAGGCCTTCCTCGTCTTGTTTCCTTCGGTGGCAGCGACGGTGGTTTCGGGGCGAAAATTAAAGTTGTCATGGTTGGCGGCGGTGGTGGTCCCGACAGCGACCGCCGCAGAAAGGGAGTGAGGCAAAGGAGGGGTTGAGGAGGATGATGTTATTAGGAAAGGTAGGACCCAGCAGATCGGCGTTAAGATCGACTCACACTATCTGAAGCGCTTCAGTTGTTGCGAGCCCTTTGGATCTCTGCTCTACCATGTTCGAAAACAGACACAACGGTCAGTAAAAAAACAGAATCGAGCAAGATCAATAAAAACCTGAAAAATCATTCGAACCTGGAAGAGAAGAGGGCCAATGGGCTCGCAGCAACTGAAGCACTCCAGATAGTGTGGATCGATCTTAACGCCGATCTGCTGGGTCCTACCCTTCCCAACAGCATCCTCTTCCTCGACCCCTCCTTCGCCTCACTCCCCTTCTGCGGCGGCTGCCGTTGGGTCCACCAACGCCGCCAACCACGATGACTCTAATTTTCGCCCGCGTAACCACCGTCACTTCCACCGAAAGAAACAATACGAGGAATAATTTGCCTGCCGCCGCCACCGCAGCCGCCACAGCGACTGGGGACGAGGATAGAGACGACCCTCGTCCCCCGCCGCCACGTCGCTTGCGTTTACGGGAACGCCCTTCGTCACCTTCATCAAGTGTAGCGTCGTCTTTACCTCCTTTTATACTAGAATTACCCTAAAGCCCTAGTGGAAACACTGTATCAAACAGTACAACATACGACGTAAACGATTATAGTTAAACAGGCTATAAATATGGCAACATCCCTTAAAAATTGTTACTTTATTGCATTAAACGTACAACAACACTGCAAATAGTGCAAAGGTTGTGTCCGCGGGAGCGAAAATAGTGTAATGTGTGTGTTGAACAATGCAAATTTTTTGAGCAGTAATGTAACGTACAATGCATCTAAAAGAACCGTTGGGTAATAGGCGAAAAGACGGGAAAGTATCCTTGGGTTCTGTAGCCGCCGCTTTCGCTTCCCGATGATAAAAAAGGGCTATAACATTTTCCTTACGATGCAAGAACATACCTCAAGAAAATGAGCGTAATCGTAATAATTTCGCTGACATTTTTTACTGTTCAGGTACCTTTTAAAAAGTTAAAAGTGGCGCTAATATCGGTAAAATTATCCGCACAATATTTTGAACTATTGGTGCATCATACCTCAAAATAGTGTAAAACAAGTTCAACGGACTGTAGTGATCGGGCTAAATGGTGTACTGAAGCTGGGTGGTCGAAACGATTGTCGGCGGGAGAAGGCTATTGTCAATCTGCTACCATCTCAGCTATTTTGCTCTCGAAATCGAATTATGACGCGAACGGATCTATTGTTTCCCGCCATTAGCAAAACTTTACTCATCTAAACGAACTAGATTATATCTGTATACACGTATGCTATTGCACTACTTTCAGCTAACTTAATTGCTTTCACCTCATGGAGAACGCCGAAGTACTAGTGCACTGTCAGTTTAATAGTTTCTTCCAGGAGGATGGAGAAAACGTCAAGTATGTAGGAGGAAACTACCGGCTCGCTTTCTTTTGTGAAGGGGAGAGTTTTAAGGCGCTGCAAACGCGGTTCTTCAAATTCATGAATACTTTGCAGGAGCGGTGTAAGATCCAAATTAAACTTAGCTACGGTGGAAAAATAGACAATCTTATCGATATTGTAGACGACGATGATGTCCGAAACATATTGAAACTATATAGAAACCACGCATTTCTGATGGAGCTGTATGCTGTGAGTATCAGAGATGAGAGAGAGGTACCTATATATAAGCCTGACGAGATAGATGAGGTGCTTACCGACGAACGGCTGAAAATCATGATAAGCAGTCGGTCTGCAGATGCTTGTTCGCCTAAACTGTCAAATGTTGAACTAGTTGGATCGTAAGTTGCACCATTGTTATTGTTTTTCACTAGTACTCTATTTATGTTGCACCCGAAATGCGCAGTTTCTTATCAATAATGCACTGTTCTTATAAGAAATTGCACTATTTCAACTTTTCAGTTTATTACATTGCACCATTTGCTTTGCAACTGTATTGCAGATCCTGTGATCCTATTATCATCAACGCCAAGGCAAATAGCAACGGTGGTACTTGTATTTTTGATGTGAAGGATGACATAGATTTCGACGATAGCCTCCGTATTGTCGCATCCCCTTCTATCGACTCTCACCGGATGAACAACACCCATGATGTAGTCCTGTTGAGCCAATGTGAAGCATTGGATCCATCGGCGTATGAATTCGACGACGACGAGTTGGAGGAAGATCTCTTCGTGAACAACGCTACGCCCGAGGCTGTTGGTACTATCATAGATGTGGATGATGTCCATGAGGGCCAGATTTATAATACGCAAGCATACTTTAAGAGAGCTATCAAAAGTTATGCCATGAAAAGAGGTTTCGAGTACCTCCCCACAAAGTGCAATGACAGCAAAATAACGGCGAGATGCGGTGTCGTGGATTGCCGATAGAGAATCAAGGCTCGGCACTTACCAGGACATAATCAGTGGTGGGTGAAGAAATTTGATTCCAAACATACGTGCAGCCGGGCAATAGAAGGTTTGGGGAATAGGAATTGCAACGAGGAATTAATCGCCTCTGTAATTCGGGAGCAAGTCGTGGCGAACGATAAATACACGCCGAAGATGATTCAGATCGAGATTCAGCGCTCCTACGGTACAAAAATATCTTATTGGAAAGCCTACCGGGCCAGAAAAAGGGTACTTCAGTTGGTCCGCAGAGATTTCGAGGGTTCGTTCGCTACACTTCCATCATACGTGCGAGAGCTGAAGATGGGCGACGCAGATGCATGTGTTCAGCTAGAATACCAGGACGAAGGACGTTTCCACCAGTTCTTCTAGTCTTTTGGTGCATCAATTCGTGCATTCCGGAAGCACTGCAGGCCGCTTGTTGGACTGGATGGTACGTAGTTGCACCAATAAGGTATAAATCACATCTTTTTATATAGTTGTTGCACTATTGTATATTACATTGATGTAAAATAAACATGTTTTGCACGATTATGACCTAACGTACACTATTTGCCATACCTCTAGGTACTTTCCTAACTAGTAAGTATAGAGGGGCTTTGCTGACGGCTTCGTGTATCGACGGAAATAACTGTATCCTGCCATTAGCTTGGGCAGTTGTGGAGTGTGAAAATTGATATTCCTGGCACTGGTTTCTGGAACGGATGCGGGAATGTGTCATTGCAAACCTTGAGCTCCATGGACCAAATAGTAAACTCACTTTTATTTTCGACCGACAAAAGGGTCTTCTTGAAGCTGTAGGTGATGTTTTTCCGAAAGCAGCTCATGGTTACTGCATGTACCACCTGTCCACCAATCTCCCGCACGCGCCTAAAAATACCCCTCGTGGAGAAGATTCTAGGTGAAGGATCAAATGGCAACTAAGAGGGGGGGGGGGGTGAATTAGTTGACAACTAAAAATCAAGTAAAATTAAACCAAGATAAAAATTGCACAACCAAATAAAAGAAGAAAATCAAACTCAGATAACACAGATGATTTATCTTGGTTCGGCCTTTCTGCCTACTCCATTCCGGTCTTTCTTCTCCTCGAGGTACCGATTTCACTATCACTTGGCCTTTTGAACAGGGCAAGACCAAAGCCGCTTACAATCACACTTTACAAGACTTCTATTACAATCCTCTCAACAAAGCTCAAAAATAAAAGAACAATTAGGACTTAGAGAATATTTCTGAAGTTGTGTCTCAAACAACATCCAAGCCCTCCTTTAAATACACTAGCCATCATTTCAAAAATGGAACAAAGGCATGATTAAAGTAATTTGATTTTAATTTGGATTTTAACTATATTTGCAAATGCATTTGAATTAATTCCAAAATAAATTTGAATTCATACCACATTTGCAAACACATTTGAAATATTACTATATTTGAAAAGCTCATTTGAAATTATACTAAATTTGTAAAATCCTTTTAAATTAATACTACAAATATAAAATCTTTTGAATTCATTCCACATTTGTAAAAAGCTTTTGAATTAATACCATACTTGTAAAACTCATTTATATCATATTTCATATTATTTAAATTCATGCCATAATAAATTATTTTTTGAATTTATACCATATATCAAATCCTTTCATACCATATTGAAAATAATGGCTAATTTGATGTTAAGCTCAAATCAAACCCGAGATGAATTGGTCAACTTGACTAAGTTGACTGGCTCAAGTCCGATAAATTGCAAAGAAGTCCTCCGAATAATTGTTGTGGCATTTGCATCCAATTTGGTACAATTTGATCTTGTCCGAGCTAATTTGAACGATTTGATTGAATGGTTACCTTTGATCAATTTCGGTTCGACTTGAGTCACTTTAAATCCAACTAAAACCTGAAATTACTAAGTAACAAATTAAATCCAAAATTTGTTTGTTATCATCAAAATTTATCATTGGATGAGCTGTTAGAAATACGCAACCAATTCACTTAAAGCGTACAGACACAGCGCCCACGGGTCTCGATTGTGACTCGGCCCACCCAGCCTTACACCACTTCGAACATGACTCGGCCCAACCCAGCCTCACGCCATTTCGAACGTGACTCGGCCCACTTGGCCTCCCACCACAGGGCAGGATGCTGGCCCATTTAAGCCAACACTAGGCTGATGCGCGTGCTTATACTACCTCCGAATTTAACAAAGTAATGGAGAAGATGAAAGATTTGAACCCTGAACAGTTCAAGTATGTGGCAAAGCTTCCTCGGCACAGGGGGGTTACCCATTGCTTCCTTGGACGACGTTATTCAATGCTCACTTCCAACTGTGTCGAGACGATAAACAGCGTTATACGACCTTTAAAGGGGCTTCCAATTACATACCTGGTAGAGGAAATCCGAAAGAAAACGACATCGTCTTTTTACCGGAGAAAAGCGCAAGCGGAGAAGACGACGAGTGTTTTAACGTCGTATGCGGAGAAGATAATAGAGAGCTCAAGGGAAGCGTCTCATTTTTACACCCTGAACCCTTCGACAGATGTGCTTTTTTAAGTGTTTTGCACTACTTTAACCATTTGTTGCACTAATGTCGAAACGTATTACATTAAATCACATAAAGTTGCACTATTGCGTAATATTTATGCACTATTTTTTTACTCGTTGCACTATTTGTCTCACTAATGCCTATGGCTTATGTTTTTCCATAACAGGTAATTACTACAACCAGCACGGAGGTTGTAGATCTTTCTAAATGGACATGTTCCTGCAAGCGTTGGGACATTGACGGAATCCCATGTAATCACGCCATGGGAGCAATCTCAATGAGGCGGTCGGATCCGTACGAATTTGTCGATGACTGGTTCAAGACCACGACTTATCGCGAAACCTACAGCGACTACGTCCCCCCCACCAGAGGCAAAGAGCACTAGCCACATCTACCAAGCACCGTCATGCCGTCGCGGCCGCCAAACGTGCGCATACAATCGGGGAGAAGGAAGATTGCGCGTAGAGAGTCAATTGCTAATGGCCTGGTAAAGAAGCGGTGCGGAAATTGCCAAATGTGGGGTCACAACAAATGGTCATGCAAGAACCCTCCTCTGCCTAGAGGCAAGCAGCCGGTGGATGCCCCGAACCGCACGACGACCTCTGCAGGAGCAACGTAGGAAAACCGGCCAAATCGTCCATCCATATTGTAGCATTATTTTGTCCACAATATGTGCAACTCGGTGTTTTGTTACACCATTAATGAAAATTTTACACCGTTTAAGTGAATGTATTTACACTCTTAAGGGCGAAATTACGCTATTTTCCACAAGATGTGCAATTTGGTGATTTGTTACACCATTATAAGAAAAAATTGTATAGCTTCTTACACTAATACTTAAAATATTGTCTCGTTACAATCAAAGAATAGCATATCTGACATCGTTAAAGAATATATTTACACTGTAAAAAATCAACTCATACTTTTTACACTTCCAACAAATGTTGATATATCCAATAAATTGGAAGAAATGAAAAAACGAATCAACTCTTGTAAAATTCACGCAAAAATTCTGCGGTAATTTCGCCGCGTTTCTTCGTTATATCCTTCTGGGAGAAGTTAAGATTCCATCCCTTCTGCAAGTATTCCTCGTACGCCAACAGAAATACGCAGTTAGTGGATTGATCTTGAATTGGGATGCCTTCTACATTGATCATCTCCCAGTGGAGTGGACGCCGGGCGCCGCCGCTAAACAGGTCTGAAAATTTATCCATTAAAAAATTTTCGACGAACTTACACTACAGAGGAGGGAGTTGCACTAATTAGAGCAGAGAATAGAATATTCCTAACACAATATTACACTATTAAGGGATTACTTACAGCTTTTTTGAACCCATTGTTATATTTAACGTTCCTGATCGACGAGTAGTGTAGGTACTTCCCTTCTTTGAGATCGACCGCCAGTAAGTGCCAATGCTCGAAGTCCATGAGCGGGATGAACGAATACTTCACGTCCTTTATCGCCCTCGATCACATTCGACGTAAACATCTCGGTGCCAAAATCTGTATCCATGGTCTGGTACAAGAAGCATGGGGAGCATATGCACCGATGGCCTTCCGCCACCTCCAGGAGATGCTGGTAGGAGTCAATTATGTCGGAGCTGATGAACGCCATGTGACTAGTAAGGTCCACGAGATCCTTCCGACCTATGTCAATGTTCTTCTCGGACAGGCGTACCACGGAGGTGTCGCTAAGAAGGAATTTCTCTATTAAATTCTGGTCCTCCGTCGGTAGCACGCCCTTACCATAGTACTTCAACTTCTTTTTCGCACAACTCTTTATGACCGTTTATTTTTTTACCTTTTTCTCCTTTACTGAGGGGGGATGTCGATCACTACGGGGGCCTGTTGACATATTTATCAAAGAATGCAAAATTTAGGGAAATACATGAATACTTCGCAAATATTACACGGCTTGACCGAATATTGCACTATTTACATGTACCGTTGCAACATTCACCTACTTGTTTAGGTCTTGGTTCGACTGGGCGGGCTTTCATTCCGGCTTGTCCTCTGCTGCCGCCGCCTTCGGAGGCGACGGTGCGGGATCCACCGCCTCGACGGGCTTCTCTTCTTCCGCCACCGCCTTCGATGCATGCGCTGCGGGAGGCACCGTCTCGGCGGGCTTCTCTTCTTCCGCCGCCGCGACCTTCGGTTCTGGCACTGCGAGTGCCACAGGCTCCGCGGGCTTCTCTTCTTTCGCCGTCGCCTTTGGTGGCGGCGGTGCGGAGGGCACGGCCTGTCGACATATTTATCAACGAATGCAAAATTTAGAGAAATACACGATTACTTCGCAAATATTACACGGCTTGACGAATATTGCACTATTTACAAGTACCGTTGCAACATTCACCTACCTGTTTAGGTCTTGGTTCCGGCTGGGCGGGCTTTCATTCTGGCTTGTCCTCTGCGGCCGCCGTCTTCGGAGGCGACGGTACGGGATCTACCGCCTCGGGAGGGCACCGCCTCGGCGGGCTTCTCTTCTTCCGCCGCCGTCTTCGGTGCCTACGCTGCGGGAGGCACTGTCTCGATGGGCTTCTCTTCTTCCGCCGCCGCGACCTTCGGTTCCGGCACTGCGGGTGCCACAGCCTCGGCGGGCTTCTCTTCTTCCGCCGCCTCATTCGGTGGCGGCGGTGCGGAGGGCACCGCCTGTTGACATATTTATCAAAGAATGCAAAATTTAGAGAAATACACGATTACTTAGCAAATATTACACGGCTTGGCGAATATTGCACTAATTACAAGAATTGTTGCAACATTACCCATTTAGTCCGTTTATGTCTTGGTTCCGCCTCGGCGGGCTTTCGTTCCGGCACTGCGGGTGCCACTACCTCGGCGGGCTTCTCTTCTTCCTCCGCCGCCTTCGATGCCTGCGCTGCAGGAGGCACCGTCTCGGCGGGCTTCTCTTTTTCCGTCGCCAAAGGTGGCGGCGGTGCGGAGGGCACCGCCTGTTGACATATTTATCAAAGAATGCAAAATTTAGAAAATACACGATTACTTCGCAAATATTACATGGCTTGACGAATATTGCACTAATAACAGGAACCGTTGCAACATTACCCGTTTAGCCCGTTTACGTCTTGGTTCCCCCTCGGCAGGCTTTCGTTCCGGCGCCACGGGTGAGGCCACCGCCTCGGCGGTCTTCTCCTCTTCCTCCACCACCCGAGGGGGGGATGTTGATCACTAGGGGGGCCTATTGACATATTTATCAAAAAAATACAAAATTTAGAGAAATACACGATTACTTGGCAAATTTTACACGGCTTGACGAATATTGAACTATTTACAAGGGATGTTGCATCCTTTCACATACCCGTTTAGCCCGTTTATGTCTTGGTTCCGCCTCGGCGGGCTTTCGTTTCGGCACTGCGGGTGCAAAGGCCACCGCCTCAGCGGGCTTCTCTTCTTTCGCCGCCGCCTTCGGTGACGGCGGTGCGGCATCGACCGCCTCGGCGGGCTTCTCTTATTCCTCCGCCGCAACCTTCGGTCCAGCACTACGGGTGCCACAGCCTCGGCGGGCTTCTCTTCTTCCGCCGCCGCCCTCCGTGTCGGCGCTGCGCCAACCACCACCTCGGCTGTATGTACCGAAGATAATGGCTCGACGTCCTAACATATGTGGACGATGACGTCGTGCAGCTACTATGTGTAAAATAGTATGGCCAATTGATCTATTAGTAATAAAGATACACTATTTACACTAAAAGTACACGATTACATACTTCTTCGCATTCCAGTAACACGTCCTCGACTAACAAATCCCCCGTTGCACGGTTATCTTCCTGGATTTTTTTCTTCAACTCGCCTGAACGATCACGAAAGGGAATCGCTAGCCGCTGGAGGGTGTGCGCTCTCTCTCGGCGGCACAACCTACATTAAATAGATGCGGTTGCATGTTACACTACTTGAATAGACTTTTGCACTATTACTCTTATGTTTACACCAAGAAAGAAATAGAATATGGTGTTATTAAAGTCAGAGTGGTACAATGACAATTGCATTATTCTACAAACGCTATTATTAAAAATGTAAAATAATAAGCGTGTTACATACGTCGGCAATAAGTTCGTCGACTTTGCTCCTCCGTCCCCAGAGCGATCGGAGAAGGTACGGGCTCCTATGCCGCATCCCCTTCCTCGGCGTGCACTTCTTTCAGAACTCATGGGGAACTCGAGGGGGACTGCGGCATTTGGGGCGAGCCCGATTCTTATTAGATTGGGACGATCTCGGTGTTCCTTCTTGCACGACTTCGGGTTTCATCTTTTGGGCTGAGATCGGTGCCGGCATGGCCAACACAGGTGATGATAACTTTTGTTTTTTCAAACGTGTTGACAAGCGCCCAGGGGTAGGCGACGGGGGGATTGAAACTTGCACGCTTTCGTGCTTACTCATTTTATTTCCTCTACACACTGACGAAGATGTTGGTGCTGGTAGAAGAAGAGGATTGCGCAGAATAGTGGCCACGGAGCTAGCCAGACTATACACGACGCCCTCCAGACGACAAATTGTCGTTATCACCTGTTTATACCCACCCTCTTCTTCCTCATTCCTGGGGCACCGGCCACGAAGTTGGGGTTATTTTCGGATAGTTCACCCCACTTTAATTCAAATTTCGAAACTACACTGTAAAATTGTTGTATCCGTGAAAAAACTGACAGTGCCTTTTTTACTCCGGAAAGAAAATATAACGTGTACGATCACAACTGGAAAATGATGGTTTACTATAAATATGAATTACACTATTTATGAAAAATAATGCACTCGTTAGGTAAAGGTTGCACAACTTACATCTCTATTGCATTATTACTTGGTGAAAGAAAAACTTTGCACTGCTTCCTTGGCCGTAACTTGTGGAACCGTCGCTGCAAACACCGAGCGGCTTGTCCTCCTCCCCTACTTCCAAACCCCTCTTCCTCCTCCATGCTGATGTATTTCTTCCACTTCTCTTTTGCAAACAACGAGCGCGCCGAAAAGTGATGGAATTTACTGCCAGGCGTGCACGATGGAATAGAAATAGCTAAGAAGCACGGGACGGGGGAGTGGGAGTGACGGCCGTGTGGGAAGGAAGAAGATGAAGGCGGACAGACGACCGAGTGGGATGTTGCACTGGTTGGCACTGCGTTGCACTGTTAGCAGGAAGTTGTACTATTATGCGGTCCGCCATGCACTGTTAAAAGAGTTGTTGCACCTTTTCTCTTTGCGTTGCACCGCTTAGAAAATTATTGCACCTTTTACAACTATGTTGCACTATTACTATGATGTACAGGGCAGAAGTTGCACTGGTTTAAATATTATTGCATTGTTTCCTGTAAAGTTGCACAACTTGCTTGGCAGTGGCATATGGTACCTCGTTGTAAAACCACGAGTAAACCACTATTCCTTATCGACGGTGCTGAACTTCTTCCACTTCTCTTAGCAAATACCAAGCGCACAGGAAGAAGATGAAGACGGACTGACGGGGGAATGGGATGTTGCAATGGTTGGCACTGCGTTGCACTATTGGCGGCTGAGATTGCACTATTATGAGCACTATTTGAAAGTGCTATTGCACCGTTTCTCTTATCTTTGCACCATTATTTTCGTTGCCGGCTGCGTATACTTCTAAATTTAGCTTCACAAATTTTAATTTCGAAAACCTGAACAGCAAACACCGCGGCTGGCGAATAGCGGGGCCACTTTGGTTCGCGTCCCACTGAATGGGAGGTTGCGTAACCCTGCGCGGAGCGCATTTATTGCCCTGGCAGGCACCGTACAGAATACTATATGTATCTGATGTACACGGGGATACGGGTGAGCCGGAGGGGTACGAGGGGCATTCTCATCAGGCGGCGAAAAATTCGAACCAAATCTGCAAAATCGAAAAAGGCGGCCCAGTTTTGCAAAAGCTCAAAACTAGTGGATTTTTTATGCATATTGGCCTTTCTTTTTTTTTTTATTAGACAGAGCTAAATATATACTCTACTACTTTCAACCAATGCTCTTTGACAGAACTGCTAGCTTTCATATAACTGCTCATATAAAATAATTGAAATATCATGTAACTGTTCATATAAAATATCATTTAAAATTTATAAATTGAAATTATGCTACATTGAAATAAAAAAAGATGTGAGCAGTTACGATACATTAAAATAAAAAAGAAAGAAAGAAACTAACATACAAGAAGATGAAAAGATAAATAAATGAGTTATAAATAATTAAATGCTCATCATTAATCAACTTTCAAATCTACATTCAAATCAACACAATGTGTCGAATTATAAGAATGCCATTTGGAACCTTTTTAGAACATCTACTTCCAAAATATATAAATTTCAAAAAAGGAAACAAATAATTATATTACTTTTAAAATCTTTAGTTATAACACAAATAAGTTGGTGCTCTCATTTCTCATGTATTTGAAACTTTTAAATTTTGCTTCGAAATATGATTGATTTTTTTTATTTTTATAATTGATGTTGTTATGTATATATAACTTAGTAATATTATTCACTATTATTAAAAATTTATTAATTTATATTTTCCAAAATATTAATAATATTATAATTTTTTAAAAAGATATTAGTTGGCGGGCGGATTCGGGCCGCCGACGGAAGGTGGGTTATGAGGCGGGGTGGATTATGGGATATATTTTTTAACCCTTCACGAATTTACGACGGCAGGCGGGGCGGAATTTTGATAGTCGGGGCGGGAGGCGGAGGGGGGCTCCCGCCCCCAGATCCGCCCTGTTTGCATCCCTACGTGTCACCGTCTGGTGAAACTTGGAAGCTTGCTTCCAAAATTACATATTATATATATCTATAAACATATAATACTTTTGGCTGAGATGGCACAACCTCCTTTATTTGATAATCCCTTATTTATTTGGTAGAAAGCGTGGGGCCCGCCTTCCTTTTTTTTATCCTTCTTAATTGGGTGGGTCACTCTCTCTTTCTCTTGCCTTCTCATCTTCTTTACTGTGCGTCTCCTCACCTTCCAACAGCCCCAACTCTTTCATCTTCTCCAATGTGCGCCTCTTCACCTTCAAGAGCCCCACCTTCTCTCTCTTTATTATTGTAATTAATTAATAATTAATTTTTTCTTCGCTCTCTGTCTCCATTAATCTCTCTCTCTCTCCTTCAACTTTTGCTAAACCTCTTTCACTCTCTCCTTCTCCCTTACAGTCGCTCATTTCCATCACCGTCGCATCGTGTCGAGTCCGTGGAATCCACAGATCCCGTCACGTATTTGGTGTGGGTGGCGATGGTGGTAGAAGATGAAGATTTTGGATGCGGTTGCGGCTGCGGCAGTGGCAGCGGCAGCGGCAACGGCAGAGGCGGTGGAGATCTCTATCTACGATTTGCTTCCGCTCCTCCCCTACTGCAACAGATCCTCTAGGATAACATCATAGAGGTTCTCTCCTTTTTCTACGGCTAAGGTTTTGATTTGGTGCTAATTTGCTGGTTTCTTAGGGTTATTTTTGTTGAGAGATTGCCAAGGAGGACGCGGGGTGGGTTCCTTTCTTCATCTCCCCGCTACATTTTTTTTGTATATGTATAATTTCAGACTATCATCGATGATCAACGATGATAAAAAAAATTGCTTTGATAATATCTGCCCGCTGCATCGCGCGGGTAACTACACTAGTATGATATGATTAGTGATTAATATCCACTTTTTGACTATTGGATACCTAGGGTTTAGTGGATGGTTGGTAGAATAGTAATTGTTGATAAGTAACCCAATATTTTAGATAAGTTTAGATTTATTTCTGTCAGGTTTATCTCTTTATATTTTGTTGGTTAGACATAAGAGATAAGTTTAAATCTTGTTCAGTTTTTCCTATTAGGATTTTTATTTTATGTCTATATATAGATTGATGTAATTGTGTGGAAAATGATCCACCACCGAAATTTAGTCCAAGAATATTGAATAAAGATGTTAGTTTAATTCGCTGTAATACTCCTCTCCTTTCAACAAGTGGTATCAGAGCCAAGTTGAAGAAGCCTTACGATGAAAAAAAAATCGTCGGCTTCGTGATCGAAGACGTAGAACGTGCCGGCATCGCGCTCTCCATCGATATCGACATTGATAGTTGATCATGGCCCTAAACGGGATGATTCAACCACAACTTCCGAAGTTTACAGAAAAGAACTTTGATTACTGGAGTATCCAGATACAATGCTTGTTCTCATCCCAGGAGTTATGGGATATTGTGAAGGATGGCTTCAAAGATGTCACCGACAGTGAGTTCGAAACGCTAAATGCTGCAAAGAAGGAGGCGCTCAAAGATTGCTGAAAAAAAGACAGAAAGGCATTATTCTTTCTATATCAGGCGGTGGATGAAGTTGTTTTTGAGAGGTTATCGAATGCCAAGACAGCGAAAGAGGCCTGGGACATGCTCGAGAGGAGTTACCGAGGCGCAGATAAAGTAAAAAAGGTACGGATCCAAACTTTTAAAGGTGAATTTGAATCTTTACAGATGAATGAAGGTGAATCAATCGACGACTATTTTAGTCGGGTAGTATCCGTATCAAATCAAATACGGATGAATGGAGAAGACTGGCCCGACAAATTAATTGTCGAAAAAATTATGAGATCGGTTATTGGCAAATATGATCATGTCGTTTCTTCGATTGAGGCGGCCAAAGACATAGACGACCTAACAGTAGAAGATTTGCTAGGATCATTCCAAGCCTACGAACAGTGTGTGAAATTGAGAGCGCAACACACGGTTGAACAAGCTCTCAAAACCCAACTGAAAATCAGTGACAGAACTCAGGGAGGAAACAGAGGTGGCAAAGGACGTGGCCGTGGTGGCGGACGCGGTCGTGGTCGCGGCAGAGGCCGATGCCAAAACAAAACAGCAGTTGGTGATATAGATGGTTCAAATTCAAATAGAAGAACAAGAGGGAGAGGTAATAACCACAATCAGCAAAGGTATGATAAATCTCTGATTCAATGTTATTATTGCAATAAATACGGGCACTATCAATCTGAATGCAGAAGAAAACAAGCTGATGAGCAGAATAATATTAATGCAAATTTTGTTGAAAATAAGGATGAAGATTTTTATATTTAAGGATGAAAAAAATGCACCTATGCTTCTCGTTTGCAATGTTGTTGAAACACCAAAAAATAATATTTGGTATTTAGATTCAGGTTGTAGCAACCACATGTGCGGTAAAAGGGAGATGTTCATAAATTTAGATGATAAAGTAAATACAATGGCAAAACTGGGAGATGAAAGAAAAATTGTTGTTGAAGGAAAATGTGACATTTTAATTCGAACACGTAATGGTGATCATATTATAATATCTGATGTTTATATGTGCCCGGATTAGAATGTAATCTATTAAGTATTGGCCAATTTCAAGAAAATGGTCATATTGTGCATATTGAAAAGGGAATTTGCGAATTGAAGGATAAAGATAACAGATTAATTGCTAGAGTGTCAATGACTAGAAATCGCATGTTTCCTTTGAAAATTGATAATGATACTTTACCATGTTTCAATACAATTGTGCATGATGAATCTTGGTTATGGCATTTACGGTTTGGTCATTTAAATTTTGGATCTTTGAAAAAGTTGGCTAGCAAAAATATGGTGAAGGGATTACCATACATAAATTATCCAAACCAAATTTGTGAAGGTTGCATTTTCGGAAAGCAACATAGAGATCCGTTTCCAGAAGTAAAATCCGTTAGAGCCACAAAGCCTCTATAGTTGGTTCATACGGATTTATGTGAGATGGATAGACGCTCAATTGGAAACAATAAATATTTTATGACTTTCATTGATGATTTTAGCAGAAAAATTTGGGTTTATTTTCTGAAAGAAAAATCAGAAGCTTTTACTGCATTCCAACAGTTTAAAGCACTTTCTGAAAACCAGAGCGGAAATTATTTGAAAGTTCTACAGTTTGATGGTGGAGGAGAATATTTTTCTACAGAATTTAACGAGTTTTGCAGGGCACATGGAATTGAGCATCAAAGTACCGCAGCCTATTCACCGCAACAGAACGGCGTGGCAGAAAGAAAAAATCGCACAATTGTGGAAATGACAAGAAGCATGCTTATTGAAAAAGGTATGCCGAAAATTTTTTGGGTTGAAGCTGTTTCAAGTGCAATTTATGTATTAAACAGGTGTCCGACAAGTAGTGTGGCGAATAGAACACCTGAAGAAGCATGGAGTGGAAGAAAACCTATCATAGCGCATCTACGTATTTTCGAATGCATGGCATATGCACATGTTCCAAAACAAACGAGAAAGAAATTGGATGACAAAGCAGTCAGGTGCGTTTTTATCGGCTATGCAGAAAATATGAAAGCTTATAAATTATATGATCCAGTCGCAGAAAAGATCATAATCAGTAGAGATGTGAAATTTGATGAAACTAAATTATGGGATTGGAAAGAAAAAGAAAAAATAAATAAAGGCATTGGCATTCAATTTGAAGATAATTCTGAGAATCAAGAACAGCGTGCATCGGATCCTCCTACTACACTAGCATCACCTCCCTCGTCGTCATCAGGTTCTTCGCCTTCTTCTTTGAAGGAAGGTGTTCGAAGAAACCCTCCACGAAATATTACAATGCCCGTAAAATTGAACGATTATATTCTTGATGATACTGATAACGATGATGATAGTGATTTAACCCACTACATCATGTTTTTAGATTGTGATCCTCTCAGGTTTGATGAAGCGGCGAAAGAAGAAAAGTGGCATAAAGCCATGTGCGATGAAATCGAAGTGATCGAGAAGAACAAAACTTGGGAGTTGACAAAACTTCCAAAAGGTCAAAAAGCAATTGGCGTAAAGTGGGTATACAAAACGAAGTACAAACAAGACGGGTCGATCGATCGCCATAAAGCTAGACTCGTTGTAAGGCTACAAGCAGAAGCCCGGTGTTGATTTTCACGAGGTATTTGCTCTCGTTGACATATTGGAGTCGGTACGGCTTCTAATTGCTTTAGCGGCACAAAAACAATGGAAGATCCATCAGATGGACGTCAAATTCGCCTTCCTCAACGGCTTTCTCGATGAAGAAGTATACATAGAACAACCGCCAGGATTTATACAAAAAGGTGAAGAAGACAAAGTTTACAAATTGAAAAAGGCATTATACGGCTTGAAGCAAGCTCCGCGAGCCTGGTACACACGTATAGATCTATACTTTCGAAAGGCCGAATTTCGTAAGTGCCCCTGTGAACATGCTCTTTACATTAAAAATAATTCTAATGGTGATGTTTTATTTGTTTCCCTCTATGTTGACGATCTTATCTTTACGAAAATTAATTCAGTTATGATCGAAGAATTTAAAAAGAGCATGATTAATGAGTTTGAGATGACCGATATGGGCCATATGGCTTATTATCTGGGCATCGAAGTTTTACAAAGAGATGAAGGTATTTTTATTTCTCAAAAGAAATATGCAGGGGAAATACTTGAAAAGTTGCAGATGGCGGATTGTAAGCCGGTCGTTACTCCAGTAGAGATCGGATTAAAGCTCAACAAGAAAGGAGACGGAAAGCCTGTTAATCCCACATATTTCAAATAGTTGGTGGGAAGCCTACGCTACTTAACCGCAACTAGACCCAACATAGCCTATGGTGTTGGGTTGATCAGCAAATATATGGAAAAACCGACTCAGATGCATCTACAAGCAGCAAAGCGTATTTTACGCTATATAAAAGGAACAGTCAACTACAGTATTTTCTACGCTTATGGTGGCAAACCCGAACTCAACGGATTCACCAATAGCGATTGGGCCGGCGACGTAGAAGAACAGAAAAGCACATCAGGCAACGTATTTTTTCTTGGAAGCGGCGCATTCACATGGTCATCGAAGAAACAGGATATCGTAGCTCTCTCGACAGTAGAAGCCGAATACGTAGCGGCGTCAGCAAGCGCTACACAAGCAATTTGGCTTAGAAGAGTTTTTGAAGAATTTGGTGAAAATCAAGAGGCACCTACAAAAATATTTTGTGATAATAGCTCGGCTATAGCAATCGCAAAAAATCTAGTTTTTCATAGAAGGTGTAAGCATATTGAAGTTCGTTATCATTATATTCGAGAACTTGTGAAGAAGAACGAGATCGAGTTACACTTTTGCAGAAGCGAGAATCAAGTCGCCGATATATTTACGAAGCCGTTGACATCGAAAAATTTTGTGAAGCTACGAAAGCTACTCGGAATGCGAGAAATTGGGTTAAGGGAGGATGTTGATAAGTAACCCAATATTTTAGATAAGTTTAGATTTATTTCTGTCAGGTTTATCTTTTTATATTTTGTTGGTTAGACATAAGAGATAAGTTTAAATCTTGTTCAGTTATTCCTATTAGGATTTTTATTTTATGTCTATATATAGATTGCTGTAATTGTGTGAAAAATGATCCACCACCGAAATTTAGTCCAAGAATATTGAATAAAATTTTTAGTTTAATTCGCTGTAATACTCCTCTCATTTCAACAGTAATGATCCAAGAGTAGAAAAGTGGGTAATAACCACTATTCATATGCTATTAATAGTATCATAGTTGAACTCTACACATGCGGTTACAATTATATTTTAGAAAAATGCTCCTATTGTTATATATGAGTATACATCTTACATGCAATTGATCCAAGAGTTGATAAACCCCATTTAATTTTAGTAAATACAGAAAACTACTATATAAATACCCACTTTTAACTTTTCTCTCTTGACTTTCAAAAATCTATATTTTACCCCTTTGCAATTTTAGAAATATTTTCAGGAGGTTACGGCGTTAATGGAGAGATAAAATGACCAAATTGTCCTTACTTGTTCTATAAAAAAAAAATTAATATATTTCTGTCATTTTTAAGAATACTTTCGATATAAATTATAAGAAATGGATGAAAAAATGACGGAACCATGATAGAGGGTTGCTAAATGCATCAATTCAAAATTTTGAGGGAGTAAAATATAGATTTTTAAAAATCAGGGAGAAAAGTGAAAAACGAGTATTAATAAAAAAAAATTCCTATACTTTAGCCTAAAAAACTGATAAAATAAAGGCCTTTTTGCATAAAAAATCCACTGGTTTTGGGCTTTTGCAAAATCGGTCCGCTTTTTTCGTTTTTGCAGATTCGGTCCGGATTTTCAGATTTCTGACCAAAATGCCCTTTGTAGCCCTCCGCCCCAAACGTATGCGCTTTCTAGCTCGTATATGCATACGTAGCGTACGGCTTCTGCGAGCGCATTAAATGCCACACCCGCTGGCTTACGCAAGTTGCCATACATCTGTACGGGAACCAAAGCGCCCCCGCTATTCGTCACCCGCGATGTTTGCTGTTCGCGGTTTCGAAAAATCAATAATCCAAGGTTTATTTTGAAGTTTACCCGACATGCAACGGGACCATTAGTGCAACTTGAAGCAAAATAGTGCAATATTCTTTAAAACGGTTCAAAATAGTGCAAGACAGTCATTAAATAGTGTAATTGTAGTACACTGAATTTCAGTGCATCGTACTGAACTTCTACAAATTGTAGAGTTCTAGTGAGAAAATGGCATAAGAGGCTATGTGTGAGGCTTCGACCAAGTTTAGGACTTATGCGAGGTGTTTTCGGCGCAAAAGAGGCGTGAAAACGGACCTCGATAAGTTAAAACTGCAGAATTGGTAAAGTCTGCACTGGATTCCGGTATGTGAACTCCAATACCGGAATTGGAGCTTGGTATACCGGTATGTGAGGAGGGTATACCGGTATGCCAGGAGAAACCGAGAAACCCAACTCTCGGGTTTGCGGGATTCCTTGAGGGTATACCGGTATGCGAAAATGGGATACCGGTATGTGATGTTCGAAACAGTGAGCCTTGCTCTCGGGTTTTGCGGAATCCCTGAGGTATACCGGAATGAGTACCCGTATACCGGTATGCAAAATGCACATACCGGTATACAAAGCCCAGAATGGGCTGGGTGTTGTGTTTTGATTGGAGAAGGGCAAAAGTGTCTTTTCACATGCCATGGGGTATTTGAAAGGCAGGGAACACCCTCCTTTCACAGTGTTCTTCCTCCCCAACACTCCCCTCCCTCTCCTCTCACTTTCTCTCTCTAGAGATCTCTCCAAAAGCTTGGAGAAGTGGTGGATTGATCTTGGAAAAGGCTTCCAAAGGAGAAAAGAGGCTTCTTGGTGCAAGAAGAAGCTTGGAGATTTCGTGGTTAAGGTTAGTACCTCATGTTTTGGGTTCAAACCTTGGATTTGATTCTTTGAAAAGAGGTTTTTGGGAACCCTTGGCAATCTAGATCACAAATGGTGGAAGATTGGCCACGAAATCTAGGGTTTGGCTTGCATGCATGCAAACCCTAGGTAGAATGAGGGCTTTTGCGATGAAGGGTTCTAAAAATATTTGGACCTTCGATAATTGCAATTGAGGCATAGGAAATCATGTTAGAACACTTGATTTCGTATTTTGAGATGGATTTAGGGTTCGTAATGAGTAACGAACCTTTTTCTTGTTGAAGCTTGGGTTGAAGCAAGAACTCCAAGCTTGGACACTTAGGAGCTTGAAGAACACAAGATTTGGAAGCTCTTGAGGTGGGTTTTATGGTTACCGAAGTGATTAGGTCACTTCCATGTCTAGGGTAATTATCCATTTAAGAATAAAATGGTATATGTATGTGAACCCTAGGACTTGCATGTTGGCAATGGTAGAAATCATGATGGGTAAAACAATGAACTCCTATTGCATGATATGAATATTCAAGTATAATTCAATTATCTATACTTGTTTTATGGTTGCATGTGAGAATCTAACCTAGTGTTGTTGAACATAGGTTGGAATATGTATGATTAAACCTAGTGTCATTGAACATAGGTTGGAACAAGTGACATTTAACTTAGTGTCATTGAACATAGGTTGGAATGTGTGAGAACTTAACCTAATGTTATTGAATATAGGTTGGAACATGTGAGATGTAAACCTAGTGTCATTGTACATAGGTTGGACATGTGATTGGAACCTAGAGTCATGGAACCTAGGTTGAGAACAAGAAAGTAAACCTAGTGTTATTAAACATAGGTGAGACTTAGTGACTTGAATCTAAGATTATGGAACTTGGGTTGTCAAGCAAGAAACGAGAACAAAGGGGATGTGCGACGATTTTGCTATCCCGGGTAGGCGACGATTTCGCTACCGTGCCACGATTTGGCGGTGCCGACATGGATGTGCGACGATTTTGCTATCCCGGGTGTGCGACGATTTCGCTACCGCGCCATGGATTGGCGGTGTCGAAGGGGGCATGCGACGATTTCGCTATCCCGAGTATGCGACGATTTCGCTACTCGAATAGGAGGTGACGATTTCACTCCACGAATGTTGAAACAACTATGGTGCGACGGCCATTCCGCAACCATAAGTAAATGACAAGTAAAAGAACTTAGTCAATGTGGAATATAGGATGAACCTAGGAGAGAATGATAAATTATGTTTCATTTTGGTTGCATCCTTTATGTTTATTTACTAAGCATGTAAATATTGTTGCATAGTTATATATATGATCTAACTTATGCATGTGGTATTTCTTTGGACCTGGTGGGTCAAGCTCTTCCCTTGGGTGGCCTTACCCACTGGGAACTACGTTATAGTTCTCACCCCCCATTTTCCCAGGTCCTTCCGCGAGTAAGGCGGCGGAGCGAGGCAAGGGTTTGGCTTTGTAGATAGCGACCCTTCCATTTTGGTGATACATAGAGTTGTACCCCGAGCTTTGGACTATGATAGCATAGGGGATTTGTATTACATGTATAAACTTTGTATATTCCATATTTTGGAACATGTTGTATGGAATGAAAAGAAAAAGTTAGCATGTATAATTGTGGAATGTGATGTAATAGAAGTAGAACTTCTTTATGTTGATGCTTTTCTTGTGCAACTCTTGTACTCCGTTCCTAGTTGGAACATTGTGGATAAGCTTGTGTTGTGACGCCTTGGGCGGGTAGAAAGGACTCTATCCGTTCGGCGGGTCTGGGGCATGCGCCCGTGCGGTTATCCTTTCCACCTATTTGGTGTTAAAGGGCCGGCGGGGCGTGACAGACTGAGGTGGTATCAGAGAATAGAAACGGTCTAGGTTGACCTAAGAAACCCTAGGATGGAAATGACCTAGGAGTGTAGGCTCGTGAGTGACGAGATCTTTGATGTGGCGAAAGATAAGTGATTGGGTTATGTCCTTATGCCTCTAGTTGGAAATAGAGGTAGA
Organism: Puya raimondii; assembly: GCA_016920855.1. NCBI lineage: Eukaryota > Viridiplantae > Streptophyta > Magnoliopsida > Poales > Bromeliaceae > Puya > Puya raimondii. Next base: position 132,426,862 of record JABWPP010000050.1, read on the forward strand.
TTCGAGGTGTGTCTTATTCTTCACAAAGTGTGTTCATGTTGGCGGCCGACAACATGAAAACCAAGTGAGGGGAATAAGGACCCTTGTGTGACTTTCGCCTAGATTGGGCTCACGTTTATTTTCGTGAAATGTTATGTCGCAAATGACTTTGAATGTCATGAAATGACCAAAGTCATTGTGTTTTCAGGATAATGGTACGAGGACGGCCTCCTAAGAAGACCGGACCCGCAGGATCGGGCGCGGTTCCCGAACAACTCGGGGAGGGCGAGAACTCGGCTCTCCGCAATGAGCTAACCGAGTTAATGGGCGTGGTTCGGCGTCAAGCCGAAGCCATGCAATGACAAGAGGAGCAAATTAAAAGGCTCCAAGACGAGATGGCGCGGCAGACGGCTGCGACTAGGGAGGAGAGAACGGGAGTACCCCCGGCCTCTGCTTCGGCACCGGCCGTGGAGGTGACACCGACGCCAGCCGTGGTGCCACCTGCGCCACCGGTTGTAGCCGAGGGGTCGGGTGCCCCTATACTCGATTCCGACATGGAGGATACGGAGCGAGAGCGCGCGCTTGCGGCTCTAATGAGGTTCAAAAAGTTCAACCCGCCTATCTTTAGCGGGGAGAACGTAGATCCGTGGGACGTAGAAACATGGATCGACGCTATCGAGACGCTCTTCGAGGACCTTTATACCTTGGAGAGGGACAAGGTGCACCTCGCCGTTCATTGTCTAGAGCGGTCGGCGAAGGTGTGGTGGAAAGGGGTTCGGCGTGATCGACTCCCTAGCCTTCCACCACCGTCATGGGAGGAGTTTTGGGGCATGGTGTTCGCCACCTATTTCCCCGATAGCGAGAAAAGAAAGCTTCAGGAGAGGTTCCGCAAGTTAAAGCAGGGGAACCGCTCGGTACGCGAGTACGAGAGGGAGTTCTCGTACATCATTAACTGCGTGCCGCACGTTGTTCGCGGGGAGCTAGACAAGGTTGATTGCTTCGTGCGCGGACTTCGACCAGATATCTTTCGGGCGGTGCACGCCCTTAAGTTGCGGACCTTCGCGGAGGTCTTGGACCGTGCTCTTTGGGTGGAGCACGGGAATGCTTGTGCGCGCGCGAGGAGCGCGATTCTTGGGGGAGAAAGAGAAAGAAAAAGAAAAAGGGAAGAAGCGACTGGCGGGTGGCTCGGGAGGGCAATCTAGCTCTAAGCGGCCCCCGAAGCACTCGCAATCCCAAAATCAGCCTCGAGGGTCCCGACGGAACCGACCCCCGACCCCGTGCCCGATTTGTAGCGGCCCCCACGCCCCTCAGCAGTGTGAACATCGTGAGGGCCGGTGCTACAAGTGCGGACAGCAAGGGCACCTGCGGTACAACTGTCCGATGGATGATGGCCGAGCACCGTCATCGGCATCGGCATTTGCATCCCCGAGGCAGCTTGCGGGCATCCCACCCGCGGCGATGTCAGCGGGCCGTGCACAGCCGCCGAGACCATTGGAGGGCCAGCGGCCAGCACCCAGTGGACGAGTATTCGCCTCGCAGGTGGAGGAGCCTGCTACTCAGGAGGACGTCGTGGCAGGTATTGTGTTGATTAAAGGCATTCGATGTAGAGCTTTGTTTGATACTGGTGCATCGCATTCATTCATTGCTCGATCATTTGCTATAGCACATGGAATAGAAGTCATAGATGCCACACATGCAAGAACGGTACAAGTACCCGAACACACTTTTTGTGTACATCACGCGTGTATGGGTTGTCCTGTGAGGATAGAAAATTGGATCATGCCAGCTGACTTGCTGGTATTAAATCGAATGAATGAATATGATTTGATCCTAGGAATGGATTGGCTATCTAAGTATCACGCTACTATAGATTGTGAGAGTCGGATAGTGAAGTTTAAAGAGCCCGGACACAAAGAGTTTGTGTACCGTGGGTGTAGGAGCTCACTCTTTGCTTCGATGGTGTCCACGTCGCAAGCAAGAAAACTTATTGCTAGTGGTTGCATTGCCTACTTGGCGATGGTAGTGGATGACCGTAAGGAAGTGTTGGGGCTCGAGGACATTCCTATAGTCCAAGAGTTTCCGGATGTGTTTCCGACGGAGTTGCCCGGAATGCCACCGGATCGGGAAATAGAATTTGTGGTAGATTTGCTCCCGGGTACGGCGCCGATCTCTAAGGCCCCGTACAGGATGGCACCCGCGGAACTGAAGGAATTGAAAGCACAATTACAAGATTTAATGGACAAGGGTTTCGTCAAGCCAAGTGTGTCACCTTGGGGAGCCCCTGTTCTATTTGTGAGGAAAAAGGACGGTTCGCTGCGGTTGTGTGTGGATTACCGCGAGTTGAACAAAGTGACCGTCAAGAATAAGTACCCGTTACCACGAATTGATGACTTGTTCGATCAGTTGCAAGGGTCTCGGGTGTATTCAAAGATTGATTTGCAATCCGGTTATCACCAATTGAAGATCAAACCGGAGGATGTGCATAAGACCGCGTTTAGGACGCGGTATGGACATTATGAATTCACGGTTATGCCTTTTGGGCTTACCAATGCCCCGGCAGCGTTCATGGATTTAATGAACCGTGTATTCAAACCACTATTGGATCAATTTGTGGTTGTGTTCATAGATGATATTCTTGTCTACTCTCGGAGTGAAGAGGAACATAAAGAGCACTTGAGGATTGTGCTTCAAGTCCTTCGAGAGAACAAGTTGTTCGCCAAATTGAAAAAGTGCGAATTTTGGATCCGTGAGGTCGCTTTCTTGGGTCACGTAATTTCCGCAGGAGGAGTAGCTGTGGACCCTATGAAAGTAGAGGCAGTCAAAGATTGGCCTCGCCCGACCAATGTCACGGAAGTACGAAGCTTTTTGGGTCTTGCGGGGTACTATCGGCGGTTCGTGGAGGGATTTTCAAAAATCTCCGGTCCACTAACGCGTCTTACCCGCAAGGGAGCCAAATATATTTGGAGCGAGGAATGCGACCAAAGCTTTAAGGAGCTAAAGGAAAGGTTGACTTCGGCTCCGGTACTCGCCTTGCCGATTGCGGGGGAGGGTTTTGTGGTGTATAGCGATGCATCACGGCGTGGTCTTGGGTGTGTGCTTATGCAAAGAGGACAAGTTATAGCATACGCCTCTCGACAACTAAAGGATTATGAGCAAAACTACCCCACCCACGATTTAGAGCTTGCGGCGGTAGTCTTCGCACTTAAGTTGTGGAGACACTATTTATACGGTGAGCATTGTGAGGTCTACACGGATCACAAAAGTTTAAAATATTTGTTCACTCAAAAGGAGTTGAACTTGAGGCAGCGGAGGTGGTTGGAGTTGATAAAAGACTACGACTTAACCATCTTGTACCACCCCGGTAGAGCCAATGTGGTGGCCGATGCGCTCAGTAGAAAATCCGTGGAGAACTTTGCAATCGAGATGACGGGACAAATGCCGTTGATCAAGGAAATGGGCCGATTCGATTTGGAGATCGTGGCCCCGGGCGTTCCCGCTCAACTTATGAATCTCGAGGTGTGGCCGACCTTGTTGGAGCAAATAAAGGAAAAGCAATCCGGTGATCCGGAGCTCCAAAAGGTGCGGGGTACTATCGAGAGCGGGCATGCCGGTGATTATCATGTAGATTCGATGGGCGCGATTCGATTTCGAAATCGATTGTGCGTGCCGAAGGTTGAGGACATTCGTAGGGAGATCTTGAAAGAAGCTCACACTTCTCCCTATGCGATTCACCCGGGCGGCACCAAAATGTATAAGGATCTCAAATTGCATTATTGGTGGCCGGGGATGAAACTTGATGTTGGACGCTTCGTGGCACAATGCTTAGTATGCCAACAAGTAAAGGCCGAGCGTCGCTTTCCGGCGGGAAAATTGCAAGGATTGCCAATCCCGGTTTGGAAGTGGGAAAACATCGCAATGGATTTTGTTGTGGGCTTACCTCGATCGTTAGGTGGCCACGATGCGATATGGGTGGTGGTGGATCGTTTGTCAAAATCGGCACACTTTTTGCCAATCCACACCACTTGGTCGGGAGACAAGTTGGCGCAAGTCTACCTCGACGAGATTGTGCGGTTGCACGGGGTTCCGACCTCGATAGTTTCAGATCGAGATCCCCGTTTCACATCGCACTTTTGGAAAAGCTTGCAAGAAGCTTTGGGTACACGGCTCGATTTCAGTTCAGCATTTCATCCTCAAACTGACGGTCAATCGGAAAGAACAATTCAGATTTTGGAGGATATGCTACGAGCGTGTGTGTTGGACTTCAAAGGTGCGTGGCCTACTCATTTGCCGATGGCTGAATTTGCTTACAATAATAGCTATCAAGCTAGCATCGGTATGGCACCTTTTGAGGTTTTGTATGGAAGAAAATGCCGCTCTCCTATTCATTGGAGTGAAGTCGGCGAGAGAAGGGTCTTAGGACCGGACGTGTTGCGTGAAGCGGAGGAAAAGGTCCGCTTGGCACGCGAACGCTTATCGACGGCGCAATCTAGACAAAAGAGTTATGCGGATCGACGTCGACGAGATTTGGAGTTCGCGGTAGGAGACCGCGTCTTCTTGAAAGTGTCACCCATGAGAGGGGTGAAGCGATTTGGTGTTCGGGGTAAGTTGAGTCCCCGTTACATTGGACCTTATGAGGTTTTGGAGCGTGTGGGATCCGTGGCATATCGGCTAGCTTTGCCGCCAAAACTTGCGGGGGTACACAATGTGTTCCATGTATCGACCCTCCGCAAGTATGTATATGATCCGGCGCACGTCCTCGAGTATGTACCTATGGAACTTCATGAGGATATGACTTATGAGGAGTTCCCCTTGTGCATCGTGGATCACGAGGTGAAAAGTTTGAGGAACCGTGAAATCCCTTATGTGAAAGATACAACGGACAAATCACGGTGAGCGCGAGGCTACATGGGAATTGGAAAGCTCGATGAAGGAGCGGTTTCCTTACCTCTTCGCTGAGTCCAGCTGAGGTATGATTTTAGTTTCGCGGCCGAAACTCTCTTTAAGGGGGGTGGAATGTAGTACACTGAATTTCAGTGCATCGTACTGAACTTCTACAAATTGTAGAGTTCTAGTGAGAAAATGGCATAAGAGGCTATGTGTGAGGCTTCGACCAAGTTTAGGACTTATGCGAGGTGTTTTCGGCGCAAAAGAGGCGTGAAAACGGACCTCGATAAGTTAAAACTGCAGAATTGGTAAAGTCTGCACTGGATTCCGGTATGTGAACTCCAATACCGGAATTGGAGCTTGGTATACCGGTATGTGAGGAGGGTATACCGGTATGCCAGGAGAAACCGAGAAACCCAACTCTCGGGTTTGCGGGATTCCTTGAGGGTATACCGGTATGCGAAAATGGGATACCGGTATGTGATGTTCGAAACAGTGAGCCTTGCTCTCGGGTTTTGCGGAATCCCTGAGGTATACCGGAATGAGTACCCGTATACCGGTATGCAAAATGCACATACCGGTATACAAAGCCCAGAATGGGCTGGTGTTGTGTTTTGATTGGAGAAGGGCAAAAGTGTCTTTTCACATGCCATGGGGTATTTGAAAGGCAGGGAACACCCTCCTTTCACAGTGTTCTTCCTCCCCAACACTCCCCTCCCTCTCCTCTCACTCACTTTCTCTCTCTAGAGATCTCTCCAAAAGCTTGGAGAAGTGGTGGATTGATCTTGGAAAAGGCTTCCAAAGGAGAAAAGAGGCTTCTTGGTGCAAGAAAGAAGCTTGGAGATTTCGTGGTTAAGGTTAGTACCTCATGTTTTGGGTTCAAACCTTGGATTTGATTCTTTGAAAAGAGGTTTTTGGGAACCCTTGGCAATCTAGATCACAAATGGTGGAAGATTGGCCACGAAATCTAGGGTTTGGCTTGCATGCATGCAAACCCTAGGTAGAATGAGGGCTTTTGCGATGAAGGGTTCTAAAAATATTTGGACCTTCGATAATTGCAATTGAGGCATAGGAAATCATGTTAGAACACTTGATTTCGTATTTTGAGATGGATTTAGGGTTCGTAATGAGTAACGAACCTTTTTCTTGTTGAAGCTTGGGTTGAAGCAAGAACTCCAAGCTTGGACACTTAGGAGCTTGAAGAACACAAGATTTGGAAGCTCTTGAGGTGGGTTTTATGGTTACCGAAGTGATTAGGTCACTTCCATGTCTAGGGTAATTATCCATTTAAGAACAAAATGGTATATGTATGTGAACCCTAGGACTTGCATGTTGGCAATGGTAGAAATCATGATGGGTAAAACAATGAACTCCTATTGCATGATATGAATATTCAAGTATAATTCAATTATCTATACTTGTTTTATGGTTGCATGTGAGAATCTAACCTAGTGTTGTTGAACATAGGTTGGAATATGTATGATTAAACCTAGTGTCATTGAACATAGGTTGGAACAAGTGACATTTAACTTAGTGTCATTGAACATAGGTTGGAATGTGTGAGAACTTAACCTAATGTTATTGAATATAGGTTGGAACATGTGAGATGTAAACCTAGTGTCATTGTACATAGGTTGGACATGTGATTGGAACCTAGAGTCATGGAACCTAGGTTGAGAACAAGAAAGTAAACCTAGTGTTATTAAACATAGGTGAGACTTAGTGACTTGAATCTAAGATTATGGAACTTGGGTTGTCAAGCAAGAAACGAGAACAAAGGGGATGTGCGACGATTTTGCTATCCCGGGTAGGCGACGATTTCGCTACCGTGCCACGATTTGGCGGTGCCGACATGGATGTGCGACGATTTTGCTATCCCGGGTGTGCGACGATTTCGCTACCGCGCCATGGATTGGCGGTGTCGAAGGGGGCATGCGACGATTTCGCTATCCCGAGTATGCGAAGATTTCGCTACTCGAATAGGAGGTGACGATTTCACTCCACGAATGTTGAAACAACTATGGTGCGACGGCCATTCCGCAACCATAAGTAAATGACAAGTAAAAGAACTTAGTCAATGTGGAATATAGGATGAACCTAGGAGAGAATGATAAATTATGTTTCATTTTGGTTGCATCCTTTATGTTTATTTACTAAGCATGTAAATATTGTTGCATAGTTATATATATGATCTAACTTATGCATGTGGTATTTCTTTGGACCTGGTGGGTCGAGCTCTTCCCTTGGGTGGCCTTACCCACTGGGAACTACGTTATAGTTCTCACCCCCCATTTTCCCAGGTCCTTCCGCGAGTGAGGCGGCGGAGCGAGGCAAGGGTTTGGCTTTGTAGATAGCGACCCTTCCATTTTGGTGATACATAGAGTTGTACCCCGAGCTTTGGACTATGATAGCATAGGGGATTTGTATTACATGTATAAACTTTGTATATTCTATATTTTGGAACATGTTGTATGGAATGAAAAGAAAAAGTTAGCATGTATAATTGTGGAATGTGATGTAATAGAAGTAGAACTTCTTTATGTTGATGCTTTCCTTGTGCAACTCTTGTACTCCGTTCCTAGTTGGAACATTGTGGATAAGCTTGTGTTGTGACGCCTTGGGCGGGTAGAAAGGACTCTATCCGTTCGGCGGGTCTGGGGCATGCGCCCGTGCGGTTATCCTTTCCACCTATTTGGTGTTAAAGGGCCGGCGGGGCGTGACAGTAATATCGAACAAAAGAGTGCAACATTGTTCGTAAAAAGTGTAACTGCCGCTGACTAGTGTAACAGGAAATACAATACAAAAAATAACAGGAAGATTAAATATTGAATCAGAAAATGCACTTTTCATTAATCTAGGAGCAAGGATTACATTTGCTGGGACGAAGGATTACATTTGCTTTGAAACCGCTACATTACATTCTGCTTTGATGAAAATTAAACTATTTCATACGGATAACAGTGTAATAACTGCCCCCGACGAAGAAGAGCTTCGCCCACCACCGACGGGGATCGCGACGAGCCTCATGAGTGCAAAAAGTGTAATATCGAACAAAAGAGTGCAACATTGTTCGTAAAAAAGTGTAACTGCCTCTCACTAGTGTAACACCACCGTATTTTTTAAAACGGTTCAAAATAGCGCAAGACAGGCATTAAATAGTGTAATATCGAACAAAAGAGTGCAACAATGTTCGTATAAAAGTGTAACTGCCACTCACTAGTGTAACACCACCGTATTTTTTAAAACGGTTCAAAATAGCGCAAGACAGGCATTAAATAGTGTAATATCGAACAAAAGAGTGCAACATTGTTCGTAAAAAAGTGTAACTGCCACTCACTAGTGTAACACCACCGTCTAACCACTCTCTAACCATTGCAACGTCGCAAATGACAGAAAATACAATACAAGAACAACAGGAAGATTAAATATTGAATCAGAAAATGCACTTTTCATTAATCTAGGAGCAAGGATTACATTTGCTGGGACGAAGGATTACATTTGCTTTGAAACCGCTGCATTACATTCTGCTTTGATGAAAATTAAACTATTTCATACGGATATTAGATGTGCCATCCAAGCGCAGGGCCACTACTGTTCGTCATGGAGGCAAAGGCGACGAAGGGCGTCCCCTCTAAACGCAAGCGATACGGCCATGGTTCATGAGGCTCGTCGCGATCCCCGTCGGTGGTGGGCGAAGCTCTTCCTCTTCGGGGGCAGTTATTAAACTGGTTGGCGGCTGTGGTGTGGCCTACGGCGCCCGCCGCGGAAGGGGAGATAGTCGAAGGACGGCTCGCGGAGGACGCTGCTGTCGGGAGTGTAGGATCAAGCAAGCAGATCTGCACTAAGATCGATGATCACTATGTGGAGTGGTTCAGTTGGTCCGAGCCCTTTGGATCTCCGCTCTACCAGGTGGTCAGTCAAACAGACTCAATGATGAGAAGAAGTAGGGAATCGAGCAAGTTCAATAAAAATGTCGCAAAAAAATTTCGAACCTCGAAGAGAAGATGGCCAATGGGCTCGCAGCAACGGAACCACTCCACATAGTGAGCATCGATCTTAACACAGATCTGTTTGCTCGTACCCTTCCGACAACAGCCTCCTCCGCGAGCCGTCCTTCGACTATCTCCCCTTCCGCGGCGGGCGCCGTAGGCCACACCACAGCCGCCAACCAGTTTAATAACTGCCCCCGATGAGGAAGAGCTTCGCCCACCACCGACGGGGATCGCGACGAGCCTCATGAACCATGGCCGCATCGCTTGCGCTTAGGAGGGACGCCCTTCGTCGCCTTTGCCTCCTTGACGAACAGCCTTCCCTTACCTCCTTTTATAATTGAATAACCCTAAAGGTCGAAAGAAAATACTGTATCGAACAGTAGAAAATGTACGGTAAGTGAATGCTGTTCGCCTGTGACTAATAGTGCAACGCCAACAAAAAAAGTGACAAAGGGAATAATAGTGCAACGCGCACAAAATAGTGCAACAAACCTACGAAAAGTACAATTCGTGAGAACTAACAGTGCAACATTCTATATTACATTGTAACTTTAAGGAGAAATAACAGTATTCGTTAGCTAACATATAAGTAAAAGCGCAAACAAGGTTAAACTTGCTTGGCTATAACTAGACCAGTTCACAAATTACAGAAAATGCACACGAAAATGCACTCTCTATTAATCTAGACCCAAGGATTACATTTCCTTTGATGAAAATTACACTAATTATAGAGAGATGGTATTTACAATTTCTAGCCCAGGGTTGTTAAGAAGAGTGTAATCGTTGATACACTATTGTAACGTAGACGGTTTTGAAGAACTGTTGGTTAATGGCGAAAAGACACAGATGGGACAGATGGTGGAACTGTTATTAAGGGACATTAAATGCGCCGACGCTGGCTTACGCAACCCCGTAGTCATCGAGTGGTCATCGGGACAAGAACCAAATCGTCCACGATATTCGCCGTACTATGGGTAGTAAATGCGCCTGCGGTGTTTGCTGTTTGCTGTTTGCTGTTTGTGTTTTGGACTAAGCGCCAGCCCGTCAAAGGGAATAATAGTGCAACATAACACTTAAACGATTAAATTATACCCGTGCAACATAACACTTAAACGATTAAAGTTTACCTTTGAAATAATAGTGCAACGTAGACCGTAAAAGTGTAATATGCCTCCAGGAAGTCCAACATAACACGTAAAAGATTAAAGTATACCTTTGCAATACTAGTGCAACGAAATACGCGATAATAGTGCAAAACAGAGATAAAAGGTGCAACATAGCTTGTAAGTGTAAAGTGTTGTGGTAATAACAGTGCGTGATAGACAGTAAAAGTGTAATACTCCTTCAACCACTGCAATACAATAGTGCAGCATAGTATAATATGGTGCAGTATGCAGCCTAATTAGTGCAAGTAGTCACCAACTATTGCAAATCGTCGGAGCGTATCGTAACACTTATGTGGCCATATGCATCGTCAAATATTTATTATGTACAATTAGTGCAACTTCGATGAATAATAACAATAATTACAATATCATCTAATGCACCGCTTTACACTTAGTGCAAGTTCGATGAAAAGGTTGTTTTTATGCAAAAGCCCTAAACCAGCGCTTGTATACATAGGGTTCTGTAGCCGCCGCTTTACACTCAACCGCCTTACAGTGCTGTCTTCCCCTCATTATCTTCATTTATGCACTGTTTGTAACCAACCTTTTCTGCTTTGGTACCACACTCTCGTTCCCTGCAATGCCGTCTAACTCGTCGGAGTCGAGACCGAACATGGGCGGTCGGAGCGGCAGGTTGTTAGTTAATTCGAGATGCTTCGTAGGAGCGTATAGGAAGACCTACGCCTCTGTCGTGAAGCCACATCATCTTCCCGTCATCGAGAGTACCATTTTCGCCAACATCTTACATTTCCCCGATATCACCTCCGACCGGCCCATGCTGGAGTACATCATGCGGCATTGGAAGGATGGGGTAGATTTCGAAATAGGCCCGCAGACCATAAGCTTCACCACCCAGGAGGTTGCAGTGCTGCTCGGTTTACCCCTGGAGGGCCAACTTTTGGACTTGAATCTCAAAGTGGATTCGGAGATTCAGAAGCGGTACCTTGAGGGGAAGAAAGTCGACCGCAAGAACCTCGAGGTCGTTTTGAAGGAGATGTCCCCCAAGGAGGACGAAGAGGACATCCGCGACTTCGTTAAATTACTTATTCTCTACTTTTTCTCTTGCATTCTTTTTACAAATACCAATAATCTCTGCCCCAATGGTCTAATCGCTCTTGTCGATGAACTCCCCGCGCTGCCACGGTACAATTGGCCGGAGGCAGTACATCGGGTTATAATCGACAGCCTATGCCCCGCCGCCATAAAATTACAAGCCGATGTCTTGCGGGTGGGATACGTTCTTGGATGCACCCCTCTTCTCCCAGTAAGTATTAATAGTGCAAAGTAGTAATAGTGTAACGTTGGTGATCATAGTGTAAAAGCGTTCTATTTAGTGCATTATATAGTGTAGTTGTGTGCTATTCCGTGTAATGTTGTCTTACTCCAATCAGGTGTGGATATACGAGCACACTGGGTATAGATGTCCTCTACCTTCCCGTCGTGCAATATTTCCTCGTGTCCAGAGGTGGGATAGGATTAGATGGTCTCGGCGTTCACGAAGTTCATCCAACGTGAAGGACGACTTTAAATTCACTAGATGCCGGCGAAGGCTCGACCTCTCTCCGGAGGAGCAACGGCTGGTAGGAGTCGTAGGAGATGCTCCTCAACCAGCTCCTGCTCCACCTGGCCGTCGGCCGATGGTTGAGGAAGAAGGGGGTCGGTATAAAGAGGTGATGTCGAGAATGGAACGTCTCGAGGATCTCGTGTATAGTCTGGCCAGCAGTGTGGCGGCCATTCTGCGCAATCCTCCTCCTCAACCAGCTCCTCCACAACCAGCACCAACAACCTCGCCAAAGCGTATTACAAATAGGAGCAGTCAGCATCGAAGCGCGTCGGCACCGCCGAAAAAACATAAGTCGTCAATGCCCATCTTGGCCATGCCGGCACCCATCTCGGCCCAGAAGATGGTGCCCGACGTCGTGCAAAAAAAAAAAAAGAGACCGTCCCGATCTAATAAGGATGGGGCAGACCCCAAAATCCACAGCCCCACGATGAGATTTCCCGTTGAGCTACGGAAGAAGTGCACCCCGGGGAAGGGGTCCCGCCACAGGAGCCCGTACGGCCTCCGACCGCTTTGGGGACGGAGGATCCAAGTCGACGTATGTAACGCGCTTACCCTTTTACAATCCCAATAACGTAGATTATAGAATAGTGCAACTGTCATTGTACATTCTTCAACCGATTTTTCATGCAGGTTGCGCGGCCGACAAAGAGCCCACAAACTCCTACGCGCATCCAAGAAGATTATGGCGAAGGAGGGGATCTTTTAACCGGAGACGCGTTACTGGAAAGCGAAGGAGTAAGTAACAGTATAGTTTTAGTGTAAATAGTGTATTTGCCTTACTAATAGACCCTATTGTCGTACTAATTTAAACAAAGCAGGTCCTCAACGTCATCGAACAGATTTGTGAGGACATCGAGCCGTTATCTTCGTTACGGGCGGAGGAAAAGTCCGGCGAAGCCATGCCCTCGGCACCGCCGCCACCCAAGGAAACTGCCTCCGAAGGGATGCCTGCAGAGGCGGAACCACCAGCAGCGCGGCAAGTAGTGCCCGCCAGGCCTAAAAGGGTAATGATGCAACAGGAATGTGCAATTGTTATTTAAATAGTGTAATTTTATCATTGTATCCTGAAAGAAGAATACAACGGCCTAAGAGGGTAACGTTGTATCCTGTTAATAGAAAGAGTGCAATAGTACGTCAAAGAGTGTAATAGTTTCGAGTAGTCGTGTAATCCTCTAAATGTTGCATTCTTGCTTACATGTTTCAACAGGGCGAAAGAGCTGATGCGCGGCAACTCCCGCACGGCGAGACTGAAAGAAGAAGAAAACGGCCTAAGAGGGTAACGTTGTATCCTGCTAATAGAAATAGTGCAATAGTGCATCAAACAGTGTAATAGTTTCGAGTTTTCGTGTAATCCTCTAAATGTTGCATTCTTGCTTACATGTTTCAACAGGCCGTCCCCTCGGCACAGCCGCCACCCAAGGAGGCCGCGGAAGAAGGGAAGCCCCCGGAGGGCAAAACAGCACAGCCGATACCCAAGGTGGCGGCGGAAGAAGGGAAACTCCCGCCCGGCGAGCCTGAAAGAAGAAGACAACGGGCTAAGAGGGTAACGTTGTATCCTGCTAATATAAACAGTGCAATAGTGCTTCAAAGAGTGTAATAGTTTCGAGTTTTCGTGTAATACTCTAAATGTTGCATTCTTGCTTACATGTTTCAACAGGCCGTCCCCTCGGCACAGCCGCCACCCAAGGAGGCCGAGGAAGAAGGGAAGCCCCCGGAGGGCGAAACAGCACAGCCGCCACCCAAGGTGGCGGCGGAAGAAGGGACACTCCCGTCGGCACCGCCGCCGCCAAAGGAGGCCGCGGAAGAAGGGAAGCCCACGGAGGGCGAAACAGCACAGCCGCCACCCAAGGTGGCGGCGGAAGAAGGGACACTCCCGTCGGCACCGCCGCCGCCAAAGGAGGCCGCGGAAGAAGGGAAGCCCCCGGAGGGCGAAACAGCACAGCCGCCACCCAAGGTGGCGGCGGAAGAAGGGACACTCCCGTCGGCACCGCCGCCGCCAAAGGAGGCCGCGGAAGAAGGGAAGCCCCCGGAGGGCGAAACAGCACAGCCGCCACCCAAGGTGGCGGCGGAAGAAGGGACACTCCCGTCGGCACCGCCGCCGCCAAAGGAGGCCGTGGAAGAAGGGAAGCCCCCGGAGGGCGAAACAGCACAGCCGCCACCCAAGGTGGCGGCGGAAGAAGGGAAACTCCCGCCCGGCGAGCCTGAAAGAAGAAGACAACGGGCTAAGAGGGTAACGTTGTATCCTGCTAATATAAACAGTGCAATAGTGCTTCAAAGAGTGTAATAGTTTCGAGTTTTCGTGTAATACTCTAAATGTTGCATTCTTGCTTACATTTTTCAACAGGCCGTCCCCTCGGCACCGCCGCCACCCAAGGAGGCCGCGGAAGAAGGGAAGCCCCCGGAGGGCGAAACAGCTGATGCGCCCAAAACTCCCGCCCGGCGAGCCTGAAAGAAGAAGACAACGGGCAAAGAGGGTAACGTTGTATCCTGCTTATATAAACAGTGCAATAGTGCTTCAAAGAGTGTAATAGTTTCGAGTTTTCGTGTAATACTCTAAATGTTGCATTCTTGCTTACATGTTTCAACAGGCCGTCCCCTCGGCACCGCCGCCACCCAAGGAGGCCGCGGAAGAAGGGAAGCCCCCGGAGGGCGAAACAGCTGATGCGCCGAAACTCCCGCCCGGCGAGCCTGAAAGAAGAAGACAACGGGCAAAGAGGGTAACGTTGTATCCTTCTAATATAAACAGTGCAATAGTGCTTCAAAGAGTGTAATAGTTTCGAGTTTTCGTGTAATCCTCTAAATGTTGCATTCTTGCTTACATGTTTCAACAGGCCGTCCCCTCGGCACCGCCGCCACCCAAGGAGGCCGCGGAAGAAGGGAAGCCCCCGGAGGGCGAAAGAGCTGATGCGCGGCAACTCCCGCACGGCGAGACTGAAAGAAGAAGAAAACGGCCTAAGAGGGTAACGTTGTATCCTGCTAATAGAAATAGTGCAATAGTGCATCAAACAGTGTAATAGTTTCGAGTTTTCGTGTAATCCTCTAAATGTTGCATTCTTGCTTACATGTTTCAACAGGCCGTCCCCTCGGCACCGCCGCCACCCAAGGAGGCCGCGGAAGAAGGGAAGCCCCCGGAGGGCCAATCAGCACAGCCGCCACCCAAGGAGGCCGCGGAAGAAGGGAAGCCCCCGGAGGGCCAAACAGCACAGCCGCCACCCAAGGTGGCGGCGGAAGAAGTGAAACCCCCGTCGGCAGAAACAGATGCAGCGCTGCAACGACAACCCGTCGAGGAGAAGCCCACCGCGGGGGTAGGGAAGCCCGCGCAAAAAGGACCTGAAGTGATCGACACCACCCCCTCGGATGAAATTAAAAAGGCCAAAAAACTAACGATCTACAAGCAATCTTCTAAGAAAGAGTTGAAATACTATGGTAAGGGCGTGTTACCGACTGAGGACCAGCATTTAATTGAGAAATTCCTTCTTGGCGACACCTCAGTGGTACGAGTGCCCTCGAAGAGCATTGACATCGGTAGGAAGGATTTTGTGGACCTAACTAGCCACATGGCTTTCATCAGCATGATGATATTATTGACTCCTACCAGCACATCTTGGAGGCAGCGGAAGGCCATCGGTGCATATACTCCCCATGCTTCCTGCACCAAAGCATGAGTTCAGATTTGGCCTACGATTTTACAAATAACGTGACCGAGGGGGTGTTAAAGGAGGCGAAGTATTGGTTCATCCCGCTCTTCGATTTCGATCACTGGCACTTGCTGGCGGTCGATCTGAAAGAGGGGAAGTACCTCCATTACTCGTCGCTCAGGAATGCTAAATATAACACTGGCTTTCAAAATGCTGTAAGTAGTCTTTTAATAGTGTAATAACGTCTTATTTGTACTCTATTATCAGAACTAATTAGTGCATCTGTGTCGTCTGCAGTGTAAGTTCGTGGGACAATTTTTAATGGATAAATTCCCACAACTGTTTACCGACGGCGCCCGGCGTCCACCCGACTGGGAGATGATCAACGTAGAAAACATCCCAATTCAAGATCAATCAAATGACTGCGCAGTATTCCTGTTGGCGTACGAGGAATACTTGCAGAAGGGAAGGAATCTGGAGTTCTCCCAGAAGGATATAACGAAGAAACGCGGCGAAATTGCCGCAGACTTGTTGCGTGAATTTTACAATAGTTGAATCGTTTTGATTTTGTAATTTTGTTCTTTGATATTCTTTGATATTCTTTGATTTTGTAATTTTTTTCTTTGATATTCTTTGAAAGAAATACACAATTTTTTTAGCTATACTTGTGTAATAATTCAAACTTTTAGTCAACGTTACTTCAAAATGCAACGTAAGATTGGAATATTAGTGCAACAATTAACGAAAGGATTCAACGGGGTCTCTTGTTCTGCAGTGCGTGCCTAATATTAGTGTAACATCCACGACAGTACAATTTATAAGTCTAAAAACATACACAAAATGTGTACATTCACCATAACTCTAAAATATTGACTAAAAATTTGGCCGGCTTTCCTGCGTGGCTCCTGCTGAAGTCGTAGCGCAGTGCGGGGCTTCCACCGGCTGCCTGCCTCTGGGCTGCGGAGGGTTCTTGCATGACCGTTTGTTATGACCCCACCTTTGACAATTCCCACACCGCTTTTTTACCAGGCCATTAGCAATGGATTCTCTCCGCGCAACCTTCCTTCTCCCCGGCTGTATGCGAACGTTTGGCGGCCGGGGACGCACGACGGTGGGTGGTAGTGGTGGCCAGTGCTCTTTGCCTCTAGTCGGGGGAACGTAGTCCTTGTAGGTTTCGCGGTAAGTCGTAGCCTTGAACCAGTCCTCGACATATTCGTACGGGTCATAGCCCCTCATGGAGATTGCTCCCATGGCGTGATTACATGGGATGCCGTCAATGTCCCAATGTTTGCAGGAACATGTCCATTTAGAAAGATCAACAACCTCCGTGCCGCTGACGGTCACTACCTGCTATGTCAAAACATTTGCCAAATGCATAAGCGGGACAAATAATGCAAAAAAAAAAAATAGTGCAACAAACTGGTGCAAACAAGTCTAAATAACCTGAAAAAGAACATCGGTCGAAGAGTACAGGGTGTAAAAACGAGACGCATCCTTTGCATCCTGAATTATTTTCTCCGCGTAAGATGTCAAAAAACACTCGTCGTCTTCTCAGCTTCCTCTCTCCTCCGGTGAAAATACGCAGCCGTTTTCTTTCGGGTTTCCTCTACAAGGTATGTAATAGGAAGGCCCTTTAAAGCTCGTATTACACTGTTTATCGTCTCGGCACAGTTGGAAGTCAGCATTGAATAACGCCTGCCAAGGAAGCAATGGGTAGCCCACCTGCATCGGGGAATCTTTGCCACGTACTTGAACTGTTCAGGGTTCAAATCTTTCATCTTCTCAATTACCTCGTTGAACTCGGAGACAGTGTATGCACGAGCAGCAGCCCAGAATCTTCTCCACGCGGGGGTATTTTTGGGCGCGTGTGGGAGATTGGTGGATAGGTGGTACACGCAGTAACCATGAGCTGCTTCTGGGAAAATCGCCTACGGCTTCAACAAGACCCTTTTGTCGGTCGGAAATAAATGTGAGAATACTGTTTCGTCCATGGAGCTCAAGGGTCGAAATGATATTTTCGTTCATCCGTTCCAAAAACCAGTGCCAGGAATAACGATTTTCGCCCTCCACAACTGCCCAAGCTAATGGCAGGATACAGTTATTTCCGTCGATACATGAGGCCGTCAGCAGCGCCCCTCTATACTTACCAGTCAGGAAAGTCCCTGGAATTATAGCAAATAGTGTAATAAAGCAAAATTTGTATAATCGTGCAAAACTCTTTGTATAATCGTGTAATAAAGCAAATAGTGTAATAAAGCAAAATTTGTATAATCGTGCAAAACTCTTTGTATAATCGTGCAATAAAGCTAATAGTGTAATAAAGCAAAATTTGTATTAAAGCAAAATTTGTATAATCGTCGTGCAAAACTCTTTGTATAATCGTGTAATAAAGCAAATAGTTTAATAAAGCAAAATTTGTATAATCGTGCAAAACTCTTTGTATAATCGTGTAATAAAGCTAATAGTGTAATAAAGCAAAATTTGTATAATCGTGCAAAACTCCTTGTATAATCGTGTAATAAAGCAAATAGTGTAATAAAGCAAAATTTGTATAATCGTGCAAAACTCTTTGTATAATCGTGTAATAAAGCTAATAGTGTAATAAAGCAAAATTTGTATAATCGTGCAAAACTCCTTGTATAATCGTGTAATAAAGCAAATAGTGTAATAAAGCAAAATTTGTATTAAAGCACAATTTGTATAATCGTGCAAAACTCTTTATTTACAACATCACTAATATTTGTAATAAAGCACAATTTATATAAAATGTGTGATTTATGCCACAATGAAATAACTACATACCATCTAATCCAACCAGCGGCCTGCAGTGCTTCCGGAAAGAACGAATCGATGCACCGAAAGACCAGAAGAAACGGTAGAAACGTCCTTCGTCGTGGTATGCTAGCTGAACACATGCTTCTGCGTCGACCATCTTCAGCTCTCGCATGTACGATGGAAGTGCAGCGAACGAACCCTCTAAATCTCCGCGGACGGTCTGAAGTACCCTTTCTTTGGCACGGTAGGCTTTCCAATAAGAAATATTTGCACCGTAGTGGCGCTGAATCTCGGTCTGAATCATCTTCGGAGTGTATTTATCGTTCGCTACGACCTGCTCCTGAATTACAGAGGCGATAAATTCCTCGTCGCAATTCCTGTGCCCCAAGCCTCCTATTGCCCGGCTGCACGTATGTTTGGAGACAAATTTTTTCACCCACCACTGATTTCCTCCTGGCAAGTGTCGCGCCTTGATTCTCCATGGGCAATCCAAGACACGGCATCTCGCCGTTATTTTGCCTTCGTTGCACTTTGTGGGGGTGTATTCGAAGCCTCTTTTCATGGCGTACTTTTTCATAGCTCTCTTCAAATCAGATTGTGTACTGTAAATCTGGCCCTCATTGAGATCATCCACATCTACGGCAGTGCCCAACGCCTCTGGCGTAGCGCTGTTCACGATGAGATCTTCCTCCAGATCCTCGGCGTCGAAATGTTCCGCCGATGGAAGTGATGCTTCACATTGGCTCAACGGGACAACATCAAGGGCGTTATACGTCCTGTGAGAGTCCATAGGAGGCGATGCGACCATACGGAGGTTATCGTCGGAATCCATGTCACCTTTCACATCAAATATACTAGTGGCCCCGTCGCTATTTGCAGCGTCGTCGATAATTACTGGATGACAGTATCTGCATTACAGATACAAAGCAAACGGTGCAATATAACGAATTCAAATGATTAAACACTGCAATATGCTACTAGAAAAGTGTATTCTATATATGAAAAAGACACTGCAATTTGGTATAAGAAATAGTGCAACATGGAACTAGATTAGTGCAATATTGTACATATTGCGCATTAAAGGTGCAAAATTTAGAGAGTATTAGGTCAAAAAATGGACAATGGTGTTACTTACGTCCCAACTAGTTCAACATTTGTGTGTACAGGCGAAAAAGCTTCAACGGACCGGCTGCTTATCAACATTTCCAGGCGCTCGTCTGTAAGCGCCTCGTCTATCTCGTCAGGCTCACATGTACGAACCTCTATATCCACATTGCTACTAACGGCATACAGCTCCAGTAGAAGTGCGTGCTCTCTATACAGTTTCCATATGCTTCGAACATCATCGTCGTCTACAATATCGATTAGTGCATCTGTGTTTCCACCGTAGCTAAATTTAAGTTGCATCTTACACCGCTCCAGCGAAGTATTCATGAATTTGACGAAACGGGCTTGCAAGGCCTTAAAACTCTCCCCTTCACCAAGAAAAGCGAGTCGGCAGTTTCCTCCTACGTACTTGATTTTTGCTCCATCATACTTGAAGAAACCATTAAAATGACAGTGGACTGGCGCCTCAACGTTCTCCATGATGAGGTGGAAACAATATAGTTAACTAAAAGTGGTGGAAGCAATATAATCAAGCTCGATTAGATCAGTTAAAAGGTTTGTTTTTGGCGGGAATACCGATTGTCCGTTCTCCCGCCGCCTGTAGCCCTGTTCAAAATACTGTGCAGTTTACTTTACATTTTACATTTTTAAAGGTACCAGTACAGTAAAATACGTCAGCGAAATCATTACGAGGTATGTTCTAGCATCGAAGGGGAAATATATTACTTTTTTCCTCGGGAAAGGAAAGCGGCGGCACGACAACCGAAGGTTTCGCCTATTAACCAACGTTTTTTCAGATGCATTGTAGCTTACAGGAATGTACTAAATGATTGCACTATTTGTACAGTCGTTGCTTTGTTTCAATACAAATATTTCAATACAAATATTGCACGATTGTAAGTTTTGTTGGACGTTTAATGCGAGCAAATAACATTTGTAAAGGTATGTTGCACCATTTATACCCGTAAAACATCGTTCTTCCTTCTGTTTCTTCAGAATGTTGCACTATTCCGTTTAATCGTTTGCATCGTACATTTTCTACTGTTCGATACAGTATTTTCTTTCGACCTTTAGGGTTATTCAATTATAAAAGGAGGTAAGGGAAGGCTGTTCGTCAAGGAGGCAAAGGCGACGAAGGGCGTCCCTCCTAAGCGCAAGCGATGCGGCCATGGTTCATGAGGCTCGTCGCGATCCCCGTCGGTGGTGGGCGAAGCTCTTCTTCGTCGGGGGCAGTTATTACACTGTTATCCGTATGAAATAGTTTAATTTTCATCAAAGCAGAATGTAATTTTCATCAAAATGTATCGTAAAAATGTATTGTTGAACCGTTTTAAAAAATACGGTGGTGTTACACTAGTGAGAGGCAGTTACACTTTTTTACGAACAATGTTGCACTCTTTTGTTCGATATTACACTTTTTGCACTCATGAGGCTCGTCGCGATCCCCGTCGGTGGTGGGCGAAGCTCTTCTTCGTCGGGGGCAGTTATTACACTGTTATCCGTATGAAATAGTTTAATTTTCATCAAAGCAGAATGTAATGCAGCGGTTTCAAAGCAAATGTAATCCTTCGTCCCAGCAAATGTAATCCTTGCTCCTAGATTAATGAAAAGTGCATTTTCTGATTCAATATTTAATCTTCCTGTTGTTTTTTGTATTGTATTTCCTGTTACACTAGTCAGCGGCAGTTACACTTTTTACGAACAATGTTGCACTCTTTTGTTCGATATTACACTATTTAATGACTGTCTTGCACTATTTTGAACCGTTTTAAAGAATATTGCACTATTTTGCTTCAAGTTGCACTAATGGTCCCGTTGCATGTCGGGTAAACTTCAAAATAAACCTTGGATTATTGATTTTTCGAAACCGCGAACAGCAAACATCGCCGGTGACGAATAGCGGGGGCGCTTTGGTTCCCGTACAGATGTATGGCAACTTGCGTAAGCCAGCGGGTGTGGCATTTAATGCGCTCGCAGAAGCCGTACGCTACGTATGCGTATACGAGCTAGAAAGCGCATACGTTTGGGGCGGAGGGCTACAAAGGGCATTTTGGTCAGAAATCTGAAAATCCGGACCGAATCTGCAAAAACGAAAAAAGCGGACCGATTTTGCAAAAGCCCAAAACCAGTAGATTTTTTATGCAAAAAGGCCTAAAATAAATTAAACTTTATATTTATGAACAGAGTGTACAAGTACCATTACTTTATATTTTAACAACAATAATGATGAGAAGTACAATATTAAATGTATTTTGGACCATGTCCTTTTGGTAAGTGGCCAAGGGACAAACAATATAATCCCCACCTTACATTTTGTTGGCCCAAACTGCAGGCCATTTTCCTCCAAGTAGTGTTATGGGCACCACAAAAATGTACCCAAAAGTACGGTTGATGAATTAGTGACGCAGTCGTAACGGGTAATTCCCCGATTTCTTATAAATTTTAGGATAAATTATAGAAAACCCCCTTATAAATATATTTTTTTTTACTTTTCCTCCCTAACTTTCAAAAATCTATATTTAATCTCATCAACATTTCAAGTTTTTGAATTTACCCTCCCTCCGGGTTCCATCACTATTTCGTCCATTTCTTATAATTTATACCGAAAATACTCTTCAAAATGACAAAAATATATTAAAAAATTTATTTTTTTTATAAAAAAATAAGGGTATTTGGTCATTTTGTCCTTTTCATTAAAGCCGTACCTCCTTGAAAACATATCTGAAATTTTAAGTAGACAAAATATAGATTTTAGAAAGTAAGAAAGAGAAAGTAAAGAAAGGGTATTTACATGAGAGTTTTCTATAATTTAACCTAAATTTTGATTTAAAGTTTTATATTTTACTTTAAAGTTTAGTTATAAAAATTTTATGTTTTGAATCTGAGAAGCAATCCGGGCTAATTTCAAGCACCATCGACTTTGACCACTGCGTGTGAACTCGGCTTGAATCAACCAGGCTGTCAATCGAGGGCAAAGTCCGGTCGCCCGGCTTCGCTGAACCAGCAACTTTTACCTACCCTACTCCACTCTCTCTCTCTCTCTCTCTCTCGCCTTTGTCTTGTTCAAGGAAGGGATGTCTTTTCGTCCCCTCCACCTGTTACTCTCTCCTCTGTCGTTATATCCTCTTTCTCCCTCTCCCTTTCCTTTAACTCCTTCCAACCAATAGTAAAGTCCAGTCGACCGGCCAAGCTGAACCAATAACTTTCACCTATTCTCCTCCACTCATTCTCTCTCCTCTCTCACCAATGTCTTGTTAACCGATTTTTGTAAAGTAACTTTTATATTCATTTTTGCAATCCAAACAAGCGATAAAATGTCACTTTCTAAAAATACTACTTTTGGTATTTCACTTTCAGTCTACAACAAGAATAAAACATAAAATATGTATATGGTAATTATGATCTCATTCATGCAACTGTAAGTACATTGTGGTCTCCTTTATGGTTGTAGATCCCAAGGAAGCAGCAAATGGTACCAGAAATGGGCTCTTTATCATCCACTGCTCCTACGGATCTGACAGTGTTAAATTCCATATTTGTCCTTGCCTTGTCTTAAGTTAAAATTTTAAATTCTAATATAAGTTTGGATATTTGAATTTAATTCTAAATTTAAAATTTTATTTTGAACTGGAATTTGAATTATAAATTTAAAATTTTACTTCATATTGTAAGTTAGAGTTTGGATTCAAAATTTAATTACGGATTTGAATAATAGTAAGTCTAAATTTTAATTAAAATTTAAAAAAATTAATTTTAATTTGAATATAATTTTGATTCTGATACCGCTTCTTCTTCTGAACCAAACAAATTAGAGTTTTAATCCTTCCGTTTTCGATTTCATTTACATTCCTTTTCCATTCCTTTTCTGATTCAATTTACCTTTTTCATTCCTTTTCTGATTCAATTTAACTGTAATCCCAAACTGAGCCCAAGTTTTATTGCCGAACCATTAAGACTAAGTTTGATAATTTGATGGTTAATAGCATTATTTTTATATTATTAAACGTCTAACAATTTTAAAAGCGGTTATAATTCTTCTCATATAAAATTATGATTGCAATCGTTACCAGAGAAATATGTAGCCACATGCTTCTCCGGAGAAACATGTAGAAAAAAAATTATAAGCCCTTCCAAAAATTTTCTTTTAGCCATGGCATTATCAAACTAGGCTTAGGCAGATGAAACAACTAATATGGCCTTTCCCTTTTTTTTTAAAAAAAAAATTCATATTGCCAATTCCTTCATCATCCAAGATATGGGAAAAGCATAAAAAGAGAAAATTCCATAGGACCCACTAATAAGAACAAGTAACTTTAATGAGAAAGATTCCTCTAATTCCTTTTCATAGAGCTTAGATTCTTCCTCTCCTCTCTCGTCCCCTTGTTTGAGGTAGCGGTGTCAACGAGCCGAACACGAGCGAGCCAGGGTCGGCTCGTGTTCGGCTCGTTTCGTAAACGAGCCTACGAAACGAGCCGAACACGAGCTGGCTCGTTTATTAACGAGCTGAACACGAGCCGAACAAAAGCCGGCTCAAAAACTATATAGAAAATAAATTTATGAGATCTTATTCATTAGATTTTGATCTAATGGTGAAAATTTTACATATAAATTAATTTTTTATAATTGAGTTGGACTTTAAAATTAATTTTTTATAATTGAGTTGGACTTTAAGTTGGACTAAAAATCAAATAATAAAAAAATTATATTTATATATAACTATTTATTTATATATATATAAATTATATAAATAATATAAATATTAAATATATATATATATATTCGAGCTGTTATCGAGCCGAACACGAGCGAGCTGACCCCAGCTCGTGTTCGGCTCGTTTATTAAACGAGCTGAAAAATTCAACTCGTGTTCGGCTCGTTTACTAAACGAGCGAGTCGATCTCGAGCTCATTTCGAGCCGAACAGTAAACTGGCTCGCAAATAGCGAGCTGGATTACCGCCCCTAGTTTGAGGACATCATCACCCAACTGTCTACCAGGGGCAGCTGGCAGTCAGTGAGACCATGAGAAGAAGACACTGAATCAAGAATTCCCATGTACCTGACGTAGGACAAGCCGGCGTGTCACACGGCACGACAGACGCCCTCTTTATTATTATTAATATGAAGGCCCGGTCAGCACGAACTTATCCACATGCGTAGACAGCAGTAATACTCAGAATTGAATTGAAATTCAAGTACGGGGTACCGACAATACAGCAGAAATAACTCCTCCGAGCCGTGAACACAGCACATATCTTACACACAACTACACAAACTAATTTCGAATTCACCTCATTTTTCGACACAGAACACGGGAAGGAAACGGGGAGGAAACACGGGGAAGCGGAGCGGGCAAAATCATGTGATAAATGATCATTAATTAACATCTGTAATAAAAACACAGATAAATAGCATCATCCGCTCGTACCCTACTTATGTACAAAATTTCGGACATCCCGTTTGTTTGTTGTTAGCTTGTTGTTATGTACAAATATTTACGAGGAAAGCTTAAGCAGGAGGAGGATAAATTTAAGTAGATTAGGCAAAAGCTAGAACCACGGGTGCCAAGTCGGGTCCATCATGCACAAGTTCCTGGGGGATAATGCCGCTTCCACCAGTTCCGTCACGCCTCTTTGTACCGACTGTGGCGGTTCCGTCGCATTCTCTTCCTGAGTTATTAAGAGGGAAGGAAATCTATGTCAAAATGATACAAAGACTGTATAACTTAAAAGCTGGATTGACACTACTCAGAAAATTGGATCCGCGATATGGTGACACTAAAAACTAGGGGGAAAAAATAATAGTAATATCTTTTTCATCCACCAAATCTTATGCGTTTCCTCCTATTTCAGGCTTCAAGACCTACAAATATTACCAAAAATGTTTAAAATATGAATCCCAATATGAAATGCCCACCCAACATTCTTTCGTCAAAGGAATGAAGTGCTTTTTAGGAGTAAGAAAGGAGGGGAAGGATCATTCATTCCCACGTCTACACAAAAAACAACTCGTAAATTACAGATGAATGCGCTTATCAGTCATTTATTTCGAGCAAGTAGATTTATGGAAATATCCTCTAGAGAAAGAGAGAGAGAGAGAGAGAGGGAAAGAAAAGAAACAGTACCTCTTCCGAGAGAACCTGTGGTGCTATTCCTTTGATCCGGCTGATAACGTGCTCCACATTAGTCGTCACTTTCTGTTCAAAGTCCTGAGGGTTGATCATTCCTGCAGCGACCGGTACAGAGGGGATACCAAGTGGCCTCCTCCAGGACCAAGATAGTAATTCATCTCGGAAGAACATGGCTAGGTGATACCAGATGTGTTGACTTTGCTGCAAAATAGACAAAAGCCCGTATGAGTTAATTACATCTTTTGTAGGCAGGAAATTTCATAAATATTAAACACCAACAAATGATTTAGAAACAACATAACATGCCCATCCATCTACCATCATCGACTAGATTATCAACTACTGGCTTTTTTTGTTTCTGCTTTTGCTTGGTATGATGATTAAAATCAAAGTTGTGATATTCGTGTCTTACAATCGCACGCCACAGCAAGAATCAGATATCCAATAGACCACAGTCGGTGTTATTATTTCAATCAAGCTTAATGTTCCACACCAACTTCGAGAAAGCAGCTACTCACAAGAACCAAAGCTGCAACGGCGTCGTTGCAAATCCAAGACTCTTCACCACTAAACTAGCTCTTACATTTTATTTATGATCAGGTAAGAGAAGACTCACTTTGGGTGAAACTACAGACTGAGCTGCAGCACACATGGCAGAGACGATAAGGCCCTCGACACCAAAATGTGAGAAGAAAGCTTGCATGTTGCGCGTCAATCTAAACGGAACTGGTTCGTTGAACTCAATCATTCCATTCGGATCATAAGCTGACAAAAAAAATAAAAAATAAAAATGAAAATCCACTAAAGATTGGAAATAAGGGCTCCACTAGAAAAAACATACTATGCTTACTAAACAATACCTGGATGAAAATCAGTCTGGAATATCTTTCCAGTGTTCTTAGCAAACAGGATCTTGTTCGGGGACCTTCCCCCAATCTGCAACATGTACGACATAAAGCACGAAAGTGCCAGCTGGATGGCGAATTGCTTCTTGAAGGTCCAGAGGTGGTTCCCACTTGGTAGAGTTTTGTACATGTACTGAGAGAAGATATTGTCATTGACAACATTCTTTGTTATTTCGTTATACGCCTGTAGACGTAGATTTACTATTTCTTCAGGTGGGTATTGCCCTGAGATGGCTTGGTTGAGCTGTTCCTTGAAATTAGTGATAGGCGTATCAGCTTCCCGGTTGTGGCGTGCGCAATTAATCTCGTACACCTCGAGGAATGTGCTATACATCACATCATCCTCCACCATCCGAACCTGAATAACATAGTTTGCTATTAGATAATTATAACAGATTGGAGGACGAGAGATGCTAACAGGATTTTGCAAATATATACCGCCAAAATCATCTTCCTGAAAATATCTCCTGTAAAACCTGAACCTATATACCCCTCAGAAAAAGAAGTTTCTTACCCCAAACAAGAGGTAGGGAGCCATCCAACTCAGTGGAAAATAATTTTGTATTGAGAAAGCTTTTTAATGTGTGCATATGTGTGTATTCTTGTGCGTCTATGTGTGAGGAATCAAGTCTACAAAGGACATAAAAGATTTAAGATTCCGAAAAATCATATTCTTTAAATAGATGATTTTGAAAGGTTTTGAAAGGTAAATATCTCAAAAGCTACTACTTAGAAGACAGCGAAACAATAAACCAAAAGCTAGAGTTTAGCAGCAAAAGAGAAACGGAGAAAAGAAAAGGCAATTTCACTTCACCTGTGACCAAACAGGAATTATTATTGGAGTATGGATAGTCAAATGGCGTCGCCTTGATTCCTTGTGTTTATCAAACATCTTGTTCAGCACCCGGAAAAGCTGAAGCATACGTTCATCACTTCTAGCATTCGGAGTTAAGGAGGTCTGAACAATAAAATGTCGCTGCGAACCATCAGAGCCTATGAGCGTCAATCGTCGGAAGCTACTCCCGTGTCTCCGTACAATTGGAATATCCGGGCCTACTCTGTCTAACTTTATGGTATGGTCAGGTGCAACTTCCTGGGAAGTACAGAGACATAAATCAGAATAAATACTAAAAAACAAAATTTCAACAGCCCAAAAAGGGACTTTACATATATGCGCATATCAGCGCAATATCATTTATTCGCAAACAAGCACCAGTAAAATAGGAAATTTTCACATATGCCCCTCGAATGTAGTTCCTCACAAATACCCTTAAGTTAGAGAGACATCCAATCCTTGAAGAGAGTTGGTTATGTGTACTTGAAAAAACTTTTTAAAAGATCGACAATTTGGTGAGAAGAAAGGTGCACATAAGAAGTTTAAGTTACCAAAGAGCCTATTTGTCTATCCAGATTCTATACGGAATTATATACATAACTAGATGACTTTCCAAGGGTATATGAAAGAAGACTGATGAAGACTATTTTAACTCAACCTGGTCAGTGAAATACTGTCCCGGAACCTCCACATCAACCACATGAAAATCACGCAATACTTTACTCTCTTCTTCGAGTTTCAAGACTGCAGGGAACCTGTCTTCAACATTGCTCTGGAGAACATTCTTCCAGTGCTTTAATCGTTCCGTCAATTCAGCCAGAGTAGCTGGGAAAGTAGCTGTGCTTTCAGGATCGAGATCGCGCTCAAACTCCTGCTTATATTCCTTCACAAAGTCGACATGCTTGTTCACGGCATCTTGTGAAAAACAGGCTCGGCAAACGCCAGAAAGCTCCTTCTTCAGAGATTGTGGGACCTCACCAGTGGTGGCTGTTGGATACTTGTAGCATCGGTGCAGCAATGCGTTGACCACAGCCAAGAGCCGCTCCTCAGGAAGAGTGACAAATCTCGAACCGATTTCAGATAGTAAATACTGGAGGGAAAGAAGAAATAGAAACACAACTCTGTAAGAATAAAGGCTTAACCAAGTTATTTAGTACAGGAAACAGGTAATAATTTTCTGCCAAGTAAAAACTATTAGGCAAATGACAAAGAACAGATCTTTATAAAAAAAAATATATATATACCAGAAGTTAAGAGATCTCTTGTATATAAATTATAGGCCAAGAACTTCTGGACAGAAGCTTATTAACCTCAAAAACAGCAATTATAGATATCCCAACTCCTCTCACTTAATTAATGACTTTAACAAGTTAGGATACATCTTATTTCAGCTAGTCGGACTCCTACAAGTTCTACATTCATCCTCTACAAAATTTGCACGGCTAATACCTGGACTTCACACGCATGCTACAAGATACTAAACAGGAAACAAGCAGAACGATGACCTATCTTAACAACGAATCCGGAAAAATCGTTTTCATTCTGTTCTCACAGCGGTAGTTAGCAACTGCAATGCAATTTCTTACCTCAAGCTCATTAGCCAAATTATTGTGCTTGTTTCTAAGAGCCTCCATTATGTCCTTCGCAGCCTCGAAGGCACTAGCAGCAGCAGCAACCCAAGAAAGAGCACCAGCGCCGCCACTCCGTCTCAAAGGAATTTGGCTTCCTTCTGAAGCAACTGAGCTCTGTGGAGGTTGATCATGGCTAGTATTACCAGCACCTCCTTCAGCCGCAGACCTCTCAGTCTCTTGCCCTTGAGAGTTCCCTCCTTCGTGAGGGCCACTAGTACCACCTGCCGACTGGGCCCCTCCTTGGTGAACCTGGTTTTCAGGTGTTAAGTTACTGCTGCTAAGATGATTAGGGGCTCTGGCATTCCCATCAACCAAGTTTTGAGAGCCAGCACTGTTTACTGATGCAGCTTGCTGCATGCGTTGGGCCAGGGCAAAATTTCTTCCATATTCAGCTTTATGAGTAACATCACGTCGCTCCATTAAATAAGTGCGTAGCCAATAATACAAGGCCTACAAAAAATAGGGTATTAAATTTTTTAAATAGGAGATAATAAGCAGACAACGACGCAACCTCCGGATAATTTTATGTACCTGTGGATAAACTTGAGCAATCTTTAAAAGAACTAGCTTGCAGTGCGGTGCTTCGTTTCGCTGCAAGGAGAGCAGTAGCTGTGGTATCCAAGAAAGCCAAACCCAATGAGGCAATTGGTCAAGATATTTATCCAATGCCCTTCCCACGGTTTCATTCGGCGTATCAAAGCTAAGAAGATATAAAATTCGAGCGAGATGGCCCTTCGAGTTTGACACGCCATACTTGATGCCTTGGAAGAAGCAGCTGACGGCATATTCCAACCATACCTCTTCACGTGTTTCTTTATAAATCTGCAAAAAGGAGATACTTGTATATCTAAAGTATTCTTGAAGTACATGAAGAAATTGTTTAGGTAGGACAAATTGCAACATACCATATCGCAATAGTTTCCCCAGCTGATCCAGCCTTTTGGCAAATGTTTGTAAAGGCTTATTGCATTGGAATAAGCAATATTTGCATTCTCGCAATCATTCATCTTTAGCAAAAAGTCACCTTTGAGACGAAATATTTCTGCTTTATGCTTCACAGGGAAGTAGTCAAGATTTGTATTATTAATTAAATTAAGCCCGCTAATGAGTTCGCCTTTCATTTCCAAATAAGCCTTCGCTTGTTCTCTTATTTTAACAAAAGCTTCCTGTGAGCAGATGGCAAACATAAATACAACAGGAACTAATCGAATGAAATCTAATAATGGAATAAGGATGAGATAAATGAATAATGACCTGAACTTCCATGGTAGAATGTCCATACATCTTATCAAGTATAGATACACAGACATCATGGAGTCCTTGCTTGCGAGCTATGTGGGCGAGCTTATTCACATTCCAAGCCTTGTCTCGATAACCCAGATGATGAAGTTGAGGATTTGTTTGAGCATAGTCCTTAAATGCATCTATTACAGCATTGTACATCTCATTCCTCCATTGTAGTAGATCATACCAGATAGTCATATTATCCCACTCGTTCGGAGTCCGTAGTCTCCATGTCTCAAGGATATCCTTGAGATCAGCGAAGGCATTGTGAGCATTGGAACCCGAATTTCCTGAAGGTTGTTTGTTCCCATTTGCGATATCCACAAGTATTCTAGCTGACTCTTGTACTTCAACTAACTGCTGAAACTGTTGTAGTAGAGGCATTCTGGACTGGACAGACATTTCAGGCAATTGCCACCAATTTTCTAGCGCAAGCTCAACACCCTTTGAAACTATGTCTCCAACACCATTGGCATTTCGATCGTGAAGAGAAAAGAAGGCCTGCACTAAACGCAACTTAGCCGTCTCCTCAACCTGAGCTTTAGGGATCACATTCTCCTTCATATATGCCCAGTCAGGTACTTTCCAAAGGCAATCGAGCAAAATTTCATAATTTTCCACACTTTTGCCAAAATCAGCCAAGACATCCCACTGGCTTAACTGAGAAGCGCAGGAGAGCCACTGCTCTTCCCAAAGGCACATTTCTGCTTTCGGAACAGTGTTATTATACGTGCCCTGTGTTGCCTTGATCATCGCCTGATAGAAGAGACTTTGAGCTCGCTGCCAATAACCATGCTGGACTAGCGAAAGCCCAGCTCTTGTTTCGGCAGTGATCGATCTTCTCTTCCATAACCCACACCTCATGTCTTCTTCATTAAGAAGCCGATAAAGCTCAGCTAGTGATTCAGAACATTTGGCCTCATTCATGAACAGCATAACGTGGTTCTCCAGAAGCGCCAGGGAGATATGCCATGCATTAAATGTTTTACCTATGTATTTGATGAGCTCACTTGGCATGCGAGGTTGAGGGTGGCTCAGGTGAAGCCCTTCGAGAAGAGCTTGCACGACATTAGGTCTGCTTCCTTGCTGCCTTTTGTGGTAATCTTTCGACAAAAGAGCAATCATTGGCTTAGCCAATGCCACTTGTTCTTCTTTCTGTAGAGTAACCCAAACAATAGGGAAGACTAAGACCCAGATGTGGTATGCAACATTGGCATCTGTATATGCAAGTTCCCTCAAGGGAATCACAAGATCGGCCACCTGCAAACATGAGAGAATAGCATACAGCTTTAGCCAGTAAGTATGGTGGATTAATTTAAAAGGTCGGCCTGAAGTAAGTGTTTCTGTTCATTATTGAGATAATGACATATGTACCCCTAGACATTATCTATTTATATACATAATACCTGCAAAATCTGAATTTTCATATATGCCCTTCAAAAGCATAGTTGCTTGCACATACCCTTAGGGCATGTTTGGAGCGTGGGATTGGACTAGATTGGATTGATAATAATTCCAAACTTAAACTGATCCGATGTTTGGACTCATACCAGATTGGATAAGCAAATCCGATCCAATCAATTTAGCCCAGCTCACATGGGACTGACTAATCCCATCTAAACAGACGGGATTAGATGGGATTGGAATAACCCAATCCTCTCAGCCCAACACGATCCCTCACGACGCTCTCCCCGACTCCCTCCCTCCCAAACCCTAACCTAAGATGCAGTGATCTCTCTCTCTCTCTCTCTCTCTCTCTAGCCAACTTGCTTTGTCCTCCCCCCTCACTTCATCATCCATGGCGATTTATTTTTTTGGTTTGGGGGGGGGAAGACAAGCAGAAGAAGAAGAAGAAGAAGAAGAAGAAGAAGAAGAAGCAGAGAGAAGAGAAGGTGACAACGACGAGGATTTAGGAGAGAAAAGGATAGGTAAAAATTTATGGAGACCATAGGTAGATTTAAATAGACCCCTGAACCTTTTTTTTAAGGCTAAATTACAGAAAATCCCCCAGTCAATACCCGCTTTTTCACTTTCCCCCCTGTCATTTAAAAACCTACACTTTGCCTCCTTAAAAAATAAAAAATGTTCACTTCGACCCCCGCCGTCAGTGTTCCGTTAGAGTTCCGTTTATATCTTATTTTTTATACCCAAAATACCCTCGAAACCCTCATCTTCCTCCTCCTTCCTCACCGCGATCTTCGGCCGCCGCGATCCTCGGCCGCACCGCCTCGCCCTACTCCGCCGCCTTGCGCTCGCCCTCGCGCACTCCTCTGTCCGTGCCCACACACGCCCTCGCCCTCCGCCGCCTCGCCCTCGCCCTCGCCACACCTTTCGGCCCATGCCCACCCCGATCTCCTCCCTACAGTCACCGACATGGAATGGCGGCGAGGGTGCTGGAGGAGCAGGGAAGCAGGTGGAGGAAACGGAGTCGAAGTTGGGGTCGAGGAGAGGCTGCGGATGGCAGGATCGGGGAGAAGACGAAAAGGATGAGGGGCAATTTGATCATTTTGTCACACCGTATCCCCCTGTGAATATTTTTCATTTTTTAAGGGGGCAAAGTGTAGGTTTTTGAATGACAAGAGGGGAAAGTGAAAAAATGGGTATTGACAGGAGGGTTTTCTGTAATTTAGTCTTTTTTTTTATTAACATGCTCTCCCTCTCAACTTTTAAATTTTCTTATTTAAATTGTTATACTTAATTATTTAACTTTAATAAGTTTAATTTTATTTATTAAAAAAATTAGAGTTAATAAATTTGATAAAATTATTTATTGATTTGAGAGAACTCCCAAATTTTTTTGACTAAAATCATTTATTTCAAATAATTAGAAAATTGAGAGGATTCCAATAAAAAAAGAAAAACCTAAGGGGTCTGTTTCACAATTTTCAATAATTGAGGGTTATTCTACAATTTTACAAAAAGGATAATAGACAAGATTCGCAGAATTCTGTTCACTGCTCCGGTGAGAATAAGCAGGGTTTACTACGAAGTCGGCATAGGCTTTGCTACCATTGCCAACGAGTGAGGGATAGGGGCAGGGGGGAGCTGGGTAGGATGGTAAGAGGTAGAGTTCATAAAAAATAGTCCAATCCATATTCTCCCTCAGTACACCAAACATAGGAATAGAATTAGTTTATATAATCCATTACTAATCCTGTGTTTCATCAAACATAAAATTAGAATTGTATATATCCAATTCTATCCAATCCAACCCTGTCCAATCCTATTCTTGTAATACAAAACCAACTCACCCAAATATATTGGATGATTCACCAACTTAAGATGAGGTAATTTTTTCTAAGCGGCACTTTACAGAGCTATATATGAAAATTCAGATTTTGCAATTATATGTAAAATCCTCTTTTCTTTTTCCTACCCTGAAGTATTTATTGTGGCATAAATTCAGAGAAGAGCCAACTCACCTGAAGCTTGCACATCTCAGTTAAGAATTGGGCATGCTTTGTTGTAAGAGAGTCAAATGAAAGTGAAGCACCGTCTGAACAATCTGCTGCATCAGTTGTCTGCTGCTGCTGCTGCATTGGCGAGCGCTCCGGACCAACTCCCCGTACCATCAGTGGAGGTACTCGTGCGGAATTCGGGGCAAGAGTGATCGGCTCATTCTCTACTAAGATAGCCAAGATAAGATCAAGACCCTGCTTCAGCCAGAAAACATCACTTACAGCTTCCCAGTCCTGAATTTGAATGATAAAGTGAAGCCTCGCAAATAAGGTTTTTCCAAGGGATTCATGATAAAGCATGAAGAACCGCTGTCTAACTTCTGGATCCTTCGCTCGTAGCCCAAGCATGAATTGCCTTTCAACCTTTTGAAATATTTCTTGGCGAAGGGTCAGTGGAAACCTGGTAGCATAAAAGTTATAAGACAAGCAAAAATATTAATATACTCAATATTACAAGGTAAAATCATACAGACCTTTTTCCTGAGAAAGTGAGAAAGCAATATATATATATATATATATATATATATATATATATATATATATATATATATATATATATATATATATATAGAGTAGGGCTATTGTGCTATTAATAGCACAATAGCCCTTATGCTATAGACTTTTTAGCCACCCATCAATTTTGATGGGTGGATGAGATGAGAGAGAGAAGAGAAATTGAAGAAAAAATTCAAAGAGAAGAGAAATTGAGACATCCAATTTCTCTTCTCTCTCTCATCTCAACCACCCATCAAAATTGATGGGTGGCTAAAAAGTCTATAGCACAAGGGCTATTGTGCTATTAATAGTACAATAGCCCTACTCTATATATATATATATATATATATATATATATACACTATATAGAGAGAGAAAGAGATAGGCACTATGCTTTTAGAAGCGCGGAGGCTTCCGTGCTTCCACTTTGTTTTCGATAATGGGACTTTGGAATCAACAATTAGCTCCATTAGACTTGATCTACACTTTTTGGAATATCTAGAAACTAAATTTCATGACTTTTCGATATCATTGACCTTGTGATAGAAAGGTCTCAAAATTCATCTATTTTAATGGTCAATATGAATGACTTTTCGATATCATTGACCTTGTGATAGAAAGGTCTCAAAATTCATCTATTTTAATGGTCAATATGAGGCAATTACAAGTTTAACGGTATAAAATTATCCAAATTGCGTGAAATTTTAAAAAAAAATCTTACTATCTAAAGTAATATTAGTATGTTTGGTCTAAAATTTGTCTTCTATCATCGCTTTTATGTGAGTTTTATTTTCAAATTTTCATTTTGGACCTTTCGATCACAATATAGCAGACATCGAAAAATCACGAAATTAAGTTTCAATATATTTCAAATAGTGTAGATCAAGTCATAGTGTAGATCAAGTCTAACGGAGCCGATCGTCGATTCGGATGTCTCCTCATCGAAAACAAAGTGAAAGCACGAAAGCCTCTGTACTTCTAAAAGCATATAGTCTCTCTCTCTCTCTCTCTCTCTCTCTCTCTCTCTCTCTCTCTCTCTCTATCTATATATATATATATATATATATACATATATGGCCTAGCTAGATTTCTAATAGCACATGAATAGTGCATGCTACCAACTTTTTTAACCCTTGGATGTCTAGGGCTTACTATATGGTGGTTGCACTAGCATGGGCCGAAGAGCCCAAAAGTCTATAGCATGCACTAATTTATGTACTTTAGAAGCAATAGAGAGAGAGAGAGAGAGAGAGAGTAGAGCTACAATACTCTTATGAGTACAAAGGCTTTCGTACTCATAAGTCATTTTGGATGGAACCTTTGAATCGACGATTAATACTGTTAAATATGATCTAGAGCTAAGGATTTAAGTAATGTGGCATGAGGTCATGCCGAAAACTTGCAGGCAAGATACGGCACGGTGATTGCCGGGCTGTGCCGATGCGTGCCAGTCACAAAAAATGTGTGCCGACACATAATGACATAAAATATTAACTTTCTTTAGCAGCAAAATATTCTAATTGTTTATTATGCATTTTTATAAAACCGTTTGAACTTTATTGAGAAAATACTGACTAATTTTTAAAAAAGAGAGTTCTAAGTCATGTCATCGGTACAGGAGTTGTATCGTACTGATATCTTAATGGCACGATACGGCACGGTAGATACGGCTTGTGCCAATAGGCATTCAAATCCTTGTTTAGAGCATTTGAAGTATCTTCAAACCGAATTTCATGTTTTTTAAAAATAATTATCAAGTCCATCAAGCAGATATAAAATGAATAGTCAAACCAATTGACATTCTAAAAATATAGGAATCTTTGATTCAAGATCGGAGTTACTAATCTTGATCTAGATAGGGAATAGGAATCTTTGTCTCCTCATCAAACATTCAATCAAGCCCAATTATACCATACTGTTAAATGTAAAAATGTCTCGTATCGACTGCTAAAATTGTAAATTTAGAGGTCTTTTGATCATAAGGTAAATGACGTGAAAAAATCTTGAAATTCGATTTCTAGAAGGTTCAGATGCTCTAAATCATGTTAAACAGTATAGATCGTCGATTCGAAAGCTCTATCATCGAAGACGACTGACGAGTTATGAGTATGAAGTTGATCATACTCATAGTCATATAGGACTCTCTCTCTCTCTCTCGCTCTCTCTCTCTCTCTCTCTCTCTCTCTCTCTCTCTCTCTCTCGCGCGCGCGCGCGCCGAGGGAGGGGGAAGTGGCGGCGGCGAGCTAGAATACATCTAGAAGTAAAACCCGTTTGGTGCTTCTAACTTTTTCACCATTGGATCAAGCCTTCTTTGGATCCATGCTATCCTACCAATCACCACTAAACCCAAAAGGATTGATATCATCCTAACTCCACAAGCCTTGATCCAAGGGCTAAAACCTAGAAGCACCAACCCTTTTCTAATTGAACAACAATCCATTTTCAAACAACTATCTGACCTCGTTAAAAAAAACAATGTATTTTTATCTTTTCTGGCTGAATATTAAGCTACCTTTATCTGACAAAATAGGGCTTTTTTTGCAAACGGCCCCCTGAAAAAAATTTATTTAAAAAATAGCCCCAATAAATTTATAATTGCAAAAATAGCCCTACCCCTGCCACGTAGGCGCCACGCAGGCGCCACGCGGGCGGGCTGGGAGGTGGGGTGGCAAGTTGAACACGGTGAACCATTCACCGTGTTTCTCTTATTATTCGCGCGGATTGATCTACACTACCTTTTCGGGACAGTATAAGTAACTGAACACGGTGAACCATTCACCGTGTTTGAATACGGTGAATGGTTCACCGTATTCAACTTGCCAACCCGGCGCCCACCCGCCCGCGTGGCGCTGATGTGGCGCCTGCGTGGCAAGGGTAGGGCCATTTATGCAATTATAAATTTGTCGGGGCTATTTTTAAAATAAAATTTTTTTAGGGGGCCAATTGCAAAAAAGCCCGACAAAATATTATGTAACTTGACAGAGTATAATTTTTTTTCAGACCTCTAAGCTCCAACAGAATTTGATGGAATTCCCAAAAGTTCAAAAGCAATAGAAGCTGAGGGAGCGAAATCAAAATTCTACTAGTTAGGTAGCCTTTCATAATGCTATGATTCAGGTAAGGCTTGTATGTACACCCAATAAAAATCTATTGCAATAAGCTTATCACTTACTTGGTTGAATCGGCACAAACTCCATATAGAAGCTGCAAATACTTCTCATCCCACTCTTCTAGTGCAGCAGGAGTGAAGTTTTTCCTGTCAACTAGTGATAGCTTCTGAAGATAAGATACTATCTCCTTCTGGGTAAGAGTTGCAGATGAAGCACCAGAAGGAGCGAGCTTATAGTCATCCTCAATCCATTTCTTTACTGTATCGAGTATGCACAAAAGCACACTGGTGTCTGTCCCTTTCTCTGAAAGAAGAGCATGAAGAATTTGGCCTATTTGCCGTTTATATTCAGCTGATTGCATGACCCTTTCGCTAATTAGTTGTAAGAGGCATTTCATGTTAGAAATGATGGTAGAAGAGTCAGCAGCGGCACGTGAACTGGCTGAGGAATCTATATCAGCCCTCTGCGCCTAAAAAAGGAAAATGGAAATAAAAAGCATGTAAGATCTATGCAACGATACAGGGAGAAAAAAAAAATTAATCATTATAGATGATTAAGGAATGTAAATAAAATGTTAATATAAGCTCAAGCATCATAAAGAAACCCCAATACTGTGAACAGCTGCTTATGAAGTGGAGAAACAACGTTAAAGTCATGACACTAATTAAAGCACATTGTGATTATGATATCGGGAGAGAAAATATCGAACAGGGAAATCCATACTAGACAGCAATTAGGCAACTTCAACAATTTACTTATGGAAACCATTAGTTATGCAAGGAAAAAGAAACAAGTAATGAGTTAAGTCACATAACACAAATGTTGAGAAGCAAAATTAAATACTACCACAGGAAAAGGAACCATAACCAAAAAAAATCTACCAGAAGAAAATTAATACACTCCACCAAGTAGATAAAGTCATACTTGTCTAATATGAGAACCAGCAGAAGATCCCATGTCTCGTGCAAGGCGTTGGAGGACTCGGAGCAGTAAAGGAATGAACGGATCAACAAAGTTCTTCTGTACTTCTGCAAGGGATTTAAGAATAAAAAGAGAAAAGCTTATGATAGAGTTAGCATTGCTAACTTCAAGTGATATCTGAGGAGTTGTCACAGCAGCCAGATGCTTTTGTATGAGCTCTGCAACTCTTTGATATAACATCTTTACTTCCTGCGGCGTGGTAGTCGCTTCAAGCGGAAAAGCACTGAAGACCATTTTCAGTAAGGAACAAAGCGACTTTCCGGCATCCATCATCTTATTATTGAAGCAGGGCTCTAGTAACTGAAAATATAAAATTTCTCAAATGAATAAAGTGGCTAGTTTATTATTACTCCATTAATTTATAGCACAAGAATACAGCAAATCTAGCATACCTGAGAAATGTGATTAATGTTATTCCGGATGAAAAGACGGGGTTGCTTCTCCAAAACTTTGTTCATGACATCAAGGCCCTGAGCAAGAGCCGTTGCCGGGTCCTTTGATTGGGAAGGTGTTAGATTTCCAAGCAACTTCTCCAGATAATTGAACTTAACATTGGCATTTGGCCAGACTTCTAAAGCTTGAGTAAGTAGGTCTAGAGCTTGCTTGTACATCGAGCTAGATTCCTTATCTTTAGGCTCTATCACCAGTGCCACCTGCATTATGAAATAAAAAGAAAAACAGTTTAAAACTTATTGGAATAAATTGAAATTTTCATATATGCTGTTTTGAAACTCGGGCCTACAATAATCACGAGCATATATTTGATGCAAACTTTAATTCTGTATTGCAATCCCATAGCCTCCATGAGACTTCCAGCAAGATTGGGACAAATGTGAATTGAAATTTGTGCTATACATAATTAACAGCATCATTCATAATTTATGTTGGCCAGTCCAGCTTGGATAGCTCTGTACAAAAAGCACTGTTTGCATAGTATAAAGAACTATAATTCTTAACAGAATAGCTAAATAGAAAAGCATTTCCCTAGTGCTTTGATCTGACACTTAAAAAGAAAGGAGCAATTAATTCTCCATAGCATAGCTGAAATTCCATTCAGCATAATAAGTAATCAAGACCAATGAGAGCAAATATTTATTCTCTGTGACATAGCAGGATTATCAAAAATATTGTCAAAAAGATTACGTTTTCTAGCTAAGTTGCACCAATTTCTAGGGCTACTTTTGACTCTGTTCATAGAGATGTTGAATGCAAAACTAAAACAACAAATTTCCAACGGAGAAATTAGGTGCTAAGACTGATGCCTATACTTTCACAAACATTTTAAACTAGTCCAGTAAACATTGAACAAAGAGTTCGATATCCAACATTAAAATGTATCAAACAACCTAAGCTTTACTTTCACAAGTCCAAATAGGACTGACTACCATTTTCAACTTGCAGAAACTCATGCTAAAAAGTAAAACCAAAAGCTGCCAATAAATAATTGTTAGATGAACAGAGGATTTAGCAATTTAAGATCTATGTAAACCAACATACTTTATAACAGAAAAGCAGCTCTTTTTGATAGAAGATATCTTGTCTTGCACACCCAATTGAGTCACTTTTATATGACGTTGCTAGAAGAAAGGATTTATGTATCTCACACCCATTTATGGCCATGTTTGGCCCCGTTTCAGCTGAAGGAGGCCGCACTTCAGGCCTCCTTCAAACTGTTAGGCTTTGGCCACGTTACGTTCTGCTGACGCACTAACTGCGGTAGGAGAAAAATGCAAAAGTTGAATAATCAAAGCTTCTGCATTGGAATTTCCCTTGCTGATGCCACAACAACAGAAACATACCAATTGTTTCCCAGATTCATCACCGATCAATTTTACTTAGCAATTATTGTATGCACCCTGTCCACAGTGCACCACCTCTCTAGTATCCTATTATATCCTTGAATAAAATTGTAATTTTCTAGAAGTATTTTATAACATTCCAAAGATTGATACATCCAAACAACTTTTCATCTAAAGCACAAAATGTATCTTTATGAATTGTTGATTTTTAAGACTATTTGACGTCTAAATAACAACTTTTCAAAGCTTATGATTTATAAATATACTTTTACATGCCATAGATCACATACATTGAAATTTATTTTTAAGATTATTTATCAATTATTTACTGCTTAGAGTAAAGTGCAAGAATACCCTTGGTGCAGATAAACCCTACTACCAAATGACATTTTGAGTACAAAATTTTAAGAAATAAAAGTAAAACTGAAATTACTTTATATATACTATATTTCTTTCTAAATTGGTATTCTTATTAGATATCTAAAAATTTTCATATTTTTGTGAAATAAGGATAATTGGTATTTTAGTAATTTCTACATTCTGCCAAAATTTTTACTATAGCCTATAGCAGTTTTGAGACGAGACCAACCAAACACTCCATAGCTTTTCTTTACAGCACAACACTATAACCTCTAGCACTTTTCCAACAGCACTACATCCAAAACCCGGCCAAACAGGCCTCCACCAGTATGGAACAACACCCTCCCCCCAGTACAACCAATATTCAAATGCCTTATAGGATGTAACACTAAGAATGCTAGCGTATCTTAACAAACTCAAGCTATTTGTCCATGATTCTTAAGCAAGATGTATGAAATTGAATCAAATTTACGTTCCTTGACTAGTTAATGTCCGGAAAATAAGTGAAAACAAAAAACAAAAAAAAACTCAAAACAATAATATTAACTTATTTTCCATGATGGAATGGTAATGGAACAACCACTAAAGAGTCAACTTTAAAAACCTAGAGAACAATAGATAAATGCAAAGTCCAAATTAATCAAACCTACCTAAAAACAGCAATTTTAGATGTTAAATGATGCTCTTTTTGCAAGAAAACCAAAAGAATATTAATAAGTAATACAAACCCTTATGAGAAAAGTGATAATCATCTCCTCCATCGCAGCATTAGGTTTATACTCCTCATCAGGTTGGCCGCTTGATCCTGGTGTTTCAATGTTTGGAATAGATGATGGACCACTTGGTGACATAACACAGAGAGACTGCAGACCTGGCTCAACTTTTACCCGCTTACTCAAATCATCAGGGAATGCAGAAACATCCGTTGACGGGCGCTTTGAATCAGCACTAACAGCAGTAGGATTAAATAATTCAGTCATCTGATTATGGACGTCAGTTTCTTGTACGACCTTCATTTCATTCTGCCTTTGCCTTTCCCAGGCAACTACTAATCCAGCAAGCTCAATGGCAAGACGTCGGTTTTCTGGGGTTGTGTTGTACGGCAACCCTAACCGACTAAGAGAGTTAACCATCTGAGGAACAAACTGTGCTCTGCAACTATAGAAGAGGTCAGAATGGCGTACTATAAGCTGGAAAATGTGAATCATGTTAGGGATTGAATGGCCTTCTTCAACAAGAATTTTCTTTGTGTATCGAATCCATATTGGCACACGAGTATCTCCAGGAGGCAATCTTCGAGGCAGAGCAGGCATGAGTGTATCAAGAGCTTGTTTGACCAGCAGCTTGTTTTCTGGCTGGCAAGTTCTCAGTAAAGCGATAAAAACCTGCATGAAAGTAAGGTGAAGAACTGAGAATTAACAAATCATCACATTCAAATGCAATGTCCAAAAAGGAGGGAGCACATGTGAATTGCAGTAACAACCTCTATAGAACATTTGGCAAAGAGAAAAATCTGAAACTTCTACTGCAACTAGATAGTAAGGAGATTTAAAGCCTCAAAAGCAAAAGCCACAATTTTGTTCATTTGATTTTAGCGCAAAGAGAAGCTGTTAGGGTGTATTAGTAGTGCTCCTAATAGCAATGCACCCTACAGCAGGGGCATAACAGGCCCTTATATAGATCTTAATTACTTGAAGCTAGCCAAGTTGAATTGTCAATGTAGTAAACAAGCATGAAATGGTAGTATAACAATCATTGATTGCGGTACCTGAAGAATAATCTTCTCAGGTGCTTGATATGCCTCCAAGAAGTGGCAAACATTGACAAAAGCCCACTGTTTACTAGAATTATCTTCCCGCTTGAGATGATTCCATCCAAATTTTATGAGCTCCTTCCGATGATGTACAAGATCATTTTGCAGATACTTCAACAATAAGGTGGCAAGCTGCAGAAGTTCTATTCTGAGAGGCTCATCATACTCCGCACTAACCTATAAAGACAATCCTTCAATATCTTTAAACAACTACTACCAAGTTAGGGAAAAAAATGTACAATGACAAAAAATAATTGATTCAAATAAGTAACCTCCTCAGGGGGATCAAGAAGCTTCTCAACAATGGTTTTTATAATGGAAGGATCAACAACTTCCCAACTTTGGCCATTTTGAAAAGAATGTGCTAACATTGGAAGTATAAGTATTTGCATGGCAACAACCAAATGATCTTGTCCATACTGTTTTGACTGGAAAATACTTAAGAAATGTGTGAGAATTGCTTTCTTTAAGTTGGGAGCATATCCTTCAGCAACCTATATCCAACAGTAGAAAGTAAATATGAGTAGCAAAGGGAATTGATAGAAAAAAAGATAAATATGATAGGCAGGAATTCATAAATTTGAGAATGGTATTAGTTACCTCAATGACATAAAATTCCTTGAGAAAACTGTAATCAATACGGCTGTGGAACAAGAATATTGATAGCATGTCAAAAAGAGCACCAACTTCAGTTTTATCATGCCTTAGATAATTCAGGAAGCATTTTACAAGCCACTTACTTTCCATCACCTGTACATTTAGAAGGAGCATGACTCACAAACAATCAGTACCAGCTATGATCAACAACAGAAAGGACATGTAATAACCAAGAATAAACAACATTATAACTCTCCTAACAGCTCATGAATTACATCTTTAGTGAGAACCTAACGCATTCAATCAGTGCTTTACATTTTGAAGGGAAGGCCTACAAGTAATCTAGAACATACAGCAATATCTCTCA
Organism: Puya raimondii; assembly: GCA_016920855.1. Classification (NCBI taxonomy): domain Eukaryota; kingdom Viridiplantae; phylum Streptophyta; class Magnoliopsida; order Poales; family Bromeliaceae; genus Puya; species Puya raimondii. The sequence continues at coordinate 132,469,730 of JABWPP010000050.1, forward strand.
CACTTGACTAAAATGGTTAAAAGTTTAACTACCATTCGAGAAATAAAAATTGAACATATCCTAAAAAAATACATTAATCTGTTCCAAAAGCATTGCTGAAACATTAGATCATTCTCAATCCTTGTGCTAGCAATTTGAGTTTGTTTATAGATTTGAGTCATGGATGGAGTAAAGCATGCCAAGTGCTTTGAAGTACGGCACTGGAACTGGATAAGAACATAATACAATAACAACAAAGTGCAAACCAAACTACAAAAGCCAGGAAACATACAGTGAGGATTCAGCAATGCGTATGCAAAATTAGGAAGTAGTAGACAAACAGTAGTATAATATTATTATACATACAATATATATATACATATGTATCTGCAAGTTAAGAAGAGATTCTCAGCATTTATTCCCATCGTGGATCAGCGAAACATCTAAAGTACAAGGGAGGGAAGTTTGAAAGGGAATGACACTTCCACTGATGCTAAGCAACCAAGACTCGACTCTCAAAGTAGAGAATTACATAATGACCAGCTTGCAAGGTAGATGGATTTCGAATAGAGGATCAAGAGGTGTGAGGTCTTCAGGCACCCACGTCATAGTAAGTGCCTGATCATCCAGGCAATTTTTCTCTCCAACAGATAGATTTAAAAACTAAAGATACTTAGAACATGTGTTCAAATAGCTTAATACCTAATGTTCATATAACGTCAGACCCAAAAACTCAGAACTAGCTACCGCAGATATTTACAGTTTAACAATTTTTCACCCTTCTATGAGACAGTCAATAACAAATTGTGAACCGCTACTAAGCATGGCAATGATGATATATCAGAAGAAGCATAATATACCTCACTAGAGCCAATGCCCTAAGCAGATATTGCAGACTCAATTTTTTTACTAAATAGCTATAAGAAAGTACGTACAACAAGATAATGCTCAATTAAGATAGTAATAAGCAGAATCTTCATAGACAGAGCTAACAAACCATGTTGACAGACTACTATAGAGGAAAGAACTTAAGATGCTTAATAGGTAACCATAAAAAGGAAGTAAAGAATTTGGAAAGCTAGAGCTCAATAAGGAACTTCTAAATATCTTAAACAATGGGACTACTACTTGAACAAACAGCTGGTGAGATGCATTGCACATTTGAGTCATTTGACCATAACAATTATGTTTTGTCATTAACTATTCAAAGATAAGTATGTTTTACCAAGTACACTGCAAATACGTTCAGCATTCAAAACTACATAAATACAGAATTTAAAGATAGTGCTACTGTTGCACTAATACAATTAAAATGCTGAGATTTTTTCACTAAATCCATATCTAATGTAGCTTAAATTTAAGTATCATAAATGGAAAAAACAAGGAGTCAGGTTTATAAAAGGTGATATAACTAAAGAGCTTACCTGCAGCAAACTAAGTTCTTGTTCATTTTGTAGTCGAGCAATTCTTGCAGGTGACTTCCAAGCAAGTAACAAGGTATCAAAGACCACACGATTGTTATGCAGCCAGTCAGGCATCAATTTCACAAGGGTGGAGATAAGCTCAAGCCCATGAAAATAACCATCAGAAGATGTAGCTGCACTTGCTGAAGGTTGACTAGCATAACTGTCGGAGATGGGGCCTGTAAGGCCTTCATTATTCATTGAAGAAGGCTGTGCTGCAGATCCTTCAGCTTGCGGAACAAACTGAGGAAAAGCATTTGTGAGAATTTTTTGCGGCGATTTTGAAAGTTCCTCTCGCAACAGCTGGCCGGCGTCTGAACAGATTATATACATAAACCTGAAAAGACAAATTTCATCAAAAGATGTTTAAAACATTAAATGTTTTCAAATGAACAGACAACCTAAAGGAAGTTCTGAAATATATATCACAAGAATGTCTTAATAAACATGTTTCACATGAACAACGGTAACCTGACAAACAAATTAAACATTTCATTGAATCAAAGAAGTGCACTCACTGAAGTCAGCACAAGCACACAAGTACAATAAGGGCTTCAGAAAATCAAGCATATTAATTTATAGAACTGTCTACAATATCCATCCAAAATCCTTGAATATATGCCACTCGAAAACAGCGCAAAATGCAAATATCTTTTGCCCAAAGGCTGGATAATGAACTTGACATAAAGAGATCCTATACAGGTTCCCAGCCAATACACTTAAAAGAGAAGTGAAATCTGTCATCTATTAACCCAAACAAATGGTGCATAAATAAAGTCAGCATAAATAAAGTCAGTCAGCACAATCTATGAAGACCGCACATGACATCCTCTTCATTGATGCTTATTTCACATCAAAATCACAAATTTGAAGGCATGACATACATTTAGATGAATAAATGATTACTCCACCTTGCGGATTGGTTCCGAATTGTGTAATAAGAAAAGGCAATGATGCTTCCACGAGTTGCAAAAGTGATTTCAAATTGAAAAAAATAGACAATAAGATAAAATCTGATGCTAAAAATATTTTTAATCTGATAAAAAAAATGAGCAATAAATATCAATTTTTTAAAGAGAAATGAAGCAAAAAATATCATGAAATAAAAACTAAAATATTTCAGTTTTTTAAAGGCTTTCGCACTCAAATCTGAAAAGTGATGGGAAAAGGAAACATGAAGTTGAGCATAATCAATTAGGAGAAGGTTTTTTCCTACAGTGATGATAATTTGATAATCAAACAGCAGTAACCAGATGAAATCAGAACCTGGCCAAAAGGCTATACCTTCAGTAGGACATAAAGCTAGAAGAATTGACCTTACAATTTAAAAATTGTCAAGTCGCATTAATAAGCCTAAAAGAACTAATGCTAAAACAATAAAATGGGAAACAATAAGCTGCAACGATATAACTACAGTTCTTCTATTGAAGGAACATCTGATTACACATTGTAAAACCCCACCTATTCTTTGTAATACCTATGTAGACAAAAAACCACTAATTAACAATTCTTCACATAATTACCTTCTAAAATACTTTGGATGACTTAAACGAGCAAGAAAATAATCAACAGCATCAGTTGCATAGCGGTTTAGAAATTTCGTAAGCGGAAGACGATAAGGACTGTTAATTTCACTATAGAATTGTCCTGGCGGAAGTGCCCCTTCCAGATCAATTACTAGAGTCACAAGTTCATCTAAAAACTTTCCAGCTGCCTGAGGTAGAAGATGGAATAGCTCAATCATAGCTGTTCACAAGGAAAGCAAAAGAAAAGGGTAAAATCAGCATAAGGATACAAAAAAGAGGAGGAATAACAAGTGAGAAAATTGTACAACAAAAATGATAGCACACCTGCAGCAACCTTTGGCTCATCCCCAGGTTTCCACGACTTCTGACTCTGAGCAAGTTTTTCAGGTTCTAGCCATTTCTTTAAGTGGTCCAATAATTTAACACCCAAAGTGACATTAAACCAGTTTGCCAAAAGTTCAAGAAGACGGGCCAACCCTTGTAGCAAGGGCATGGTAAGGCTTTTCGTGTGTGCCAAGTTGACTAAAATAGGCCGAAGGCTACTTTGCAAAAGATCCTTTGGCATCCTTTGCTGCTGAATAACCTGTAAGACATGTTTGGATGAGATAATAACACAATTACAAGTTGTAATAGTGAAGCACATGCACAACAGTCGACATTTAAATGTGCTGGAAAGCAGTTTCCAGTTTTATGTCATGAAGTAGAAACCATATCGAACTTCATAAAAAACAGAAAAAGAAAAAAAGATTTGCCGAACCAAGAAAATGACATAAATTCTAACCTGCCGTAGCCCTTCTTTTGCAACAGCAACAATCTCTGGTGTCCGACAAGTGAGAGACTTGAAAAACATTGATATGATCTTAGACCGAAGCTCAGCATGAGCAGGTGTTTTAAGATCTGCCCAAGCCATTGCAGTGCAAAGCAGCTCGATACACGCTGTTCTAAGTTTGTTAAATGTCAGGACTATTTTGGGGCTCATCAACTTTGTTACCCACACTGTCTCATCAGCCTCAGCAACTTGTAATGCTTCTTGTAAGAAATTGACAAGCTCTTGACTTAATTTCAGAAGAGGTGGCCTCAAGGCAAGGCAAAAATTCAAAGCAGTAACTGTACCCACCTGTAAAAGAAGAAAAGAATGTAAAACAGCTGTAGCAAACATTGAGTAGCAGTTTTGAGCTAATAAGCACTTCTTCACAGAAACATTCTATACCTGTTGCTCAACATTTCTGGAACGCAGAGGTCGTGTAATGAGAGGTTGAAGGAATGGTTGATAAAGAGTCTCGAGCAACTCAGACACTTCACTGCCTGTTCTGCTAGCAAGCAGCGCCAAGCATGATTGCACATTCTTTCTCACAACAATAGATGCATTTGGATTAAAAAGTTCGATAGCAAAAAATTCAACAACTCCCTGAAAACTCTGCCGGCGTGGTTCACTATTTGCTTCATCAACATTATTCACTACTCGAAGAACCTGTGTAAGAACCTGGCTTGTCTCTTCTTGCTCTTTATTAGCATGGATAGGTAGCCTTTTAAGAACGTAAATAAGACCACGCACAATTCTCACTTGGAAAATGCATAAAGTCTCAACAGAGACTTTCCCAACTAAAGCTCCAAGGCCCATAACACCTCCCATTTGAGCTTGCCAAGAAGTACCATAACAGCAATGCAAAAGACGAGGCAAGAGCTGCTCAAAAACGGGAACCCTGACACTGGGGGGAGGTGAATATACGGGATTTAGAGATGGACTTGATACCATCATAGGAGTACCAGGGCCGCCCCTTAGTGTACCAGCATGCTTTGCTCTTGCAAGAAACAAAAGAGCTTCAGCAAAAATATTCAAACAATTGAGTGCAGCCTTAGCATGATTTCGATTTTCGCTGGAGAGTACATCCACCACGGCATCCAAAAAGATTAGAGGGTCCAACTCCTTGAGATTGGAAGTAGTACTGCTTCTTAATCTGTTGCCAGTGTTACCACTTGATGAGAGAGAAGATCCGACATGCTGTCCGAATGTGACTGAGGAACTGGATGGTGAAGAACTATCAACATGGAAAAGCATTGCAAAATGACGGCAAACATTAATGACAAATTCGTCTTTTGCATCCTGAAGCTCAGGATCAGCAGTTGCTGCAATAGTGGCCACCAGAAGTGTTTTAAAAACAGATCTTTCGGCCATCAGTTGGGTCTTTGTCTTCACACCCAAATCAACCTGCAAAATGGAATAGGCTTCCGGTCAATGAATATGACGTGAAAAATGATACTAATTTAAATATACCAAAAGAATACCAAAGATAGATATAGAACACTATTAAAATTAAAAAATTATCAGCATCATCAATCAGGCCAAAAAAGAGTAAATATGATAAACATAACATTTCCATGACACTGCCCTGTTGATAAAGTAAGTACAGAGAGGCAGTGAGTCAATGCTTTTGAATTCCAAATTGATATGGAACATGCCAAAGAAATTGAACAAATATGACCCTCAGACAGTCTCCACACATTGTTACATTTACGGCATTTTCTTCAACACAAGAAGGTCAGCTAAACCAGCATATTAAAGAAACAGGAATTTCCTAGCACCTCCACCATCTTTTTTCTAGATGACAAATGCATTCCTAGTTGCACGTTAAGCACAAGATGCCCAAATATCAAGTAATTTTACTTTTCCTTTGACAATAGGGAGTCACCTAGAGCACAACTAAGAGTGGGTAAGACTCCAAAAGAATCAACAAATTCTCATGACCGGATACAACAAACTGTTAGCCCTCAATAAATAGTATCAGAATCATTACCAAAATGAACCTAGGAAAGGGCTTTCTACAGAATCTAAAGCAACAAAATTACTTGCCTTGGTGCTTGCAGCTTTAGGTCATGCAAGCAAGAAGCAAACCCTCAAAAAATCCTTCTGAGAAGAAAGAGTCTAAAGGAGAGAAATAATAGATGAGAGCATTCAATTTTTAGAGTCACGTGCATGGCTAAGCCACCAAAGAGCAAAAATACCGAAGAGCCAAATAGAACAAGGTGCCACAAATAGAATAAATCCAGTGTGACTCTTAAAAAATCATACTTCCTCAAGCTAACTATGTACAGATACATGCAAAATCTTTCTGTCCACAATTACTTAATTGCTCACGGCGACATTTTTCAAAAATCAATAATGTACACAGATGATTTTTTCCTGACTACACAAGCAACCAAAGAATGTATGAAACCATAAGATTTCATGCTTTATTTTGTACAGTCAAATTGAGCATTTACATTTACTGAGATTTGAAATTACCACAATATATTGAACCAATATATCTCAGACCCAGCATGACTGAGATTGGAAGGATTTAGTGACGATGAAAGGAAGAATTAAACATACTTTCACTAGAGTTATACACCATTATTCCACATAAACAATGTTTAGCTACATTATTCAGAAAATTAACTCCACACTTAATGTCAAGAGTAAAAAAATAATAATGATAAACCGAACTGACCTTCATATCTGAAGTTTCTGTACGACGAGATGAAGGATCTACAGAAGATATTAATAATGACCCAAGCATACCAGGCATGACTCCCTCACCTGTCACATTTCCACGTAAATTCAGCAGCGACACCAAGCAGACTCGAAGAAACTTAAGAGCCTGCTTCTTGTAGAAAGCATCCATGCCACCACTCTGCATGACAGCAGCCACAGCGAGGTGTATGAAACGGTCCAGAGGCACTAAAAATGGTGTCGAAGGTTCGAATGTGAGAATCAAGCGAAGCCCATGTTCAGGATTTTCTTTGCATTCAAGGGCAAGGGGTTCCTTAAGAAATCGTCTGTTCCGGCCACCAAGCTTACCTAACAACTGCAAGGCCTTTGTACCCCACGGGTAAGGTAAGGGCCTTAAGTGAGACCAGAGGGCAAGAATAACCTCGGACATAACATTCGCCATACTTGGCTCCAAAAAGTCAGGGTTCAGACTGTCAATCCAGAACTCAAGTGTCCGTAGACCTAAACTCACAAGATCGCCGCTTCCTTTAAGAGCCAAAACTAGCGGCTTCATGAGACGAGGAATGTGGGGAAGCAAGGAACTCAACCGAGCAGGCAAAGTTAGGCAAAGCTCTATGGTGAGGTCCCTCATATCTTCACCGGTAGGCCCCTCAAGCATCGATAACAGCATATTCAAACAGGGCTGGAGGGATGGTATGAGATCACGCAGCAGGGTATCAAACTTTGCACCATTCAGTGAACGAAACATATTGCGAAGAAGATGCATATAACCAAGAGGCTTTTCAACTTCAGTAGCATTCTTCATGCAAGCCTCCATTATTACAGGTATGTGAGGTTGCAAAATTCGTTCGCACTCTGTTGGAGCCTTGGCAGCAGCAATAAATAAGAACCTGAATAGCTGTAAGACAAGTTTTGCTGCTGGTGTGTCTGGCTGCTTTAGAGCATCGAGTTTACTGCTAACAAGAAAATTGATCAGAACATCTGTAAATGGCCTTAAGACCTTTGGAGCTTGCAGAAGGGTGGAAAATATGTGAAGCAACTGAGTATTTGTTATCATGCAATCGAACAGTTCCGGCATACACAATGAGAACATGTCCATTAAGTCTCGTGGTTCCATTATAGCCAATATCTGCGAAAAGTACTGCAACATGTCCCTATCTTCATCTTTTTCCTTAAAGAGAGCCAAGCAGTGGACGCCACTCTTTAGAACACCTGAAGCTTTGCGAACCTAACAGAAGTGGCATACAATTAACAAGTAGGAAACCTAGCAATTAAAAAAAAAAATATGAAGAAAAAGAATTTAAGGTCTGTTACCTCATCCTCCCGCAGTCCTTTAAAGGGAAGTGGCATATTGGAAGATGGGGAAATCTGAACTTGCTGATGCACACCATGTGATGGTGGAGAGACCTGACGAAAAACTTACTTATAAGAATATCAAGACCACAAAATTAGATAGGAAAAATTATAAAAACCTGTGGGCGCGGCATATGGGCATTGGTGATGCTCCAGATAATTGTCTTCATTCCTGCAGTAAGTTAGTTGATAATAATGAGTAAATTATCAAGTATCTATGTTATAATATTGATTAAACTAATTATCAAGAAGAAATCAAAAGGCGTTCACCAATCATGACCGAAACCCTACAAATTATAGAACAATCACATCAACTGCAATCTAAAGCCATTCAAGCACCTTCTCACAACTCTAATGAAACATGAGGAAATATATGTGAAATCCCTTAAAAAAATTTAGGTAAAAATGCACAGACTTACTTGAACTATGGACCATTTTGAAACGACTACCCAAACTTTCAAAATTTTGATTTTACTACCCAACCTTTCAATTTGTTTGATTTGAATCAGTCAACGGCATTTTGACTTTAAAATTTAAATGCATTGTTTATTTTTACAGATTTAGTTGGTATACTTCATGCAATTCTCGCACCTATAAAATCACGAAAGTAAGAAAATAGCTTAAATTTAAAAGTCAAAATGTCAAACAAATTGAGAGGTTGGGTAGTAAAATCAAATTTTTTAAAGGCTGGATATTAGATTCAAAATGGTCCATAGTTCACGTAAGTTCTATATATTTTTTGCCAAAAATTTAATCAGCAATTCAGCATATATGCCATTTACGCATGTGTAAAATACATGTACCATCTGATTTCCAAAAATTTTAGCATAAAGCTTTCAAAGAGGTGTATATGCGGGTTTTTGAAAGAATAGTCTTCAAGATTTATAATTGAAAAGCTCTACATTCTTTTCAGCGCCAACCAGAAGCAAACAGCCCATTTGATGGCAAGACTTAAGTCCTCAGGAAGCTAGGTAACCACAATCGACAGATACATAAGAACAAAATATTGAACTTAATTGTCATGCTAAAAAAATTTCTGGCATGCAATAAGTCAATAACTTCATTAAATAGAATGACCATCATTAAATGAGATATCCACACAATAAAAGAAGAGTGCAGGTCATTAAACCATCACAAAAAATTTGTTTACTGATAGTTAAACATACTATAGCCAATAGAAAACACGTGCAGGACAGAACAAAAAATATATCACAACCTTAGATCAAATAAAATGAAGAGTTCCAAAAACCTAAAACATAGAAAAGTTTATAAGTGAAAATCCATAGTATAAGGATATGACTTGCAAATTTGCGAAACAAAATTAAGTTTCCATCTTTCTATAACAATTCTAAAGGCTAAAGATATATGATCAGTACCCATAACGAGAGTCTTTATGAGATTTTTGTAATCATTTACTTCCTTAGAATGTTCCAATGGGGCTTGTAAATTGAGAACAGCCTGCAAAAGAACGTGCGAGTTTAAGTCACCAAAGAACTCAAAGGGATCGTAAAAGAAAATGGGGAAAAAAATTACGATAAATGCTCAAGAAAGCTATACAGCAAGAATGGACAAACAAAGAAATGTGGATAAAAATGAAGAAATACATTAAACCATCAAAGCCTACCAATGACCAAGTAATGATTTCCAACTTCTTTCAGCAATGGGGTTTTATACAGGAGCTATCTACAGTTCATATTGCAACAAAAAGTTCACAGCTAAGTTTACAAGTTCACTTGTGCCATGCTGGTAGTCCACTATACATAGATAGCATTAAAACACATAATGCTACACTAACAATGAGTTAGCTAATAGATTTGGCATTGCCAACTAATAGGCTGACAGCCCTCCAAATTGAATGAGAACCCCTTATTTTGGGACTAGTTCGGTAGCTAAAACATAGTCTGGATGCCAAAGTTCTTTTAAGCACAATCTTTTGTCAGCATATTCAGTAGCTCCAAGAAAGTAAGAACAAAATTATCTGTCCGCTACATAAAATTACTAAATGGCCATTAAGACTGGAAATTGCCCACTTGGTGATTGAGAAGTCTCCAATGCCAAACTAAGCCAAAAAGGCTCCCAGTAATCCAACAATGATTAGAAGAAGAACACCAAAGTTATCAGATATAATCCCCAAGAAAAAAGAAGCAAATTACAGATCAGAAAACAGAGGTGGTGAAGTTCAGGACAGAAATTTACAATTTAGTTATTCAATGATGGATAATCACTAGGAGTAATCTAGAGGCACAATAAAAGTCACTGTATAGCCAATATACAGATTAACAGCTTTCAAGAATCCAAATTATTAGTCTAGAAATTGGAGAAATTGGAGATCAATAGGTTCAAAAGTCAAAGGAAACAAAAGAACACATTAGACCTTCAAATCAAGTTATTCTATCAGATGGATCTAGTACATAAGGAGAAATTGCAGGACTTTCAAACTCATCGTAGCTAAACAATTGTGGATGTTATCATGGTTTACTATTTGTTATAAGTGCCTTGCACTGCAACAATGTCTACTCAGTTGGCCATCTCAGATTAAGGTTATTTTGAGTTTATTTTCAAAACAAGCCAAAAGAAAATCATATTATTGACAATCCCAACAGAACAAGGCACCTGTATGGGAACTTCAAGTTTCATCCTCAAATTGGAACGCTCTTTCCCGTCCTCGCCTTCTTCAAGAAGCTATTGCCCAAAAAAAAAGAAAAAAAATGGCAGTACATTACACATAAGTTCATTATTATGGATGAAAGTGGAGAACATGTTTAGGACCTAACAAATGGCATCAAAAATGAATAAGATTGCAGAAAAAAGATGTATACAAGGCAGCTGTGGAAAGCATGGCGGATATCCCAATGGGCCCAGATATATACCTGAGGTATTGTGCGCTTGAAAGTTCCAAATTTACCAACAAAAGCATCCAAAATGCGTCCCTGAAGATGGAAGCAAAAAAGTTCAGTGTCTCACTACTTGATTATGAAATAAAAAAGAACTATATAATCTTGATTCACTTAAACAATGTTCCACAGTAGTACTGTAAAGATTGCTACCAATAAAATCCGCGCTTCATCCATGCTTGCTTGGTCAACACCTTTGTCATATATAGGCTCCACCTAAGAATAAGAAAGGAAAAAGAAAAATGGAAATGAAACAAGAAAACTTTTTATACTTCATCTAATCTCATAATCATCCATGTTCAACTAACGTGCATTCTACATATTAACCAAAACAAAGAAAAACAACACCCATCACATTACAAGTAGATTTAGTTTATTTAACCAAAAAAAAGGCGCACCAGATTAAGCATCAGACGAGCACAAGTTGTATGAATGACAAGGGTCAAGGACGAATCATGCATGTTTCTTGAGAACAAATAGATAATCCGAGACAACTGCATAGAAATAAAGTTTCGTTAGTCTTCATAGACATTAGAACATAAAAAGGCCAGAGTTATATCATGATGGTTAAACAGTTAAAGGAAGTATAATCACTTTTTATGCAGCATGCAGTAGACAGTTAAAGGAAGTATAATCGGAGTTTTTGGGCTATTAGGCCCACAAAAAATTTTAAATATAAAAATAGGCTTCTAAAACTCTTATTTGTAAAAGTAGACCTATAAAAGCGGTGAATCATTCACCGCTTTTAAATACGGTGAATGATTCACCGCCTTCACCCTAATTTATATATTTTTAATATCTAAACTTCAAAAGATATATAGTATTAACTACTAAAAATAGGTATAATTCTTTAAAGAAAGCGGTGAATGATTTACCGCTTTCTAAAGCGGTAAATCATTCACCGCATATACCTAATTTTATAAATAAATTTTTTAGAAGACTATTTTTGTAATTATAACATTTTTTAAGTCTATTAATAAAAAGAATTCAGTATAATCACTTTTTATGCAGCGTGCAGTAGACAGTTATAGGAAGTATAATCACTTTTTATGCAGCATGCAGTAGACGATAATATAAAAGAAATCGCAATGCTGGTGGTTTAGACTATTGAGTAGCTAATCTGATCTCTTGTAGCTCTAGAAAATGCTTCTTCTCTATTAAAAACATGATATTTTATACAATGAGAAGGAAATCTAGTATAAGTTACTAAAAAACTGTTTATGCAGAAGTGCAGCTTGCATGATTGGGATGTGTATCTATTGGGGACTGCATCGGTGGGGTATTGAAGGGTTCGGTAGTTGTAATGGTGGTTAGGGGAGTAACTGATGAAACCTTGCATATGTCACAATTCATAGCTTTTAGCATGGTGCAAGTTTATGTGATACAACGAATAAAAAATGCATTATTCTTGTTGGCATATTTTATTTTTTTTTCATCTAGCATTATTATTTTATCTCCTTTACTAATCCATTCTTTAAATTTTATGTAACAAGGTCTTGGTAATATATGTTTCTCATGTCCAGTATGTGATCATAAATTTTATAATATATCACTTTGCAAACTTAAGTTTGAGCCCGCATCCAATTAATTAACAAAAATAAGTCTGGACATGGCCAAGAATTAATGCATGCCAGATGCGTTCTGTAGCCCTTTTTCTTGTAGCTTTAATTGAAAATAATATGAACTATGTTTTCTTTGATTGACCATTTTGTGGTCCAAATTTCAGTTATGACATAAGATATGAAATCTCCTGCAAATGAGATCTCCACAGAAGAGACCTATTACGAGCCACCGAGTTACTGGCTGACACAGTAGGTATTGTTAGTTGTTAGTGGGGCTACAGGATTATCTTTCAACTGTATCACCCACTTCTAGTGCAGTTCAGGAATCGATAAAATTTTACAGATCATTTTTCGTCATCAATTGGTTTCCTTTTCCAGTTAGTTTAGATTTAGATTTCAGATTTATTTGTCTTTTTTGGTAATTTGTTTTGGGATCAAATCTCTAAAAATGAGAAAGAACTGCTTTAGGCTCAAGACTAGAAGTAGGGTTTAGACTTTTAGACTAATACAAACAAGGCCGAAGACCTGAGGCAAGCATAATATAAACATTCAAACATGGAATTAAAGGATAACCTGAGGAAGGGAAAGGTCTCCTCGAACATAATGAACCATCTCTGCAAGAAGACTATAAGCCAGCGGTCTTAATGTCTCAATACAAACTCGGCCTGTGCCAATCAGAACCCTAATAACAAAAAAGGAACCCATATTATCAATACAAAGCACAATGAAATGCAGGTTTACAACTCGAGTATCACAAGAGAAGAATTGAAAAACCATCAAGCATAGCATATTATTCACTAAAGAAAAGTAATTGTACAAGTAAGAAGATACCAGTAGCCAATACTCAGCTGCAAATTAGCATCTTAAGATTTGATTAGGGGTAGGCATGGGACCGAAAGAAGCACAAAAACTAAACCAAACTAACAATTTAGTTCCATTGGGTCAGTTTGTGGTTGTAAGTGGTTAACACCTAGTTTGGTACTATGGTGACTAAAAACACTATTTTTATACTATAAAAAGCCTAAAAGATTCAAAAGCGCTTATAATTTTTCTTCCTTCAATGTTTTAAAATAGCAGTTGCAACCGCCGCCGGAGAAGCATGTGGCTACATGCTTCTCGGGTAGCAGTTGCAACCGCAATTTTATAATGTAAAAAAAATGCTTTTAGCCAGCCACATTATCAAACAAAGCATTATTTTTAGTTTGAGAACTTCTCAAGCTGACAAAGTTTTTTTGGTTTTCGGTTGAATATTTAAAAGACCAATTCAAACCAAAAAAATCAAAGTGAGAGTGTACAGTTTATCATGCGTACATATTTATATTTATATATGTATGTACATGTACAGTACATATGAATAGAGTATAAATAGTGTTATGTATATGCAAATATCAATATTTAACACTAAGCTATCACTTAATTCACCAAGTCAACCCAAAAGGTGAACTTGATAAATCATACCAATTAAACCAATCAAATCAATAAACTATACAATCCATTTTCAATAATCCAAGTATTCCAAACACAAATTGAACGGAAACCAAACTGAAATTTTCAGTTTGGTTCGGTACGGTTTGTCACACCATCTAATTGTTTTGGTTTCAATTTTCTGACACCAATTAAGATCGGATCGTTTCTGATTTATCATGTAACCCAAAGCATACCAAACGACCCATCCCTAAATTTAATGACGTTTGATGCTTGTCCAAGGTTGTCCAGATATCATATTATCTAGCTAGGTTTTACCACCAATTACATTAAGCCATGACAAAAGAAATAAAATTTACTCAGCCACGTCTATTTCCATCTTGGTGTCCAGGGATTATACAATAGTAGTCCTTGGGCATTACTAGCCTATGCTGCAACCTCTAAGGTGATCAACCTACCTATCACAAAATTTGAATTATTCACGCAAGAAATCTGCATTTACCAAATTTTCTTCTCATTAGGGGGAACAAAAAAAGAAACCTAGTGCCAGAGCAACCTAAGGAATTAAATTTAGATTGTCAAATATGAAATATGTCTATTTTTAAAAAAATTAGTTCTCATTCTTATATATATCCTGTCCAGCAAATATGGTTGGAAAAAGAATAAGATGTTGATCGTGATTCACTACTAAAGTACATAGTACACTACCAAGCAAAGCACAGCAACAGAATCAAACAGTGGTTGTTACAGGCAAGTGCATAGGGCCAAAAGCAATCAAATCAGAAAGAAATAACACACATCCTGCACACACATCCTGGCCACCTAAGCAACAAGGTGCGCACTATTTCCTCCAATGCAATAGAGTTGGCCTGCTAGCTGCAGCTAGGCAACTGCCAGGCCGATTGGGTGTCCTATTTGGCAATATAGCATTCTTCCGAATGATAGACCAAATAAACATATTGTTTTGGTATGTTTAGGTCCATATAAATACTCTAGTTGCTTAAACTATGTTATCTTTGGATAACAACTGCTTAGGTAATTAGGCACCCACTAATGAAACATTTTGGCGTGCTTAGGCCCACATAAATGTTGTTGTTGCTTTAACTTAGTTTTCCAGGGGTGTTAAGCATCTGCCTGCATGATTGAGCCACAAAAACACAGCGCTTTCTTATTTTTAGGTCCGTATGAATTTTATAGTTGCTTTAACTTTATTTTGATCATTAATTGCATTCTCTAGTGTTGGACATTCATGTATTTGACTAGTTAGTCTATTAAGGAATAAATAGAGACAACCATACACATATAGTTCAGCTCCTCATTTCGAGTAGGCATATATTTGTTTTCATGCTTTATTCTGTTTGGGTACATATCTAACGGTTGATTTGATGATTCAACTATTCTATAACAAAAGAGTTAAAAAGTTCTGTGTATTTGTCATATTTGTCATATATGAAACTTGAAACCATTCTCGTAATGGATGTTCCCACTATTCAAGCCAAGACAATTAGGAATTTGCATGACTATATTCGATATTTATACAATTTCACTAAAGGAATGTTGAAGATAAATAATTTCCGCATTCATGTGAACTTCACAGCCAGACTGCCTAGGCTACAAAAAGGTTTATCTCATATGACTTGGGTTAAACAGATTATCCAATGGAATTAGTTCAAATCACAATACACAAACAAACACTCAGTAAAACAGATAAGCTGATATGTTAAATCACAACTTTGCAGGTCCACAGGGACATGAATATCATTGCATTATCTTTTCAAGAAACTATTATGAACCCTCTCCGTACGAGTTTACAGGATAGGTGAATAATGATTTCCCTGTTATTACCATCCAACATGATAATGCAAGCCGTTTGACCGCCAGTTTTAGCCAGTAAAAGGTTATAATAAAATCCAGTAAAAGGTTACAATAAAATGACAAACCTAATCTATATCATGTCTTGGGCACACTTTTTGACAGCAAAAGTAAAAAATTGACAAAGCATAGCAGCACAATGCAAAAAAGCCATGGCAGAAATTATAGTTCCATAAATACAAATCTTCCATGAATACAAATCTTCTACCTAATTTCAGAACAAATAATTAATCAAGGAGGCTTCTTAATGTTACAGGCCTGGAACAAATGCAGTCACAGTGGTAACACAAATTCTTGACTTGCAGAGGTAGCAAGGAAAGGGGGTCATCTTCTATCATCAAGCATGATCAGAATATACAAAATAAATAAATAAAACAAACTCTATCACAAAAGAGTACCTCTCTTCTAGAAGAGTGTCAATCAAAGGAAACAATCCCCGTCTAAAGTCCGAGTTGAGGACATGCTTCAATGCTATCAGCAGTTCCTGAGACCACACAGCACGTAAGAAGCACCTGTCAGTCGAAAAGCACAAAGCAAACAAATAAATTAGCCAAATACAATGTCACCAAGCCCTCACCTTTCTGATGGAGACGGAGTCAGGACACGTAACCAGCAAGTTTACAATGCTCTTGCAGATGCTGTCCTCATGAGACCTGATGTAGTCGGCGTAACTCTTCAGCAAGTATGTCAAGAATGATAGCGTCTGATCATACAAAAGAACAAAAAAAAAACAGAGCAAAATGAGAAATTCAAGTCGATTCACCACAAGAACTGAAAGACAAGGCACTGCACTACATATACCTTAACCTGTGCACCCTTCAACTCCATGAACTGGGTCTTGAGATGGGCTGGAACCTTGTCAGGTCCCGGAATGGAGATTGCGGTAACCATAAGAGGCAAGAGGTAGGGTATGTTAGTCTGTACAAGCTTAGTATAAAGCTGGAAGAGGAACATCACAACAAGGGGGCTCTCCGTGACGATCTTGAATGACCGGGTGCTAGGGTTGAGCTGCGCAGACCCAATGAACGGCCCGATCGACCCAGGCCCGCCGCCATCATCCCCACCAGGTATGATGCTAGAGTTAGTGGGATTAGAACTGCTAGTGGGATTAGGGTTACTAGGGTTCGGGTTAGGGTTGGGATTGTTAAAGAAGTGGTTGACAGTGGCGGGGAAGTTGCGGTAGATGTTGCAGACAAAGTCGAGGAAGGGCTGGACCTCAGACTCGACAGTGGGCCGGAAGTTGCGGAGGAGGTCGAAAATGATGCGAATGGAGATGAGGGCATTGTCCTCATTGTCGTGGGTGAGTACATGAAGGGAGAGCTTGAGAAGGTCCTGAACAAAAGGGCGGAGCACCTCGCTGTGGGGGAGGCGGTTGAGGATCTCCACCACGACATTGCGGAGCTTGTGCTCTGCGCTCTCTGCCCACTGCGGCGTCGTCAGCTGCCCCAGGATCGCGGAGAACGCCCGGAAGTAGCATTTCAGAAAGTTCAGGTACTCCGACGTGTGAGCAATCTCCAGGTTGTCCCGCACCTCCATCACCATCTGCAGCCGCACCTGCGCCGCTGCATCCGCCCATCCCCAAAACACCAAAAACCAAGTCGAATCACAAAGATAATTCCAAAACTTAAACTATCATTATCAAAAGTCAGAGAAAAAGAGGATATGGATGCAGCCGCACCTGCGCTACTGCATCCACCAAATCCAAATCACATAGACAATTCCAAAACCTAAACCATTAGGTCCAATAAAACATCAAAACTAATCTCACCACCAAGAGCATCCCAACAGCCAAATCGAATCACATACAAAATTCCAAAACCATCAGAGTTTCCAAACAGAAATCAAGATGAAGAACGCATCCGTCCCCAACAAAACCAAATCGAATCACATAAGCAACCTCAAAACCAAAAAAAAAGGTCTAAAACGACATCAAAATCAAGATCAACATCAAGAAAACCAATAAAACCAATCAAACCATCAGATTATACGGAAATTGAGATCAAAAATGAGAATGAGGAAGAGGGAGAGAGCGCGTACGGAGATCGGGCTCGATGAGGCGCTGGGCGTGTTGCTCGTAGTTGAGGATGGGCGCCATGGCGGAGGGAAACCCTAGCTAGGGTTTAAGAAGGAGGAGGAGGATGAAGGGGGTGAGGATGAGTCGTCGTCGTCGTCGTCGTCTTCGTCGTCCTCGTCTTCGTCGTCTTGGTTAGGGTTTTGGTTTTCTCTCTCCTCGCCGAGCTCCTCCTCCCGAGAGGGGGAGGAAGCGTCGCTCCGTTTCGAGGAGTGCGGGGTTTCGACTTTCGAGTGGGGGAGAGGAGGCGAGGGAGAGAGCCGAGGTTTAGAGAGAGAGGGTCGAGGCATTTGGTTGTTAAGTGATCGGATAATTATGATCAGGGATAATTCCACCATTAGTCCCTAACCTTTACTACTCTTTTTTTCTTTTGATTTCTAAGGCTTCGTTTGGTTCGGGGTTAAATAAAAATTAGTTATTTCAGGAATTAGATTAAGTTCAGGGTTAAGTCTGAAATAAATCAATTTTACGTTTGGATGATAATTGAGTTGTTTCCGGGATTAAGAAAAGTAGCCTTTGGATAGATAAGATGGAATGAGAAGAATAGTGGATAGTTATAAATAGAAAATAATGATTTCGCCCCAATTATTATATTTGAATTTAAATTTTTTTATTCTATATTTAAAATTTCAAATTTAAATAGATAACTTTTACAATTAAAAAATTTAAAATTAAAATCTATATTTTTAAATCTCTAATTTAAAATTTTAAAGTTATAAATTTTAAATTTTAAATCAAATCTAACAAATATAAAATTACAAATATAAAATGTCAAATTTAAAATTTAAATAATTAAAAATAATAATTTAAATTTTAAATTTTAAATTTTAAATTTTAAATTTTAAATTTTAAATTTTAAAATTAAAATCTATATTTTTAAATCTCAAATTTAAAATTTTAAAGTTATAACTTTAAATTTTAAATTTTAAATCAAATCTCAAGTTACAAATATAAAATATCAAATTTTAAATTTAAATAATTAAAATTAATAATTTAAAATTTAAAATTTAAAATTTATAATTTAAAATTTAAAATTTAAGATTTAGAATTTAAAAAATAAATATTAATTTTAAAATTTTAAATTTTAAATTTTAAAATTTATAATTTAAAATTTAGATTTTAAATTTATATTTAAAAATTAAATAGGGCTGGGATTAGAGAGGGGGGGTGGGGTTAGCTAACCCCACCCATAAATGGGCACCCGATAACCCATTTATGGGTGGGGTTAGCTAACCCCACCCTCCAAAAAATGTGTTTGGGGTTAAAGGGGGTTAACCCCCTTATCCCCCCCTTAACCCTAAACCAAACAGCACCTAAGTGTGTGTTTGGTTCCACGTAAAACTATCAAAAAAAAATTTCAATGGAGAAAAAAATTTTGGAGAAAAATAAATTTTACGCTCTCTAGTGTTTGGTTTGTAGGTTCCCCCGCGCGGCGTGCGCAACGCCGCGCGTTTTTGTTTTCCGAAAACACCCATTTTTCCCCCGATCTGTAAAAAAAATTTCCGTGAAAATTTTTTTACGAGCAATCAAACGCCGGAATCTCACTTTTCAACCGAAAAAAAATTTTCGGGGTGATTTTACAAGGAACCAAACACACCCTAATCTCTTTCTAAAAAAATTAATTGCGCAGGTAGTCACATACTCATATGCACTCACATTCGCTTCGAGCCCATCTCACCGTCCTTAGTGTCGTCGTCTGTGCTTGTGACCATCTTCATCTTGTATTCTTGGCGTATCCGACATTCTTGGCGTATCCGACATTCTTGGCGTCGAGTCGGACGTGCCACCAAGCTCTTCTGATAACTTAAAAAAGTGAGAGCCGAGACTGATCAAGGCTTACGAAATCATGGTCGTCGTGATTTATATAAATAGGCAGATTTTAATTGGAGTTGACATGACTTATTCTATCAAAATTAATAAACATATAAACGATTGGACCTAATTACAGCAAAATATAAAGGTTGGGAATGCAATTAGCCAAAAAAAAATTTAGGGATCAAAAGTGAAAAAGTGGGTAAGGGTTAGAGAGTGCTTGTTTGGTTGCCCTTGAAAACTTTTAGTTGTGTAAAATATACTTTAGATCGAATATATGTCTCAAAAAAATTTACTCTACTATTTGATTGTTTGAATAGCCTTAAAATTTTTATTTAGATTTCTACTAGAAATTATAAAATTATATGTCAATTAAAATAATATAAAAATTGCCATAGCAAACTAGACCTCAACCCAAACCCGAATCCGAATTGGATTTATATTATATAATATATTAAAATATTTGATGTTATATATAAATTTGTATTTTAAAATTTTAGATTTAATGTAATATGTTTTGAAATATGGTAAAGAGAAGTAATTGTTTCGGATTCAGGTTCGGGCTTTAGATTTTTTTGTCGGCTTCAGGTTTGGATATAGATTTTTAAAATTCATCGGATTCATGTTTAGATTCGAATTTTGGATTTGGTAGTTGGATTCAGGTTTGAGTTTTTGAAAATCCGTCCCAAATTCGACTCGTTGTCATCGCCAATGGCTAGTATCAATAGAGACCCCTCTCCATTATAGGGCAATATCAAAACAGGCCCTGAGCTATATTTTTTTGAACAATGCTATTCACACACCCTAATCAGAGTGTATATCTTACACCCTACCCATTCAATGACTGAGAGTCAATTATTTGTCACATCAAGTGACTAGTGAAAAAATTCCATCATTGGATGGGTGGGGTGTAACTTGTACACCCCAGTTGGGCTGTACAAGTAGCTTTTTCCTATTTCTTTTTAGTGGAGATCCTTTAACTTTTGAATTTTTAAAATTTAATGACTTTCGTCTAATGAGAATTAAAAATTTTATTAAATTTATTGATAGTTTTATCAGATTTTATAATTTAAATTATTTGATAAAAAAATAAAACTAAATAATAAAAGTAAATTAAGTAACTACTAATTACTAATTGAGCCATTAAATTTAAAGTTTTAACTTAATTAACTAGAAATACTTAAATAAAAAATAAAAGAAAAAAATTGTCAATAAAAAAAATTAAAGTTGAGGTCTTTTTCAGAATGTCCTACAGTTGAGGGGTCTCCATACATTTTTACCCAAATTTGGTTATTATATTATTATTATAATTATTTAATTAAGAATAAATTTGTGCCTGAGTTGACTCGATTGACTTATTAGGTACGAAACATGATAGTGATAGCTGCATCACTAGTCCCTATTCTTTTGCCGAATTTCAATTTGGTCCCCGAACTTTCAAGTTCAAGATAGAACCATAAACTAAAAAAGTTTCAATTTTAGTTTTGTGCATATTTACTATTTAAGATACAAACTTTTCTCTAAATAAAAATTGAGTTGTTAAATTAAAAATAAGAAATAGGATAAAAAACCAAAGAATTTGTAGTGCACAAATATTCAAATGAACTAAGTGCAAGCAACAATTTTTACTCTCTGGTAATGAATAAAATAAAATACTGTTCGAAGTTTAGGGACTAAAATTGAATCTTATTGAAAGTTGATGCCTCAAATGTTAATTTAAAATTTTTTAATTAAACTAAATTCAAGGAGAATTTTGATGTAATTATGTATAATAACTAAAATAAGAAAAAGAAAATAGGTAGGGTTTCAATTAAATGAAAATTAAGTGAGGTTTTAAAAGCATTTAAAGGAATAGTAACAGTACAAAATACCAATTTAAGATAATTTTATTCGTTTATACGGTAGGTGTTTTCCTGTAATTTTTTAAGGGCATGTTTGGTATTGAGATTCATTTAATACTAATAGATAAAATTGAGTCACGGCAAAAGCATATAAGGAGATGCTTCTGCATTTTCTAGTGGGACCGCAGAAAAATATAACGTAATCAACTCATTACCATATGCGGAATACAATATTACATACGAAACAAATGAAATATTTTTTTATTATACTTTCTCTACACACATGACACAGCACATTCTCCTCACAGTCCCAAACGAAGTCTAAGAATAAAATAGTACCGAATAAATTGTGAAAAGAACATAACAAACTATATTATAATCACAATATTTATTGCTAGTTTAAGAAAATAAGATCATAATTAATAGTTCAAACCATCGATCTTACTTTGGTTATTTCATTCAATCCAAAAAATTAAGCTAAAATTTTTCACCAACAAGTGTTAGCGGATTCTCTAGAAATGTACTCATATAGCAAAGGCCAAATTGGGCCAAATCGCAGTTCGTGAGAATATTATTTTTAGTTATGGGTATATATACAAAAAAGTAAAAAATAAAATTTCAAATTAATTCACTCATTACTTTTTGGCTGTTATAGAACATAATTGATAAAAGATTTTTTTTACTATTATAGATTGTTTATATATTATTTAATAGGGTAATATCTAATATACCATTCAAAACTTCAAAAATATCTAATATACCCTCAAATGACCAAAATGCCCTTATTGATTTTCAAATAATCTCTTCAAATATCTCCAAACTCCTAGGCTGTGTTTGGAAATAGAATAACAGAGGAATAAAATTTTCTATCCTCGTTATTCTGCCAAACATGATAATATTTGACAATAATATTTTATTCCGGTCAAAGCGTTTCCAGTTTATCCTATAATAACCCATTAACTTTACTCTCCCTTACCCCTTGAATAAGGTTTACCCCTGGGGTGTTTTAGGGGCAGAGCAAAAAAAAAAAGTTTTTTTGTTTTGCTTTTATATCGGACGCCTCGATAACTCCGTCGGTTTACTCTCTGCTTTGTCCATCTTACCTATTCTTTCCTCTTCGTCTTTGTCTCTTTCCCTAGAAGCTTCTTCTTCCTCCTGAAAACCCTCTTTACTCCACCCTCACACCTAATCCTCCCCCTCCTTCCTAGTCCTCTTCTCTTTCCCACTCCACTGCTTTTTTTCTCTATCATATTTATTCTATAGTCTACCTATCCTTCTTTACTCTCTCAAAACAACTATTTATTGGAGTGGCTGAACTCAAACTGCCTCCCCCTCTTATCAAAAGTTGGTCAAAGCACTGTTCCCTGTGCAGATCATCTATAAATTGATGCGATCACCCTCGGCTGCAAAGTAGCAAGTTATATCCTCGTTGATTGTTGTTGCTTCGAGTTGTCAAGTTGCCTCTATATTTACTCAATCTTTCACCTATCTCGGGAGGCCTTGTCTTCTTCTCTTCTTCAAAATCTCTATTAATTTTAGTGGTTTGAAATAAATCTGCCTCTTCCTCTTACCAACGAATTGCTAAAACTTGGTTTCTTGTACATATCGTACATTAATTGAGGCGATCTCCTCGGCTGCAAGTTATTATCTCATATCTTGCATTTGCATCGGGGTGTCAAGTCCCTCCATTATTATTGTTTATCCCCTTTCACCTAACTCAAGTAAGTTGCCTTTTCCCCTTTAAATATATGTCTCTATGCTGATATGCAAACCCTTCTCGAGAACAACTGGGGCTTGAGGAACACCTATTCCTTCTTGACTACAATCTAAATAGTGATTATTATCCACACTCTTCGAGCCTGCAGAGGTGAGCTTTTCTGTTAGTTTTTGGGTTTAAATTGTTGCATGTACTCGGTTACTGCTGTATATAGGGCCCAATATAGATGCCGATGTAATGATCCTGTTAGCAATGTTGCATGATGAAATTCTGATATTTTATGGCTTGGAGGCATGGGATTAGACCAATGCTGCCGCTAGTTTAATTCATATGACGATTCATACATGCTGAGCCATGTTGCTATTATATTGTATTTAATGATTCTCTGCTGATCCATGTTTGCTGTTTTAGTTAACTTAGTTAAAAATAGTACAGTGCATGAGTGTAATACTTATGGATCCAAATTTATCTAATTTATAACTTCTTACTTTACTGTTGATTACTACTTATTTTTGACTGATAAAAGCTTTTGAAATATCATATTACTATGAATTCCACCCTATTTATCAACTTAATTTCTATTGATTCCTAATTGATTTCTTCTTCATTTCTATTCATCTGAATGTGTCTTAATGTGATTGTTCTATTCGTATTTTATCTTTATAATTCTTTGTTTTAAATTGAATCTACCATTTCAATATAACATTTTTGCTTTCTGATTGGTTCCATCTTCTTTTGTATTCACAATAACTTTTCGTATAGGTCTTAATTTTGCAATTGTAAATAATATTATTGTTATACATACTTATACTTTCCAGATAAATCGCTGGTTCTATGTAGTTTTTAAACTGTAGTAATATTGGTCTATAAACAGTAGGACAAAAAAGAAGGATATGCTGCCATCAATTTCATATAGTTTTAAAACTACTATGTCTGAAAATACGTATTAGCACTGTCCGTTGATGATCATATACTTAAATGAAATGAACATGGAGGAATTGTGAAATGGTGGTGCTTGTTTTGTTCAGTTGAAGGTTGCCTTATATGTGTTTAGTTACAGATTGCCTTGCATCTGATAAATTAGATGATGATGCACGGGTAAGAGACATGAATTTCATGAGGATTGTAAGCTATTATTAGTATTGTAGCCACCATGAAATTTTTATTAGCATCTTTCTCCTGAGCTATGTTGATATACTATAACATATACTTTCTGACTACTTCTAAAATTCTTCTTATTTGTATCTATGTCACCTTCATATGGCCCTTCAAAATAGACCTCCAAATCGTGTAGTAAGCAAAAATTATAATGTCATTGATATCACATCAACTAATAGCCAAAGCATCGAAAGTCACGGTCAAGAAACCTCCAACACCAGAGTACGACCTGAAAACTGGATGGAGGTCATGAATTCGACAATATTAAACTTGATGATGAGGAACATATTCTTGGAAATTTCATAAATAAAAATTTTACTCCGCTAGCTTGGACTAGAATAGTTCATAACTTTAATGAGCGAACAAAAGTTAATTTCATCAAAAGCCATCTTCAAAATCGATTGAAAGTTTTAAAGTGGCAGTTCGTTACGTATCAAACATTGTCTAACAGGAGTAGATGGGAGTGGAATTATGATCATAACATTTCGACAGTTGGGGATCCAAGTGATTGGGACATGTGTTAGCTGTATATTATTGAACGATTCTTTTTACTTTTTTTTTGTAAACAATATGATAATAATTTTGTGAAATGAACATTGTATTATACTTTTTTACAGAAAAATTCAGCTTTATGGAAGGTGTAGGGACAAACCGTTGTGAAGACTGAGGTTTTTTTCTCTCTATGATTGTTTGACTTTCTTTTCAGTGTTATCGTGTGTATTTGAATTTTTAACTTGCTGGTCAGATTTCAGTGAAAAATGATTTAAAATAAAGTTTTTACGCGATTTTAGAAAATCACTTAAATGAATAGTAACCGGCGTTTCCGGAACGAGCCGAGAGAAGAGAAGGGCTTCGGACGCGAATCGAACTCCGATTCTGGCGCTCCAATAGCTCGTTTTCTACGTCTCGACTATTCTAGAAACAATGGTGCTAACAGTTTTTATGTTTGACCCACGATTTTCGTGAAAAATGAGTTTTATCAATGGAAAGGTTTTTATACAATAATGTTTATGCTTTTTAGAAGTATTCATTGCTCTGTTTTGCGTGAAACTTGATGTGTTGGGGTCTTTCTGTGAGAGAAATGTCCGTGTTGAAGGTTTGTGGTTGCTGCTTCGCTTATCGGATGATTTCGAGGGTGACTTTTGGTTATGTGCCTTTCTTATATGTGTTTATGTGTTGGAGAGCGTAGGGGATGGGTTTCGTCGCGAATCGGCGACCATTTCTGATGATCCAAAATTGTGAGTTCGATGATCCGGCAGTGCTAATCGCGATGGCATGATCCGTTCATGAATCCGACCGTCGGATCGCGAGATATCGCGAGATCATCGCCGTGGGGTCGAAAGTCCGATTTTGGTCTTTTCGCGAAAAGGCCTACATTTTATGTATCGTTTCACGTGAAATCGGACGTGGAGGGGCGTCGACGCGTTTTACACGCGCTGTGAGGGACCCGGGATGAACTACTAGGTCTTTGTGGGTTTTTATGCAATTGTACATATATGTGAAGCTATATATATGTGTATTTAGCTTGGATCAAAAACCCTAACCCTAGTTTTGGCTGCCCTAGCCCTCAGCCGATCTCCCCTCCTCTTCCTGTTTCTTCCCTGTGCGCCGCCGCCGCCGCCGACCACCTCTGGCCGGCAGCAGCTCCGGCCAACCCTCTCTTCCTCACTTATTTTCGTCATTCTCCCTCTTCTTTTTCTTCCTGCCTTGGCCGAGGACCACCCTAGGGTTCTCTGTTCCCTAGGATCTTCCTCTGCGGCTGTGCCCTGTCGACCGGAGACCTCCCCGGCCATCGCCGCTGTCGCCGCGTGCCGCCGCGCCTACAGAATCCTGCTGCTGCTGCTGTTGCAGGCTGGTGCGGGCAGCACCTTGTGGATCTGCGCTGCCGCCGCCTCCTGTCGGCTTGGTGGACCCCGCCGGCTTCCAGAGGACCGCCGCCGCCGTTGTCTGCCGCCACAGCCGTCCCCGTGTCGCCGGTGCGCTGCCGCGCCTGTTTCGGCCGCAGCTAGGGCAAGGTCTGCAGCCGCGGCCGAGGCCTCCTAACCGCCGTCGCCGTTGCTTGTTCCTGTCGCGGTCGCCCCCTACCCGACGTCCGACCGCTGCCGCCGCCGTCCGTTGCCGCGCGGCCGTGCCCTAACCGAACCCGGAGCTTGGCTTCTTCCCGCGCCGCCGCCGCCGCTTCCCATCGCCGGCCAAGGTGAGCACCGTACTCCCTGCCTCCCCCGAACCCGAGCTGTGGCTGTGCGTGCGCCGCCGTGCCGCCGGCAGCCGACCGAAGCTTGCTTGCTCCGGTCAGGCTCGGTTTTGGCTTGTTGGAGCCGTGCCTTGGGATCTGTGCCTCTGGCTGCCTCCCGATCTTCGGGGAGGTGAGCACGATGATCGTGGTGATGTGCTGATCGATCACCGTGCTCACCTCGGCTGACTGTTTCGATGCTCTGCTTTGCTGTTTCGGCGTTGTCGAGCCCTTTTAGTGCATGTGGTTGTTATTTTCTGGGAGCTTCTGAGCCCGCGACTGTTCCTGTCGCAGAGGGGCTGTGAGCACGGTCTCCGTTCCTATCTGCTGGTGCTTGCGGATGGTTTTGCGGATGAGCGGATTGTTCTAGTTTTATATTTACTGCTTAAATATCTTGTATAGATGCATGTTTAGGGCTTGTATGTGATTTTGGAAGCGTAGCGGTGCTGCGGGCAGCAAGGGCATGACCCTTGGGGCCCTGTGGACTAGTTGTCCAGGCTTGAAGCCCCTTCGCGAAAATCTAGTTCGATCTCCGAAGCGTTTTCCGACGAAATAGTCGGTGGAACATACGTTTCGGTCGTGCGACTCACTTGTGGATTTCGTGAGTGACCAGGCTTTGTCGCAAAGCCTTATTGGCTGTTCCCCTTCGCTGTCCTAAAGTTTCGAGGACAGCGAATGAACGACAGAGGGTTTCGGTGCCAAATCGGCACTTTTCGGGAACTCGGGAAACCGATTCTGGGTGCGTTTGTGTTCGTGGCACCCCAGACTTGTGCCCGCTGTCCAATCATCTTGTTTGGTGTGTTTGTGGACAGCGGAGGACTTGGTTTGTTTGTTGGCACCTCTCTGAGGCTTGGTTTGGGTTCGGGATCGTCTCGGCGGGTTTCCGGACGATCAGACGGTTTCGGGTTGTGAGATTTTGCATGTTAGTGTCGACTCTGTGGGTTTTGACCCTGTTAGTACCTCGTAGGTCCAGTCGACATCCTTGTGAGCCGTCGGTGCTAGGCTCTTCCGTACCTTCAGGTGGGTACTTCGATCCGGAGTCGGTTCAGTGGACTACGGTGATACCTTTCTATCACTTCTCTTGCATTCCAATTATTAGTTCACTTGACTCCTGTTGACTCTACTTATGTGTGCTTGCCTTAGTAGAGTAGTTGTGGTTTGCATGGTTATCGAGATAGTTTGATTGCATGGTTCTTGAGACGACCTTGTAGGTCGGAGGTGATCGCCTGTTGTTTCGAGCGATCCTCGTGATTTGGTTTATCAGTTGCTACACGGCTTGTTGCCGTTCTATGGATTGAGCATTAGCATTGATCGTCACAGCTCTTCTAGCACTTCACGTACGCCAGCGGTCTGGTCCACCGCTTGGGTCGTCTTTTTCGAAAATGGGTCGTGTGCATCAGACCCGTGAGCCTCTTAGCATGGACATTCGCGGAGGTTATGTGCCGATAGTCGGTTATGGGGCCGATAGTTGAGCAGATAGTGACAGTGCCAGGGATACATCCCTGTGGCCTATGATGATTGGGTATATTTGTGATTATTACTGTTGATGCATATGCTATCTTACTTGCAATAGTTTAGTCTTTTGTTACTTGTTGTTACTACTGCTTACGTATCTATCTATCTGTTGACCCTCGCGCCGGTGTGTACACCTCGCCTTCGTTGGCTTGCGGTACCTACAGCTGGGAGGGGAGACGTGATTTATCATGTTCTCACCCCCCGCCATCGTTATTTTTTTTCAGGTGAGTCGGGTGGTGTGAGTCGGGACGCGGTGAGACGCTCTTAGCTAGCTGCATTAGAGGTCCCGACTTGTGTTATCAGCATATTTGGTTTATCTCTGACCCTTTCTCCTAGTAGACTCGAGTACATGGTTCAATTACACTGCTTGTTTAATTATCTGCATGCTTGGGTAATTATTACCTATTATATCGTCTCGTGGATTTTCGGTTATATCTTGTGTTATTGGTTTTATCGTGGTTTTCTACCCCTCGTGGTAGCGGTTTTCAAATAAGGTTTTCGTGTGGGAAACAGGTTTCAAATGGTTTTCGATGATCCGCTTTTGGTTTTCAAAAGAGAGTCCTCGTGTGGAGGACAGTTTTTAAAAGATATTTAAGTGAATGAAATTAGGGTTTCAAAATAAAGCTCCTGAGTGAGGAGCACTTTTATAGAATGATTGTTGTATTCGCCTAAGGACTTGCTTAGATTCATGTAGGTGTTAAGGATGGTTAGCTGTATGAGATGGTGAATGGTTGTAGTTGTTGTGATGAATGAATGATGTTTGGAATCCTGTGATGTATCGTTTGTACGCCGTGCAAATACAGGAGAGACTCTGTCCGTGTGGACAGAGGGACCTGTATTTGTGGCGGGTCTGTACGTTGCTCGGGTTAGGCTTTCAAAAAAAAAATGATACGCTTTCCACAACTAAATTAGCCCAGGGCGTGACAACCGTTCCCTATATATCAAGACATTTCATTTCTCTCCAGAAAGACCACTGCCACGTGTAGGCATGGGTTTAAAATAGGGATGCAAAGTGAGGATGTTTGCAGCACATCCTCCTCTTCCACAGGTACAACCGACATTTTACAACAAATAAAAAATTCTATGGCAGGGCCTCCGGCTTTGGCCAATCTTCTGGTACTCAACAAGTATTGCTACCGAATGAAGAAGGTCTCAACAATGAATCTTCATATTCTCCTACTCCAACTTCAATGAAGAGTGAAAATCTGTACGCTAGCAATGCTTCAGCTCATACTTCTTCTGGCAAGAGACATCGTTCGTCACCTCCTTTGAGTAAAACTACACCGACATCAACCCGTAGGGGAAGAATTGAGTGCACCTCCGATGCTATCCAGGAGTTGATCAATTTTGGCAAGAAGAGACTGAACATTGCCGAGCAAATGCTACAACGTGAGCTCGACGTGCGTCCAAAGGTTCACTCTATAGAGGAGGGTATAGTAAGATTATATGAAATTCCAAATTTGTCCTTTGAAGCTATTCTCTCTGCATGCAAAGCGTTCAAAAACGAGCACAATAGATTAATCTTTATGTCGCTGAGTGGCGATATTTTATATATGTGGATCGACCATCAAATGGTCATTCAAAGGACGGCCGCTGGACATAAGCCTGATGCATCTTTCTTCCCTCCTAACTAGATAAATTATTTTCTACTCTACTATCAGTTTTTGGTGGCCTTGCATAAAAATTTTATCTATTTTGGTAGTCTTGCATGGTCAACAAGGCCTATGAATTATATTTATGCTGTTTTATCTTGTTTTGTATGTGAACTACTTTATTGCTAGTTGTTCTGCTTCTCTACATGTCGTGGTGTTCAGGGATATTGCAGTTTAAAAATTGCATCACAATTGTTGGATCATTGCTATTCTAGATTTTAAAATATGTACAAGTATTGGCAGCATAAGCTTTTGCTTTTCTACTATTTTTAGACTTATTAGGTTACTGTTGTTTTCTAATATGTTTATACTCTGATGGCAGCAAATATTTATGTACTCATTTTGTTTTTAGACTTATACTACTACTGTTTTTATCTTCTTTCTCCTCATGCAATATTTTGTCACATTATTTATGGACCTATACAACTACTGTTTATGATAGATTTATGTCCTTATACCAGCATGCTGTTGTTCTTCATTATAATTATAGACCTACTTTTGTCATACTTTTTATGAATCTATGAATATTAAAATTGTTTTAAAGCTGATTATTATTGATGGCTCATATTTTCCTGATGTTTTAGTAAACTTATTTCGAAATATACTCGCAATGATGAATAATAAGTGCAAAAGGTAGGGAGGCAATGAAATATTATTGTCCTGCAGTCACCACATTAGCCATTTAACAAGCTCTTCGGGATGATGCACAATAGATTAAAATGGTAGGGAGGCTGGGATATTCTTTGTCCTTACAGCCACCATTTTATCGTTCACACTTTTAAACTCGAGCCAACTAAATTTAGTAAAAAAAGTGACAGCATAACATTGGTTTTTTATTCCTCCTTATGTAACTTCTTTATACTACAGTTTCTTATCAATCTAGAATTGATGGCAACATATCCTTGTAAGTATTCTGCTCTTTATTTACCTATATTGTAGTTGTTTGTTAATCATGTGGAATTGATGGCAGCATATCTTATGCTCTCCTCAGCTTTTGATGCTTCACTATCATAGCAGGTTAATAACTATGTGGAATTGATTGCAACACTTCATTTGATTTCTTCTACTCCCGATGTACCTATATGACAACAATTTTTTTTTAACTTTGTGGAATTGATGGCTAAATATCATTTTATTTCTTCTGCTCTTAATGTACCTATATTAGTGCACTTTCTTTAGTTTGTGGAATCTTATTATTTTCTTTCTTTTGCTCTTGACGTAGCTATAATATGGCAGTTTCTTAACTATATATAATCTTATCATTTTATTTCTTCTGCTTTTGATGTACCTTTGTTATAGCAATTTCTTAACATAGTAGTTTCTGAGCTATGTGAAATTAATGGCTGCATATCTTTTTTTATGTTCTGCTCTTTGTGTACGTATATCATAACAGTTTCTTAACTATATAAAATTGATGACAGCATATCATTCTCAATGTTCTACTGTTTGTGCAACTATTACCATAACAATTTATTAGCTATGTGAAATTGATGGCTGCATTTCCTGATAGATCTATACTGGCATGTAAAACAACAAAACTAAATACATAACAATACTCAAGATCATAAACAGAATAAAATATAACTCGAAGAGCGCCATAGAGAAGAAGTTCTTGATCAATTTGCAGAAGTAAGAAGTCCGGGTGCGATATGAACGTTACCAACCGAATTTGGATAATCTGGTTTCTCCTTTCCTGTCTCAGGTCCTCTTCCGTATGGTATGGAACAGATGGTAATCCTTCACCAGAATGCACATGAGAAGGTGGCAGGACTAGTACCCCACTTATATAGAGTCCAGATCGACTTCCTATTAAAGTCTGATTAGGATAATATTTAATAAGATATTTTGGTACTGAATACATCAGTTATAACATAATTTTTCTCTATCTTCTCTCTCACAATAAGATATTTGGTGTCCAAGTGTTTGCACCCTACTGTAATTTTATTGTTATTGGCAAAGAAAACTGCAGCTAAACTATCATAGAAAATTTTTATTGAACGAGAAATAGAGTCCATAATATTTAAATCTGTGATAAAATTTCTAAGCCAAATAGCATGTGATGTGGTCTCGTAACATGCAATATACTCTGCAACCATGGTCAAAGAGGCAGTAATACTTTGTTTGCTGCTCTTCCATGAAATCGCTCCACCAGCAAGTAGAAAAAATACACCCAGTTGTAGACTTTCTGGTATCTGGGCATCCAGCAAAATCGGAGTCCAAATACCTGATCAACTCCAAGCGATCTAATCTCTTGTATATCAGCATATGATCCAAAGTACCCTTCAAGTACCTCATAACCTTCTTAGCAATCTTCCAATACTCCATATCTAGATTACTTTGATACCTGCCAAGTAATCCAATAGCAAAAGCAATATCCGGACGTGTACACGTCTGTGCATACATAAGACTACAAACTGCAGAAGTATAGGGTATGCCTTTCATCTGTTCAATTTCTAATTGATTCTTGGGACACTGAAAAGTTTTAAGCTTATCCCCTTTCTGGACAGGAGCAACACTGCGCTTACAATTATGCATTTTTAATTTTTTTTTAAAATTTTCTTTATATAGTCTTTTTGAGATAGACCGAGTAGACCTTTATACCTATCCCTTTTAATTTCAATACTAAGAATATATGGGGCCTCACCTAAATCTTTTATTTTAAAATTTTGGAAAAAAATTCTTTAGGGTGCGTTTGGTTCGGGTTATCCTGGCAGGATTACAGGCAATCCTGCCAAGATTACAGCGTTTGGTTCATCCGGTATGTAATCTGTTCAGTATTGCAGCATTACAAAAGATGTAAGATTACACCGAAAATATTATCGAGGGGGGAGGGGTGTATCTTGGATTACTAAAGGCGGGTAATCTTGCATGTTATATAAAATTACAAGTTTACCCCTCCAACTCCCGTAACCCTTTCAATACGTCATTTAAAAAAAATTAATTTAAAATTTTGATTTGTCAAATTTTAAATTTTAAATTTAAAATTTTAAGTTTTAAATTTTAAAATTTAAATTTTTAAAGTTCAAATTTAAAATTTAAAATTTAAATTTAAATTTGAAATTTAAAATTTAAAATTTAAAATTTAAAATTTTTATTTTTAAAATTTTAAATTTAAATCTAAAATTTTAAATTTTAAATTTTAAATTTTAAAATTCAAATTTATATTCTAATTTCTAAATTTTAAATTTAGATTTTAAATTTTAAATTTTAAATTTAAATTTTAAATTTTAAATTTATATTTAAATTTTAAATTTATATTTAAATTTTAAATTTATATTCTAATTTCTAAATTTTAAATTTAGATTTTAAATTTTAAATTTTAAATTTAAAATTTTAAATTTTAAATTTATATTTTAAATTTTAAATTTATATTTAAATTTTAAATTTTAAATTTTTAAATTTATATTTAAATTTTTTTAAATTTTAAATTTTTATATTTAAATTTTAAATTTTAAATTTATATTTAAATTTTAAATTTTAAATTTTAAATTTATATTTATGTTTTAAATTAAAATATTAAATTTTATATTTTTGTTTAGATTTAAAATTTAAAATTTAAAAAAAAATTAAATTCAAAATTTAAATTATTTAAAATAAAATTTAGTAAAAAAATATTATTTGTAAACATGTAAAAAAAGTTTGCCAAATATGAGGGCAATTTTGGAATAGACTACACTTTATTGTCAAGCTTACTGAATTTTATAAAATGAACCAAATATAGTAATTCTATATATACTGTAATCCAACATTATATTACTGCATTAAACCAAACACAATAATATAGCATCAGTAGTAATCTCATTCAGAAATCCAAGATACCCGGATATGTTGAAATACTCTGTAATATTACATAACTCGAACCAAACGCACCCTTAGTGTCATATAATAGCCCAAGATCATTACTGACAAGCAAAACATCATTAATATAAAGGATTAAGAAAATTATTTTACTCTCACTAATCTTTAGATAAATACATTGATTAACAATATTTTTCTGAAAACCAAAGGTCAAAATAGTTTGTTTAAACTTTGAATACCATTGTCGGGAGGCCTGCTTTAGTCCATATATTGATTTCTTCAGTTTGCACATCAAGTGCTCCTTTTTCTTTTGCGAGAATCCCTCAGGCTGACTCATATACACCTCTTCATAGAGATCCCCATTTAAAAAAAAATTAGTTTTAACATCCATCTGGTATAGCTCGAGATCGAAATGAGCAATCAGAGCCATAATAATACGAAAAAATTTCTTTCTGGATACTGGAGAGAAAGTTTCTTTGTAGTCAATTCCTTCTTTCTAAGTAAACCCGTTTGCCACAAAACGGGCCTTGTAACCCTCTATATTACCTTTGGAGTCCCATTTAGTTGTATAAATCCACCTACATCCTATGGGTTTAACTTCTATAGGTAACTCAACAAGATTTCGTATCTTATTGTAGTTCATGGATTTAATCTCATCTTTCATGACATCGTACCATTCCATAAAATTACTGCTATTTATGGCTTTAGAAAAACTAAGGGGATCATCTAAGTTATGACCATTTTCAGAAAGATAGACAATATAATCACTAGATACAGCCGGTCTTCTCTGTCTTAAGGATATTCTTAAGTCTATCTGATGTAATGTACCAGATTTTTAATATAAAAATAAGTGTAAATAAAAATAGTATGAAATACTATTTTTATTGGACTTAGAGAAGTAAAAGATAATTCTAAAATTATTTGTGGTCAAATTCGAATAAAGAAAAAGAAGATTTGGAATTTTTATAGGAGAAGGGCTTATACTGCAGCTGAAAAATTGACAGTGGCGAAAAATTTTAAAAAATTAGAAATTTGTCAAAACTATTTTTCTGAGGCTAGATTTAAAGTTTCATGTCATTTAAATGTCCGAGCAGTGAAAACAGAGCCTAACTGCAATCTGTTAAAGATTTTAATCGGTAGAGCTTTCGGTGACCTAAAATGATTCAAAACTAAAAAATTAAGATAAATTACTTCTGATTAACTTTAATAAAATCTATACGTCAAATTTGAGTGCAAACAGATATTCAGAAGGGCTCCAATTAAATATATCAGATCAAAATTGGACTAAAGTTAGAATATTTGCTTATAGTGGACTTATTAGCATTTTGTGACTTTAGATAGTGGATTTTCACTAAGCCTGAGAGTTCCTTTCCTTCTCTATTCTTCCTCTCCCACCTGCTACGTAGAGAGAGAAAAGGGAAAAGAAGAGAAAGAAAAAAGAGAAGAAGAAGAGAAGGGTTTAGAGGATATTGAGCTTTTCGACAAGACGATTGAGACGGATTTTTCCGGCACTTCAACTCTGAGGTTATTATTTTATAATTATAATTTTTGAATCAGATTTTTAGTGGATTCTTGATAGTGGATGTTAGGAGAGGTGGTTTTAATGGATTTTCATCGAAATTGAAGCTTAGAATTGGATCTCTATGTGATTTAGGAGGCGAATTTTCGTAGAATTTCGCCGAGAGATTTTTTCGAGCCTTAGGAGTGTTGTGGCAGCCGTAAGGATGGGGAAAGCAGCAGCGAGCACCTTGCCACTTCGACAATTGTTCAGTACCTTGGATTCGTGATTTAGGTGGTTCGTGTCGCCGTAAACGGCGTACTACCTACTATGTCTGCTTGCATGCGGGTTAAATATTAATATATTTATATGTGTTGCCTTATGTGGTAATCTTTGAATCTTAGTGGTCAAGATGGATAATAATTTAGAATTTATGTAATTATTCTTTTATAATGAAATATATGGACAGTAGGTGGATAATTAATTTAAGCATGAAGAAGCTATACATGATATAGCGTTTTAATTGATACTAGTATATGGGGTGTTGGACTCGTTTGGATACTTATACATGAGCCTATTTAATTTGATTGATCGGACTAGAAAGAGTAGGAAAGCATGCTTATATAATTATGGGTGT
Source organism: Puya raimondii (assembly GCA_016920855.1). NCBI lineage: Eukaryota > Viridiplantae > Streptophyta > Magnoliopsida > Poales > Bromeliaceae > Puya > Puya raimondii. The sequence continues at coordinate 132,505,226 of JABWPP010000050.1, forward strand.
TCTATTATGGATATAGGCTTTATGTTATGGTATTGTGGACAAGTTTGACATTATATACATATGTATATGTATATAATTCTTATGTTGGTAGAGAATACTAATAGTATAGAATTGAGTAGAAAGAATGGATTCCATGATACATGCATGTGAGTATTAACCTAAGGCAGATTGCATGAACAATGGGTCAGATTGCTTAAACATATTAAATTCCTTCTTGTGTATTATGCTGTAGGTACTAGTTTAGGTCGGGAGGGGCTGTTTGACGTTATATGCATTGTGGATAAGTTATCTATGGTACTTGCATTATAATTATTGCATGGTTATAATTGTTGCATGGTTATGCCAAAAGGATTCATTGGTCATTGACATATATTGACTATTACTTTCTACATTCTACATGCTATAATAAATGTGATCGGTGCCATGAGATTAGCATAATAGTAGTAGACAGGTTCTGGACATTGCGAGGCACATGATTGTACTATGTTGACATATGAGGTAGTAGACACTATATGATTGTGCCGAGGGCACCGGGATAGCTATTTGGGATCTTATGATCATTGCATAGATCATAGCCTGCAGAGCCACATTGAGCTTGATAGAGTTACGTACTATTAGACTCGGTAGGGGTCACTCCCATTCGAGTGCCGCTCCGAACGCTGGCCAGCTATAGCAGAGATACTTGCCCTTGGGATGACGACTCACCTGCGGGAGTGGTGATCGGGCTGGGGGCAGAGCCTACGTGTTAGCGGCGCACCTGCGGGAGTGCGGTTCAGGCAATAGGCAGGCGCAGGCTTGACCGAATCTATGAGTCGGTCGTTGTGATTGGGTACTACTACTGTCCTTATTTATAGTATTAGCATTGATGCATACCTTAATTACCTTGTCTCCGGTTTATTGCATATGTGACTTACGAGTCCGTCAGTTTATAATTGGGTTAAAACGTGTTGATTAGGTTGCATGTGTATGAGTGAGTGATATCTTGCATTTATTATTAGTATGCTAGTTGACGCATGATAGGATGAGTTACAAATATGATTGGGTTACACTATGCATTTATATTGGGTAATGTAGCTGATTGCATGACAAGGTAGTATTGTGTAGAGGCATGATAGACGTAATTCGAGTTCTGTTCAGGTATTGTGTTTGTTATTTAGTTCCCTATCTATCTTTGCCTCGGGTAGACCTAGTGGGTGGGCCGTGGTTGTCGCCGACCGTACCCACTGGGAACTACTGTTTAGTAGTTCTCACACCCTCTTATGGTTTACTTTTCAGGGTCATCTGAACTGGTGGTTGTACGAGATAAGGGGATCGCACCGTAGATAGCAACTACTACCCATATCTTCTAGTTATAGAGGAGCACCCAGCTAGATAGCTTTCGGATTATATACTGTACATTTGGACTTGCAAGGCTTGAGCCTTTCATGTGTATATTTATATTTTGGAGTTGTAATTTTGTGTACAGTGATTTATAGTAGTTTTACTGATATCTATAATGCTCTGATACTTGTTGGATGTTCGTTATAAACTGTGAAAATGGTTTCATGGATGAATCTGGGATTGGAATTGCTTTGTTACTATTCTGATTTGTTGACGCTTCATTCGGACAGAAAAAATTCTGTCCGTTCGGCGGGTCTGTTGACGTCCCAGTGGGCTTCTGCTGCGGAATCGGGGCGTGACATCTGATCATCCACTTGTACATCTTGATGTGGATTATCCACTTGTACATCTTGATGTGGATTATCAATGATAGGTTCACTTCACTTTGTGGTTCCAAAATATCTTATTGTTCCACAGGAACTGGAACCATCAAATCACGAGGGACAATAGTGGGTCTGTCCTGTATAGGATTCGAATACTCTTGAATTTTCTCAAATTCAACGAATCAAGGTTCAGAGCTCCCACTGATTGTTCCATCAATAAACTGTGTCGTTTTAATTTCTGCAATCTTTATAGGAAGCGATGGACAGTAAAACTTATACCCCTTGGATCTTTTCGAATAACCAATAAAATATCCTGAAACGGCTCGAGAATGCAATTTCTTTATTTATAGGTCATACAATTTGGCTTCAGCTTGACAACCCCATGTATGAAAGTATCTTAAATTGAATTTGCTATATGTCCAAAGCTCAAAAGGAGTCTTAGTGACAGCCTTAGTAGAGACCCGATTAAGAATATATAAGGCAGTTTTTGAGTGCCTATCCCATAATGATATCGAAAAGGTAGAATTATTAATCATGCTCCCGAGCATATCAATTAATGTGCGGTTCCTTCTTTCAGCGACACCATTCTGATCAGATGTCCCTAGCATAGTGTACTGTGGAACAATTCTGCACTGCTCCAGAAACTTAGCAAAAGGCTCAGGGACTTGGCATTTTTCCGTTTGTCTACCAAAATATTCTCCACCCCTATCTGATCTGACTATATATATTTTTTTTTTCGAGTTGATTCTCTACTTCAGTCTTATATATCTTAAAGGCATCAAATGTTTCAGATTTTTCTTTAAGCAAATAGAGATAGTCATATTAAGAGTAGTCATCAGTAAAAGTGATAAAATATTTATTGTCAGTAATTGAGGAAGGAAGAGGTCCGCATATATCGGTATGAATCAGCTCTAATATTCCATCACATCTTTTAGCACATTTAGAGGAGGTTTTGGTTTTCTTTCCCTTTATGCAGTCCACATACGTTCCAAAGTCAGAGAAGTCGAGATCATCTAAAATGCATTATCTAATTAACCTTTGGATTCTCTATTTCGAGATGTGTCCCACCCTTTTATGCCATAACATGGATGACCTTTCATTATTAATGCCACATTTTAATCTAATATTTTCGTATATGGTAAAAACGATTTCACTATATGAATGATCTAACGATACTTTATATAGATTATTTTTTAAAACGCTAAAACCAACTATCTTAGATTTGTAAGATAATGAGAAAGCTTTATTATCAAAACTGAAACTAAATCCCAGACCAACAAATTTCGAAATAGAAATTAAATTCTTAGAAAATTTTGGAACATAAGATGTATAAATTAAATCCAAAATATGATTACTAGAAAGAACTAATCTAAATGTTCCTACAAATTCTACTTTAGTTGGATTTTCCTCAGCAGAGAAGATAGTGGCTTCATCTTTACTGGATTTTCTAAGGTTATTGTGACACCCCAATAGTCCCACATCGGATGGGAATGAGATTGTCATTGGGTTTATAAGAGACTTGGGCCACTAGTAACAATAACTGGGCTTAAGCATTTTTGGTTGTTGATTGGGCCCAACGAGTTATTGTTGCTAGTGGGCTGGGTCGTTACAGTTATGAAATCGATGCACGGAATTCGCCATATGACATGTGGCACCAGAATCAATCCACCAAGTATTAGATGGAACAGTAACTAAATATAACTCATGCATCAAAACCAGAAACTTACCTTTCTTCTGGAGCCATTTCTGATACTTTTGGCCATGCCTTCCTCTTGCACATACATAGTCAATAATTTATTAATTGACAATTTATCTTTATGTGTGTTATAAGAGATCTGAAATTATTCGTATTCATATGGCAAGGAGTTCAAAATAAAGTGCACTATTCAGAGATGATTACTTCAAGTGTAGTGAGCTGTGCTACAATATCTCGCATTTTCATAATATGCTCGCGAATCGAGCCTTTTCTGTAGTGCTTCATGGAAGATAGTTTATTCATTAGGGTGCTTGCCAAAGCTTTACTGGAGCTTACAAACTGTTGCTCCACAGCATTCAAGAAATCGTGGGCTGTCTTACATTCTAGAATTGAATTCCGTATATTTTTATCGACACGCGCCTTCATCAGCATTAAACTAGCCGATTAGAGTGCTCTTATTTTTCTGAAAATGCAGTTTGGGTTGGCGTACTTTTATTTGTAAGAGGAGCAGATTTATCCTCTCTTAGAGCCAAATCGAGATCCATACACTCTAATATAAGTATGATCTGTTCTTTCCACTTTGAGTAATTAGAACCATTAAGCATAGGAACAGAATCACCGATAGGGACAAAGGATGAAGTCATAGTTGAAAAATAAAATAAAATGCATGTTTTATCAATAAAATACCACATTCAAAAATTACCACACCAAAATTAGAAAAATACACCTTAATATGACATCACAACACCTCATTTGGGAGCAAAATTATGATGTAAGGACTGAGATTTTTACTGTCTAATTTAACTCTCCGTTGATGATGTTTTTGTGTGTATTTTAATTACATAATCACTCGTCAAGTTTCGGGTGAAAACGAGTTGGAATAAAAGAGTTACGCGATTTGGAATATTCACCTAAGTGAATAGTAACTCTGGTTTTCCGGTAAGGCCAAATAATAGAGGTGGCCTCTGGAACATATCGAACTCCGTTCATAGTGGTCCAATAGCTCGTTTTCAACTGTCCGACTATTCTGGACTCGACGGCACTAACATATTTTGGATCTGATGCACGGTTTTCGAGACAACTGGACTTTGTCAAAAAATTAGACTTTTATTCTTCGTTGTGTTCGCTATGCAAAGCTTACCGTAGCTCAGTTTTACGTGTGAACCCTCGGATAGGGACCTATCATGCGAAAGGAAGTTGGTGTGGATGGACTTAGGTCGCGAGTTCGCTAATCGAGAGGATTTAAAAGCGATTATCGACCGTTAAGCAATTGATGTATAGATGAATCGGAAAGAGGATGAGTTCGTCGTGAACCGGCAACCAAATCGAACGAAACAAAATCGTAAGTTCGATAATTTGATAGTGCTGAACGCGATGGCGCTACCTGTTCGTAGATCCGACGGACGGATCTCCTGGAACTACATGATGTTCGTGATGGGGTCGAAGGTCGCAAAATGGTAATTTCGCTAAAGTCCCAATATTTTATGTATCAATCCGCGTGAAATCGAAAGTATGGGTGCGTTTGCGCGTATTTCACGCGCTGTGAGGGACCTAGGAGGGAAAGTTGAGTTTTTGTGGGCTTTCGTGCAAAAGAGCCAAGGTGTATAAAGGGTGATTTTAGGGTTTGCTTCATGAAACCCTAACCCTAACGCCTCCCATTCACCCTCAGCCGACCCCTCACCTCCTGGCCGCTCCCTGCGGATTGCTGCCGCCGCCACTGACCTCCGGCATGCTGCTCCGTCGCCCCCGGCCGTCCCTGCGTGCCGGCGCTGCCCCTGCAGCCTTGGCTGGGCCACCTTGGACCCGTGCGGGCTGGTGGTGACAGAGGGTCACCACCGCCGCCTCTCGAGACCAGCCGCCGACCTCCGTCGACCCTCCGGCACCACCGCATCCAACCTAGACCGGAGCCGTCGCCGCCGGTCGCGTCGTACGCCGCCGCGGCCGCGATCTGGCCTGAGGCTTGCGAGCTGTCGTGCGGGCTTGCGCGCCGCCGCCGCAACCCGGACCCTCTCCCTTTTCCTTTCCCGACCCCGGATGGACCCCCTACGCCGTCCGACACCGTCGCATGGCCGCCGTCGCCGGAGGAGGCCGACTCGAGCTCCTCTCGGTTTGGTGTGGCTAGGGCATCACTGCCCTCCGCCGTCGCTGCCTCCCGCCGATAGCCGTGCCCACACCGGAGTTCCCCCGTCGGCCGCACCCTCCTGCCGTTGCCCCTGTCACCGTCGGAGCCGCCGTCAGTCGGATCTGGGCCGCTTTCCTTGGCCTTCCCGTGGCTAGGGCATCAATGCCCGCCACCGCCGTCGCCTCTGGGCGCCGGATGGTGCGTGCCTTGGCCGTCCCTGGCCGGCTGCACCTGCCTCCCGTTGACGCCCCTGCCGCCGAGGCCGTTCCCGGCCGGAGCCAGCTCCCTGCTCTCGGTTCAGCCCGAACTGGCTTAATTTTTGGCCGCCTTGCCATTCCGACGATCCGGGCCGCCTCCGTCGACCCCGCTGGTGAGCACGGCCCTCCTGAGGCACCGAGTACCTCCATGCTCCCATGTTACGCTGTCAGTGAGGCCTGAAACAGTGAGTTCTTGAACATCGGTCCCGGACAACCGTTCCGACCGAGGTTCCGGTCGCTCCCGCGCGCTCCTCGTCTGTTCGCTGTGCTCCGGACAGTGAGCACGGCCTCCACCTCGTCGAGATCTTGCAAGGTGTGCCTCGACAGGCCTTGATAACGCTTGGATCAAGGTAACAGCGCATAATATTGTTAAGTTGCATGTTATTAATGCAAATAGATGCATGTTTAAGGACTTTAATGCAATTTAGTCGCTGTGGGCAGCGTGTTCACGCTACGCGTGACTTGTGGACTAATTGTCCAAAGTCCGCTGTCCTTCGTTTGTCCGAAAATGGGTTTTCGGAGCGTTTCTCGACAAAATCCGTCGGCGGAACGTGGTTTTTGGCTCGAAAATTATCCGACTCGATGTTTGTACCTCGTGGGCTGCCGCTAGGCCTTATTGGCTGGTTGTCCCGGCCGTCTTGCATATTCGGAGACCCCCGGTGTGCGGTAGTGGGTTCCGGTGTTGAAATCGGCACTTCCGGGAACCCAGATCAGAACGATCATCCGCGAATGATCGTTTCGATGTTCGATCTTGTGCTCGCTGCCAAGACCACCCAAATGGATGTGTTTTGGGGCAGCGGTTGACTCGTGGATCGAGCCGGTATCTTTCGGGACTGTCCGTGTGTCCCGGGGACGTCTCGGTGTGATTTCGGGACTTCCGACACTGTTTGGAGATCGGTTTTGGGAAACCGAGTCTCGGGATTTTGGGAGTGTGTGCATGTGTCTTCTGTTTGAGTCGTTTGAGGCTTGTCCCTGACTCGGTGGACCTATCGTAGGTCCGGTTGATTCGCAGCGCGTTCCGGATTCCGACGCGATCGTTACAGGTGGGTACTTCGACCCGAAGTTGGTCTAGTGGTGCATGCTCGGTGACATTCCTTCTACCCTTTCCTTTTCAGTTCTGCATATATATATGAGATGAGTTGAGCCGACACCTTGAGATCTTTACTTTACTCTACTTGCATTCCTTATCTGTTCTAGCAGTAGAGTGGACATGATTGCATCAGTATCTGACAGGATATATTCTCGTGACCTTCTTGGTCGGTTTCTTGACACGGTTGTCTGATGACCTATACGGTCGGTATACCCGGAGGGGTGGATTATTGGCTGGTTGCCAACGGTTATTGGTCATACTTGCATCGATCGCCATTACTCTTGCGCATATCGCGAACACCAGCGGTTGATCCCCGCAAGAGGGTGTTCTTTTCCGAAAAAGTGGTCGTACGTCCGACCCGTGAGCTCAGTGGGGCACTTATATGCTGGCAGAGTAGGAGTGGCATGGGCCTGAGGTCTGCGGACCGTTATGGCATGTTTAGATTGGGTATATTTGTTGTATTCATTTGTTGATGCATTACATTTACAGTAGCAGTAGTATATTTGTTTTGTTCTCTACTTACTTGCATTGCTACTGTATTATCTTCCTTTCAGTTTTTTGTCTGCCAGTGTGTGCCCGGCCTTCGTCGGCTTGCGGTACCCTCTGGGAGGGAGAGACATGTTTACATGTTCTCATCCCCCCACCACCATTTTTCAGGTGACTTGGGAGGTGGGAGTCGGGACGGTGTGTGAGGCGCGGTGGACGATCGATCTTTCGGTCCCGATTAGTATAGTTGGTTTAGTCCCTTCCCCTTTACTTTCGTGCACTTAGACTTATTGTGGTTCAGTGGTTATTGTTTTCCTAACACCGTACGAATGTTTTAATAAATGACTCAGAACGGTTTTATTAGATTTGCAAATGATGTCTCCTACCCTTCGAGGTAGCTCGTTTTCAAATAGAAAGGTTTTCAAGTGAATTTCGTTCTTTTGGCTACTAGTGTTTCAAAATGAGGTTCCCGTGTGGGGAACAATTTTAAAACGTTTTGTGAATTCTCTTTAACACTTATTAGAGTTCAAAATCAAAGCTTTCGGGTAGGAAGTATTTTTAATAGGATGTCTGTTGTACTGTGCATCGCATCATCCTTCGCTTAAGGAGTGCTTAGAGGCATGTAGGGATAGCTGAATGCAAATGTATTCTATGTTTGTACCTTGTGGATTATTGTGAATGAAAGTGTGATTGTGATCCTGTTGTATGTCGTTGGTACGCCGTGCAAATACAGGAGAGACTCCGTCCGTGTAGACAGAGGTGCCTGTATTTGTGGCGGGTCTGTATGCCGTGCGGGTTAGGCTTTTTTAAAAAAAAAAGAAAAAAAATTGACCCGTTTTCCGCTATTAAACTAGCCCGGGGCATGACATATGAGCATAAGTATTTCTCTTTCTGTATGCATAGAACTTATATGACATCGTAACCCCTCCTTTGGGAGCAGAGTTATGAGCATAAATATACAATCTCTTTATAAAAAATTAATTTAAATTTTCTGTAGGTCGTAACAATCTAAAGTTTTTCATCTGAAAAAATTATCAGTTGTGGCAATTTCACCAAACAAGCTGCAAGAAAAATTGTCATCTTACACCGCCCATATATACTTTCATGTCTAGACCTCCTTTGGGAAAATACTAAACATCATATTAGGGTGCAATTTCTGCACACACTTCTTTAAAGCGATTAATTTATCTTTTCTTCTGATGAGGGCTGCTTTGCCTTGCACTCAAATAGTTGAAGCAATAAATTAATCTGACTTAGTGCTACTTATTAACATAAAACTTATCCGCAAGCGCCACTTTAAAGTAAATTAAGTCATTATTTCTTTAAGTTAGGGCCGCTTTGGCTTGCACCTAACCAGTCAAAATAATAAATTAATTCAACTTAGCGCCAAACCTTAAATAATCTAAAAATAATTATGATTATTTAATCTTCATGTTATGTCCGATCAAAATAAGAGTATAAATGCAATAATTTAAAACATGATATCACAATCATAATTCAAACTTTATATATTCTTGGCTAAATTATAGAAAACCTCCCTGTCAAAATTTGATTTTTCACTTTCCCCCTTGTCATTTAAAAACCTACATTTTGCCCCCCTAAAAAATAAAAAATATGCACTCTGCCCCCGCCGTCAGTGTTCCGTTAGGGCTCCGTTTATATTTTATTATTATATTTTTTTAATACCCAAAATACCCTTGAAACCCTCTCCTCTCCCAGATGCCCCTTCTCCCTCCTCACCGACGCCGCTCGCCGCGTTGCTTCGCCCTCCTTTGCCGCCTCGCCGTCGCCCACCGCCCGTCCGATCCCACGCACGCCCTCGCTCTTCTTCGCCGCCTCGCGCTCACCTTTGCCCATCTCTCCCTCCACACCCGCCCCAATCTACTCCCTACCGTCGTTAAAATGGATGGATGACAATGAAACAGGAGGAGCGAGGAAGCAGCTGGAGGAAACGGAGTCGGATTTGGGGTTGAGGGAGGTGCGAATAATGGAGGAAAGAAACTGTAGGGTTGCAAGATTGGGTAGAAGATGAACAGGGCGGAGGGGCATTTTGGTCATTTTGCCATCAAAGTTAACACCGTACCCCCCGTGTATATTTTTCATTTTTTAGGGGGGTAAAATATAGGTTTTTAAATGACAAGGGGGGAAAGTGAAAAATCAAGTTTTGACAGAGAGGTTTTCTGTAATTTAGCCTCTATTCTTATTTGACCAAAATTATGATAAATTGATATTATATGCAAAATCAAATCCTTATGTGAACAAAATTTGAATATTCACAGTACTTTATGGAGCATAATTATTAAATTTATGACGAATAAACAAAAAATTAGGTATTGAAAAATAATGGGTTAACTTAAACTCAACTCCACTTTACCGATGGTGGTATGAGTAATATTGGATTTATAACTAAGACATCAAAGGGTTTAATAATCAAAATAAACCAAAATTAGTAACAAATCCTTTCATTAAAAAATAATTATGACAACTTTAATAATAAGCTCGGATTTGAAACAAGTTCAAATCCAATTAAATCAGAAACTATGTTGTCTTAATTCATTAAATGGAATATATTAGATCAACCCAATAAAGTATACTATTCATCTTCTTCCTTGACTTTAATTAGGATTTCAATTAAAACAAAAGATGATCCATTAAAAGCCGCTGCCTCAAAAAGGCCAAGCATCGCGCACCACGCGTGGCCGGGAATTATGCTCACAGCACCATCGCACTAATCGGAATCCGAAGATTGTTCTTGCCAAGATCTCACAACCACCCACGGCATACAATCGGAATTATATATATTATATTTTGCATATAATATATAATCTATCGTTCATGTCTCTGATACCAATTAATATATCTATATTGGCATGTAAAATAACAAAGCTAAATACATATCAATACTCAGAATCATAAACAGAATAAAATATAACTTACAGAGTGCCATAGAGAAGTTCTTGATCAATCTGTGGAAGCAAGAAGTCCGACTGCGGTATGAACATTACCAATCGAACTTGGTTAATCTAGTTTCTCCTTTCCTGTGTCAGGCCCTCTCCCGTATGGTGAGGAACGGATGGTAATTCTTCACCAAAATGCACATGAGAAGATGGTAGGACTAGTACCCCTTTTTTATAGAGTCCAGATCGACTTCCTATCAAAGTCTGATTAAGATTCTATTTAATTTAAATAGATGAAAAAGAGATAAGATATACCATATCAAGCAGTTCTATATCTATTATGATTGATCTTTATTTATAGTAAATTCAGATTTGAATGTGGTTAATTGGGCCATATTTATGAAAATCCTAACATCTTCTTCTCTCGGTTTTGCTCTATATGTACGTATATTATAATAGTGTTTTAACCAAGCGGAATTGATGGCCGTATATCCTTCTCTTTGTTCTGTTGTTTATGAAACAATTATCAATTTTTTTTTAAACTCGTTCCTTATGTACTTATATGGAAAGTATAGATATATAAAATAGCAACATTATATACAACTGAAACATTAAAATCTTTAGGCCTTTTTGCATAAAAAATCTACTAGTTTTGGGCTTTTGCAAAATTGGGTCGTTATTTTCTATTTTGCAGATTCAGTTCGGATTTTCAGTAAACTGACCAAAATACCCTTCTTATTTTTTCTCTCTCCTCTTTTTTTTTTTTTTTCTGTCGCTCTTTTTTTTTCTCTCCGAAGAAGGCGGCGGAGGCGGAGGCGGAGGCGGAACGCCTCGCCTTTGCCCCTCACGCCCTCGCCCGCGCACCCCCGCCCTCCTCGCCTCCGACCCCGCCGAGGCCGCGCCGCGCCGCAATATATTTTTTTTTCCCCTCTCCGACCCTCCTCCACCCGCCGTCCCCGCCGGCGACGAAGAAGAAGTGCTTCTTGGGGCCGAGAAGCACGCCGGCGAGGGAGGGGAAAAAATATAGTTACACTCCGGCGAGGGCGGTGGGTCGTGACAAAAAAAATAAGAATAATAAAAAATAAAAATAAAAATAATATTTTTTTCCTATAGGAAAGAGCAAATAAAGAAAAAGGAAGAAGATGATGAAATTGCACTATTAAAATAAAATTACACTATTTTAAAAAAAATTACACTGTTTTAATGAATGTTGCACTATTTAAAAGAGAAATTACACTCTTTTGGGATGAAATTTACACTCTTTAAGCACAATTGCACTATTTAGGAGAATTTTGCACCATTTCTTTCTCTTCCTCTTCTTCTTCCTTCTTCCTTCTTCCTCCACTCTCCACCCTCATTGTCACGCCCCGGATTACTGGTTTCCCCGGGCTCGCCAACAGATCCGCCGTATACATAGATTTTTCTATGTATACGAAGCGATAGCTAACCTGTAAACAAACATACAAGCCACTACAAGAGATATATAGAGCTGCAATAAAGCATACTAATAACAAAAGTCACCTGTACATATAGAGTCCAAAATACAACAGGTACACCACAACCAAAATAGGTACAAATCCACAGTATATATACATGGCTCAACTCAAAATAAACTATCTCCAGTAGGGTCCTCCTCTAGGGACAACAGGGACAGGTAGGGATCTAGCTCGCGACTCCCTTACCTCGATCCGCGGAAACAGGCGCAGCAGCCGCAGCAGAAGAAGGCTCTGCAAAAAGATGGCAACAATGGGTGTGAGAACTACTATCAAAAGAAGTAGTCCTCAGTGGGTACCGATACCGACCTCAACGGTCCACCCACTAAGTCTACGAGACTAACAGTATAGCTGGTAGGTAAAGAACAACAAAGTAAGCTGGAATAACTCTACAGCTATCATGCCACTACCCTACCACTATCCCAGTCAACTCTCAAGTAAGCATCACCAAAGTGAGAAATCATCCCTGACCCAATATATCGGAACCGCCCAAGCGGGCTCGTCCAGCCAACTGCCTAGCCACACCGCACACTACCAAAAGGGTAGCCGGTCCAAAACAGATCCACAATCTGTAGCGACAACAACGCAAAAGAGGCCTCACACCGGAGCGGCACTCGGGGGAGCTACCCAGCCGAGTTAGTACGCGTATCTCTGTCGAGCACAAACAGGCTCCGGCAGGCTATAGTCAAAGAACAAAGGGGTCAAAAGGGGTCAAAGACTCTAAGCTCACGTGCCCTCAGCACAACCAGAAGCTAAAACAAGAGTCTGGGTCCACCGTCAACCCCGACGGCACCCGGTAATACAGAACAGTCTAACCCTGCTGTAAATACAAGCTCGGCATCCCAGCACGAGCGTAAACTCATCCTATAACGAACTAAGTATCCACCTCGCACTAACAGCGGTGATACAAGAACAGAAACGGCTCCTAGAGCTAAATCTGATAACAGTTCGAAAAGTGACGGTTGTATGTTCGCGAGTTTTCTCCTAAGTCAATTCCCAGTTCAGCATGTAAAGTCATGTCAATAAATTATCAATTTATGCTCCAAATTCAGATTTCATATAAACACATACAAATTCACGAATTCGAGCTACTAACATGATTAAAAAGATAATAAAACAGCATGCTGCACTCTCTACAACTTAGGAGGAAATCCGGCGATTTCGGTAACATCAACCCACCTCGAAAGCTATCCAACAACGGCTAGGAGTCGAGTGGAAGGCCTCCAAGCAACACCGGCCGAAATCGAGCTCAAATCTGCAACCTCGAGATTCGGACCCACCTGCTCACTGTTCTGGGCGCCCAGAACATCAGCCCAGAACTGCAGCCTGGCAGCACAACCCACATGTAATCCACATGCGATAAAATCCAAATCCTAAGTCCAAATGCAATGAAATTTGGCTCAACTCACCAGCAGAGGTTCAAGAACAAACCCTCCAAATTTCAGCCAAAATGGAGCTCGACTCGATGTCCAAAAAGCCTAAACACTGAATCAAATCAACATCTGGACCCTCCTGCACATGGATCCAGAAGTTCCAGCACTTAAGCAAATCTCAAAAACAGCAAGAATTCAGGGATTCCAACGATTCTAGCTCATAGAAAGAGGTCACAAACCTCACAAAAACAGTGATGGAACAATCCAAAACCTCTCCAAAGATCCTCACAAAGATCTGGATCTAAAAATCCAAGAAATTCCATCAATGACCCAAAAATTCAGCACTTAAGCAATTACTCAAAATCTGAGTTAGAGCTCACCTTTGAATCTTCAATTCAGGTGGGAAGAACCTCCAAACCAGCAAGGAAAGTGGAAGGATCAATCTTCACTTCGTAATTCCAGCTCCCAAGAGATTGGATCCAAAGAACAAAGGAAAAACTCAAGTTTCAGCTCAAGAACACCAGGGGTCCAGTAAAATATCAACTGTAGCTTACATACCTGTCCAAATCGCAATTGGAAGGATTCCACTTCTTTCTCTGCGAGTCCTCTATCCAACAAACTAAGTTTCGTAGGATTTGGACACTCCTACACTGCACACGAGCACGAACACCACATGTCGACGTTGCAGTTTCAGCAGGAAACCAAGATCATCAATGGAGGAAGATGAAATTGGGAGAGAAGAGAGGGTTTCCCTTGCAAGATCCGAGTTCACCTTGAAGAGGGGAGAAAAGAGCCTCAGGGGGGTCGTCCACTTCTTTTATAGACCACTAGTTTCGGTGCAATGAGCCTCAAGAACAGAATTACAACTAACCTGTCCTCAGCAGAAATCCACACATTCGGGCGCCCGAAACTCCTGAAGTGGGCGCCCGGTTCTTCAGCCTGCACCAACTCGAGCATCGGACTCTCCGCCGCGGTCCGGTGTGCCCTAGCCTGGTCCGGCGGATCTCACCAACCGATCAACACGTGTCGAGCAGATCGATACTTACGAGGTAGGATTTCCGGACTCACTTTCCGGGCGCCCGAAACATGGATCCGAAATGACTTAGTAATTTTCAGAAATGAGCACTGCACGTCTGGACGCCCAAAACAAGACTTCTGGGCGCCCTAAAGTTCAAAAGCCCAAAACTTCAGTTTTGGCTTGCTTCGGCGCTCCGAGTCCGTTTTCGCGTCTATTTGACGCCGAAATGACTCCGACTTGTCTCGACCTTCTCCAGAAGCGTCGGACAGTCTAGAATACTACAGTCATTCTGTTAGTTAGGCCCCAGGGGTACTACATCCTTCCCCCCTACGGAAAGTTTCGTCCTCGAAACTCAAACTCAAACTCATACCTCAAGAAGACGGCTCGAAAAGGTAGGGATAGGATTCCCGCATCACCGTCTCCGGCTCCCAAGTCGCCTCACGCTCCTCGTGATTACTCCACTGCACTTTCACGTACGGTATGACTCAGTTGCGCAATTCTTTCGTCTCGCGAGCAAGAATCCGCACCGGTCGCTCCTCGTACCGCAGGTCCTCAGCCAACTCGAGTGGAGTGAAGTCAATCACGTGGGAGGGGTCGAACATATATCTCCTCAGGGCCGAGACATGAAACACATCATGGACTCCAGAAAGTCGCGGTGGTAGGGCAATCCTGTACGCTACCGGCCCCACTCGCTCTAACACCTCGAACGGGCCAACAAACCGTGGACTGAGCTTTCCACGAACTCCAAAACGGCGAATTCCTCTGGACGGCGAGACTTTCAGAAACACATGATCTCCAATCTGGAACTCCAAGTCTCGTCTCCTAGTATCCGCATAGCTCCTCTGTCGACTCTGGGCGGTCTCAAGACGTCGTCGAACCATCTTGACCTTCTCTTCCGCTTCCAACAGGATATCGGGACCCAAAGTCCTCCTCTCACCCACATCGCTCCAATGCAAGGGCGAACGACACTTGCGCCCATACAATGCCTCAAACGGAGCCATCTGGATGCTCGCTTGATAGCTATTGTTGTACGCAAACTCAACCAGTCCTAAGTGTCGATGCCACCCTCCACCAAAGTCTAGGACACATGCTCTCAACATGTCCTCCAGAGTCTGAATGGTCCGCTCAAACTGACCATCTGTCTGTGGATGAAAAGCCGTGCTAAACCGCAGCTGAGTACCCAGTGCTGTCTGTAGACTCCTCCAAAACTGTGAGACGAATCGTGTGTCTCGATCAGACACAATCGAGGTAGGCACTCCATGCAGTCTCACTATCTCGTCCAAGTATAACTGAGCGAGTCTGTCCCTGGACCAAGTAGTCTGCACTGGTAAGAAGTGGGCAGACTTGGTCAGTCTGTCCACTATCACCCAAATAGCGTCAAAACCAGCCTGCGCCCTCGGTAATCCCACGACAAAGTCCATGGCGATCTGGTCCCACTTCCATTCGGGTATTGGGAGACTCTGAAGCTTGCCAGCAGGTACTCGGTGCTCCGCCTTTACCTGTTGACAAGTCAAACACTGAGCCACAAATCTCCCAATATGGCGCTTCATTCCATTCCACCAGAAGTGTGCCTTCAAGTCCTTATACATCTTGGTTCCACCGGGGTGAACCGTATAAGGTGAGTAATGAGCCTCTCTCAAAATCTCCTCTCGGATCTCTGAATCCACAGGCACACACAGTCGGTCCCTGTACCGCAGTACTCCCGCACTGTCAACACCAAAATCCCCCGTCTGCCCACTGGCAATCAGATCTCGAATCCTCATCAAGTAGGGGTCTACACTCTGTTTCTCTCGGATCCTATCCAACAGAGTGGGTTGCAAAACCAAAGACATAAGTTTTGCAGTAACCCCAGGGGATACCACCTCAAGCTCAAGCCGCCTCAACTCCTCAAGTAACGGCGCCTGCTGAGTGATCATCATACTAAGGCTCTGCACTGATCTCCTGCTCAACGCATCTGCCACTACATTCGCCTTGCCGGGATGATACTGGATGGTAATATCATAATCCTTCAACAGTTCCAACCACCGGCGTTGCCTCAGATTCAATTCCTTCTGAGTGAACAGATACTTGAGACTTTTGTGATCTGTGAAAATCTCACAGTGCTCACCATACAGATAGTGCCGCCACAGCTTCAGTGCAAACACTACAGCTGCCAGCTCCAAATCATGCGTAGGAAAATTCTTCTCATAATCCTTCAATTGCCGAGAGGCATAGGCAATTACCCTACCATGCTGCATCAACACACATCCCAAGCCACTGTGTGATGCATCACTATAAATCACAAATCCTTCCCCCATAACTGGAAGGGTAAGGATGGGAGCAGACATCAGTCTCTCCTTCAGCTCCTCAAAGCTACGCTGGCACTCAGCACTCCAAACAAATCTAATCCCCTTCCTCGTCAAACGAGTGAGGGGTGTGGAGAGCTTCGCAAAGCCTTCCACAAATCGACGGTAATATCCAGCTAACCCGAGAAAACTCCTCACCTCGGTAACCGTCGTCGGTTTGGGCCAATCCCGCACAGTCTCAATCTTCTGCGGGTCCACCGCTACTCCAGTGGCCGAAATCACATGGCCCAATAAAGCTACCTCTCGAAGCCAGAACTCGCACTTTTTCAGCTTAGCATACAACTTCTTCTCTCTCAGAAGTTGCAGCACAACCCTCAAGTGCTCCTCATGCTCAGCATCGCTCCGAGAGTAGATCAAGATGTCATCAATAAACACCACCACAAACCGGTCCAAGAACGGCTTAAACACTCGATTCATCAAATCCATAAACGCGGTAGGGGCATTAGTCAATCCAAACGGCATCACCGTAAACTCATAATGCCCGTACTGGGTCCTAAAAGCCGTCTTAGGAATATCCTCGGCCTTCACCTTCAATTGGGGTTTAATAATCAAAATAAACCAAAATTAGTAACAAATCCTTTCATTAAAAAATAATTATGACAACTTTAATAATAAGCTCGGATTTGAAACAAGTTCAAATCCAATTAAATCAGAAACTATGTTGTCTTAATTCATTAAATGGAATATATTAGATCAACCCAATAAAGTATACTATTCATCTTCTTCCTTGACTTTAATTAGGATTTCAATTAAAACAAAAGATGATCCATTAAAAGCCGCTGCCTCAAAAAGGCCAAGCATCGCGCACCACGCGTGGCCGGGAATTATGTGCGGGTAAACACGTGCGTGACTCGCTCACAGCACCATCGCACTAATCGGAATCCGAAGATTGTTCTTGCCAAGATCTCACAACCACCCACGGCATACAATCGGACTGACGTCGATGCCAATGCCAAAGATTGTTGACATCTCCCGCGTCCGCTTCAAACAGTCAGGCCCTCTCCCGTATGGTGTGGAACGGATGGTAATTCTTCACCAGAATGCACATGAGAAGATGGTAGGACTAGTACCCCTTTTTTATAGAGTCCAGATCGACTTCCTATCAAAGTCTGATTAAAATTCTATTTAATTTAAATAGATGAAAAAGAGATAAGATATACCATATCAAGCAGTTCTATATCTATTATGATTGATCTTTATTTATAGTAAATCCAGATTTGAATGTGGTTAATTGGGCCATATTTATGAAAATCCTAACATCTTCTTCTCTCGGTTTTGCTCTATATGTACGTATATTATAATAGTGTTTTAACCAAGCGGAATTGATGGCTGTATATCCTTCTCTTTGTTCTGTTGTTTATGAAACAATTATCAATTTTTTTTTAAAACTCGTTCCTTATGTACTTATATGGAAAGTATAGATATATAAAATAGCAACATTATATACAACTGAAACATTAAAATCTTTATCATGTTCTATATTTCTGCTGTTAATGTATCTATAATATAGGAGTTTTGTAACTATGTGGGATTGATGGTAGCATACTTTATGCCTGTTCTGCTCGTTATGGAACCATTAATCTAATTTTTAAGTTATATAGGATTGAAACTACCTAATTATTCTTATTTTACTTGCTCTTATATACCAATTAGGAAAGCAGAAATATGTATCACAGCAGCATTATGTACAACTACAATATTAAAACCTATTTCATTCTTTATGTTTCTACTATGTATGAAACATAAAGCAGAGCAATTTTTTAACTATGTGCGATTGATGGCAGCATATCGTATTCTCTGCTTTATAGAACTATAATTCCAGATTTCAAGTTATTGAGGATTGCATGTAACATATTATTCTAATTGCACAAGCTCTTTATATATCTATATGGATGGCATGAATATGTAAAATAGTAACATTATGTACATACTGATACTGGAAAGTATAGATATGCATAAATATAAATACTTATCTGGAATTGATGGCGCAATATCCTTCTATCTAAGCTTCTCTTTACGGAACTATTGTTGCAGTTTGTAAGTTATGCATAATTGATTGCACTATGGCATTCTTGTTGTCATGTTGTATATAGACCTATATTATTGCAGTTTGTAAACTATGTATGATGGATAACAGTCTTTTTATCTCACTGTTTTCGGAGCTGATTGCAGCATATGCATATATATTGTTGCTGTTTTGGTGATGATGCACAAAAGCATGACAAATGTAATGGTAGGAAGGCAGTGAAGGTCTTACTGCATAATCATAAATCCTTTGAAACCTGAGCCAACAAAAACCGTCTAATTTTTGCAGCCATGTTGTTAGTTTTTTTTTTCTTTTTTTTTTTGCGTAAACCTACATGATATAATTTTCATTCTTTGTAAATAAATTGTAATAATTTTTTTTCTTTGCGGTGATGAGTAAGATAATCAATCGCCGAGTATTTTCATCTTCAAATGTGGCAAATCTCATGATGTTCTTGAATGAGGAGGAAGATTATTGGGAAGAGATGCGTGCCATTCTATTCTATGAAGGTGTCTTTGCATTTCAAATGTGGCAAACCTCATGATGTTCTTGAATAAGAGACCATGTCGTACTAGACCATTCACCGGCCACCAACTACTTATGGACATACTACGAGGACATCCCAACAGAGGGTACCGACATTTTTGAATGTCCAACACCTCATTCATAAGACTTCGTGATGAATTGATCGGTAGAGGGCTGATACAAGGCACTCGACATCTTAATGTCGATGAACACTCGAATTTTTTTTATTTGGTGTTGGCTATAGTGTAACAAATAGAGTGTTGGCTGAAATGTTTCAGCACTCAGGGGAGACTATAAGTAGATATTTTAATATTATCTTGCATGGTGTGAGTAGGGGTGTAAAACGGGCCGGGCGGCCGCGCGGCCCGCCCGGCCCGGCACGAGATTGGACCGGGCCGACGCACGGCACGAGTACTGTAGCACTCGTGCCGGGCCGCCCCGGCCCGATGAACCGGGTCGTGCTGGGCCGCCTCCCTGTGGCTCGTTGGCCCGGCACGGCACGGCACGACATAAGCCTAGGCCGTGTTGGGCCCGAGGGGAGGCCCCGGCCCGGCACGGCACGGCCCGGCTCCCAAGGCCTCCCAACACCCAATGCTTTTGGGAGTTGGGAGCTAGGCCTGTGTGCCTTGGGGCTCTCCTTGGGAGTTGGGCTTTTGGTCCTCTATGGACCAAAACACCCTCCCCAATAGTAAAAAATTTGACTGTTGTTGAGGGTGTTTTGGTCCAAAAAATATTTAAAATTTTAAATAATTTTAAAATTTTATTATTTTTATAAATATGTTTTAAAAATTGAAACTTTTTTACTCATCTATTATTTTAAAAAATAGTATTTTAATTTTTTTATTTTATTAAAAAATTATATATTTTTAAATATAATTAAATAAATAAAAAAGGCTGGCCCGAAGCTCGGCCCAGCCCGGCACGGCCCGTGCTGTCCGAGTGCCGAGGGGCCGTGCTGGGCCGGGGGTCCAAGAACTACGGCACGGCCCGACTTTGGGGCCGGCTCGGGCCGGCCCGTGCCGAGCTGGCCTCCGGCCTGTTTCGGCCCGGCTTTATGTGGGCCCGGCACGACCCACATTACACCCCTAGGTGTGAGGTTCAAAAATAGTTTTCAGTTTCCTGCGAACCAAATGCAAAAGAATGTTTTCTCGAAACATTTTTTTCCGATTTTGTGCGGAACCAAATAACCCCTAAGGAGCTGTTCGGTTCCTCAAAAGATTATGAAAAAATATTGTTAAGAAAAAAGTTTTTAATGAAAAATCATTTTTTTAGTTTTCCGTCTGTTTGGTTTTAAGAAAAACAAGCTTTCATGGAAAACATTTTTTTCCTATATTTTATAAAAAATTTGTGTTTTCGTTCTCCTAAAAAAATTTGGAAAGACGAAAATACTAGTTTTCCATAAAATATGAATTTTTTTTTCCCCACAAATACTTATTTATCTTTCAACCAAACTGACGAAAAATTGAATTCGAAAAACTTTTTTCCGCACATTATTCGAGAAACCAAACAACATGTGTTTGCAATTACAAATCTTTGTGGGCTTAATTAGGCCCAAAAAAAGGCCTTGTCTAGCCCAATATACACACTCCTTGCTCGGACTTTTTTACAAATAACCCTCTAAAATTTTGTAATTTGCGAAATAATTCTGCCAAATTTATATTTGGCAAACTAACCCTCAGTTTGCCATGTAGGAGCCACGTTGGAATTTTCTCTTAAAGACCGTAAACGATTCACCGTCTTTATAAAAACGGTGTACGATTCACCGCCTTCCTAATTTTCCACAAAAACGGTGAATCATTCACCGTCTTTCGCTTTTCTACTGTTTCTTTCTATATCCCATATATAATTTTAACAACCACATAAAATTTTTAACAAATCACATATAATCTTAACAACCTTTCTATTTCCCATATAATCTTTCTCATATATAATAACATATAATCTTAACAACATTTCTATCAATTTTAACAACTTCATTTTTTTTTTCTTTTTCATATATAATAACATATGAATGATTCACCGTGTTTAGAGAAAAAAAATCATACGTGGCTCCTACGTGGCGAAGAGAGGGTTAGTTTAACAAATATAAATTTGGCAGTGTTATTTCGCAAATTATAAAATTTTACAGGGTTATTTGTGAAAAAGTCCCCTTGCTCTTGTTTCCTCCTTTGACTCCTCCTTACCTCTATCTACTTCTCTCTCTCTCTTTAATTTCTCTCTAAAAGCTGTGTGAGGGGAGAGAGAGAGGGGGAGGGGGAGTGGTAATGGCGACGCAGTGGGTTTTGGTGGCGCATGGCTTGATCACGCTGCTCGTGGTCGTCTCCTTCCTCTGTGGGCAGTGGCCCATTTTCCAGGGCACCTTCGTCGAGCGCATCCACCACTTCCTCACCTTCGGCGCCTACGACTACTTCCTGTAAGTCCACTCCCTTCATCTTCAAACCCTAGTAATCCCCCCCGCCCCTTCCCCAATTTTGGGCATGTTGGTTGTGCGTTTCTCGTGGTCGCCAAGGTCGAATTTTGTGTGTTGATCGACTCTAATTGATGGAAATGCTTGTACTTGGTTACCAAGATCGAATTTAGTGTTTTAATCGACTCTAATTGATGGAAATGCTTGTTCTTGGTTACGAAGATCGAATTTAGTGGGTTAATCGACTCTAATTGATGGAAATGCTTGTAGCTGGTTACCAAGATCGAATTTTGTGTGTTAATCGACTCTAATTGATGGAAATGCTTGTTCTTGGTTACCGACATCGAATTTAGTGTGTTAATCCTAATTGATGGAAATGCTTGTTCTTGGTTACGAAGATCGAATTTAGCAGGTTAATCGACTCTAATTGATGGAAATGCTTGTAGCTGGTTACCAAGATCGAATTTTGTGTGTTAATCGATTCTAATTGATGGAAATGCTTGTACTTGGTTACCAAGATCGAATTTAGTGTGTTAATCGACTCTAATTGATGAAAATGCTTGTACTTGGTTACCAAGATCGAATTTAGTGGGTTAATCGACTCTAATTGATGGAAATGCTTGAAGCTGGTTACCAAGATCAAATTTTGTGTGTTAATCGATTCTAATTGATGGAAATGCTTGTCCTTGGTTACCAAGATCGAATTTAGTGTGTTAATCGACTCTAATTGATGGAAATGCTTGTACTTGGTTACCAAGATCGAATTTAGTGGGTTAATCGACTCTAATTGATGGAAATGCTAAGCGCAATTTCTTGGTTGCCAAAGTCGAATTTTGTATATTAAGTTGAGTCTAATTGGTTGAAATACTTATCTTGATCGACCCATAATCCAATATCTCATCTCCTTTCTCAATTTGGATATGTTGGTTTTGCTTTTACTTGGTTACAAAGATCGAATTTTGTGTGTTAATAGAGTCTAATTGGTGGAAATGCTTATGTTTGATCGACCTATAATGAAATTTCCCAATTTGGGTATGTTGATCGTGCTTTTATTGGTTGCTAAAGTCGAATTTTGTGGATTAATTGAGTCTAATTGATGGTATGCTTGTATTTGGTTGACCGTAATTCAATATTTCATCTCCTTCCTCAATTTGGCTATGTTGGTTGTGCTCTTCTTTGGTTGTGAAGATCGAATTTTGTGGATTAATCGTGTCTAAATGATGGAAATGCTCATCTTCAGTCGACGCAGTACGAAAATTTTAGTTTCTTTTATCCGAATTAATATAGTAATGGGTTTCTTGGTGGTTCTTGAATCCTATTTTCTTGCCTCCTTGGCCAATTTGGGTACGTTGGTCATGCTTTTCTTGCTTGCCACAGCCAAATTTTGTCGATTAATTGAGTCTAATTGATGGAAATGCTCATCTTTGATCGACCCAGTAATGATGGAAATGCTCATCTTCGATCGAGTCTAATTGAAGAATAAAGTTGATATAGCCAAGTTTCTAATTGTTATCGGCTTAAATCGTTATTATCACTGATTTTAGTTGCATGGATCCTCCTTTTCCATTCAGTTCTTCTCCGAGCAATGTTAGAATATGCATTATCTTATCATTTCTTAGTATTTCTTCTAATATCAATTTTATTCTTCCCTCACTTTTAAAACACCTTTTCAATGATGAAAATCGTTTATCTTACTAGTAAAGTATGTGATCTCCATTGCATGTTACCACGTTCTCTTAACTGCTTTGATGCAAAATTCTCTTCATGGATGCAAGAGCTAACTTGTGTAAGATATAATTATTTCGTATCTATCTTTTCTAGTAACCTTGCATATCTGCCTTAACTTTCTAACCTCGGCTAAACATTTTGCATATGTTGTTTCCTAGTTACCCGACATATGGGCGATAAAACATTTTTGGTATTGTAGTTGTTATGTAAATATTTTTTGTTTTATTTTATTCTTTGGACTCTGATAATCACATGACAAACCAAAGGAACTTCTCATGCATTAGTATGCTCTACATTTTCTCACACTTAAAACTGACTTGTAAAGGGAGATTGATCATATGATTCTAAAGTTCAGGGGGGGCTGATTATGAAAATTAATAGTATAGGGGTTTGTTAGCAAAGTGATAAAGTTTGGGGTTACCAGTGCATTTAATCCTTTTACATATACTCCTTGTCATAGTTTGTTTTCTAGCTGTCACCCTGATACTTTCATATTATTTCAGACGATTTGTAGCATTAATATTTGGTTCTAGAGGAAGAGATTGCTTTCTTACTGTTGAGCACTATTGTTGTGAGCGGCCAAATCCAATCTTACAGGTCTATTCTTGTTCGCCTTTATTAATTTTTTTGCTCGTTGATTTCATAAATTTTATCTTTGCACTCTTGTTTCTTTTTTTTGTTTTGTTTTGTTTTTGTTGCTCATATCTAACCACCTTTTAGCTTTTCTCACTTTCAGGTTATAGTATAGTTAAATTAACATTTAAATGAGGTAATTCAGATGGTAAAATAAACGTTGGAGCTTTTGGTAACAACTAGAATATTGTTAATAAGCATAGTACATCAGGTATACATTATATCATGTGCTGATTAGGATAATGCACATCATTTTTAGTAATTAAAATGTTTAAAAGTTTAAAGCCTGTTAAAAGATCTTGGCTCCTCAGCATCCATTGGGAAAAAAGAAGAAGAAGATATTTTGAGATTTTATTGTTTCTTTTGTGTTCTTTGTCGTTTCCTTTTCTGATGAACTCAAATTTGCTCAACATATTCTTAGTTCACACCATGGCATCCCTAGCAGTATTCTTAATAAACTTAGAAGTGTCATAGAATAAGGATTCAGGATCATGTATTAGATGATTCTTGGATCGATAAGAAAATGAATTTAAAAGAATATTAGATGATTTCAGATTTTTGCTATTGTAAAGCATCGCAAGCTTTATGTCTTCCTCGAAGTAGTTTGGCCCTTAGGACATCATGAATCTACTGTTCATGTGATATGTCATTTTAGTTTTCCATAGCTCACATGGTCAGGCTTTGAGATCGCAAAAGCGTTTAATTGGTATCAAGAGAGTCATACTCATGGCTTACAAATGAACAACATTTAAATATTTTATATGCCTTTGTTATAACTTGATACACATTGCATATCACTTGATTAGTTCATTTCTCGTGCTTTCTATCATGAGTTAACGATTGCTCTGTTTAGCTTGAGTGCTTGACTCATTTTCGATGATAGGGCATCCAAATTAATGATTTATGCTGTTAAAACAATCTGGAGTATTTGAAATCTCTAGGAACCGCAATTTACGGTGTTTGAAAATTATTTTCTAGTGCATAAAGCAGCCATAGAATGAACAGTAAAAAAATGAACGACCTTATAAAACAGAGGATAGGTTTACTCAACTTAAGATCAAGGGTTTTGATGTTGATCTAGATAGCTTAATGATGTATGCATATACTTTTTTTTTTATCTGCCAAATTGTGAATTGAAAGTATATGCCGAGTTACTCTCTTGCAATTTTCTGAAAAGTTGTGTTACTGTTAAAATACTTCATTATACGCGATAATTGCTTTTATCTTCTAACTTTGTTCAAATGTCATGAAGAAGTGATGGCTGTTATGATCTTGAATGCAGCTAGGATATCTGGCCATAATTGGTTTTACATATTTTATTATTGCAAAGTCATCATTCAGATATATACCTGGTCATTATATTGGTGAAGGTCACAGGTAACTATCAACAATAGTAATGATTGGGCTCTCTCTCTCTCTCTCTCTCTCTCTCTCTCTCTCTCTCTCTCTCTCTCTCTCTCTTTCAGCCCCGTCCTAAACATTAAATCTGAAAATTGCAGGTATTTTAGTCTGGCGGCGGTTGGTGTTGGTGTCGTGCTTTTCCTATTGACTAGCTTTTCTGATCCTGGAACTGTGACTGCCGAGAATGTTTCTCAATATCTCGCTGCTTATCCGTATGATGACATCATTTATGCAGAGAAAGAATGTTCCACTTGCAAGATTACAAAGTATACACGATAGTCCATTCAACTTTGAGATATTTACACTCATACGCCCTTTAAAATTATCTATTTACATATATTCCTGGAAATTCTGATTTTCACATATGCCCTTGATAATTCTTAATTATATATCCACGGACTAACAAAAATGCCCCTCTCTAGAAAACTTTTTCTAGTAGAAAACCCTTTTATTCTGATGAATTGGGTTATTTCTTAGTTTAGAATCTTTAGAAAAGGCATTTTTGTAAGTAACTGCATTTCGAGGGTTTCACCTGAAAATTCAAATTTTACAAGAGTACTAGTGTAAAATGCTCCTTCTACCTTTCATAGATGGTGTCACAACTGCTCTGCTTTTCTCTGCTTGATTGGTGTTGCATTAATCTGCAGACCTGCGAGATCTAAGCACTGTAGCATATGCGATAGATGTGTTGCTCGATTTGACCACCACTGTGGATGGATGGTACATGCGATTTCTCTTTAATGGCGTCTATGCAACTTCTAGCAGTGTCTCTGAAGTTTAGGATGATTTCCTGCATTTTCTTTGTTTGCAGAATAATTGCATTGGGGAGAAAAATACCCGGTACTTCATTGCCTTTCTTCTTTGGTGAGTACTATTTGATTTTTTTTTTTCCTTTTTTTAATGCTCTTAATTCTTAGTTTATTTTCTAGTATACAAAAAAAAGTAGTGATGGATATGTAAATAAGTAGTCCACTCTAAGGCCCTGTTTGGATGCGCAGTAAAAAAGTTCCGTGGAGTTTAAATACTAAGGTTTTGGTCCAGATGAAATGTGAAATCCTGTAACTCCAAAAAAATTTCATGGGTTCATTTTAAAAGTTGTTTGGATACAAATTATACAATTTCATAGGATTTCTGACAATATTAATAAATTAAAAATTAAATTTAGATTTTAAAATTTTAAATTAAAAAATTTAATTTAAAATCTAAATTAAAAATGAATTTAAAATTTGAAAATTTAAAAGTTACAAGTCCAAATTTAAAAAAAATTAGAATTTAAATTGAAAATTGAAATTTAAAATTTAAAATTTCAATTCAAAAATAAATTAGTTTGAAAATTTCGAATTTAAATTTAAAACTTGGAATTTAAATTTGAAATTTGAAATTTAAATTTTTTTAATTTGACATTTAAAGTTTGAAATTTATAATTTAAAATTTGAAATTTAAAATTTCAATTTGAAAATTAAAATTTGAAATTTGAAATTTAAAAATTAAAAATTAAAATATAAAAATTAAAATATAAAATGAAAATTGAAATTTGAAATTCGAAAATCAAAAATTAAAATTTAAAATTTGATATTTGAAAATTTAAATTTGAAATTATAAAAATAGAAAATTTGAAAGTTAAAATTTGACATTTAAATTTTTTAAATTTAAATTTTTGATGTTAAAAATTTAAAATTCAAAATTTAAAATTTAAAATTTAGAACTTGATACATTTTTGGGGTAAGAGAGCCCAAGAATGATGGAATTTTTCTTCTTTGGTTGGGATGGATTGTAAGTTTACTCTATTTTTTGGAGTATAGTCTAACTACCATTTTTTTTTTTCTCCCAAACGCTTCACAGAAAAATTTTCTTACGAGCATAGCATAGTTTATCTATGCTACGTTTTTAGGGGTATCCAAACGGGGCCTAAATCTAGAATTTTTTAAGCACTGTTTATCCATCCTTTTTGTTAATTTTTTTTTTCTGCATTTGTGCCATAATAGTCCTAAGATCCTTCAAATGTTGTTGTACTTTGTTATAGTTTTAATGAATTAGATCATTCTTCAATGGCCTTTAGAAATGCTTTTCTTGTAAGAGTGGTGGAATGCAGTTCCCTTGTAGTTTCTTACACCTTTATTAGTGCATGTCATTAAACGCAAACAACTGAAAATGCGCTTAGGTTGTTACATAATTTTTATAGCATCTTCTTTGATAGTTATTACCACTTTAGATAACGAGATTCAAATAACTAGCTGTGAATGTTGCTATGTAATTAATTTCAAATTTTAATCTGCTTTTCCTGTGATATTTTCTCCAATGTGTTCCTCTATGTAACTCCTGTGTCCTTTAAATATGAAATGTAGTTCCGATCCCTGCCCGACGAAATTTTGGATTGGTTGATTATTAATAGAATCATACTCTTCAGAGGAGAATGATAATTATTCCCTTTGTTACATCTTAACTAATTTGAAGGTAAGGAGGTCCACTTCTAGCTGTGGGCATTCCTTGAATTTCCTTGGTAAGGTCTTAAGTTGTCTTCCGTGGAGAGATCCAAATGTAGCTCACTGTTACGTAGCGGTCTCGCTGGCAGTGTCATAGTCTAGAAAGGCACTTTTTGGAGCTTGTGTTTGTAGAGGCAAGCGAAAGTTAGCTACTAGTCTTAAAAGCAGAAGCTCCAATCCGAAACTACTAGTTTTAGTTGCAGTAGTAAGCCGGCAGATAATTTCTTTAAACAGAAAAAGCTGTTGTAGTTTCTTTAAACAGTTCTTCTCAAATCTTAGGAAACATTTCTGCCCAAGCTCCAACTGGACCAAATCAGACCTTATCTAGAAAAGCACATTGGCCTTCAAGGGTATTCATTCACGTACGCTCATTTGTATTGATATATATATTCGTGTCCCACGCCAGTTTAAACTGATACTGATATAGAAAAGAACTTGTACCAAGTGCCAATTTTAGTTCTAGTTTTGAACCGGCTTAAAGTGGTACAAGGTACCAGTTACCCGTTCTAGCGTCAACTACAACTAAAAGTATTACTTCCTATCTCCCAGTTTATTTGTCAGCCATTCCATTTCGCGATGTCTAAAAATACCTGTTCATTTCAAAGAATTAGTTATTTAAACTTTCTATTTTACCCTTGAGTTATATAGATATCCAAAGTCACTGCCCAAAATTCCTGTTCATTGTTACGTCTACCTACTTCTGTGACTCTGCCCTTGCAGTTTCTTCTCGAGACTTGGAAGCGGTTATCATTGTTAAACAAAATAATTATAATTAGTAAAGCATTTGATGTACCTAGATGGATACTGTTATAAATA
Organism: Puya raimondii; assembly: GCA_016920855.1. Classification (NCBI taxonomy): domain Eukaryota; kingdom Viridiplantae; phylum Streptophyta; class Magnoliopsida; order Poales; family Bromeliaceae; genus Puya; species Puya raimondii. Next base: position 132,533,725 of record JABWPP010000050.1, read on the forward strand.
TTTTCTACTGAGAGATTTTATTTGTGTTCTACATTTATTGGCTTTGCTAATTTCACGAGCCTCTCTATAATTCTTTCTTCCCTTTTCTTTGGCACCCGGCAGGCATATCCTAATTTGCTTGTATGGAGCACTCATCCTTGGGCTCATTCTTGCCAGTCAATTGAAAGAACGCAAGGTTATATACATTTTGACAGGTAACTGTTAAATTCTTTCTGAAAGATGGCTCATTTTATCAATCTATTCTGAATTTGTTTAAAAGCCTCTCTCTCTCTCTCTCTCTCTCTCTCTCTCTCTACCTTTTCAGTTTATTATGGTATCGAGAATTCATTCTCCGGCTTATTTCCGCATGTTGTACAGGTAGAGAAAAGGTCAATTAAAATCATGGGTATTTCAAAGATTCTCATTGTTGAATGGTAGTTGATTAATTTTGCAGTGGTTTCTGGGTTCCTATAACACACAAATACTACTTACGGTATTTTTAGTCGTAGTCGCGATGCTACTTGCGGGCTTTTTTGGATACCATGCGCATCTCTGCATGACAAACACAACAACTAATGAGGTAATATTCAGTTCGTCTTTTCCTGTCATTGCTCATGTGTCTTTCAAATGCAATGTATAATGGTCTGATGATGTTGAAAATCGTCAATAGAAAGGGCCTGTGTGGATGTCGGAACGAGTTATCCTTAGACAGTTTCTTTTATTATTGCAACTTCAAGAGTGCAATTTTAGTTCGGTAAGCATGAATTTTCGGATACCGTGTAAGTAGGGCTGACATAGCTCGCTGTTTGCGAGCCAACTCGTGTTCGGCTCGAAATAAGCTCGATATTGAATCGCTCGTTTAATAAATGAGCCAAGAAAAGCTGGATATTCCAGCTCAATAACAAGCCGAACATGAGCTAGGGTCAGCTCGCTCGTCCTTAGCTTGATATAGCTCGAATACATATACTTTATACTTAAAGAGGTTAATTTGTTGATATGTCTGTAGGTTGGATTTTGATTTTCATTAATATCTGCAAGTTGTAATCTAATGTTAGACCAAGTTTTTCATGCGAAAAAATAATAATCCTTTAAATTAGTCAATTTGAGATTTAAATTTTGAGCTGTAAACAATTCGAGCTAATATGCGAGCTAGTTTGGCCTGGTAAACTAATCAAGTTCACGAGCCGAACACGAGCTAGCTCGTTAAATTGCAATATGATCACGAGCTAGGCTTTTCCAGCTCGTCCCGAGCTGACCGATAACAATTTCGAGCCGATCTCGAGCTGGCCCCAGCTCGCTTATGTTTGGCTCATTGACAACCCTACGTATAACACCTACAAGTGATTCAACATATTCCGTGGAAAGATGATTCATCTAACTTGAGCGGCTCCTAGACAGTTTTTTATCATCCTCAACAGTAAATAACAGATATATGTTGAACAAAATATGCATGCATATTATGCTCCTCCGACCCTCTACATGTTTTTATGTTCCTCATTTGCTAAAAGTGCATTTTTGATAACAAATTTGGATGAATATTTTCTGGATTATGTGCTAATTGGTTCTTTTATGCTCGGAAACAAAAAAAAAAAAAAAAAGACATTTAAGTGGCAAGACTACATAAGCTGGAAGAAGAAGCTGAATGAGGCGAAGGCGAGTGCAGCGGCTCTCAAGGCGAGCATACATGCGGTGAACGGAGATGGGAAGTCTCCACTGAGCAAATGGAAGGTGTGCTGTCGCCGGGCCCCGCCGCAGCAGAGCGAGGAGGAGGTCGTTAAGAATAACGTGTACGATCGAGGGGTTGTTAGTAATATCTACGAGATTTTGGTTCCTCTTTCCGAGAGACGGTCTCTTTCCCATCCAAAATCTTCGTGAGAAAGCCGACAATCCGTCATTGACAATTTTTTTCCGGAAATGATTGTATAGAAGCAACTTATCAGAATAGATTACAATTTATCTGCACTAAAAGGACTTGCAAGGTATGCATCTTTGTGAATTGTGTTAGAATACTTTTAGAAGCTCCGAGTGGTACTTTCACGTCGGTTTCGATTTTGGGGCATCTGAATTGACGATCGACACTATTAAACACGATCTACGGCATGTACGCTTCCTAGAAAACAAATTTCGTGATTTTTCAACATTATTCATCCCGCAATCAAATGGTCTCAATTGCACTTTCGCATTACTAGCTACTGAAAATTGTTAATTTTGAGACCTCATAAGCAGTAAGCAAATAATATCGAAAGATCATAAAATTTGATTTCTATGAAGCGTATATGCCGTAGATTCGGATGCCCCATCATCGAAAGAGACATGAAAGCATCTATTCTAGCTCAGCTTGTATCACTGTTACAAACTTCTCACCTGCAGCAAAGGCTTAAGCAGGGTGATTATGGAGTTAGACAAGTAAGGATAGTTGCACCATTTGTTCCCAACTTTACTCTGAGTTTCATTTTAGTGTCAAACCTTTTATTCATTGTAGTTGGGTTCAGTTGTTTCAATCAAGTCCTTTTCAGTCAGAGGAATTGTTAACTCTGGCGAAACCGACGTCGGCACCGAACCCTGTTTGATTCATATCGGCACTAAATCTTGTTACGTGGCGATTTCTGTTTGATTCATATCGGCACTGAATCTTGTTACGTGGCAATTTCTGTTTGATTCAATTGTTTTTTTTTTTATAGGAAGAGTTTCATTGAAATATCTGACTGATGATGGGGACCCAATTGCAGAAATTAAAAGGTTATGAACTATGGTGGAAACATAGATAAAAGGCTCAATAGTTGAGTTGTATGCAGTGCTTAGTGAGCACAAGATCACCTATAATCATAATTTATAGGGAAGATGAATACAGAAGGAATAATAGTTTCTATTTTTTTTTTTTCTTTTCTTTGAGAGGTAGTAAGCTACCTGTTTCGTTTATTATTATTTTTGTTAAGTAATAAACTTATCCAAAAATATGAAGCAAATATGTTACCGACTTAGGATTCTGGGATACCAACTATCAAGCTTTTAGTCGATTGCCCTTAGTATGATATGTAATTATAGTTAATAGTTAGGAGGTAAAATAGAAACTTATCTAAACTCTGGACCAATTTGATTTGACTATCCAGTTTTTTTTTAATTTTGATTTTACTATCCAATCTTTCCATTTATTTGATATGAGTCAGTCAACGGCACTTTATTTCAAAATTTTAATAAGTTGTTTATCTTTACAGATTTAATTAGTATAATTCATGTAATTCTCGCAACTATAAATTCACTAAAGTAATTACCTTAAATTGTGAGAAGTATTGTTGACGGTTTCAAGTCAAACAAATGAAAAAATTGGATAACGAAATTAAAATTTGAAAAGTTGATTAGCTGATTCGAAATGGTCCACAGTTGACGTCAGTTCGGTATATTTTTACCCACCTAGGAATGGTGATTATCTACAGTATTTGAACATTTCCTATCCATGGCTCGTGCAAAGTGTCTTGTTCATGTAATAAGACCAAGGTTTTTTTATAAAAAAACCTTTCTTTTGTTTTTGTTTTTGTTTTTTGTTTTTATTTTTGTTTTTGTTTTGTTTCTTTTCTTGGGGGATGTAATAGGGGTGTCAACGAGCCGAACACGAGCGAGCTGAAAACTAATTTTGAAGGCTCTAAAATCAGAAGCAGTAAAAAACTGCTTCTGATAAACTGATTCTGATTTTGGACTCAAATTTTAAATTTTTATTTTTATTTTAGATTTAAAGTATAAATTTAATATTAAATTTAAATTTTGAAATTTTAAAATCATATTTGAATTTTTAAATCTCAACTTTTCAAATATAAAATATAAAATTTAGATTTTAAATTTTAAATTTAAGTTTCAAATCTCAAATTTTAAATTTTAAAATTAAGATAAAATTTAAATTTTGACATTTCAAATTTAAAACTTAAATTTAAAATTTTGAAAATTTATTATTTAAAATTACAAGTTTTAATTTTCAAATTACAAAATTCAAATTTTAAATTTTAAAATTTAGATTTTAATTTTAATTTTAAATTTCAAAATTAAAAATTAAAAAAAAATTTAATTTTTAAATTTTAAATGTTAAATTTTAAATTTTAAATTTTAAATTTTAAATCAAAAATCAAAAATTAAAAAAATTTAATTTTTAAATTTTAAATTTTAAATTTTAAATTTTAAATTTTAAATTTTAAATTTTAAATTTTAAAATTTAAATTTAAATTTTAAATTTAAAATTTTAGATCTTAAATTTCAAATTTCAAATTTTAAATTTAAATTTTAAATTTTAAATTTTAAATTTTAAATTTTAAATTTTAAATTTAAGTTTTAAGTTTTAAGTTTTAAATTTAAAGTTTGAATTTTGAAATTTCAAATTTCAAATTTTTAATCTTAAATTTTAAATTTTAAAATTTAAATTTAAATTTTAAATTTGAAATTCAAAATTTAAATTCATACTGGAAAAATGAAAATTTAAACTTAGATTTAAAAATTCAAATTTAAAATTTAAAATTTAAAATTTTGAAATTTAAAAATTTATTTTTTGTACAAATTTGAAATTTAAAATTATACTTTTAATTCAAATTTAAATTTTAAATTTAAATTCAAAATTTTAATTATTTTAAAATAAAATTTAGTAAAAATATTAATATGTGCAAGTATCAAAAATATTTTGCCAAACAGCTTTAGAAAATTATTTCAAAAAAATCACTTTTACTTAAACTCAGCCAAACACTCTACAATTTTTTACCAAAATCAATTCTTCAAACTAAAATCACTTCTACAGAAATCACTTTTCAGAAGTTAGGCCAAATATGCCCTAAATCCACACCGCCTTCCAACCTCCTGCTGTGATGGGGTGAAATAGATTTCTCACAATACGCCCCACCTAAAAAATCTGCTTCCTGCACGTGCCCCAAATCCACCTCATCAATCAAAATTTATTTTTATTCAAATTTCAGTTAAATATTATTAACTTTTATTATTTGAATAAAAATACAAATTTAAAAATAATAAAAGTATCATAAAAATAATCTCTTAAATTACATTTATTTTAGAAAGAGCCATTATTTCAAACTCAAATAATATTTAAAAATTTAAAATTTATTTTATAGTTTAAATATTATTCGGGGCGAATTTGGAACAGATCAATTTTTTCACCATCTCCCGTCTCGAATTTGTTTCGGGTCAGAATATTAGCTCTGTTTACTGCCACGAATTCATTTATTACTCCCCAGTCCCCACTTACTGCTATATTCGGGACGAATCAGGGTGGAAGCTCCACTAACGTGGATATGTTTGCATCCTTAACCATTGGTCCCTTTATTTGGTCCATTTTTTCACCTTCGTTTTTAACTTTTTTTTTTTGCTATTACGTCTCTAACCTTTATATTATGCTTCAGTTAGGTCCCAGTCATCCAAATTTTTATTAATCTTGACAGAGTAAGCCACGCTGTCCAGTAACTCTCGGCCAATGTTGGCATCATTTTTTCGTGTTTCCAAAAAATTTGATAGCTCGATTGGCTCGATCGAATGTATTAAAAGAGGCAATAAACATCGTGTGCGAGATCGAGATAGTTGTTGGCATCGAGAATGAAATTAAGGATAGTGAGATTAGGCTTAACGCAATATGCATCCATACAGGAGAAGACATTAAGGACCAGAGTGAAAAAATGGCTATGAGTAGGGACCAGTAGTGCAATTAATTGTCAAGGTTAAGGATTTTGTTATTAAAAAAAAAAGGTTGGGGACCTTAAAAAAATTCTGATAAAGGTTGGGGACCAATGGTGCAATTAACCCTAAACCCTTCATCTCAAGCAAACTAGTAGTACATGATCAACAATTATTTAAGGGTTAATTTCGTACTGGTCCCTGCAAATATAGTGAATGACAAATATATCCCTACAAAATTCAACTTTCATATGTTGTTCCTCAAAAGTTCAAATATTTTTAAATATGTCCCTCTGGTTTGTTACTGTTAGAGAACCGTTAGAGAACTGCTTATATTTTCAGTTTTGCCATTACAAATATGTCCCTCCAAAAGTCATAACAGTATAATATAAGAGGATAAAAATGTCAAAAACTAATCAGAGTTAAGTATTTAACCTATGATTAACTAAAATTTTCTAACGGATTCTAACGGCATGGATATATTTGAAAACATCAAGACTTTTGTAGGGACAACATATGAAAGTTGAATTTTATAGAAATATATTTATCATTCACTATATTTACAGGGACCTGTATGAAATTAACCCATTATTTAAAGACTAGGATCCCTCGACAACGTCACTCTGTAAGAATAGGCTTATACATTGCCATATATATGCCATAAAAGCGATTGATATTACAGGATCTAAAAAATACCGTAAATTATTTACCGCATTTTGAATGCAGTAAACGATTTATCTTTTTCTGTATTTGAATCATTCACTGCATTATGAATTACTGATATACTACAATATAGGAAACGGCGAATTATTCATCGCATTCGAGATGCGGCAAATAATTCGTTTCTTTCTTTAGATTCCACTAACTTGGCACTTATCTAGCTTAGATCTAGTTTTATAAATAAGATTTTAATGTACTTACTTTTACTAGTTTTAGAAAAAGCCAATGGACTATTCTACCTATTATAATTTTGATTTTACTATATAACTTTTTAATTTATTTAATTTGAATCAGTCAATTTTATTTTAACTTTAAAATTTAAACTAATAATTTATTTTAATAAATTTATATTTGGGATCATTGCATAAAGTATAATAATTAAACCACGTGATTAAAATTTGAAGTCAAAATATCGTTAACGGCTCAAATTAAATAAACTAAAACTTTACATAGTAAAAACAAAATTTTGAAAGAATCACGTGTTTATATATTTTAGATAAGTTTTGTACCTTTTATCTAAAAAAATAAGAAAAAAAGGTACATAGAGTAATAGGTGATTTGACAGCCACAGTTTGTCTGAACTATTTTAGCAGGATAGCAATGCATTACAATCATATGTTGCATGAGATTCACAATTTGCAACAGTAAAAAGTTAAAAGAAAAATCAAAGTATATAAGATATGCTGCAGTTATGCTGAGATTTTTCTGCATACTACAAACACTGCTATTCTTGACCACCTTTTTCATTGTCATCATACAATAACTGCTACTAGGGGTGTAAACGAGCCGAACACGAGCCGGCTCGTTTAAGTATCGAGCCTAAAAATTCAGCTCGTGTTCGGCTCGTTTATTAACGAGCCGAACATGAGCCGAAAACGAGCTGGCTCACGAACAACAAATTAAAATAATTAGAAAAGATATATATAGAGAAAATAAATTTATGAGATTTTACCCATTAGATTTTGATCTAACGATTGAAATTTACATATAAATTGACTTTTTATAATTGAGTTGGGCTTTATATTTAGGTTGGACTAAAAATTAAATAATAAAAATTTATATTTATATATATAATTTTTTATTTATATATAAATATAAATTATATAAATAATATAAATATTAAATATATGTATTCGAGCTGTTATCGAGCCGAACACGAGCGAGCTGACCCCAGCTCGTGTTCGGCTCATTTATTAAACGAGCTGAAAAATTCAGCTCGTGTTCGACTCGTTTACTAAACGAGCGATTCGATCTCGAGCTCATTTTGAGCCGAACACGAGCTGGCTCGCGAACAGCGAGCTGGATTGCCACCCCTAACTGCTACCCAAAAATGTAATTTGTTGGGATCAAATTGGAGAAAAGAATTTATTACTATTTTTGGTTTGAATGACAATCTCATTGCTGATCAGCAAATGATAGTGTTGTAACAATATCAAGGCTAAATTACACCATTGGTCATTAAACTTCAATTTAATTTCCTGTTTCAATTAGATTATTTTATAAGAGGCTAAATTACAAAAAAATTTCTTATAGATACCTATTTTTTTTATTTTTCCTTGCTAACTTTTAAAAACCTATATTTTACATCCTCAACATCTCAAGTTGTTACATTTAGCCCCCCTCCGTCAGGATTCCATCACTATTCCGTCCATTTCTTATAATTTATACTGAAAATATTCTTCAAAATAACAAAAATATATTAAAAATTTAATTTTTTAATATAAAAAGTAAAAATAATTTGGTCATTTTGTCCTCTCCATTAATGTCGTATCCCCCTAAAATATTTTCAAAATTTTAAGGAAACAAAATATAAGTTTTTAAAAATCAAGAGGAAAAGTAAAAAAAACAGATATTTACAGAAAAATTTTCTATAATTTAGCCTTTACAAAATTTTGTTCAAATATCATAACAATTTCTAAGTAATGATGAAATGTTGTTGATTTAGATATCACATCAATTCTATTAAAATTGTGCCATTGGTCGCTGAACTTCAATTTGTTCAATTTCCATAACGGAGAATAATGCAGTAGCAGATTTAGTTGTCACACCATTTCTAAGTAATGAAACAGCCTTGATTTAGATATTACATCATTTTTTTTCAAATTGCGTCACTGGTCACTGAACTTCAATTGGTTTCATATTTCAGTCGAATCATTCTATTAAAATTCTATTCAAATTACATAACGAGTAATAATGCGGCAACTGATTTAGCCGTCGCGTCATTTCTGAGTAATAAATGGTGTTGATTTAGATATTACATCATTTCTCTTCACATTACGCCATTGGTCAGTGTACTTTAATTTGTTTCCGGTTTCAATCAGATTATTCTATAAAATTCTATTCAAATTCCGAGAAATAATGCGGGAGCTGATTTAGCTGTCACGTCATTTCTAAGTAAGAAAATGGTGTTGAATTAAGTACTACATCATTCCTCGAGGATGATGTGGTGGTTGAATTGTAATCACAACCATATCACCAAACTCTTTTCGGAAAATTAAACTTGATTTCACAGAGTGGTCCAAAGCCTAGTTTGGTAAGGTGGAAGCTAAAAACATCATTTTTATACTATAAACAGTCCAAAAAAAAATCAAAAAGCACTTACAATCTTTCTCTCTTCACTGCTTTAAAAGCCGCATACTTCTCTGGTATTGTTACAACTGTAATTTTATAGTATAAAAGAAGTGAGGGTTAAAAACGCTTTTGAAAATTTTAAACTCTCTATAGTATAAAAATGCTGCTTTTGACCACCGCATGATCAAACTAAGCCTAAATAGAAATTGAAACTCGATAACTCAATCGCAACAAGTTTCGCGACCGACATGAAATTTCATGATAAATCCAAAGATCAATGGTGTAATATTACTTTAAAATCAACATAAAGTAACACAAATTCTCACCAAATTGGAGGAAAATATAATTGTAACATTACTCTCTCTCTCTCTCTCTCTGTGAATGACTCACTAGAGAAGATAATAACCTGCTGTTCTCTCTCAAGAAGGTAAATTTACAAGGCGTAAATCCTTGAAACAATATAAATTAGTCAAAAACCATCATTATATAATATTCTATCAAAAATTGATCATGAAATGTCACACAGATGCTAAAGGAGGCAGCAGCAAAATACAATAGCTATGACATACCTCTTCTTGTCGCTACTTGCGTGGAAAATCAAACTATAGTTTGGACAAAGGAGAGTTGTAAATGGAAATCTCAATTTTACTCTTTAATTGAACAAATAATTATGTACACCAAAGCTTCACCAACAACAACAACAATAACTATGAAGTGCTCTAGCATTATCCTATCGATCACCATGTCATCTATTTCCCTCACAAGGCTAATGCTTAAGCTTGATAATGGAGAACAATGAAATTCTGTAACAAGATCTAAAAGAAAAGGCTAAAAAAAAAATGTGGAAAGAAGGTACCTAATGAGCTATTGGTTGCTTTGGTTCGGCAGCGTCACTGGGCTCGTCCTAAATACGTGCTTTCTGCAACGCTGGAAGATGCCGTCGTATAGGAGATCGAACTGGACTCCCGCTCTCTCCCGATTCACAATAAAAAGGATGTGATCGGCTTCTATGATTTTGTAGTACCTGCGACGATACACAACATAACTCAGTTAATGAGCTTAAATGCTAACACGGATACTACTTATCCAAGCAGAGATTAGATTAGACACAAAATTAACCAGAGGAGTCGGCACTACGACTGGCCGATTAATTCCCTCACTCACTTGTTGCTGACAACATAAAAGAGAGAGAGAGAGAGAGAGAGAGAGAGAGAGAACAAGAATCATCATTTATAGTACATAAGGCTCGAGGAAAGAAGGAGACCGATATACTCGACTAACTTCGTAAAGAAGAAAGAGAACTGAAGTAAAAGAAGGCTCAAAGGAAGCCACTATTGAATAATGGCGTGTTTGTTTCACCGAAAGTGGAGAGGGGTGAAGTCATGTCCGGCACTAAATGCTCACTTCAATTGTTTGGTTAACCGTAACTTTACCATCGGTCGAAACTCAAACTCCCTAAAATACTGTAATTGACTTCGGCCCACCCTGGGCGGAAGTCAATTACGAGAAAAAGAAAAAGTGAGAAAAAGTTATAAAATATTAATTTATCTCTCGCACCTCCAGTTTTTTACGCTATTCTTTTTCCGCCAAATAAACAGCAGAACTGGGAGAACTTCAGTTCTATAGCTATACAAATAAATAACAGAAGGAAAGTAATTTTCACATAAACTTTAGTTCATTTGAAAGACTATTTCAACCTAAACTTCACCTTTGGTGAAACAAATAGGCCGAAGCGTAATGGATTAGAAGGTTGTTCATCGCTACGTTTATTAAACGACATTTGCAGAAATCGAAGATATGTGCTTGCAAGGTTCAGCAAAAATGCCACTATCATAAAGGAACCAACATAAATTAGGTGAGAATGAGGAAAACAGATTACGAACCATATTCCTGGTTGCAAAGGATGGCATTCTGACTCATCCACAACAAAATGGTTTGGGTGTTCTAACGGTATGCGAGGGTGCGTCATCGATATTGTGTTAAGCGCCCCATCATTGTCTTCCCAATCTTCATCCCTGTTTAAAACATCGTGATTTTCAGACTGCTCCACCGAACTACGAGCAAACCGATAAAGATATCCCCAAACGGAACATCGACGAAGCGGACAAATTTACAATTTGCAATTTAGCCTAAAGAAGACCCACCCACCTGTATCCTTTGTAGGGCGGCGGCACATTAGTAGGGTAACGCCACAGGCACATCTGCAAGACTCTTAAAAAGAGCAACGGATGTATTCCGAGAACACTTGCAGGTATTGTCAAGCCCAAAAACTTCCTAGTCCTCTTCGTCGCGTAGCTGAAGTAGTATGTGTTGGGGAAGGTTCGGAGACCTGAATTTACCATGAGCGTGCCTTGAATCGTTAAGTCTGGTAGGATCCAGTCACCAGAAGCGAAAGGCCCACTGTTTCCAAGAAGCAGATCGAAAAGCCCCAAAATACCCGCTTTTCGCCATCCCATTTCGAAGTGGTCGAAACCGAAATTGTAGTAATTCTTAAGCCACGATATGTTGAGCCAGTCGTAGAGGATGACTCCTACCCTCAAGATCTGAAGCAGGCATATGGATTTCATCGCCCTTCCATCTTCCAGCCTAAAATCGAACTAAACCGTAAAAATTCACGAGAATTAAAAAATACGAACAGAAGAAAATGTTAGATTGAATTGTTAGTTTTACGCACTGCATCCCATCGAAATAGGTTCTGGTGGTTCCATTGAGAGCACCGGATAAGGAAGTGATGCTTAATACCCATTCCTCGGAAGTGTCGTGGCCGCTGAACGCCTAAATACAAGATTATAATCGATAAAAGCCTTTATTAACTCAAAGACAATAGCAACTAAAGTGATCTTAGCTTTACATATGCCGTAACAAAACGAAAAAAACCAAAAAAAGATGATAAGTTGTTCAACATCTGATTACCTTATCGGCAAGCATTTGTTGCAATACTCGCACCACTTGCACGCCTGCCGAGTGACCGACAAAGTGTATTGGGTTGTGCTCATCCCATAAAGGATAATGCCCTAACATCGAACCAAATACAGAAGATAAAGATTCGAAATATGACAACCATAATAGAATTTGTAGTGCTAATTTCGAAATGAAGAAACATGAGGGGCATTTTTCCTTTTCTTTCACTTTTGATTATTATTTTTTTTCGATACCTTCTTCGTAAATTCTCCCAAATCTGGAATGGCCATAAATCCTGCTGTGCTCCTCTCCATAGTCTACTTGCCCTCCTTTCAAATAATAGAACAATTCACGCGCCCTGAAAAATAAATTCCCCAAATCCCATCTTTTATCAATAACCAAACACACACGCCAATTCTCTCAACTACACACGATTTTGTAATAGACCACTCAAACTATTTCTTCTATTTCTATCAATTAAATTGGAAATTTTGCTAAATCTGACACTGATCTGAACACACTTTTAGCTGACGAAACTGCAGAATTCGTCATAGTTAACGGCTAATAGCTCAGGAAATCACTAATTTTCAATGAATTTTTCCAAATCAATTTAGAAAAGTAACTCAAATTAAAACAGTCAAAAGTTTACGGCACAACCAATAACAAAATCAAAATGATGAAGAATTTTTATTCCAAGCAAGACTTATTCGTATCAACCTATCATGAACGCTGGTCAAAGACCCCAAATCCGGCACGAGAACGCGATCGTCCTTCTTCTCCGCTCCGGCGAAGTACGAGAGCCCTCCAAGCCTCTGCACCCAATCAATCAAACAAACAAAAATTACAAAAATAAATAAATAAATAAATTTGGCCCCCTAAACTTCTTTTTTTTATTTGATTTGCACTTTTCTACTTACTAACTGCTTGATTTAGCTCCTTCCATTAACAATTTTAGTAATTTTGTTAGAATTAAAATAAACGCTCATGAAAGATGCACATGGCAGTTTCAATTGTTAACAAAAGTAGCTAAATCAAAAAGTTAGTAAGCAGCGAAAATGTAAATAAAAAAAATAAATTAAAGTTTAGGTGGTGTCTACACATTTTAACCCAAAAAAGAAAAAAAAAAAACTATACATAATTTATCTGAATTATGGACTATTTTGAGTCGGCTATTCAATCTTTCAAAATTTTGATTTTACTATCCAACCTTTCAATTTGTTTGATTTGAATCAATGAACCACACTTTGTCTTCAAATATCTTTACAAGTTTAGCTAGTATCCTTTCTGCAATTCTCGCACCTATAAATTTTATTAAAGTAAATAACTAGCTTAAATTTTAAAGTTCAAACAAATTAAAAGGTTCAGCAGTAAAATTAAAATTTTGAAAGATTGGGTGACCGATTCAAAATAGTCCATAGTTCAGTTAAGTTTGGTATGTTTTCACTAAAAAACGGAAAAAAAAAAACCAAATTTTTTTTCACATAGACATTTCATCGAACACCTAACGGGCGAAAACATCCACCCAACTCAATCCATCCCTGCATCGTTTATCTTTACAAGTTTAACCAGTATACTTCATCGTGTAATTCTCGCAACCATAAATTTATTAAAGTAAATAATTAGTTTAAATTTTAAAGTTCAAACAAATTGAAAGATTGGATAGTAAAATTAACATTTTGAAAGGTTGGATAGTAAAAACCGATTCAAAATAGTTCATAATTGAGGTTAAGTTCCGAAAGAATTTCACACAGGCATTTCATCGAACATCTAGCGGGCGAAACAAAAAAAAAAAAAGAAGAAGAAAAGATACCCCTTTGCCGAAGCCGAAGATGCCGTGGACGAGGACGATGGGCGGCTGCGGCGACTGGGCGAGGACGACAGTCTTCCCCCTCTCCTCCTGCGCCGCCGCGGCGAAGTTGAAGGTGGACGGCCGGAAGCAGTCCGTCGCCGCCTGCGAGAGGTCGGAGGCGACGGCGGTGCTCAGGATGTAGAGCCCGAACAGCAGGTGCACCGCCGAGCTCACGAACAGCTCCATCACGCTCACGATCATTCCCATCGCCGCACGAGCCATCCCACCACCTCCACCTCCTCCTCCTCCTCCTCCTAATTACAAAATTAGGGTTTGATAGAGGAAGAGGAGGAAATGGTGGAAGGGGAGAAGAAGAAGAAGAAGAAGAAGAAGGATTTGAGCTTTTTTTTTTTTCTAAATAATATTTTTATTTACATAATAATAAGGAAGGAAAGGAGAGAGAAATGGGGAGAGGAGAGAGAGAGAGAGGGAGAGAGGGAGGATTGGGTCATTGGGTTTCAATATGTAGACGTGGAACTTCTGTTCAAAGGTGGGAAAGGATGGTGGGGCCCACAATAATCTCTCTCTCTCTCTCTCTCTCTCTTTCTTTCACTCTTTCTCTCTCTACCCATTCAAATTACTTTTCCCTCTTGGTCTTCTCTGGGGTCGTCCACTGCTCAGATTCGGAGCGGATTTTTAAAAATCAGAATCCGAATATCATCTAATTTAAAATTTAAATTTAAATTTGAATTTAAATTTGAAAAATTTTAAAAATTTATATTCAAATCCGAATCGTTACAATCTTCAAAGCATATAATATTAAATTTAAGTTTTTAAAATATAAATTCAAATGTAATATCAAATATTTATATATAAATTATTTAATGTAAATTAACTCGGATTCAGGTCGGGTACAATTAAAGTTTGTACTCAAATCTAAATCAATTGAACTTTTAATTTTAATACTCGTATTCGAAACTGTATCTGTTCAGCATTGAAGAAATTCACTCTATTTGAATTTGTTCTTGTTCGAATTCAAGTTCGGATAAAATTTCGGATAACAGTAACCATCGACGTCCCAAAGATAGGGAGGATTGGGTCATTGGGTGTTTATGTAGACGCAACTTCTTTTCAAAGGTGGGGCCCACAATAATCTCATGTCTCTCTCTCTCTAACTCTTTCTCTCTCTACCCATTCAAGTTACTTTTTCCTTTTGGTCTCCTCATAGAAATATAAGATGGTTTTGTCAAATTTAGGGGCTATTTTTTATTTACCTCTCTTTATTATTCAAAAATTTTAAATATATTCATAAGTTATCAAAATATTCTTCTATATTTCAATTAGAAATGTTTAAAGAAATTTGTGAAAGTCCAGAAGAACATTTTGATCAATCAGAAGTATATTATATATTTTCGAAGTTTAGAGAGTATATATTAAATATTATACCTAAAATTTATTAGGTCTAGCTAAAATATTACTAATAGTATGCGAATCATATTTATTATAGATTTTTTAAGTTTTGGCTTCAAAATATTACTATCACTAACTAGTAAACTCCAGAGATATTTAAGAACTAAAAATGTTATAATATGCATTATTCGTATACTATTAATTGTATTCCTGCTTCACATTGTATTTACATTCTAAACTTTTCAAGACTAAGATTCACTTATTGTCTTATTAATTTTTTTAAGGGATAACTTCAAATACCACCCCTGTGGTTTCGTACTTTCTCACTTTAGTGCCCTGTGGTTTAAAACGTATCACTTTAGTACCCTGTGGTTTGGTTACTCTCCTTTTGTTATATTTTCGTTAATTTTTTCGTTAAATTAATGAGAAAGTTAAAACTACAGGATAGTAAAGTGAATATTCGATAAATAATAGGTGGGATATTTGAAATTTTTCTGTATAATTTAACGAAAAAATTAACGAAAAGATAACAAAAAAAGAGAATAACCAAACCATATGGTACTAAAGTGCTACGTTTTAAACCACAGGATACTAAAGTGAAAAAGCACGAAATCACATGGGTGGTATTTGAAGTTATCCCTTTTTTTAAATATTAAAAACATAAAAGGAGTTTTTAAACTCTAGAATCATACAGGGTATGAGACGTATACCTTAAAATAGATTATACAACGAGCATTTTTCTATCACAATATATCAAATTGGTTTTTTATTTAATTTAATAAATATTATAATTTTTAATTTTTATGTAATATTATACTTTATTTTTTATTATTAAAACAAAATAAAATTCTATTATGAAATAATATATTTTTTTCTGTTCAGAAAATTGAATTTTTAGGGACCAAATCAAAATACAGGGGTATTATAGTTGACATCTATACATTTATCCTAGAATAAAAGTGAAAAAAAAAGGCAAAATATATTTTTTTAAGTACTGTTATAACATTTTTTTGGTAATTTTGCTCTTTTATAGTTATTTATGTGTTAGTAAATCCATTATAATAAAATAAAAATAAAAATAAAAATGCTGCCTATATATCTAAAAATGAATTGTACATTTTACACCCCCATTTATTCAATAGTTGAAATAGTCCTTTTGAATATTTAATATTAAAAAATAACATTGTAATAAGACTAGTAAGTAAAATCAACTTTTAAATAAATTAAACATAAAATTTTACTTACTTTTTAAGATTAACCCAAAAAATATATAATATTTTTTATTTTTAGGCTAAATTACAGAAAACCTCCTTATAAATACCCGCCTTTTCATTTTTTTTTTCTAATTTTCAAAAATCTATATTTTACCCCTCAATATTTCAAGTTATTGCATTTAGCCCCCTCTCCGTCAGGGTTCCATCAGTATTCCGTCCATTTCTTATAATTTATACCGAAAATGTCCTTCAAATAACAGCAATATATTAAAAAATTATTTTTTCTTATTGAAGAAGTAAGAGTAATTTGGTCATTTTACCTCATCATTAACGCCGTACACTTCTGAAAATATTTTTAAAATTTTAAGAGGGTAAAATATAGATTTTTAAAAGTTTAGAAGAAAAAGTAAAAAATGAATACTTATAAAGAATTTTTTTTGTAATTTAACTATATTTTTATTATCTTTTTAATGAGTTGTTCTTATTTCTCCCATCTCTTTGCAGGGTAAAACGTGGTGAAGGGGGGGCTCTGCCACCTGTCAATGGGGCCCACCACTCCCCTTCTCTGATTTTTTTTAAATTAAAAAAAACTAGAGAAAGAAGGTTAAAGGACTCTACAATGTAAATTGATATTTTATTAAGAGTAGAGCTACTATACTATCGGAAGCATAAAAGAGTTGGTACTTTCAATTTTCTGGCTCTTGGATCAATCTCTTTAATCATTTCTAATCAGTGAATTAATATTATTATCCAATGGGGACTACTGAATCCTAGAAAACCACTTAATCCTAAGAGGGACCGCTATCATCATAACCGTATAATTTTTGATCCAATGGCTAAAAAGTCAGAAGCACCAACTCTCTTATACTTTCGATAGCATAGTAGCTCTACACTTTTATTAATGTGGTGTTTGGGATATTTCCAAATTAGAGCTTTGTTCTCTTGCCAAGTTTCTTATCTTGTCACCTCAACAAAGGATGAGAGAGAGAGAGAGAGAGTTTAATTAGGTCCTTATCCTATGATTATAGGGGCTATATATATATGGGATAAATAGGAACTTATCTTATCCCATATCTCATGATTATAGGGGCTATATATGGGATAAATAGGAACTTATCCCATGATTTGCTTTATTAGGTTCTTATCCCAAAATTTTAGTAGCTTTTATTATTGACTAGATAGGGCTTTTGGGCTTATCCCAAGATTTTAGGGGTTGTAATAATCTATATGGATTGAGGAAGTGCTGTAAGTTAAAATACAGACAGTAAATATTCATTTTTTTCACTTTTTTCTTTGACTTTTAAAAATCTATATTTTGTCCTCTTGAAATTTTAAAAATGGATATAAAAAGTTACAGCATTATTGGTGAGGGCGAAATGATCAAATTTTCATTACTTATTCTATAAAAATAAAAAAAAATTTAATATATTTTTGTCATTTTCAAGAATATTTTTGATAAACATTATAAAAAATGTGAGGAATAGCGACGGAACCACCAGGGAAGGTTGCTAAATGCGTCAAGTTGAAATTTTGAGGAAATAAAATCTAAATTTTTGAAAGTCAGGGAAAAATAAAAAAACAAATATTTACATAAGAGTTGTTTTGTATTTTTGCCTTCTTTTAACTAAAATTCGTAGAACATTTCAGTTTAGCTACAAGTACAAGCTTTTTACACCACAATTGCTTTACTGCTTTCTTTTTTTTCCGTTGGTGTCTTGTTTTTGTAGGAAAAAAAATTTCAGTAGGAAACTCCCGAACGATGCCTTGTTGAGGAGCCATAATCTACTGCCACGCGTCGATTTTGTCTCCTATCCAATAGGAAGCTCCCCGTCATTTGGTCGTGCATTACTAATAAATTGTCTTTCATCTCAGCTCATTCTTTAATCTCCATCATTTCGCTCGCATTCTTTTCTTGATATAGTAATTTCCTTTCATAACTATATAACTAAAATCAGTACACTTATAAAATAAGTAAAGCCTTTTTTGATTACTTAAGAAACATATTTGGATGTATGGACGTATTATTCGACCTATTTTTTTGATTTACTTAAGAAGCATATTCTATTCGATAGGCAAGAAGTAACATTAAATTTCTAAAATGAATATCTTATTTGGTCTTTCGGTCATTTTTTTAGAATGAGATAAATTACATCGTAGACGAAATATGCTATCTTATTACAGATGCCAAAATCTTTTAAAGAATAAAAATTAAACTCCTAATTTTCACCCTAAACCGACCGTCCCTGGCGCAAGTGGCAAAAGGTTTGGTGATTGCTATCCGAGGTTCCAGATTCGAAGCCTAGTTGCTTCACATTTCAAACTAAGTTTATTTCTAAAACGAAATAAATGAAGTGGATAGCTTGCTATCTTTCTTTCAAATAAAAACTTTATACTGGGACCTATGATAGAGAAATTATTGTTTATCCAGTGTGCGCCACATCAGTTGTATATTACCGATGATCTGTCGTTCATCTTATCTCACTCTTCAATTCTCGTCATCAAATCGGTGCATTCTTTTCTTGATCTAGTAGTTTTTTTTTTAGAAATTTGAAAAAATACATAACGCATCTGCTTTTTGATTCGATTTCATGGAATGCTAGTCAGGCCAGTTAGACCTGCCGACGAATCACTAAAAAAGAGTGTTTGGTTTTCCGAAAAATAATTCTAGAAAATAGTTTTCTGGTTATGTTCCAAAAAAAAAATTTAATTTCTATAATACTTCGTAGAAAAAATTCCTATTCGTTTCTCATATTTTTCAATTTGAAAAACGAAAACTATACAAAAAAATATTTTCCATAAAATGCTTTTTTTCAAAAATAATTTTTCATGATTTTCTGAATTCAAACCAACAACAATAAAGCATGTTGCTCTCCTTGGTTTCTCTCATCAATCAACTCTGTTTACTCCCTCTTTTTTGTTTCTAGGGATAATATCTAATATACCCCTAAAAATTTCTAAAATATCTTAAATATTCATACTTTTTTGTTTCAAATATACCCTCGTATATTTCTCTATTATTAAAAAATAATTCCGCTGTTAATACCCATTAAGTCATCTCAGATTAAATCCGGATTAAATTTCTGTCAGAATTAAAAAGAAGTTAAAATACCTCTTTTGTCCCTAACTTAAAGGCAAATAAGAAAAGTCAGTGATGGTAGAAGAATATATTTGAAAAGATAAAAAGTTAAAATACTTTTTTTGGTCCTTAACTTAAAGGAAAATAAGAAAAATTGGTGACGGTATATTTAAACGGGTAAAATAGTAATTTTACAGAAATAATGACTGTTCCTAATAGTTCACTAACAGAGTTTAATTTTAGGAGTATATTTGAAATAACTTGGAACATTCAAAAAGATATTTTTAATTTAGCTTTTTAAGAAGGGTAAATAAAAAATCAAAAATATTTCGGATTATATAAGTAGTTGCCCCGTATTTATAGTATTTGTTTGGTATGTGGCTCAAAATTTGGGGATATGAAATATTGATTATATATGAATATGAATATGAATATGAATATGAATATGAATATATATGAATATAATAGTGTTGGGGGTTGGTTTGGTAAAGTGGTTGGCCACTACACTGAAAAAGCAGGAGTCAAAATAGCAAACTGTCCAACCCCCAACAATTCTTATCCTTACAGCTGGAATCTTCCTGGCTTATTTATTCTCACACTTGTCACCTCTCCCATGTGCACATGATGCTTTACATATTATTATTAGGGTTAATTTTATACAGGTCCCCACAAACAAAGTCCAACTTTTATTAGTTATTCCTGCAAAAGTCGTAATGTATGCAGATATGTCCCTCTGGTTTGTTGCCATTTGAAATCTGTTTATTTTTTAACAGTAGGGATGTGAAATGACCGTTTTGCCCTCACAAATATGTCCCTCCAAAAGAAGGATATGAGGAAGAAGAAAGAGGCGGCGGCGCGCGGCGGGGCTCCCGCTTCCCCGCGGACGGCGGAGCGGGCGGACGAGGGCGGAGCGGGCGGACGAGGGCGGGGCGGCGGGGGGCGGCGGCGGCGGCCGCGGAGGAGGGGCCGAGGGGGGGGGGGGGGGGGGGGGGGGGGGGGGGGGGGGGGGGGGGGGGACGAGGGCGACGGGGAGAGGAGAAGTAGAGGAAGAGGGCGGGGGGGAGGCGGAGGGGGCGGGGGGGGAGGAGGCGGAGGAGGGGCCGGGGGGGGGCGGGGCGGATGCGGGGGGGATGAGGATGAGGAAGATGGAGAGGGTGAGGAAGATGGATGAGGAAGATGGAGAGGGTGAGGAAGATGAAGAGGGGCAAAAATGTAATTTCAACTTATTAATTAACCATGGTTAAGCATTTTAACTGTGGTTAACTAAAATTCTCTAACGGTGACTGACGGTAGGGACATATCTGCATACATTACGACTTTTGCAGGGATAACTAATGAAAGTTGGACTTTGCAGGGATATTTCTGCTATTCACTATGTTTGCGGGGACATGTATGCAATTAACCCTTATTATTATTGGATAATTACCTATATGCTTCTCAAAACTTTAGAAATATCTCATGTATATTTACTATTCTTTTTCTTTTCAATATATTCCTATATGTTCTTCCGTTATTCAAAAATACTTCTGCAGTTACCACCTGTTAAGTTAACTTAGGTTAAACGTGAGTTAAATAACTACCAGAGTTAAAAAAAATCTAAATGCCTCTTTTGCCCTTAACTTAAGGGCAAATAAGAAATATTGGTGATGGTAGAAGGGTATATTTAAAAAGACAAAAAATTAAAATACTTCTTGTGTCCCTAACTTAAGGGCAAATAAGAAAAGTCGGTGATGGTAGAAGGGTATATTTGAAAGGGCAAAATAGTAATTTCACAGAGATAACAGTTATTGCTAACAGTTCATTAACAGAATTTAACTCTAGAGGTATATTTGAAATAGGTTGAAACGTAAAAATGGTATTTTCAATATTAGCCTTCTAAGAGGGATAAATCAAAAAGTCGAAAACTTTTCAGGGGTATAAAAGCAATTGCCCCTATTATTATTTTGGGGGAAAAAAATTATATATGGACACCCCCACAACTAGTACTGTCAATGAGTCCTACACGAGCCGAGTTTGGCCGGCTCGTGTTCGTTCATTTATTAAATGAGCCGAATATAAGTTGACTTGTTAAATATCGAGCTAAAAAATTTAGCTCGTATTTGGCTTATTTATTAACGAGTCGAATATGAGTTGGTTCGTGAACAGCAAGTTAGATTGTCAGCCCTACTACTGGGTGAAAAGTTGAAAGAAAATTAAAAGAATAAGAATCTTAATCGAATCATTGAAATTCACAAAATATAGGTCTCTTTACATTTGGGTTGGCTTGAAATCTAAATAGTAAAAATTTGTAATATATATATAGAGCCCGGCTGGGGTGCTTTTAATAGCACCAAGCACTTGGTGCTACCAAGTTTTCCACTATTAAATTTACCCATTTGATTATTTCCATTCATTAGATCACACTATTAAACCAACCACCCACTCAACCCCTAACCGCACATTCCTTCATTCAAGGGCCGAAAACCTAATATCATCAACGACTTGGTGCTATTATAAGCATTCCGGCCTAATTTATATAGAGTCCGGCTGGGGTACTTCTAATAGCACGAAGCACTTGGTGCTACCAAGTTTTCCACCGTTAGATTTAACCCTTTGACCATTTTCATCCGTTAGATCATACTATTCGATCAACCACCCACTCAACCCTAGGGGACCACTATCATTCTAACCGCACATTCTTTTATCCAAGGGCCGAAAACCTAATAGCATTAATGACTTGGTGCTATTAGAAGCATTCCGGCCTTATTCATATAAAGTCCGGCTGGGGTGCTTCTAATAGCACCAAGCACTTGGTGCAACCAAGTTTTTCACCGTTAGATTCAACCCTCTGACCATTTTCATCCGTTAGATCATACTATTTAGCCAACCACCCACTCAATCTTAGGGGACCACTATCATCCTAACCGCACATTTTTTCATCCAAGGGCCGAAAACATAATAGAACCAATGACTTGGTGCTATTAAAAGCATTCTGGCCTAATTATATTTATATATATATATATATATATATATATATATATATATATATATATATATATATATATATATATATATATAGAGCTAGGCTCCTATGCTTTCGAAAGTACGGAGGCCTTCGTGCTTGTAAGTTATTTTCGATGATGGGACATCCGATTCGGCGATCGGTTCCGTTAGACATGATCTACGCTATTGGAACGAGTAGCCTCAAAATAAACGGTTGAAAATAAAAATCTCATAAAAAATAGTGATAAAAGACTCAAATTTCAAATCAGAAGTATTGATCTTGCTATTAATATTAAGTAGAATTTTCTATTAAAGCTTCATGCAATTTGGATTGATCTACGCCATTGAACTTAAAAACATGCCACATCGACCGTTAAAATAGTCAATTTTGAGACCTTTTGATCACTTGGTAAACGATGTCAAAAATTTATGAAATTGGTTTCTAGATAGTTCCAATAGCGTAGATTATGCCTAAGGGAGCTGATCGTCGAATCGGATGTCCTATCATTGAAAACAACTTACAAGCACAGAGGCCTCCGTACTTTTTAAAGTATAGGAGACATACTATATATATATATATAGAGAGAGAGAGAGAGAGAGAGAGTCTGGTTACTATACTTTTATGAGTATAGGCCCCTTTGTACTCTAAATTTTCGGCCATTAGATCTACCACTTTGACCATTTCCATCCATTAGATCATACTATTCAACCAACCACCCACTCAACCCTAGGGGACCACTATCATCCTAACCGGGGACCACAATCATCCTAACCACACAATCCCTTCATCCAACGGCCGAAAACTCTATAGTACCAAGTGCTTGGTACTATCGATAGTATAGTAGCATAATTCTATATATATATATATATATATATATAGAGAGAGAGAGAGAGAGAGAGAGAGAGAGAGAGAGAGAGAGAGAGAGAGAGAGAGAGAGAGAGCTAGGCTAGAAATACTATTAACAACAGCAAATCATTGGTGCTATTAGATTTTCGCCCCTTGGATGAAGGGATGTGCGATTAGAATGATAGTGGTCCCCTAGAGTTTATTGGGTGGTTGGTGGAATAGTATGATCTAAGGGGTGGAAATGGTCAAAGGAGTAGATCTAACGGCGAAGAACTTGGTAGCACCAAGTGCTTGGTGCTATTGATAGCATTGTAGCTGCGCGATGAACAGGTGAGTCAGCAAAGTGGATTCGAATGCATGGTCTGAGCTACGACACTTTCGGACGATCGAGTGCAAGTGAGGGCACCCGAACACCCGTGATTGCGATGTTTCAGACGCCCGAAAATCGAGATTTTGACTGAAGGCTAATTTTTATTATATTTGAGGGCTTTCCGACAATTGTACCACCTATATAAACTGACCAGGGGTGCGTGGCTAGTTCTCTTCCAATCTATCGAATCAAACTTCTCTCTCCTTGCTTCCTACTTCCTCCATCACCTTTATTACTCATGCTAAGGGATTTGGATTAGGTTGGTTTGAGGGTGGTTCTTTTCCTGTGTAGAGTTGCTAGTGTACGTGCTAGGGACCTAGTAGCACATGTAGTTGAGGTGAAGAGAGGAGTGAGCTTCAACTATTAGTATCAGAGGTAGATGATACTATTTTAAGAGATTTACTTTGGATATTATAGATAGAGTTTTAGAAGTGGATTTTAATTGTATTTCTTTTAGAGGAGCTAAACTTGGAGATTATCTAATTGGGTTTTTGTAGTACTATGGAGGATGAGGCTTTAGTCATACTGTTGTTCTATCTTCCTTGGAGCTGTTTCCAGGTGGTTTTATGTTGCCGAAATCGGCAGACTAACTCTTATGTCTTTATTGCATTATTAATTTAGCCTGTGAGATGACTTGTTGACATAGTAGAGATAATAGTAGTATTTTGATACCTATCTATTGAGTATGCTGAGTTATGCATATTTTTTCATTCTTTAGTATTATGTGTTATTGCCCTGGAGGCTAATAGAGAGTGGTGGATAGTGAGGTGTATAATTGTGCCTAGGGCACTGAGACAGTATTACCGTGATCTAGTTGATCACTACATTTGACTACAGTCTGCTTGCATATTGAACTTGAAAATGATACTATACTTAGTTGGGGTCGCCTCCCGCGAGTGCCAATCCGGAGTTTGGGCTATGAGGTATGATTATTGGCATGGGCCAAACAGTAATCTGCGTTGTAGCGGACCACTATAGGTGGGGGGCTGGACATAAGGCGGCACAAGCTAGACCTTATTGTTGAGTCGGTTATTATGATTGGTTTATACAATATTATTTTATTCATTATTAGTTGATGCATGAGATACATGCTTTACAGTTGTCAGTATTCATATAGAGGCATGACATCCTTTCGACAGTTATATCCTGTTATTTATGCAGCAATTTATACTATTTTGCCTCTAGTAGACTTAATGGTGTAGACCGTCAGCGTTGTTGACTGTACCCACTGGAAACTATTGATTATAGTTCTCATACCCTCTTTTGTTATTCTCTTTTAAGAGCTCTCAGTACCAGTGGCTGATCGAGGTAAGGGGATCGCGGATAGCTAGCATCTCCTACCCTTCTTGTGCATGTGTAGATGGACCACCAATCGATGTATATAACAGCCTGTACAGAGTATTTTGGGACTGGCAAGGCCAGGGATGATGTGTATTATATCAGGAGTAGTGTTGCGATGATTGTACATATTTACAGTGTTGCTATATTACTTACTTGATATTAGACTCTGATACCTATTGGTGGTAGACTTCTAAAATTGTGGTTTTGACAAAAGTGACGCACGTGTGTACGGATGCATCCTCGTGCATGCGGCGGCGGGTCTATTAGTGTACCCAGGGGCTTCCGCTGTAGCCCGGGGCGTGACAACTAGTCTTACTATTTTTTTTTTTAACTAATATCCAGAAAGGAGTGGATAAACCCTCAAGGCTTTTGGATTAGGGGTTGTAACGATTACAATCCCTCATTGGTTGCAGACTTAACATTTCTTTTTTTGTAAAAATGTAAGAAGATCCACTTAGCTGTAAGCTATTTTGAAAGAGCCTACTCAATTATTTTTATTTTTTTATTAACTTCTATAATGACACAACCTGAAAAATTTATTAACATTAAATTTAAGCTTTTAAATTTGATTAAATTTTGAGTCCAATTCAGAAGTTTAAATATAGTGAAGTTCCAATCGACAGAATGGTCGACGTCTAAGGAGGTAGCACGGTCAACCGACCTCAGCCACCTAGCCTTGCCTGATCTGTCTACCTACTCTCTCTCTTCTCTCCTCATCTATGCCATGTCACCGCCCTTTGCAATGAACGGGGCGGCAACGCATGTCCGTACATCTCTTGAGGATCAAAATGGCAACCTAAGAGGGGGGGTGAATTAGGTTTCTAAAATAAAATGTTAAATAATCAAGTAATTAAAAACTCGAAACAAATAAAGTGAGAGAAAGTGAGGAGTTAGAGAAATGCAAACTCAAGAAGCACACAATCGATTTGTTTCGAGGTTCGGCACTTTGCCTACGTCCCCGCCAACTTCTCAACACAAGAGAACGTTGGATCTCCACTAAACGATGCTTTTGCGGGCAAGCACCAAGCCTTCACACCAACACCTTCTTCTCTCAAGAAGGTTACACTTTCAAGCTTCAACTCTTTTCTTTTCTCTCTTTTACAAGATGATATCTCACTATCAATTACACTCAAGTTTAGAGAGAGAATTGAGGGCTTAAGAGTATTAAAAATACTGAAGTATATAAGCTCAATTGGACTTTGGAATCCCTGCTGAGAAAGGCCTCAATACCATCTATTTATAGCCTCAGCCAACTTCAGGTCGTTGTACTTTCGGGCGCCCTAAACAGAACTTTCGGGCGCCCAGATGTTGAGCACGCGCACTGCAAAACCAGCTGCCTGTCAGGCCCGTGCGCCGCTTTTCTGGATCCGTACATTCGGGCCTCCAGACGTTTGTGGGCGCCCAGATCACGCGCGACAGCTTTCTGACCAGCCAGACCACGCGCGCCGCTTTTCTCTGAGCAGGACTTCTGGGCCTCCAGAAGTCAACTTGTGGGCGCCCAGAACATGCGCGTCGACTTTTCTGACACTGTCAGACCATGCGCGCCGTTTTCTCTGAGCAGGACTTCTGGGCCTCCAGAAGTCAACTTGTGGGCGCCCACTTTCTCAGGCACGCGCGCCGCCTGCGCAGCGCCGCTGTCAGAACTTTCGGACCGTTGCGTCGTACTGTCCGGAACATCAAACCTGTCAAGTCAAATATTCGGGCGCCCTAAACATACAGTTCGGGCGCCCAGATCATAAACCATTCTGGACCACCCAAACATCAAACCGTCAGGATCCACAAAACCTGAGCAGAACTTTCGGGCCTCCAGAAGTTAACTTGTGGGCGCCCAGATCAGGTGAAGAAATTTCTGGACCACCCAAACAGCAAACCGTCAGGATCCACAAAACCTGAGCAGAACTTTCGGACCTCCAGAAGTTAACTTGTGGGCGCCCAGATCAGGTGAAGAAGTTTCTGGACCACATAAACAGCAAACCGTCAGGATCCACAAAACCTGAGCAGAACTTTCGGGCCTCCAGAAGTTTGTGGGCGCCCAGAACATGCGCGTCAACTTTTCTGACACTGTCAGACCACGCGCGCCGAAATTACTAATCAGGAACTTTTGGGCCTCCAGAAGTTTGTGGGCGCCCAGAACAGAGTCCAAAACACAAACTTGACAGAAAACAGTTTTTTAGAAGTTTTTGAATATTGTTTGAAGTCCCATGTGCTTTAGATGATAAAAAGAGTAAGTTAAAATATAACTTGACATTTCATACTTTAATCTTTAAAGCACAATGTTAAAAGGTGGAGTAGAGAGATATTTTATCTACTTGACAAGGTAGCTTCAAGTGGTGAAGCTTAGTGCTAGAGGATTGCCCATCTTGAGTCCAATTGAAGATAGAGAAGTCTAAACACAAAACTCAAGATAAAAGATTAGTTCAATTATTTGTTATCATCAAAATCTAAAGAATGATTAGGGCCACTAGGCCAACATCTCTCCCTTCCTCCTCCCACATATACTGCACTCTCTTCCTTTCTCTCCATTTTCCCCTACTCTCTCTTTCCTACCGAGCTTTCTCTCTCTTTCCCTTTCTCTCCTACTCTTCTTCCTCCCTTCTTCTCTTCCAAAGCCTCTTCCAAAGCTAGGGTTCTTCCTTTTCTTCTTCTCCTCCTCATCTTCTTTCTTCTTTCTTCTCTCTACCCTCATTTCCTCTCCATCTCTTTTTCTCTATCTACCTCTCACCTTCTCTTTTTCATACCCCCACTCATCAAGCCAGCCGCTCTTCGCTTCTTTAAGAGGCTAGCAGCACCAGAGCGAGGAGGCCTCGGTCGCGACATCGAGGTGTTGCTGAGCTAGTGGCAGTGGGACAACGTTGGCGAGAACTATCGGTAAAACCCCCGAATTCTAGCTACCTTTCTCTCCCTTCTTTTGTCTTTGAAAGGGTGCTCGATTACCCGTGGTTTCTCTTTTTTGTGATGACTAGAAATTTGTGGTGCAAGAGTCGAGCCCACCCTATCAGGATATGGCTTCCTAGCTCAGAAAGCTGCATCGAAGACCTCGCAGCCGATCAATTAGGTAAACGGAGATGATAAATCTTTGAGTTGTTGAATGGTCAATAGGCAATGGACTACAATCGACGTCAGAAACCACAGAGGACACATAACCTTAATTTTTGTTATCTGCTTAGGTTAAAATATTTTATGATGACTTAGTTGATTATTTCCGGTGTTTTCTTGTTAGATACCCCTATCGTCGATCCACACCCTCCTGCCTATCCCTTCCCCATCGCCGAGAACCTAGCCACTATAGGTGAGTAGGAACTATTTCTCTGAGTTACGCTACTAAATTAAAATAAATCTTTCTTGCTAAGTTATTGTAACATTCATTCCCATGTTCATATCTAATTGTATGAAAATTGTACTTTGGTAAACTGTATATATGTAGCTTGATGATCATGATTTAATTGCCATTATTGCTCTTGCATAGTCTATTATTTAAATACATGTCTCTAGAAAATTACTGAATTACTTAGCAACATGACTTTTTTTGTATGTACATACATGTGCTATTAGATGGGCTGTATTAAGATAATGTATTAGTTAGGACTCCTATTGATCATTTTCTTTTTCTATCATAAGAAAATTGAAACACTTGCAACAGTTGACCTTTACCAGATGTCGAAACTTTTGAACATAATAGTTGGATTGACACAAGTATATATATTTATTTGACATCCTAGCTATGTTATCCGAACCTTATGCTGATGTACTTTTGTTATTCATCTTTGTATTTTATGGACTTGATATATATTTGTGTTGAGAGTATGTTGGTCGAGTGGATTTTGTGATGATTGAGTAGGCTTTGTCATAAGTACGGTGAATCGATACATACCGAGTTTAATAGGTCGGGACATGAGGACAGGGTTAAATCGGACCTTATCGTCCGTACACTAGGGTAGTCGGGTACATGCAAGGTTTTGATGGGCTATTATACATGTATCGTGTGGAGATATTACACTAGAATTTGCTCAGCAAGTATAAATGAGGATAAATAATGTACCCCCGACTAGGAATACTATACTACAGAAAGACTCAAATAGTACAAATAAGGATGGGTACGTTATTACGAGCTATTCTGAAGTGACATACGATGTATGAAGTTGGGAGATATGGATTTGGAGTGGAGTAGAATTGTGATGATTGTGGTGACTATATTCGATATTAATTATTTAATTATTTATTTATAAATTATAATGAATTTTTGGAAAGTGCGAGGTGAGCGACATATGGAGGCTACTAAATCGTTAGATACACCCCTTTCATCTTTTCCTTCTTATGCATAAGGATATAGGTACGTTTCAACACGTGCATTAAATATTAAATACATATTAACAACAACAAAAAAAAAAATTATTATGTTTTCTTTTCCGCCAGACCAAACATTTTTGTCAGAATTTTTTTTTTTTTTTCATACAAGCCTAACACATTGAACGGGAAAAAAAAATTTACTTTTCCACCGAAAATAGTTTTTCACCGAATTTTTTTTGTCCATAATTTAATGTGGAACCAAAAATACTCTTATCTATATTATTTTCTTACTAATTCCCACTTAGAATGTGTTTGGTTAGATATAAAACTAAACTGTAAACTATTTTCAGTTCAAAAATTAGTTTTTAATTATTTATTTGGTGCAACGTTAAATAAATTTTCGTAAAAGTTTTTTTACGGAATTGAGAGCAAATTGAAGCTTTCGTGTTCTGTTTTTTTCCGGCGGAAAACGAAAACTCTCGAGGGAGAATGAGGGCTCATGGAAGTTGCTCGCACGCGATACACGAGGTGACGTGGGACCTCGTGGACCACGTGAGAGAGGTATGTGCACATGGATCTCTTTCACTGTTTATATCTCTCTCTTTACATTAATATAATATTATATATTAATATTTTATTATAAATATATACATATTTATATGAGTCCAGTTATGGTGCTTTTAAAAGCACCAAGTACTTAGTGCTTGTAAGTTTTTCACTGTTGAATCTATCTCTTTGACTAATTCCGCCCCTCAGTCATGCTATTCCAAAAACCACTCATTCAATCCTTGGGGATCACTATCGTCCTACCCGGAAAAATCTTCATCCAAAGACCAAAAATTTACGAGCACCAATGATTTAATACTTTTAAAAGTATAAGAACTCAATTCATACTTATATATAATATTAAATTTATATTATTATATATTATATTATAGAATTGGATTAGAATACTTTTAATAGTATTTGGATCTTTTCACTACTACGTTTATAATTCTTGAATGAAAAATTATAGGGTTGGAATGATAGTGGTTTGCTAAGGTTTTGTACTGGTCCCCTGAGGGTTTAGTGGGTAGTCGATATAATAGCATGTTCTAAGAAGTGGAATTGATCAAATGGTAGATCTAATGGTGAAAAACTTAATAACACCAAGTGTTTGGTGAGCGCAAGTGGCAAAGAGCTTGGTGGTTGGTACCCGAGGTTCCAAGTCCGAATCCTAGTTGATTCATATTTCCAGCTAAGGTTATTTTTAAAAAGAAATAAACGAAGCGGGTAGCATGCTACCTTTCTCTCCAAAAAAAAAAAAGAATTATTCCAGCCGGACTCTATATTATATATTATATAATATAATTTTGAATATATTTAATTTATAAATATAAATTATAATAATAATATATATAATGCGGTAATATTATAGATAATTAATATATAATAAATAATAGAAGAAAAATATATAAAATATGATTTTTTTATTAATCTTTTTCTTTCAACCAAATTTAAGTGTAGCCAGAAAACTATTTTTCCTTTTCACAAACTTTACGTTAAAGAGCGTAAAACTCTTTTTCGACCGAAAATTATTTTTCACCGATTTTTTTTTTTTACAGTTTTACGTGAAATCAAACATCACATTTAGCCCATTAGTTAGGGTAACCTTTTTCTCTCTTATAGGTCTTGGTATACTCTTGATTATTCTATATAGAGTTATGATAAAAAAAGCCTTGTATGTACTTATAAGCTTCGAATTTAAATTAAATTTGATTCTTAACTAAAATGAGGAGATTTTATTAAATTCATTAGTAATTCCATCAAAGTTACTAATTTTATTCATCTTTTAATAAAATAAAACTAGAATAATTTACTGCTAAAAGCTGATAGAGCCATTAAATTGGACAAAATTTTAAACTCAACTAATTAGAATAACTCAATTTTCTTTTAAAAAAAGTTAAAATAATATTGATTAAAAAAATAAAAGCTGAAGAACCTCTTTCTGAATGTCCTATTGTCGAGCAGGTCTCCATACAGTTTTACTTAGGGATGTCAATGGGTACGAATATCCGCAACTTTATCCGAACCCAAATCTGAATGGAGTAGATTAATTCGATGCTAAACGGATATTGTTTTGGATACGGATATAAAAAATGAAAGCCTGACGGCTTTGGATTCGAGTATGAATTTTGTCTATACCCGAACCGAATCCGAACCCAAACCCGACTCGAACACGAATTGATTTTACATTATATAATATATATATAAATATTTGATATTATATTTGAATTTATATTTTTAAAAAATAGATTTAATATAATATGTTTTGAAATAGGTAAACAGAAATAATTGTTTCGGATTTGGGTTTGGGTTTCGAATTTTTTGATCGGGTTCGGACTTGGATATGAATTTTTAAAATCCGTCGGATTCGAGTTTGAATTTAAATTTTGAAGTTGATAGTTGCATTTAGATTCAAATTTTTAAAAATCTGTCCTGAATTCGATCCACTTATATCCCTAGTTTTACCATATTCTTTTATCCAACCAACTAGAGTCCTTAGGATGGTTTTGTTTTAGTTTTGTTTTTTTTTTGTTTTTGTTTTTTTCTGATGAAACCAATGCAGAAGCTCTAGAATGTCCTCTAAAACAGGAAAAATTCTAGAATGTAACGGGTATATATGGTGACGTGGCGTCACAAACCAATCAAATATCTCCCTTTGAGATATATGTCTCATTATTATTATAATTTTTTTTATTGTACTTTTATTTGAAAAAAAAGAGATGTGATTGGCTTGTTATTGATGACGTGGTGTAAGCGTGACAATAAAGAATCCTCCTAAAACAGAGGACCAGAGGTTGGTTGCGCATAGGAATTTGTGTCCACCAATGGGAGAGAAAATACAAGAGCTAGATGGCCCAAAGGAATAAGATGGTAATGGCTTAAAGCAAAATTGTCATCATTTTGCTATTCTATTATTTTAAATAAAGTCTTTAGACCCCATTTGGTTCGGGAATAAAGCGGGGATAACAAAAGTTATCCCCGCTATTCTGCCAAATAAAGTGTTTTTGGTCGAAATATTTTATCCCGATCAAATCTTATTATTTTCTGTTATTCCGGAATAGCATCAGATAAACTATTCCACCCTTTTGATTGAATAGTACTATTTCAAGTTTTAATTCCAAGCTTTATTAAGATTATAAATTGAATTAAGACTAAACTATATAGAAATTATATCTTATTTATTATAATAAATTACTTTTATTATAATATTATTAATTATACTATATTAATATATATTATTTATATTTAAATATTATAATAAATTATTTTTATCAAATTTAAGTTTAAGTAGAATTTGCAAATATAAAATTATTTTTTAAAAAATTATTTTTGTTAAATCATAATTTAAAATAAATTATTTTTATTAAATATTATAATATATTATCTCTATAATAAATTATATTTTATATCAAATTCAACCATCACTTTTTTTCACTATCCTCTGTTATAATTTTTATATTAAATTATTTTTATAACAAATTATTTTTATTAAATTATATTTTATATCAAATTCGACCATCACTTTTTTTCACATATTCTTTGCTATTCCATAAAATTAACCAAACAAAATTTCAGTTATTCCTGAGAATAGCAGCTTTACATATCAAACACAATTTTATTTTTATTCTTGACTATTCCGAAATAGTATGCTATTCCAGGGATAAAAAAATTTATCCTAATGTTCGTTATCTTCGAACTAAACGGGGCCTTAGAGAATAGGAGTGCTACTCTAATACCACTTTATTTGATTGTGATAGTTTTCGTAGTATAGGTAGGATGCTGGCTAACTTGCCAACACAGTTTTTTAATTTTATTTTAGTACGCGTTTGCTTCGAGCTATCCTATTATGATTACTGGTAAATTTTTTTTTAGATTTCTGTATTTGGTTCATTCCACGTGTAATCATGTCACTGGTGCAGGATTACTAACCGCATAGGAATACCCCACAAAATATTATAAGGGAAGGAGTGGGTATTTTGTATTATTGGTTACGGACTATTTCAGAACTTGTAAAAAATTATAAAGTTATCCCTTCCCACCACCAAAACCTTTTTTCGCATCTTCGTCCTAATCGCAGCGAGCTCCATTCTCCACTCCATCCCTTCGTCCAAGAGATTTAATGTATTCTTTTTATTTTTTCTTATATCTCTATTCCCTTCCCCTCAGTGCATTGTAAGTACTAACCAACTATTCTAAAAGTATGTGCCGATAGAAATGACGCACCTATTACACTTAATGGCTCAGCCACAATACTCACGGACTTCAATCTAACTCAATTCATCTGGACGTTGGATCTATTGTTGGGTCTTTTGCCGTTATGTCTCTTATGGATCACAATCCCACTCAATTTATTGGGCTCACCCAACTCAACTTACTAATCTTTTGAACCTATTATTACCGGACAACAAATTAAATCGATTTTAGTCAATAATAAATAGCCAGGGCTGAGATCTGAGGGAGATTTGGGCATGCACTTTTTATCTATTTTTGCTTTTTTGTTTGTTTGTTTGTTTGTTTTTTTTTTATGTTTCATTTCTTTGTTCTTTTATATTTTTCTTACTTTGATGAGCCTCTGACCTCTTACGCTTTTTGTTTGTAATATTTGAAGGGGAACCGGCCGTGGGGTTACCGAGCACACCTCAAACCCACACAGCACACGAGCGCAGCGGAAACAGGATCTTTCGTAGACGTAAGAGACGAGAACGATCGTAGAAAAATAAGTACGAGGATAACAAAGCAATAAAGAAAACAAGAGAAAACAAGAACACAAGATTTACGTGGTTCGGCCAACCCGACCTACGTCCACGGGCAAGACCACCTCAATGCGCTCTTCGATTAATCCACGACACAAAAGTACAAAGGAGTAAAATTGGATTACAAGAAACTCTCTCTCTTAGGAGCTCTCTACGTTTTCCTCTCAATTAGGGTATTTTTCAATGAAGCTCATACGAGAAACCTCTAACAATGAGGCTCTAAATCTAAAATATTAATTATAAGGGTTTATATAGTCCTAAAATCCTAATTCTAGTAGGAAACAATTTTCGCCTTCCATCCAAGTCCGATTCATCTCTAGTCACCATATATCCTCTTAGGAATTCTTTTAGGAATCCTACTAGGAATCCTCTTTAAAGTGATCCTAGACAATCCATAATCTTTTAGAATAAGATTAGATCCAATTAGAGTCAAACTCTACAAATCGACTCGGAACATGACTTTACATAATCCAACAATATTTTCATCATTTATGATGTCTTGTGAGTGCACCAGTATATATTACATGTCATAACTCACTAAGCACCAACATGTTTTTGTATGGTTGCATAATTATTGTACTAAATCAAATACAGTAATGTAGCATTAATAGTAATCTAATTCCTATTTATATTGAAATAACTAATAATGCTGCATAGTGTGAATCAAAGATTATAGGTGTTCGCAAGGATACAGGTGTTGGCGGTGCAATTAACCATATCAGATTTTAAAATTTTGTTTCGTACTGATTTTATTTGGTACAACAAAATTGTATACCGCTCCTTTAACCATATTTTCGATTACTCAATTTTTTGGTTTAGATTTTAAATCGGCTCAAATCGGTTTTCGAATATCAGTTAACCGGCATATGCATTCTTGATCTAAAAAATAGATTTTGAGTCCTTTATACTGTTCAGATACTGTAAATACTCCATATCAAGTATAAAGGAGTCGGTCACCGATTCGAAAGTCCTATCATCGAATGAGTTTATTTTTGGGTGGGGTTCAATTTGGATATAGAGAAAATCATAACTAAAGTCAAAACCTGTTTGGGTTTTTACTTTTGGAGAATTTCAAACGTACTCCTTTAAAATTTTAAAATATTATAG